>OY747705.1:9922500-10522500 GCA_963556495.2 Valencia hispanica | reverse complement strand
GCTAAATACTACAGTCATTACTTCCAGTCATTCTGAACCGATACGGGACGCACACCAACACTAAATGTAACAATAATGAACAAAATCAAAACACAGAAATGACTCCGGTCAGCAAGGTTGTCGTGGCGGGACCCAAGCAGGACCGTCTGCGCAGAGACAGGCACATCACACCCGGGCCACGCTGCCAACTTAAAAAAGATCCACCCTGTAACTCCGCCACGTCCTCAGGGGCGAAGACGCTTTGAAATGTACAAACGGGGGAGGGAAGACCTGCTGGCATCACGAGCAGCTTGTTAGCTTTAGCTATATCAGCTGTACTGAATCAGAATCAGCTTCAATGGACAGGTTTTAGCACACAAATTAAACCAAATGTCTGAGCCATTAATAAAATAAAGTGCTCTATAACTTTTAAAAGAAATGTAAAAAAAAAAACAATTTTCTTTGTCAGTTTTTACTGATGTCACTAAGGTTTCCTAACTTGATTTGTTTTTGTTTCTTACAAACTTTCAGTTATGGGAAAAAATAGGGTTCAATTGAATTGAGTTTTTCTGTGTGCTTTACTAAAATGTGTTCATTAAAGAATAGCATAAAATGACCTGGGCAGCACTAAAATATATTTTACACATTTTTTGATATTTATTGATACCAATCATAGTGACTTTTCTTTTTATCAATATGCCCTTTTTCTGTCGCCCAGCCTGACAATCTCGGTCAAAACGGAGCGAGAGCGTCTTTGCATGTCAATGCTGTTGTTTTTCCATTTCATTTAGGCTCGGACTTTAACTGGGACCTTTCCAGATTATACCCCGTCTTTAGCTCTACCCATCATCCTGTCAGCACCGACCACTGTCCCTGCTGGAAGCATTCTCTCGGCATGATGCTGCTACCTTGTTTCACCCTGGGGTTTGCGTGTAGGTCAATATGAACCATTTCCATGTCCTTTCCATGGCTTGTGGTGAACCACAGTTTCTTTCAACAATAATTTTCTCCCCACTAGTCTTAGGCTACATTATAGCCAGATTTGTGGAGTGCACAACTAATGTTTTTTTTGGCAGATTCCACCTCAGCTCATTAGCTCACCTCTGCAGCTAATCCAGATTTAATATGGCTCCCTTGGCTGCTTCTCTAATAAATTCTTCCCTTGCCTTGAGTTAGGTGGATGGCAAAGTCTATATAGGGTAGTACTTTAGGATGTTTGTCAGTAAAACAGCTTTAAAGTCATGAAACATAATTCTTTAGCTTCACTACTTGATGCTGGTCTATCATATTAAAATCCTACTGTAATACACTGTGAAGCGTGCTTGTTTTGAATCAGCAAAGTAAGACATACCTGTTGAGAAGATTTCTGCAGCGACACTCATGAAGGCATCGTACGCCACGCCATCGATTCCGACCGTGATGTTTAATTGCCGGGCTACGTTACGGTACACGCCGGGACGGTAGAATTCCAACTCGTCACCTGGTCGGAACACAACAATCAGAATTCAGTCAATCATCTTGGGTCTCTATCGGAATGGTAGACAGATGAGCATGGATTTCCACTACAGGGTTTCACAAAATACAACTTTGTTTAAAAAAAAAACTGCAGTAAAAAAAAAGAAACTACTCTGAGCCATCTCTGTAGTTATGTTTCTATAGGCTCAGACTGGAAGACAGACTTACCACTTTTCTTCACTCTGCTACTTTTCTCTTCTACTACTCTCCAGTTGCATTATTTGCTGTTATTTCGACTGTTAACTTTGTTTTCTCTCAGTGTTTTTCTCTCCATAGAAGATATACCTGGTCTGGTATCCTGCTTGGCTGCAATGCCCTGTTGGACGGGGGGCATCGACTGGGATGATCCTCCCAGTAACTGAAGATCCACCGTGTCCTGTTATCAACTTTTGACTTCCTTTAATATAGAAAGAACTCTTGTATCAGTTATTTTGTTCCGTGTCTCTGCTCTCTCTTCTTGAACCCCCAGACGGTCGTGGCAGATGGCCGCTTCTACTGAGCCTGGTTCTGCTGGAGGTTTCTTCCTGTTAAAGGGGAGTTTTTATTCTTCACTGTTGCTACATGCTTGCTCAGTATGAGGGATTGCTGTGGTTAGGGTCTGCATGAACGTGGCACAACCTCAAGTCAATGACTTGATGCAATCTGCTGGGATTCCTTAAATAGAAAACTTTTAAACTGATTGGAATGTTTGTATGTATGATTGTATTGAAACGACTTTTCTTGAGATGACATCTTTTGTGAGTCGGCGTTATATAAATGAACTGAATTGTGTGTATTTAAGTTGATGATAATACAGGAGGCACAAGAATGGAGCTGAACAGCTGGCTTAAGCTGACGCGGATGCAGGGGTCGGGTTCACAGAATATTTTCCATTTGACAGTTGTTGTTTTTAAAACGGTGTGGGAAAAATCTGAAGGCCATCGGTCATTTTGACAGATTGCAAATCACACCCCTGACCACTTGGTGCAGACATTTTCAACTTTACGCACAGATTTCGTGTAACAAATCAAATGAAAAAGAAGATTCCCATTAGAGCATCTAAGCATCATCTCAGACCTAGACGCCATACCCTAAGCATCTCGCTATCCGGGAGCTGACATTGTGTTGAAGAGTTAGGGAGGCATAGAGAGCATCTGTGACTGCACCGGACACAGACCAGCGGTGACAGATCGCTGCAGCTTTAACTAACCACTGATGCAAAAGGAGGGCATGCTCCGGGATCAGAAAAGCCCTCGTTCAGAGAGTCTTGCCGAATTCTGACCACTTCAAATGGAGAAATGTTCCCTGATTTTTTTTAAGTTTGGCTGAAGTGGTGCTTGTAATTCCAGTCTCCAGTGTGGCAACAGAGCACGGATTCAGCTCTATGCAAAGCGTTCAGGCCACGGCAGGTAAAATGTTTAGAATTAATACATTAATCTGCTCGATGTGTGATGGCACGATCTGAATTCTCTGTTCAGTTTGTTCGGATTTAATAATTATTCAAATGAATAAAAATTAAATACTACTGAAGATGTAATTATCATTTAAAAAATATACGGTTAAAAGTGGATTCTGATCGGATTTTTATTTTTACCTAGTCGGTCAAAATGGGTTTGACAAAACAAAAACTGTTTAGCGCAACATCTTGGCTGACGAGTGGCTTTTAAAAAAATCCTTCAGAATTTAAGTCAAAATCTGAGTTACGACGAGTTCTACTTTTCAAGTCATATTTGACTCCAACGGACCCCCCAGCTCCAGTGGGTACTGCTGAAATCTTTCAGTCTGGTTGGTTTGTGTGCATATTTACGGCTTGTAAAATTAAAAAAAGTTACATTGTGTTTGCATCATTTTTTAGTAGTTAGGTAGTAATAACTCTGCATGTATGAATTCAAGCATTAACCCTTAAACGAACAACTTTTCCAACAGCTGAGGGATGGATTTCTTTCTTACTTCTTCTTCTTGGTGCAAACTGGTATGATAATGATAGCATAGGCTGTACTGCAGGTGCAAGCACTGCTAACTAACTGGAGCTAACTGGAGGGGCTACTGTAAGTCTGCCTCGAGATCATTTTTAGCAGTTGAGGCAACAGCTCTGCAGAAAACATCATTGAGACCTGGCAAACCATCAAACGGACCAGTCTATGTGGCTTTTAAAACAACTTGGCTTAAATTGATCGCTGAAGATTTTGAAACCAGCCTGTCCTGATCCTTCTCACAAAACACATAGTTTTATTGATGCCTCACTTTCCTGAAATCCATGCAGTTTCATGAAGACTGAAAAACAAGTAAACATCATTAAAGGGGGAATTTGGTTAAAAACAAGAGAATAAATGAGGGGAAAACAAACCCCATCAATGATCAGTTGCCTTACGGGACGTCAACCTTTTCTTTTGGAAGTGAGGTTTTATCATCATAAAATACTGACTGACACAAAATGTAAAAGGAAATGGAAAAACGGACCACAGCACATTGTTCAGCAAGTGATCAATTACAGCAAGTAGCTTAAAAAAAAAAGGGTTGAATTTCAGTTGAGAGGATTGCAGCTGCGGCCCAACCTGGAGATCCAGTCTACCTGCTTTAGCGCGCCCAATTCAGGGAAAGAGCCGACTAGCAGACATCTGCACAGCTTGAGGATGAGCTGACAGAACTGTCTGAATGATCAGGGGAGCGGTAGTCGAAGGGCAATTAAGGAAGAACGCCAGAACAAAACTCATTAACTCATTAAAAATCATTAACTTTAAAACAAGGTGAATCACTGTGCTATTTATCCTGCTGCATCCAGTCTTTATTCTGCTTAAGGCTAAGACTACATTTTTCCAATTAAAAAAATAAAAATAAATCTCTTCTCTCCGTTTTACAGTTCAACAGTGTAGTGAAAATTTTAAAAAAAGAAGAGCTCTACCCTTAAACAGAGGTGGGGTCATTACTACTAAATGTAAAGCAAAACGTCCAACCGAAACTGCCTCATTTAATTCGTTTTTTTCTGCATTGGGAAATGACTCCTAGGGAAAAAGGATTGCATAGTCCCTTATGTTAAAAGAGAACCCCCTTAAGGTATTTCACTGGAAACTGGAAAAGTTCCTTTCAGACTTCTGAAATGTGACTCAAAGGCAGCTGGATTCCACCTGAGATTATGTGGCAAAACTGTTTGCATTGATCTAGTCTCTGGTCTTTTGGTTCAAAAAGGGAACACATGAGGAGTAGTCACAATTTGTGCTTTTTGTCTCCATTATCTAATAGGTTAACACGTAAAACATATTACCCAACAACCACAATGACCCACAATTCTCACCTAACAAAACAGACTTTACAATTGTCTTTCACAAATAACAGAGAGACACTTTAAAACCTTTAAATCCAAAAAATAAGAATGGAAAAGACGTCGATTGGTTGAGTATACTTTAAATCAACAGCAATAACAGCCAAGATATAGCCTTCATTCACTGGAATATAGGGTGCCTTCCATTTGCAGACGGAACTTGGAGATTCCAACTTCCAAGTGGGAAGAAAAAATCAACTGGATCAAAGTGTGGCTTGGGAGTCACACTTGGAGTAAGGGGGAGGGCTAAAGGGCATCAACTGCATCAAATCAGAAACAACTTCCCACTTGGAAAGTTGGAGATTTTTCTTTTTGGGTCCGACTTTGACTTTCAATATGGCCGCTCATTGCGTCAACAACATTAAGTTGTGGTGGAAACATGTTTATTTTACAAGACACACTTGTAAGAATGCCTCTAGAATCGATGCTACAATTAGAGCCTGGAACTCTAAACTTAACCAAACAAAAGTGGTATAACTGGAACTCGGAAATTCCGTCTTCAGAGTCAAAACAATCCCGAAAATTTGAGATTTCTTCTCACCCCGACTTCCAGTTTCAATATGGCTGCCCCTCACATCAACACTAATAGATTTGGTGGAAACATGTTTATTTTACAAGGCACACTTGTAAAGCGTGCGTCTAAAATCAGTGTTACATGTAGCGCCTGACACTCAACTTCACGACATCTTGCACTTCAACCTCTATGTGTCTAATGGCTTGGGAGTCACATAGAGTAAGGGGGAGGGCAAAGGGCATGACCTTGTAGCCATTAAAAGGAGATTTTTTTCAGGTGCACACTCAGAAACAAAGAAGGGGTAGGAGCTACGTTTGGAAATCCTAAAACAAAGTAAATAATCTCTCGGCTTACATTGATTACATACATTAACGGCACACTTTGAAGTGGTTGACGTCACTGGTAGCTATTGGCATTCCGTAATCAAAGAATAGTAGCTTGAGGTATTGTAAAACAACTACTCAAGTAGAAATCTTTTTTTTTTTTTGCTAATAAACGGGCAAAGCTGTATCAAAACAATGAAATGCATTGGATTTCTTTAGTCAGGGAGGCACATTTGGCAAGACGTTTTTATTCCGTCTCTGAGAATAAAAATAATGTGTGCTGCCTCGTATTGCGGATGCATTCACATGGTCATATACGTTTAGCAAGTGAGAAGATATAAAGAGGGGAGTGCTAGTGGAAGGGATCAACCTAGGAGGTGGGATTTGGCCCAAGTCTCATTGGCTGATTTTCCTTCTCATCACACCTTTCCACACAGCTAAAAATGTAATCGCTTCCTAATCCAACATTTTTGCTTTATTGTGTATTCGTTGATGAAAATGTCCTTTCAGGGACAGAGTCTCCCACCCCATGCATGGTGATGTAGCGGAGCTGCAGAGCTCCTTCAGTGACAGACTGCTGCATCCTAGGTGCATGAAGGAGCGTTTTCACAGGTCCTTCCTCCCTGCAGCTGTTAGACTGCACAACCAGAACTGCTCCCAACAAACCCCATAATGTTGACATCCCTGCTGTGATTTGCACTGTTTGACTTATTTAATTAACATTTCTGCTGCTGCTGCCATTTGCACGTCTGTTTTTCCTCAGTTTATATTCTGTTAACGTTTTTACTTTTTATAGCACAACTACATGTGCACATTCTGTAAATATTCACTGGTTTTAAAGTGATCCTACTCAGTTGCACATTCATGCCACTTTCATTTTTAATAACTGCACAGTACTTTGGTTTTTCTAATTGTGTCCTCAATGTACATATATTATTCTTAATTCTGTTGTTCTACCTTTCTTGTTTGATTGATCGTGAGTGCTTCTATTATCTGTCACTTTGCTGCTGATACAGCCGAATGTCCTCTTTGTGGGACAACAAAGGATTCTTCTTCTTCTGATCAGAGTTTTATGAAGTTTTCTTCCACACTGAAAGGTTGCTGACAAACACAAGGGGAAAATGTTTTATTTTTTTATTATCTAACATTTATAGCATAAATACAATGGATCACACTCATTTCGGTTCTATTCTATTTCTGTGGAGGATCCCAGAGACCCCGACCCAGACTTTTAGGACGCAGCCCGCCAGCTGAGAGACTCACCCAGCCACTGAACCACCGCGGACACCTCCGCCAGCTTTCCTCCTCCCGATGTAATCACTCCCGCGTCGCTTTTGGCCGGGCCGAGCGCGGCGCGGTTCAGCCTGGTGTTGATGTAGTCCCTGCACAACGATTTAGCCTGGGACACCAGCTGCTTGTCGGTGGGCGATCGGTCGAACACTTCGGCCGCAAACACCGAGGAGCGCCGCAGCATCTCCATGGCCGACGGCGTCACAGCCGCAGCCGGCGTTCGCTGCGCGGCTTCGGCTGATCGGAGGGAAACCTCGACCACCTCCGCCGTCACACCCCCCCCGAGGATCTCCCGCTGCTATGATCAGATGCGGAGATTATCCTGCAGAACAAACGCGCGGATTAAGGCTGTGGGTTGACAGCCTGGATAAAGATCCCATCTAGTCCAGCCAGTCAACGTTTATTAAGAGGGATAGATCATCAAACGGCAGAAAGTTCAGAATGAATCAATGAAAATGTTTTATTACTAAACAGGCAACACTTACCCAAAAAATACTGAGACCAACGGTAATATGTAGGAATGCAAGAATGTGGCAGCAGCGCAGAAATAAGTGAATCTAAGAACTGAGTTTTTGTTGTTTTTAAACTGAGGATTCAGAGTCAGTCTGAACCCCCACAGAACGAAATAAAAAGAAAGAAAGAAAGAAATCCTCCCCAGTTCGCAGGCTTTCCTTCTAAGGGCACTTATTGTGGAGTCCAAAGGCGGAGAAAAGCAGCGACCGTATAAGCCCCGCCCATCGGCTCCTCTACACGTTGTCACAACGAGCCAGATGTTAATCAATAACGAGCTTTATGACAGGTGGAGGCCTCTTTTTCCCCTAATAGGAGACCCGAGGTAAAGCCACAGATATAAGTCACTGATGTGCGCCAAAGCTTTGTGGATCATAAATAAGGTGGTGGTGGTGGGAGATATGAAACAAACAAACAAACAAAAAAAGGGGGGGGGGTCGTGTCAAAACACAATTTCAGCTGTTTTATTATGCAATTGTCAGATCTAGGGGGGCGGGGCTTGGATCACTGGCAATGAAGAACAAAAATTGACACTTTAAGACGTGCATACATTGAAGAATGAATGAATATTATTGAAGCTTGCCGCTTCTGTTGAATTATTTCAGTGGACCCCCGGCATTGAGGGGTTAGGGACCACGATGAGACCCCCCCCCCCCCCCCCCCCCTCCAAACATGCTTATAACTGCCTTACTGCGGTGTTCAAACACCCGCTCAATATCTGGGTAGCAGAGATGATATTCCACAGTAACATGTCCTGGATGATGCACTGCTAACCCATCTCATTTTCTTTTACCACTCTCGGTCTGGCAGTACGGTTAGAAAGCAGTAGGCCTAGTAAGTCTCTTCTTAAAGATAGTTAGGCCCACCTGATCTTAACTTTTATCTCCCACTTCTTATTTTCCTTTTTTTGCTTGGTGTTTTTCATCATCCGTGACTGGACGGGTTCTTTCTGGAGCTTTAACCGGGTCAAATACTTGGACAGTTACCCACTCTGTGCCTATTTATTGCATTTCATATAAAGTGTCGCTATCATATCTTCACCGACATACTTATCCAGCAGTGATAGGAACTTTGCATGAGGATTTCTATCATAAGGAATGCAAGACGTTTTATGATCTTAACTGTAAAAGTCAAGCTGCTAAATCTTAGTTCATTTATAAATTCTGCCCAATTCACATATTTAAAAAGTTAAGAGGTTATCACATTCAAATATGCACATTTGAAGTCATCCCATCGAACAACACCCAAATGATAAGACTTTTTGCAGCCACCTTGTTTTGGAGGAAAACACAATCCTGGCTGGCTGTGACTACATCCACGCCCTCTCCACCGTGGAGCACAAACCTGTTGGAGCAGATCTCCTTAACAGAAAAAAAAAAAAAAAAGAATAATTGCTGCTTCTGGGGAAAGCCACTTCCTCCAGCTCTTCGGTGCCGTCAGGACATGCCAGAAGGAATGCCCTTCTTTGTTTACGAGCGACTCACATCAGGTGTGGAGCAACGCTGACAAACCCATAGATACAAAGTCCAACCCCACAAGCAGTAACTGGAAGGGAATCAGCAGAAAGGAATCCTCTTGACATGATTTGGACTTCATTTGAAACCATTCCGTGGTAAAGCACCTGTATGTCACATTGGATAAATCAAATCCATTTATCCTGTATATTTCATCCGAGAAGCAAACTTTAAGTTGAGGGAGAAATTTATGAAATAAAAAACTTTATTAAGCTGGTTTAGTGAATGTATACATTTTTCAACAAATGCTTTGTTGAAGCATCTTTTTTTCAGTTTCAGTTTTCCTGAAATCCAATCTACAATCATTTATGGTGAAAGTGAGGAACTGTAAATAAAGTTCAGCTGTTTCTCACAGGGCTTTCCTGACCTTTGCTTTTATGCATCCCGATGCTACAGCCATAGTTTGCAGAGACGTTGGAATTTAAAAGGATCCGGTTGATCAAGGGGAATCAGACTTTCAAGAAGCTGACGAAACCTTGCAGTCACCATCACCAAAATACCACCGTACCAACAGTGAAGCATGGTGTTGGCAGCATCATCCTCTGGGGTTACTTTTCTTCAGATGGAGCTGAGGGTTTTTCGCGGGTGGAACAAAGTTACATTTCGTTTTGTACACACATCAACTTGCACTAAATTAATACTTCTATTGATAAATGATCATGGTTTCAACATAACCCTAAAAGTTAACCCTTCTTTTTACATTCCTCACATTACAATCACAAACTTTAATCGCGAAACAGAAGGAAAATTATACAATTCTATCACTGTTACATGGTATTGGTAGAATCATGCAGTGGGGATGATTTTTCTTTTGTTTATCGGGGACAGGGGAGCTGGTCAGAGTCGATTAAATGATAGACTTGGACCAGGCGTCGAGCTAACCAAATATTTTCTTTTTTTTTTTTTTTTAAACGGTGACATAAAAATCTGACGGCCATCTGTCATTTTGACAGATTGCAGTTCACATCCCTGACCACTTGGTCGAGATGAGCAGACATTTTTAACTTTATGCACAGAGTACAGGTAACTAATCAAAAACAGATTCCCACGAGAGTATCTGAGAATCATCCCAGACCTGGACACTGTAACCAATACATCAGGTCCATGCGGACCACATCAGGAAGTTGTGAGACTGTGCGTTCAGGCCACAGCATGCGAACTGTCCATATTTTAAGTGAAATAGTTTCACTTCATTGTTATTTGTTATCATTTAAAAAATAGACTATGATTTTTTTGGGCCCAGTTAGTCAAAATGACAAAGTCTAGTGCAATCCGTTGGTTATACATAGTGGAGTCCTTGAAGAAAACCTGATAAGATGCTGGAAAACAATGGAGCAGGACAATGACCCTAAACATGCAGCCAGAACTACAATGGATTTGGCTTCGATCAAACATTTTCATGTGTTAAGTGCACCTATAGTCAGTTTAAATTGAAATGAAATGAAATGAAATGAAGAAGCTGTGGCAAGACTCCACAGATGCTCTCACTCCAATCTGACTTGAGCTTCAGTGGCTTGCAAAAGTATTCAGCCCCCTTGAACTTTTCCACATTTTGTCACATTACAGCCACAAACATGAATCAAGTTTAGTGGAATTCCACGAGAAAGACCAATACAAAGTGGTGTACACGTGAGAAGTGGAATGAAAATCATTCATGATTCCAAACATTTTTTACAAATAAATAAGTGAAAAGTGGGGTGTGCGTAATTATTCAGCCCCCTGAGTCAATACTTTGTAGAACCACCTTTTGCTGCAATTCCAGCTGCCAGTCTTTTAGGGTATGTCTCTACCAGCTTTGCACATCTAGAGGCTGAAATTCTTGCTTATTCTTCTTTGCAAAACAGCTCCAGCTCAGTCAGATTAGATGGACAGCGTTTGTGAACAGCAGCTTTCAGATCTTGCCACAGATTCTCGATTGGATTTAGATCTGGACTTTGACTGGGCCATTCTAACACAAGGATATGTTTTGTTTTAAACCATTCCATTGTTGCCCTGGCTTTATGTTTAGGGTCGTTGTCCTGCTGGAAGGTGAAGCTCCGCCCCAGTCTCAAGTCTTTTGCAGACTCCAAGAGGTTTTCTTCCAAGATTGCCCTGTATTTGGCTCCATCCATCTTCTCATCAACTCTGACCAGCTTCCCTGTCCCTGCTGAAGAGAAGCACCCCCAGAGCATGATGCTTCCACCACCATATTTGACAGTGGGGATGGTGTGTTCAGAGTGATGTGCAGTGTTAGTTTTCCCCCACACATAGCGTTTTGCATTTTGGCCAAAAAGTTCCATTTTGGTCTCATCTGACCAGAGCACCTTCTTCTGTCTGGTGTGTTCTTTGGACTTCATGGTGTTGTTGCTCCCAACATTCTCTTAGACAACCTCTGAGGCCGTCACAGGGCAGCTGTATTTGTACTGACATTAGATCACACACAGGTGCACTCTATTTAGTCATTAGCACTCATCAGGCAATGTCTATGGGCAACTGACTGCACTCAGACCAAAGGGGGCTGAATAATTACGCACACCCCACTTTTCAGTTATTCATTTGTAAAAAATGTTTGGAATCATGTATGATTTTCGTTCCACTTCTCGCGTGTACACCACTTTGTATTGGTCTTTCACCTGGGATTCCAATAAAATTGATTCATGTTTGTGGCTGTAATGTGACAAAATGTGGAAAAGTTCAAGGGGGGCGAATAGTTTTGCAAGCCACTGTATTTTGCAAAGAAGAATGGGCAAAAAAAAAAAAAATCAAGTTCTAGATGTACAGGGCTGGTTGATGTACCCCTAAAACTATTGACTCATAAGTGCTCAATACAGATCCATGATATATATTTTTCAGACTCAGCTGTGACCAACTTTCACAACATGTGACGCACACTGTTACTTCCTGACAAAAAAAACAAAACACAAAAACTCAAGAATCAGTCAAATTCAGTTTTATTTGTTATGTCTTAGGTGGAATAACACAAAGTCTACATGAGGGCATTCTGAAACACAGCTGATGACAATAAATAGGTGAGACACACAGCTCGTTACCTGGGCAACCGATCCATACACATGCAGAAATGACTAATGAGCTGCAGATGGCCTCCATCACATTCTTGAGGCTCCAGAGGCAAGGGAAGATCATGTAAGAGTACATGGGTATTATCTCCCTCCACCCAACACACACACACACACACACACACGTTTCCAGTCTTAACAGAAAATATATACCAAACGATACCATTATTTCATTTACCAAACTAAATCAGCTGTTCAGTCGTATTTCCTTTCAGTCCACTCCTGTCCGTCTAAAACAGCCTGACGCAGGAGGAGCTCAACACTTGTTCTTCAGCTTTGTTTTTAAGAGGGAAAACCTTCGCACAAAGAAAGCCCTGCACAGCATGCTGTCGAGATGTTCTCCCTGTGTAAGCCGAAACAGGATACATTTCATTAGAACTGGGAGCACAGAGAGAAATATAGCACCCAACTGACCATAATGCAGCGTAATCAGGAGTATAAAGCAGATCTAGCCTTTAAACAACAAAACCAGTCAGTCATTCTGTTAGGTAACAGATAAACACTTAATACATCCTGCTTATTCCAGCAATTTGAGTTGCTCAGTCTGAGTCAGCAGAGCAGCATGAATTAGACACAAGCTCCCAACTTCTCGTCCCCGACGTCGTTTAACATTACTTTGACTTTCTGCTCGCCTCCAAAGCTCGCACTCAGACATGTCTCAACTCACTCTAAAATACCCCACAGAGCACATACTAGCCGTACCTTCATGTCCCACATACCGTGCTTCATCTAGTAACCCAAACCTGCACCAAGTAAAGCTTCAGTCATGATGTGTGACATCCTTTCAAAAGCACAAATTTGAGCCCCTGAAAACGTGGCTGGTCCCATTAAATTGGCTTTGCCTTTAGTCTGTGTGAAACAATCAAACTGAGCACTACACATGCAAAAAAGTCACAAAAATAGATCATGTACACATCTCCCTTTCATTATATCCCTTATACTGAGTTGTATGTTATCATTTATATACCTAATATGAAAAAAAATGCACACAAATTAGAAAGAAACTGAAAACATGAACACTTAATCTCCAGTTGTTTTTCTCCATAACTGAACGTAGAAACAATGTGATTCTCCCAGAGGCCCAGCCTCTGGATCCATAATGCTTCATTTAGCTTCCATTGATCTCCACAGGACCACCTTTGGGTATGAGCAGGCTCATCCAGCCCGTGGTGCTTGCTGCACTCTTGATCACCTCCATCCATCTGGTAAAAACAGAGGACAGACATCATTTTACTTCTGCATTTACTCAAGTCTGTCCTGTTGCGAAAAACCGTGCTGTGCAAATGCCGGAAGCGGATTGCATTAACAAAAAAACAAAAAAAAAGCTCTGTTTTTTGGAATTAATAAGATAATTTAATAAAATAAAAGCTTTATTCCTGAATCGAGATAATTTAAGAAAAATAAGTAAAGCTCTGTTTTTCTGAATTAATAAGGTAATCTAATAAAATAAAAGCTTTTATTCTGAATTAACAAGATAATTAAAGAATAAATAAATAAAGCTACGTTTTTCTGAATTAACAATTTAAGAGAAAAATAAAGCAAAAAAGCTCTGTTTCTGAATTAACGATGTAATTTAAGAAAAAAACAGTTAAAGCTGTTTTTTTTTATTAAAAAGATAATTTAAAAGAAAAATAATTAAGCCGTTTTTCTCAATTAACAAGATAATTTAAGAACAATAAATAAAGCTCTGTTTTTCTGAATTAACTCCATAATTTAAGAAAAATAAATAACTAAAGCTCTGTTTTTCTGAATTAACTACATAATTTAAGAAAAATAAATAACTAAAGCTGTGTTTTTCTGAGTTAAAGAGGTATGCTGTGGGGGGCAGAATACACCAGGGCAGAAAATCCAATGGGGCTTTATGCCTGAACAGGTGCAAACTCTTCAGGTGTCTGCGCAAAGTTGACAAACTAATATTAATCCTTTCTACATAGTTTAGAGACAAGAGTATTTCCCAGTTTCTCAATCCCAAAACACATAAAAAGTGAAATAAACTCAACAAACGGACCCTGCCTTGCGATGGACTGGCGACCTGCCCAGGGTGTACCCTGCCTCTCGCCCCATGACCCCCGCCACACTGCAGGAATAAGTTATATAAAAAAAATAGATGGATGGATGGAAACAGAACACGTTTGAGTTCCTCTTACCATAGCCAGTTATTAATGCCTACAGGCACAGAACATCATCTCGTAAAAACACTGCATAAATAAATAAAATAACACTTCTGAAGTATTATTTTGTTTATTTATTTATATAATTCTTATCTAATAATACAGAAAAACAGAGGTTTTTAGTTATTTTTTCCCAAGTGAACGCAAGACGCTTCCGAAGATAGGCCAACACAAAGGAACAAAGTAAAGACATACATGGGGTACATGAGGGCCTAAAATCGAACGTGTGACCAGATGTTTTCTTTGTTTTGGTCAATTTCATAAAATACATAAACGTTGTGGTGGTAACAGTGACAATGGGAAAGCCCTGTAAATACCTCATCAAGGCACCGTATCATCCTGTAAGAGAAACGAACAGACACAGGACCAGGCGACAAACCTCTCAAAGGTGTACTCGCTCTCAGCTCGGAAGTAGTAAACGTGCGACTTGAACTGCAGCTTGAAGACGTACTCCTTGTGAATGCTGTCCGACTCGTCGGGGGTGCTGACCGTGTAGCCCAGCAGCGGGAGGCTGGCCAGAGGGAAGTCGTCCTGCAAACGAGATGAAGCGGGTTTTTAAGCGCGCGACTGGCTTCCAGACCGGAGCAGCAAACGGACGATCGGTGGACGTGGTGGCCCACCTGGTGAGTCTTGTAGAAGAACAAGCAGAAGTTGGTGAAGACGACCCAGAGCTTCTGCCAGCCGTTGCTGTTCTTAAACTTCCTCAGCAGGTAGCCTGACAGCTGGTTCTAACACACACGGGAACAGAAGGACGTTTAGACGCAGACAGCCTGAGTCAAAGCTGGGAGTGATGCTTGGATTTAAATGTATAGATATCTGTCACTTAGGATGGTGAAAGGTTTTGCTGCATGCTGTCTCTTCTTAGTTAAGAAGAGCCCCAACCAGCAAATGTAGAAACTATAGAATTTAGCCTCGTTTTTAAATCTCTAATGAGTTAGTTTGTAGAAAAGTGTATTTTCTGGTTAATTTACATGAAAAAAAATTGCCTTAACAATCTACTTGTGAAACTTCTTTTTTACATAATGTGCTGACCTCTAATTGTTGATGAATTAGATTCAAAGAACTTTGTAAACATCTCTTGATCTAATTCATGTCTACAGAGCGTTTAAAAAAACAACAACCAGGTTCTAAATATATGAACGATTGCATGAGTTGCAATCAATGAGTTGAACTTTAAATCCGCTGTGAAACACCAACAAATGAACTTTGAGATTTTGTTATTCAGGAAATGTTAGCATTTTATTCACTATTACAACCCAGTCACAAGGTTTTAAGATTTACAACTTACAACTGCCTTCACTATAAACTGAAACCCTTAATAAAGATGTGTACAAAAGCCTTCTGATTAATTACTTTTTTTTAAATTAAATTACCAGTTTGTTTCTGCGGCATATTTTAATTATTGCTCTAACAGCAGATATGGCCATAGTCAGTTAAGGAACTATGTTCTTGAAGACATTTCCTGACTTGGCATGTTCTCTTGTTTGTCCCATTTTGAAGAGGGACAAAGAGGAAAGAGCCTCTGTGACATACCACCTGTATAACCCAAGGAGAGAGGGACAGATGGATTACAAATGAAATGCTTCTAAACTCCCAGATCAATCTAAAAAAGTGACGCCTACATAAAAAAAAAATATGCTTGTTACATTTTTTTTTATTAGGATTTTCAGCATCGTCAATAATTGCGGTGATTTTGTAAAAGAAAAAAAGATGTGGTATCTCATCAAAACTGAATAAACCATTTTTCTACATCTTTTAATTTAAGGTTGTGCTACTGCAAGAAAAACTCAATTTATTTCAAGACTAACTGCATGTGAAATAACTAGTGGAGGGAAATATAGATATAAAAAAAAAACTCAGGATTTATTTTGTCCTGTTTATAACCTCACCGCTTCTGGGAACTTGGTATACTAACAGCAGAAGTTTTTGCAAATGAAAGGATTTCTTTATTCTTACTCAACAAGGAGTTTGGAAGTCATCCTCTTCTAATTTTCTTTACATTTTACGGTCGATTTCTTTTGACTTTTGCCCAACTTTATTGTCCTATAAAAGCTCTTGGTTCTGGTACCTGATTCATGCGCAGGTAATCAGTGAGAGAGAGGTTCTGGTTTCTGTACCAGCAAACATGCGTGATGGTGTTTGGTCTTTGTCCCTGACCGAGAAGATAGCGTGGAGGAAGCTCTGGTGAGACGGCTGGAGAGCAGAAAACTGAAGGTGTGAGAGAGAGACAGAGAGAGAGAAGAAAGGGTGCAGAGAAAAGGTTAGCGTGTTAGTTTAGATAAGGAAGTTGGAGAAAATGAGAGTTAGGGAAAATCCGAATCTGTAGAGTAAAAACTTTAGTGTTAGACGATGTTGTCTTGCATGCGCAATGATGAAGGGAAAAGAAGACGACAAAGTAACCATGTAGAGCACACATCGGTTAGGATGTAGAAGGAACCAGGAACACAGGGGAAAAAGGGGGGAGCATTAAAAAAATAATAAAAATGCTTTAAAGAAAAAGGTGAAAGACCCAGATCCAGACTGGAGACTCTGCTCATTCCATGGAGCCAGTGAGGAAGTGTGTGTGAAATGATTTTTGTTATTTTATCTGGGAAAGAGGAATCTATTTGTTCCAGAGGAGGGGTACCTCCACAGCCAGGCTGTGATCAGACATAGACACACTGGTGTTGCGGTGCCAGCAAACATGCATGGTTGTGTTGGCACGATGGTGCGTCTGCTTGTCGAGTGAAGTGCGGGAGGAGTTCATGTCATCCTCCGACTCCTGCTCCAGAGAAACCTCATCAGATGACCCTGAGGGGGGGGGGGAGGAGGAGGAGGAGGAGGAGGAGAGGGAGATGAAGGACAACAGGAAGTTGTGTGGTGGAGAGGGATTAACTGTCCATGTTGACTTGCTTGTGGTTTCTAGGGAAGTTATATTTACTAATTGGGACGAAAAAGAAATTAAAAATAAACAGCCAAAAGAGACAACCCGTTTTATCTCGGGATATGGAGTCGATGAGGTCAGTAGGAAAGCCTTACGGTTGGAGTGATCGTTGAGGCTGGTATCGAGGAAGATGCCAGATTTCTCCTGAGACTTCTTAGCCAGGTCAATGGCTATGTTCAGATCCTCGATCCATTTCCCCATCTCCACCTTAGAGCTGAAATCACAAACAAAAACCAACCAACCTCTGTATTTTGTGATTTAAATACAAATAAATCCAGCTGCTGCTTAGCGTGCTAATCCAAACCTCAAAATGTATCCCATTTGATCTTGTTCACAAGTGATTGTGTTTGAAATGGCAGAATCAGAAAAAAAAAATAAAAAATCGATACTAACCGAACTACAAAATCGATTCAAGACTTTTAAGGGTCTTAATTTTCCTACAAATGTTGGAAATTAAAGTGCTTTACAGATTAAAATGACCCCACATCAATCCCATTCCCTTCCCCACAAATTTAAAAGCATGATCACATGTATACCCCCCTCCCCCCAACCCAACCCCCATGCGCACACACACTCAAGAGCAACATTAATAAGGACATTGGGCCAAGTACAGATGAGCCAGGGAAGGTAAGGAAACCCCATCAAAGGAGCCATCTGCACCGGCAGCAGCACATCAACAGCCAAGGCACTAACACAGGGCGCTCAGAGCAGGCAAGGCCGAGACCCCCACCACCGCTCCCAAGGCAGAGGGCTCCCACAGAGGAAACACTGGATTATATCCACTGATCAACTTTTAATACTTTTCAAGACTGTGAAAACCCTGAAGTTAATCCCCTATAGTTAGGTATCCCCACCTTAGGTGGTTTTCTTGTGTGTCTACACACAGACACACAAGAAACATACCAAAAGGCTGTTTGGTGGTGGCAGCATCATGCTGAGGGGATTTGTAAAGCCACTGTTCCTTGCTTTCTAGTACATTTTAAAATTGAAATTGTTTTCATGAGTAAAATCTGGATAACGGTTTGAGTGCTTTTTCAGTGGCTCACCTGGCAGCCACCACAATTGTCCGCTGAGCGGAGTAAATGGTGAAGCAGTGTGGCACGGACCATTCGTTTTCACTTTCCTCAATCTATGAGTGAGAAAGAAAAAAAAAAATCTAAGAAACAAAAGTTCAACAGATTAAGCAGCGGCGAGCTTTTATCACAGAGATATTTTGCATGAGGGAAAACAAGAAGAGGGGCAAAAAGCCTCAGTGTAGCACACAGATGGCTGCTGTTTTTGTCTGTTTGTTTAACCTCTTTTTATCATACCTCAGGTAAAATATAATAAAAAACCCAACCATCATTTAAGCAAAAAATACACAGCAACAATTTTTGATCTTATTTATTGAAAAACCCAAATACTGATCATTGGAAAAATTTGCAATGGTATAGGAACTGTTCATTAATAAATGCATTTTACTTTACGTTATTGACTTTGGTAACAATAACCAGGTATGAAACCAAGATATATTATGCTTCATCTTCTCCCCATCATCAATTAATGTAATTCATTTTGTGTTTTTTACTCTCTATATAGACCCGTGACGGAAGTTAAAAGATCGAATTGATTAAATAAAATAAAAAAATTTTGAAGTCATTGTAGGAGCCTGCACATTTCATGCCATTCAGTGCATTTGTTTGGTAAAAGAGTCAAGCGGCATGGCGTAAAGGATGAGGATTGATGCCTCAGCAGCAGAGGTGGGTAGTAACCAGTTACATTTACTTGAGCAACTTTTTGGAGAAAATGTACTTTAAAAGAGTAGTTTTGCTATAGTGTACTTTTGACTTTTACTTGAGTAATATTAAATATCGCTACTACTACTTGAGTAAACTTTCAGGATGCTCAACCCACTGAGTAAATTCACTGAATGAACATACAAACACATTTTAACCAAAAATACAGCAGACACAGACAAACGCCTACAGTTTGTTAAAAATTACCTCCTGTTTCTACACAGGCTTTTCTAATGTAATGTTCTGTCTGTTGAGCTTGTTGTTGCATTCTGAGGTCATGTGAATATATAGTAAACACCATAAAGTGTCACTGGAAGTTCTTTAAACCTTGTTCTAAGATAAATCTATTCATTTCCTACTGTAAGTATTGGTATTATATTGAAAAGATTGACTTGGAAAAGTCTTTCTTCTGCTAAAAATGTGTAAATTATGTTGTTATTTATGTGTATCATCTTTTTCATTTTAGTCTTTAAAATACCAGAATTTGCCCATAAGTTTATATTTTTTTCTGATAACATAATTAAATTTTTTTTTAGATCAGATGTTATTCAGTACTCGAGTAGCCTTTTTACCAAATACTTTTTTACTCTTAACTAATTTTTTTCACGGATACTCTTTACTTTTACTGGAGTAAAAATATGTTTTAGTAGTGCTACTCTTACTCGAGTACAATTTTTGGGTACTCTACCCACCTCTGCTCAGCAATGTCCCTCCATCAGTACGGCATCTGATCTACAGCTGTCAGAACTAAACTGCACAAGTTAACCATGTGTATGAAAACATGAAAGCAAGAAGGGAAAAGTCACACGGGATTCTATTTTGCAATCCCCATACCAAGCTACTTTTATTTGCTTGAACTTTATGAATAAATAAAATAAAAATCTGACATGTTCAAGTGGATCAAGCAATCTGCTACATGTGCTTTTTGCTTTTGTCTACACAGGCATGGGAGAAGAAGGGCTGGGTTGGGCATCTATGCTGGCAGAGCTCACTTACCGGTGCATCCAGGACTATGAGCTGCAGCCAGGAGTGAAACAGAAACAGGCCAAGTTAGGAGATCCACACTCTTTCCTTTTAACACTTTGAAGTTCTGTCTTAAATCCCTAGTCCTAACTGAAATGCCATCAGGTAATATCATACCTCTGACAACAGAGAGTCAGACCGGTGCCTGAACATGTCTGAAGTAAGGTAAAGGCAGAGAGAAGTTGGGAGAGTTGTACTTTACAGACTCACAATCATGCCATGAAGCGGCAGCTGTCCGTGTACTTTGAACTGATTGGTTGCTGTAACGCCTTTGCTGGTGTAGAGGAGCATGTCTGAGAACTGAAAAGAAAACAGACATCAGTAGCCAATCAGGGACGCCGGCTTCATTAGTAAGAGGAAGCAGTAGTAGTTTTGTACCAACCAGGAAGAACATTCTTTGCTGCAGCCCTTTCTTGGTGAGCTTGAACAGGCAGCCCTCTCGGATGAACTCCTACAAACAGAGAGCGGACGGAGTAAATCATGTTTTGCCCAGCTTCTCTGCTCCCCCCACCATCTGCTCTACGTCAGTGCACTCACCCTGCCTGGAGCTGTTAGGTTCTCAATCCCGATCAGGTCTCTCTGCAACTCCGTCAGCTTCTGGAAGTTCTCCAGCCGAATGAGACTGCTCTGAAGCTGGGTGGCAATCTCTGCTACTTCCTTTAGGGCTTCTGCAAGGGAAGATGGACAATATCCAACTATTACAACACTCAGTACATTTACATCCAGATCTAAATCGAATTTTGGCAATAATTGGACCAATAGCTTAACCAGAAAGGGAGTCTTTATCCCAGTTTACATGTCACTCAGAAAATAGAATTTTAGAATGAAGTGCGTTTGACTCCTCTACGCTAGGTGGCGACATGCACCCTAGAACGTCACACAGATGGTAAACAAATGTTGGCAGCAGTGAAGCAGGCGGAGTAAGAGCAGAATATGTGCGAAGAAATGGACGACAACAACGCTGCAGCAGAGTACATTTAGGAAGTACTGTACTGTTTAATTGTGTTACACCCGTTGTTGCTGCTGGTGTTGTGTACCGGCGTCGTTAATCCCGTTTCCGCGCTCTCGTCACTTCCTATGAATAGCTTGGCAAACGCGGGGTTGGAGTTTACATGCAGCGAAATTCGATTTACTAAATTGTATAATTTGGGTCGGTTATACCGACTTCAGTAAGACTAAGGCAATATTTCGGCTTTCTCTTACTGCATTTTAAACACACTGACGACTCCCTTCACAGGCAGAGAGTTTTACATGCGTCAGCACCTCATAACACGTTAAAGGAATGGTACCAAGTGTTTTTTTTTGGTTTTCTTTTGTTAAGACTAATAAAAGGATAGATATCAATTCTAGTGTGGTAGGATATTTTGGAAAAGAAAACCTCCCATTACATACAGCCAGCTGTCAGAAAAGCAGAGTTAGACGGTTTATGTAGATAGAGGAGGGAGTCCTAGTGCTTTCAGGGCTTTTCAACCTATTTTACTATGATGCTGAATTTACCTGTGTTTTTTAATATTAAAGGGGACATATAATGCAAATGTCACTTTTTTCATCCTTTCATCCAGCCATTTTGTTCTCTGCTCCCTCTATAAGCACTCCAAACACGAATGAAAACCATCCATCCACTGCAATTCTCATGAGTGGCAAACCCATAGCCTAGTAACATGATGGGTGGGCGTGGTCTGCAACCGCTAATTTACATAAAAGGTGACAGAGCCCACTAAACAGCTCATTCTGAAAGGGACTGAAATTGTTAAGAATTTAGGTGTTGAGATCACTTTATGTAAGAGTGATTTTGTGCAAAGAACTTCAGTGGCATGTTTTGTACAGACCATAGACTTATTATAACTTGTTTAAAATAGGCATAATATGTCCCCTTTAAAAGTAGTGATGTCCGATATTATCGGCCTACAGTTATGAGCCGATATCGGTATTTTAATTAGGGGTGTCAAATTATCGTGTTAATTGTGATTAATAATTATGGGCATATTTAGCTTTTATGTTTTTTTAATCGTGTTAATCACATTTTTGATCTTTAATTTGAATGTTTCTGCATGTGAGTTGCCTTTAAATAAAGTCTGTTTATATTATTTGGGCTTCTTGTGCTTTAGTTGTTAGGGGTTACCCACACCCTGAAGTGGACATCGATTGGCTGTCTGTAGGCTGACGCTTCCATAGTAGTGGCGAGGGCAAGATGAGTGAGGAGGAGCGGTGAGTTACAGACAGTGTCGCCAATTTAGCGATTTTGTGCTATATTTAGCGCCTTTTTAGACCCCTCCTGTGATTCTTTTTCAAAAAAGCGACTAGCAAAAACTTTTTCTCAGGTTATTGGAGAGTTTTGGGTTAAGCATTGTATCCTTGCTACTCTCACTGAGCAGCGGTGCAGCGGGGGGCTCGTCTCCCGTCTCAGAACGTTCACAGCAGACAGAGTCTGCGTGCTGCAGCTCCGCCCGCCCCCAGGTCCAGCCGGACTCAGAGCAGATATTTAGCACATGCTCGAAGCTGAAGTTGCAGGCAGTCAGCACTGGGACTTGTCTCAAAAACAGAGAAATGTAAATGGCTGGGACTGCATCTGTTAAAAGTCTGTTAAAACAATAAATTACTTCATAAAGCCACTTTTTGTTATACATTTGTTCTGCCACAATGTATTGTAATGAATTTAAATGAAAATACCTCAAGATGAGGGCTTTTCTCAGCAATTATTAGGTGCGATTAAAAAAAAGATTAACTCCATTAATTAATTACAGATCATAATTAATCTCCATTTTTTTTATCTCATGACAGCACTAATTTTAATATCAGAAATTATCAGAATCTGTTTTTTTAATGACACGACATGGCGTTCCAACATCCAGCGGGCAGAACATTGTGCACTTCTGGGTCATATCATATCTGGGTCATATCTGCCTTTCTATGTACATATACATATCATACATCATTGGAAAGTTGAGATTCTTGTGATTCCAATGATGTATGCCAATCAAGGATACAATGATACGTTTAGACACACCAAGTGCTTTTGCCAAACAACTTTAGAGTGTTTTCTTTCCAAAGAGACCCAAACCATGCATCTACTCTACATGGTTCAAGAATCGCTTCAATTTTAATTTTTGCGTTTTTACAACATTTAGGGTGAAAATTGCAGGAACGTTAAAGACCCACTAGACAGTTTTGGCGTGCTTTTAGCACCCTCTAGTGTCCATTTTAAATGCTTTTCGTAAAACGAACTGTTTTCTACTGTTTTCAAACCAGCTGACCACAGAAGAACATAACATATAAAAGCAGTCATATCAACTGAGGTAGCCAAAGTCATAATTTTCTTCCAAATTATGTCAGTTTAGATTTTTGAAGTGTTACCACACATTACTGGTAACTTTACATGAAAAGAATGAATGCAATATTTTTCTAAAGCTGTGCAGGGGCATAAGCGTGGATTGCCATAAAGGAGTACTGCTTCTCACGAGATATGTGACTTTGCAAGACTTCAGGTCACCAGTGTAGAGAGATTCAAGCTCCAAATGTGGGATTCTTCTCACAAGGAGCCGAGAGGGCTGAGAGACTATGTATTCATAGCAGATTCCAGTAAAGGGTCATTTTATCCCCTATTGGATCAAAAAAATTATTAAAAATACATGACAAAGTTACTTTGTGTACCTTTAAGGAGTTTTAAACATCAAACCCTTCAGCTAATTGTCCTTTCACTCAAAATGTCACAATACAGCAGATCAGAGCTTTAGTTTGGAGACATTTTCGTCTATTTGGCAAAACTCGCTAAACATTCTGTGGCTTCTGTATTTCTGAGCCAACCTTTAGGTAGACATCTATTGGTGATATTGGTTTATATTGGAATCTGAAATCAAGATTTTGATTATATATATACATCGGTAATAAAGCCGATATCAAACATAGATAATTAAAATAAAAGTTATACAAACTGTATACCAAACTTGACTCAGTCTTTTCATATTGATTCTGCTGCAAGTATCCAGTTACATTTGACCTTTGTAGTTAATTTCATTTGAATCCCATGTTGAGAAAAATTTGTTCTTAACAAAAATCACTGGAGTCACAGTTCTTGCTACCCATACAGTTCAGAAGGATGATTTATTTTTGTGTCTAGTGAACCATTTATGTGTTGATCTGATCATACGTTTTTCCATTCAGTACATTTTTGAAAGACCCAGTGACCTGTTTTTCAGTTTTCTGGCAGAGTCCTCCATGTTTTTTATTTAAAGTGTCCTGCTGTTTTAAAGAGCCCATGATGCCATGCACCCTTCTCTTAGTTAGAGGGTGGCGCCAGAAGTACAGTGAGGAAAGATCTGCCGTTTTCCCCAGCTTGGATACTTTATATCTCAGGGTCAGCAAGGACAAAAAAATAAAATAAAGATCAGCATTGATATTTTGGTGAGAAAACAACTTCCTTCTTTTTTAGTTGGTAGACAAGTGCATAACAACCAGTCGGCAGGTAGATAGAACCTTGTTATGGAGACTTTGTGAAACTCTGCTCCAGTTCTAACACTGAGTCTGAAGTTAATTTTCCTCTTCATTACAATTATTCTCAGTAAGAGCGGTTTCGAGGTGAAGTTTAGTCCTGATATAGCTTTGTTAGTTCCAGTTCCAGATGTTTAAAACTTTTAAATGATCATTTTCACATTTAGATGAGCATTTTGAGCCATTTCTTGAGTAAAGATCAACACAAAAATGGGCCTTACTAGAAGGACATGTTCTCTTGGGTTAGAGCAGTGTTTCTCAAACTTTTTTTATCATTCCCCACTTTGGACAAAGGAGCATACACAAGCCCCCCACTGCTTTTATCGCCCCAACAGAATGGTGACCACACCTGATTTTTAAAGTGTTTCATTTATTCAAATAGCCGAGTTAGTCTACAAGTTTTTAAGGGTATAAATTAGTTGGAAAAAGGGGTTGCGCACTGGTAGAATACCGGCTCAGAAATATATGCTGTCAATAGTTGCTACATGTAGAACTTCAGCTCACAGATGGAGAAAATAAAAGTTGTAGTTTTAACAAAATTTACAAAGCTTTCAAAAGTACAAAATAATAATAATAAAATAAATAAAGATCAAGATACTCATCCCTGTATTTCCTCCGTGGTTGACCGTGTGACTTCTCTGACTCTGAAACGTTCCCTGATCTTTTTAGATATTTGTACATTTTGTAGATGGAATCACTGATAATGCAGCTACTTCAGCTTGTTTTGTTCTGCTGCGATATATTCTAACTCCCAGCCCGATGTTCCAGGTCCCGGTTCTGTTTACAATGATGATCACAATTGCTAATTTATTTGAGTTTGTTTAATTTTGTGAGAGGGGGGAGCTGGTTGATTTAATTTACAGTGCAGTGAAACATTCACAACGACAGAATCTAAGGGGGGGGAAACCATTTAAATCCCATTGATGTCACGCCCCACCTGCAATACCTCTGCGCCCCACTAGTGGGGCTCGCCCCATAGTTTGAGAAACACTGGGTTAGAGTAACGGGCCTCTATTTCACATTAAACATCTTCACCAGGGAACTAAGAGGCAAAGGATTACAGATTAAAAGACCCTCTGAATACTCGTAATACATACATTTACTGACTGATTTGATTTTGTAAAAAAAGAAAAAATATATTTTATGATATTTTAAAGTCCTTTTAGCATATTCAGGCTTTTTATTTTATTTCATTTCTATCAGTGTTGCCAAAACAAGTCTTGGATTAACAATTTTTTTCTTTTCCAACAGGGTGATGACATGTGGAACACTTACCCTTGCAATCTTCATAATCACGGTGAGCAGCAGAATAATGCTTGCATAGTCTCTCCAGGATGAGCTTGTAGTGCATGAGGCGCTGGATGGGCTTGAGCAGGAATGTGTTCAGGGGTAGGTAGCACACTTTTTGCAGTTCAAACTCTTTGTAGACCGTCTCCAGCTTCTTTATCCTTTTGGAGGCTTTCTCTAGCTCTGTTAGGACCTCATCATGCTTCTGCAGGTAGCTGGTGAATTCCTTGGGGTGAAATCATTTCACAGCGTGTTCAGTAATCATCTGAAGGACAGGAGTCGGCATTTTTAAAGGCTAAAAGTATTCGTACCTTAAGAGCACACATGTTTTTCAGCATCACATCACCGATCCTCTGGTAATCACCTTTGACGTGTGCATTTGATCGTCCCTCCCTGTCCAAACAAGGAAGCTGGCAGGTTTAATCTTTGTCACTGTATCATCAGGCAGGAGCTTCGATAAAGTGCAGGAGAAAAACCGATAAAGACCTACCAGAGAGCCAGCCTCTGGTCTAATTCCTTCAGGAATCCTCGGTGGAACTCGTAGATAGGATCGATGTTAGAGAAGAGGAGCGTCATGAGGCCCTCAGGCATGGCGTTCTCTTTGATCACAGCGCTACGGAACCACTGCGAGTAGCCAAATGATAAACAACCCATCAACTATTCCACAGAAAACACTGAAGTCATGCAACTTTTTTTTTTTTAAACCCAAAAATATCAAGCAGCTGAAATTCTTAATTCTGAAAATAATAATGCTGTGCTAAGAGTTGCGCTTTATACTCTTTCAATACTACCAGAGGATCTTATAACACCAAACTGCCAAGTTCTCTCTCTCTCAGCACAGATTTGTGTGAGGGTAATTATTTCAAGATGTAAAATGTAGAAATTTTTCCTTTGTTTTGAAAGTTGAATAAAGAAGCAGCTGGTGTGCCCTAAGCAACACAACAAGAAGACTGAGCTATTTCACAGAAGTATGCTTGAAAAGAATCAAGGTGAAGCTTTCAAACCTAAGAACAACACACCAACTGTCATGTATGGCGGTGGTGGAGCAATCAGTTGTGCGAGTGCTTTGAACAAAGAGAGCAGAATAATGAAGAAAGACGAGTCCTTTTTTGAACTGAAGCCACTTCAGCAGGACGATGATCCCAAACACAAATGCCAGCTGGTTTTGAGATTGATGAACGATTTCTATTTGATATGAAAAGGTCTTGAACATAGAACTACACTAGGACATTGTTTCCTCAGTAACTTTAAGAGAGATTTCTACATATTAGTGAGAGTCTCTCTATATATAGTCGAGCCTGTGTGTATAGTTTCGATGGGGAATGGAGATAATCTTGTTTTTAAAAACTGAAGTAGTTTGTTTCATCAAGATTCCTTCCTGAATACAGGACAAAAAATATAAAAAGCCCAAAATGAAGATGACAATATGAGGAAATATAATGCTTTTGCTTTGTAGCAGAGTCAGAGTTTAAAACAAACATGAAAATTAAAAGAAAATGTCACACCTGTTGCTTTCTAGAAAATTATTTTGAATTGTATCCACTAAATTACACAGAGGTTCTATTCTACAAAGGTGCCTTGCCCTAAAATGTTCCCTAAACTCTATTCAGTGCACTCACTTGTCGATGCAATATATACAAGGCTTTTTGTTCACCAACTCACCACAGTGATGACCTCGAGGTCTTTCAAGTATGTTCGCTCTGTGGTCAGAATCTCTTTGGCAATGAAGTAGGCCTTGTCGGTGGGATATCGCTGGAGGGAGAAAGGGGGCTTAATCGTAAAAAGAAAATAAACAAAACTGATACCATTAAAGGAACTGCAAAGAACAACTTCAAATCTCCAATAAAAACATGCCTTTCAATAATTAAATCTGAGGAATACAGTGCCTTGCAAAAGTATTGATGGAAGAAGGTGCTTTGGTCTGAACTTTTTTTGGCCTACATGTAAAACGCTAAGCATGACATCCTTATGGTGAAACATGGTATTGGCAGAATAATGCTGAGGGAAGTCTTTTTTTTTTCTCTCTCTCCCCAAGCGGGGAAATGGGACAGAGATGAAAACAGGTCAATACTAGAAGAAAACACGTTAGAGGCTGCAAAAGACCTGATACTGGGGTAGAAGTTAATCTTCCAGCTGTACAAGAACCCTAAACATACAGCCAGAGCTACACTGGAATTGTTTACATCAAAACATATTAATGTGTTGGAATGGCCTAGTCAAAGTCCAGACCTAAATCTAATTGAGAATCTGTGGAAGAATATTGTTGGCTGCATCCGGTCTGACTGAGGTCTGGCTATTTACTAAAAAAGAAACGATGGGCAAAGATTTCAGTCTCCAGATGTGCAAAGCTGGCAGGGGGGATTGGAAGGGTGGCTTGCAAGCAGTGTACCTTCCTCCTGCCCTCCTCCTCCTCCTCTAGCCTGGCAGTGCTGCCCACCTCGCTCAGGATGGGGCTCTGCAGTGGAGACGGGGCCTGGCTGGGCAGGCTGAGGGTCGACATCTGGAAGGAAGGCGACAGGCAGAGGGGACCCTTGGAGGTGAGGGGCGAGAGCTGAGGATTGTCCATTACCGAATCTACGGAAGAGGGAGAGTGAAATTAAAAACCAACAAATAGGTGGTTTGATTTTTGCAGATGTCCCAGGTGATGGGAAAGTGGTGAGAAAAGGACAAACATGATCTTTTTACGTGGGCAGGGGTCTGAATCTTAACAGCGTTTTAACAGGCGTCATATATTAGACTATATTATGTTACATATCAGCAACACTAACCCTCACCTAACCCGTTTAGCCATTTTTCCCCCCTCTTTAAAAACACAGCTGAACCTCCCAAACAGATCGCAAGCCTAATCTCTCTCTCTCACACACACACACAAGCAGCGAATGAAAGAAGATCTGCTAAACAAACTGCAGTAAGTAATGGTTCTCACACTTCTTTAATCCCCGTCATAGTTTCCTAATCCCTCTTTTTTTTTTTTAAGAGTTTAAATGATAAACCGTAACGTATACAAGCCTCACTCCATCTCAAAGAACTGGCTCCACTGCTTCTGTTCTGGTCGTTAGCTTCTCTACACAACAGCTTCAGCAGACAAAATCAGCCCATCCCATTCTTATAGCAGAGTCACGGATCACCACAGCTGCTCTTAAATGCACGGAGGGGTAGGGGTGGAGGGAAGACTGAAGAGGAAAAAAACAAAAACTTAAACAGGACTCGCTATTTGACCCGGAAATAATTGCTCGAGCGAAGAGTTATCAGGAATGTGGCTTCTCTGCAGGGCAAATAGGTTGTTTATGGTCGATGTGGAGAGGCCCACAGGGACTGACACGAGGAGGGATAGAGAAAGGGGACGGGGGTTTGCTGTGCTGTGGAATGACTTGGCACAAGGCCTGCCTAAACAAGGAGCACGCACACACAGCTGGAATTAGGCTGAGGAATCGACCGAACTCCCAACCTCATGTGGTCTGCTGCTGGATCAAATAAAAACCAGGGAAAACTGCTGTTCGTATAAGTTTGTCGAGGAATCAAAAAGCATTCTTTGCCAGTCCAGTTTGGACAGGGAACGTCTCAGGAAGGGAAAAGGATCTACTCTAAATGGACTTGGTTTAGAGGTGGTACAACTCAAAGCTTGGGATATTTCAGTGGAAAATTAAAAGGCTCATCAGTTTCATTTTGAATTATGTGAACACTGTTAGTAGAGAAACAACTTCAGTCTCCAAATTAAGAGGCAGATGAGGAAAAATTACTTTTCCATGACCCGGATGAATTAACTCTAAAACTGCAAACAAATGAAAGGAATAATATCACTGCTGTGCCTCTGATTTGTAAAAATAATTTTAAGTCTGACATTCATGGTACCCAAAAGTGATTCCTTTATTCTTGAGAATAAAACATACAAACATTAGGTACAGGTTGATGATGATTAAGTTTAAATACACACAGTATTAGGTGATGATTACTTGGTGGCAAAGTGCAGTTAGCTGGTTATTACTATCACCAGTCCAATGCAAAACGAGTAAGTGGGAGAAAAAAAAAAATCGTATGGCAAAATAGTCTAAAAAATAAAAAACCCATAAAGACAAAAGAAACCCTTCATTAAGTCAAACAACAAAGTTTCCTGAAGCTAAATAATGATCTGGAACTGTGCACAATTGTTACTGCAGATGAGGTTAAAGCACTTAGGGGTTGTTTTGGCCATCCACTATCCAACAAAATGACAATGAGAACAGATGAGTACTAAGCGCCTTGAACTCAAGAAACTGAGTTGTTGCGTCCCATTTAGCACAAGACACTTTGTTGGAATTATTCGACAAGGCAGAATCATACACCTGAGGTAAAGACACACTGCATACAAGTGCTTTAAGGCACCGTGGTGCAAGTGCTGCAGAAAGGGAGGCTCTGAAATATGTTCAGAAAGAAAAAACTGAAATAAAACGATCTAAAACCCTATGGAAAGACATCAGCTTTGCAATTAAATCTTTATGCTTTGAACGGTACAAAACAGACTCTTATGAAAAAACACAGTATCAAAAACAGATTTGTCCTTATAGCTGAGGATTAGAGTCCAGAACACTGATAAGAGAAAAATGCACACGTTACTCAATTAGTGGTTGAAAACCAATGTTCTCATACGCTTCAAATGCTTATAGAAAAAAAGTAGCAAATATATTCAGTTGATGTGCAAAACACTGCTTCTATTCAATAACCTGAATATTTAGCTGTTTTAATTATAATCTGTTTTATTAAAATTAGCCAAACCATGCTTGAAGCTAGAGTTTAAAAGAAAAATGAGAAAGAAAAAACCTAATGTACATAAAGGGGTTTCCTTTAACTTTCTACATTATGAAATATTAATACCACATTCGTCTTCATTCTAGCTTTTATTAATCATGTAGCAATAGTGTACAATATGCTATTAGGAGTCCTAAAATGATACATTCGTCATATATAAAGTGGTATTAGCAGTTTACTTTATGGCTCAACAGCACAAGGTTTACATTCTATTATTTATCTGACCATGAAGCATTATGGTTAATCGTTATGATGCCAAGCAATAACATATGCCCAGACATTGCTGGTGTAACAACCGTTTCAGCCAGCAGGTGTCAGTAATGCACAGAAGTGAAACTAAAAACAGACTGTGGTACGTCTTGTTTTTAAATAAAGCAGGCTTTTGTGTTAAAAAAATTTTAATCACTAACTGTTTCATTTATACCCTGTGTCTAGATGTTCGAGTATGTTATAGTTAATAAAAGGACCTAGACAAAGGTTAATTATATGGAATGTTGAATTTTTGTGTTGATTGTAATTCGCTTATCCCAATTATGCAATACTATATACAATTATGCCAGTTAATGGGATTAAAGTTTGAACAGAAAATAGTTTTCAAAGACTATTCAGCAAAGGAGATGGAACTTTAACTATGCTAATGTCTGCATTACTTTTTTTAAAGATGTAAACAATGTGTAAAAAAATTAAAACAACAATTTGAGGGATTAGACTGGACTCCTTTCTGTAAATTAACTACATAATGTAGATTGGAATAACAAATATATTTTGTTTAAAATGCCATGAAAATGATCTGAATGGCTCACACCACGGTGCATCCTCTTCTGCTTCAATTGCATTCCTTCTAATAAAGTGATATACACGTTGCTCTTTTTAGTACTCTTAAAAGTAAAAACGTGTCTCTGTAACTGCACCACAACAGTTAAAAGGCTTAAGTGCTATAAGGGTTTACATTTTAATCTGTGGGGATCCAGAGGGATCTGCTAGTGCTAGGGCCTGCAGGTTGTGGCACTGAAGCAGAAACCCATCTATTCCACTACTTCCAGTCAGAGGTTTGCTATAAAACAGGTCCTGCTCAGGAGGAAGGTTCCCGTCAGAGCCCCAGTCGGAGTCTGAATCAGAGCTGCCGTTCCCAGATCCCTCAGTGGCAGTGGGAGGGTAGCTGAGCTGCTCCAGCTGCTCCACCAGGTCACTGAACTGCATGGCAGAGCAGCTCTCAGAGCGTTCGGAGTATGCTGGGAAGTTGACCATGGAACTTGCCTCTGACTGGATGTCAGAGCCTGGCAGGCGAAGCGAGGCTGAATCAGGGACCCCGTAGCCCACTGACATGGACTCACCAGCAGAGCTGAGCCCGAGGTTGTCCAAGGAGCTACACTCTGAGCGGTTATTTACTAACGAGCTGGTCTCAGAATGCCCAACAAGGCTATCTGGAAATGCGCAGACATTCCCATTCAAGTCCTCAATTCCAACACTAAAAATCCTATTTTTGCTGATGTCTGACCCATCCACAAAATCTAACTGCTCTGCTTTATTCTCATCAAGCCCAAAGGAGTAGGCCTCAGCCCCTCCTCCATAAAAAGAGATTTCAGCGGGATCGTCGTCAATGAACTCCTCCGACACCTGCAGAGGTGAGGTGGACATTGAGAACATGGCGTTCTGCTTCGTCCTCAATAGTTCTGCCTCAAAAGCCTCAGGTGTAAGAACGCCTTTCAATTTCCCTCTACCCCTTTGGAGTGACCATCCAGTTCCCCTTCTCCCGCCATGCTCATTATTCTCATTGTCGTTTTTGGAGAGCTGTGAGTGGGATGTGCCACTCTCCAAACACACAAACATGGGGCTGCAGATTCCTGCTGCCTGATTGCTAGGGGCACCTTGAAGCGAGAAGTGTGACGGGGGAACAGCCTTGACTGGGTCGTCCTTCGGAGGGCTGGGGGGTCTAGCTGCTCCAGGGGGGGCCTGTGGCTGGGGAGGCGCCGGAGACTGGCTCAGTGCGGACACAGGTTGGAGCTGAGGTGGCAGCTCCGTTCGCGGAAAAATCCTAGTCATGTGTGCGGGGAGGAAGGACTCGGTGGTGGAGGAAAGGGAGCATGGGGCCCTGGGAGTGTCACTGAATGACAAGGTCTGAAAACAACAAAAAGGAGAAGAAAGGACAAGACCAGGACAATAAAAAAAAATTACAGATGGAAGGTGACAAAGGAAAAAAAAATATTTGGTATTAGTTTATCAATTCTGGTACAAATGATGTTTCAACAGGAGTGCATTTAGTTATTTTGTTTACCTGTTTTGGCACGTCAGATGTAAAGGAGCGAGCAGACATTCTTACTTTACTGTTCCTCCTGAACAAAAACAGACCTCTGTGTCAGAATAATTTGTTTCCATGGAAACGGTTGCTCATATGGAAAACAATCATATGACTGACAGCATCCAGTTCGGGTCAGATGTGTACATACACTCATAGGCATGAATTACATGACGTTTTGGGTTGAATGGATTCAGTTCACCCAAACGGTGTCCAAACCTTTTCCCTTATGGGTTAGAATCACCATGTTGAAAGTAGTCACATGCACAACACACCATTCTTGGGTTTTATTGTTTTGTTTTTACCTGGTCAACAATAAGGCAAACTTGCAATACCTTAATGAAACAAAATGTGAAGGAATGGATCTGTGAATGATCTAAAACAGTAAAAGAAAAATTTAGAGAAAAACAATGTGGTAGATAAAACATGCATACTTGGGTTCTACCGACCACTTTTCCTTTTAAGGAGGTTTTAATTAAATCAGAGAAAAAAAGAGAAAAAAAAAAGGTATTAGATAGGTCTGTCTCCAACAACTAGCAGGCCAAATTTGAACCATTTTTGAATTTGTATCATTCCAAGGGCCATTAATAGCAAATACTCCCATTAATATCTAATTAATGGGCTTTATAAAGCGGTGTACATACTTTGTTTTTAGCCATCAGCAAGCTTCTTGCATAATTCTGGCTGGATATTTCATTTGACCAAAGAATGTCTTATTATTGTTTGGAGTAGCCTGACTTGACTCGGACAGAGAATCTGTGGAGGGCCGCTAAAGATTAGGGTGATGGCAAGGAGGCCTTCCATGGCAAGGAAGCGCATCACCTATGGGAAACTGCCCAAAATACCAGCGGAAAAAGTAGAAAAAGGTGGTCGGCAAATATAAAGAGGGTTTGATTGCAGTGATGCCAAGAATTTTTACCATTTTTAAATCAAAACAGAGCTCTACTTTTACACCATGTTATTATCTTTTCGCATAACCTAGAGATGCGCAACTCATTTTGTATCAGGAACAAACTTCTTGGCTGAAGGAAAATTAGATATCTAAATTTGCAAAGGGTTTGAATAATTCTGGGCTGATGTGTAGTTCACTTCCTGCATTCCAAAACCAGTTTGGTTCATTCAGTTGTTGACGTAAAGTTCAAGAAAATAAAGGCAATTGTCCTTTATTATTTTACCCACTGCATTAAACCAGTACCAATGCTTTAACGTCATTACAGAGTCCTTTGGTTCCTCTGGACATTCTTGTTGTTGCGTCCAAACAAAACAAACTTTATCTCATCTGATCATAAGCTTTTTGCTAAAAAGCATTTGCCTTCTTTAAGCAGTCAGTTGAAAATTTCAGTCAAGCCTGAAGTTGTCGCACATCAAAACTGGTTTCAGAATGGATCCAGCGGGTGAGCTTGAAGGTACTGGAATAACCCTCACAAAGCCACAACCTAAACCCAGTTGAAAGTTTGTGTACTGTACTTCAAAGCCAGGCCTTTCCCAGAAAACCAACCAGTTTAAATGAGCTCCACCAATTCTCCCAAGAAGAGCGGTTGAATATCCTGCCAGAACTTTACCAAAAGCTTGTTGACAGTTTTAATAAGCATGTGGGTAATGTACAACTTACCATGCGACATTTAACAAAATAGTTGCCACAATGTCGACCCAGTATGTATAAATCTGACCCTCAAAAATAAATAAAACTAAACGATAAGTGTATACATTTTAATTTTTAAAGATCATTAAGGTTGTCTGCTGTATGTTCATTCCACCCTGGTAAAAGAACCATTCTAATAAACCGTATAATCAATAATGAACTTTGTGTCCATGATATGTATATGTAAACTGGTCACCTGACCTGTATATGCACTTCTATATAAAAGACACATACCTCTGATAGGGGGTTTTCTTTGCTCCGCTCTCCCGAACATATTCCACAAGCTGTTTCTGGGTCCTTCCACTGACAGAGAGAATTTTAGATTAAGGACTAAATCCAAAGAAATCAAATGTTTCACTGTATAAGAAAAGTCAAAAGTCCTCATGAACATACAACAAAGATGCCAGTCCAACTGAGTTCGTACCTGTATCTGAAGGAGGAACCTCGTGTGAAAAGGATCGCTTTGGTTTTGGGTTCCGGTTGATCAAACAAACGGAAGAACGAATGGTACTCCACACAGATCTTCCAGAAGTTTTTACACTGGTCACGACTGGCCATCATAAACTCAAGAATATCTTGATGGGGTCCCTGAAATGAAGATTGAAAATATGCAAAAACGTGACCTGGTCACGTTGACAACAAATATGGAATCCAAGATAAAATCCAAGACTATTTCATGAAAACTTACATGGACTTCTGGGTGGAGTTTGATGAGGAACCGTTTTCTCTTAAAGCTCAGTTTGCGAATCTTTGACCAGTTGAAGGTGTTAATTTTGGTGTTGCCCTAGGTTAGGAAATAATAATATTAAGACAAACAGAAAAGTAAGCCAAATTATGACAGAGTGAAACCCTCCTCAACAATGGTGGCCGTATCAAAGCAGTAACCACCTGAAAAACCTGAAGGCCCATATGAGCAACAGTCAGATTGATCTTGGTGCCCTCTCGGTCAGCTGCTGGGTGAAAGCGGACGCCGTACATTTCCAGTTTCCGGACAATCTCCAGGACCTGGAAATCTGATTCAGCAGGTGTCTGGCCACTGGTTTGGAACAAACAGAAAAGATATATAAACCAACATTAATGCCACGTTTACTTCATGTAGGATAGTTAACTGTGGAATGTGGAGTCCCTCTCAGATCGATTTTAACACCCTGTTGATCCTTCCCATCCTGGTTACATTTATTTAACCTATACAGAAAGACGGCACTAAAATGTATCAACACAAACTGACTTATGGCTAAATCCCATTTCAGTAATATGATGAGTTGGAAATACTTAAGTCCAAAAACTTTCAGTCTAAAATTCTGCTACAATCAATGTTCAAATAAAATTCCAAAAATATATTTGTAATGAATAAAACACAGATTAAAATGTGTCAAATAACTACTGATGACTAAATATTTTCTTATTTTACCACATAGTGTCAAAATAAAACAATATGATTTGTACATTTCTTCAAGCTTTAGGAATTTAACAGGCACATCTAAAAGGAAGTGATTACAAGCGAACGGCATGTTAGAAACATATCCATCCCATCATCACTCCATTCTAATTTTGCTCATCCTTTAAGCAGTGAAATCTCCTTAGAGCCCTCCCCCTGCCCCACTGGCCTTATGGCTAATAGACTAACCAGAGCAAGGGATTAAAGCAGGGAACTCTCTGCTTGCGCTTCCACTCTGGCAACCAAGGAAAGAGATTAGCAAAAGTCTTTAGAGAACCCTTAAGTCCTTAGGGCTTTTTTCAACCTGGGTGTTACAAAAAAAGAGCCTCTATTGGCCAAGAGGTAGTACTGTGCTCCTTTAGAAACCGGTTGTGGGAACAGTGTTGTAAACGGTTTCGCTAAGGTCTAAGCTGATAGAAAAGAGTGTGTGTGTGTGTGTGGGGGGGAGACTTGTTGTGAGTGTTTATCAAGAGCACGCTGTCTCAGCTAAGTGAACTTATCAGTGTCCACTATACATAAAATGTGTAGAAACAATGTGCCAACATTTACCATTTCTTAAATTTAAAATAAAGCACATTTTGTGCGATAAGAACCAAAAAGTCAGACTTTACCTTCTGTCAGTCATAATCGTCCTAACAAAAGTATGTTACTGTTATTTTAGGCATGCTGATAAACATAGTTCTAGGTGCACTTTTGAAAACAAATAATAGAAAAGTAATTGTAAAATTATAAAAATTGGTAAACAAAAAGCCTGCTGCTCAGCTTGTCGCAGACATGCAACCCATTCTGAGCAGCTGCTGGTGATGGAGCCAGTTCTTACCCTGGTTAAACCTACAAATTGGCTTGATGTTCTATAGCCAGAGGGTGACCACAGACCCTGCCCAAAAAAAAGGATGTTTGTTTGTAGAAACGCTCAAGAGCAACATACAGTGCCAAGCTGGTCAGATCAGACCAAAACAGAACTTTCTGGCCTAAATTTAAACACTGTGTGGCAGAACACTGGTGTTGCACATTACCCCGAACACACCATGGCCATGGTGAAAAATGGCAGTGACAGCATCATGCTGATGTGTATGACATTCTTTAGCAGAGACAGGTCAGAGCTGACTGGAAGATGGAAATAGCTAAAAAACAAATGAAGACTGGCAGGAAAGGTTCACCTTCCAGCAGGATAACAACCCTAAATTTACAGTCAGTATTTAGGGTAAGGGATTAACCCTAACCCTAATCCTAAACTCAATTTAGACCGTTTTAAAATGGGAAAGTTTGTGTACAAAGACACTAAATCCAATCAGGCTGAGCATTTTGCACAAGTTTCAGTTTCTAGATAGGCAAACATTGTCCAGATGTCCAGGAGGACTTGGAATGGAAAGTGTTCCAAAAAAACATTGATTATTCAACGTTGAAAACATCCTTTTGTTATTTGTTAAATATTGATTGTTCAGTGAAAATTCTTTCTTTTTCCTTCTTTCCTTCTATAATCATGCACCATGCTGTTCCTCAATTACATAAAATCCAAATATAATACATTAAAGTTTGTGGTTGTAACATGGCAAGATGTGGAAAAGGCATATGGATACTTTTGCAAGGCCCTATACATGATACTGACCTTTTTTGGCAGCCTAATGTGAACACTATTTTTAGAATGCGATAAACTGCTTTAGATGGGGATATGTCTAACCGAGAAAATTCCAGCTAATGTTTCATGCTCGTGAGACGAGTGACTGAGATACTTTACAACCTTGACAAAGTTTGTTGATGATATTAGACACATTTTCACTGTAAAGTAGGAGGCAATTAGGCCATGATTAACATAGCTCTTTAACATTTTCCCAGCACGTGAATATTTAACCATAGTCACAATGTTATGGTTATGAAAACTGGTCAAGCTGTGGGGAGGCATGCTTTAAACAGAGATGTGCAAATTATATTAAATCATAAAGGTAAAGGCATATCTCATTTAGTTTTGTGAGCTGTAAATACCGTAGCAGCAGCACAGATAAGGCTGCTAACCCTAACCCTTTGGAGTAAAAGGCAAAACCTGACACCATAAACAGTTTTAAGTGATTCTAGGTATAATTGGCGAATTCGTATCACCAGGTTTAAATATGTGGGTCATATTCAAATATTTCAAGAGACCAAGCGTTCAGATGTGTGGCTTCAGGTTCGAACTAAACGAACAGAGGCTGAAACCTACAAGTGCCGGCGGTGGAGCTCCATGATTCTCTCTTGCACTTTGTCTTGGTAAGGCAACAGTTTGTTTGCTCTCAGGAACTCCCGGTCTGTAGCATCATCATAGTCTCCGATCTCCGCTGTGGTTTACAGAAGAGAAAACATTAGATTCTGTCTGCATGATTGCAGGAAGCGCTCAATTACTGTGAGTTTTTGACTGTGAAAAACAGATTGAAAGGCAAAATAAACATGCAAAATCCTTTCTGCACTGATGGGATGGTAATACGAAGGCATGAACCTCTCTTAAGGCTGAAGGTTTAGGTTTAATTAAACTGTGCATTAATTACAATGTTAAATATCATAATTGACTTGTTTACTTAGTTTTTCTCTTATTTTGCTTTTAAGTTGAGCTTATTTTACAAATGGATACGGTGTTACCAAGTGTCAATAACACATCCAATCAAAAATAACCCCAAACTACTGTTGTTAAAACAGCGGATGTAAACATACACTGAACAAGGTGTGAGGCCAGCAGTGCTCCAGTATTTTCTGTACAGATCAACCTGGCCTCCATCAGGTCTCTCTTCATCTGCAGGGAGAATAAATACCTGTGGGAGGAAACATTGGCCCAATATTATTCATACCACATACATATTTTGATTTGAAATACTTTTTAATTCAACCAAGAAGTTGCTGGGTAATGAGAAATGCATCTCTTAAAACGATAGCAAAAAAAAAGAGGAAAGGAGTCTCAATATATTTTAGAAATATTGAACTGAAGTGAAAAGTCTTCCCTGCATTACTGCAAATCAAACCCTTCCTCTAATTGTTAAGCAGCTTTTTGCACGTTTTCTCTGGTATTTTAATAATTTATCTTTGGTGTTTCACTCCAAGTCTTTGAGGTTAGAAGGCCTCGTGACCTCGCCCTTTGGCTCTGTCCACAGATTCTCTATCAGATTCAAGTCAGGCCACTAACTGAGCTGCACCAAATCGTTAACATTACTTCCTTTCAGAGTAAACATGTCAGTTGCTTTGAACCTTTAAAAAATACTTTTGACTTAAGGACAGTGATACCTGGTAGCACAAACATAATACATTTTTTATTTATGAATGTGCAAGTTTGGATTTTTGAATACTGAAAGTCTAAGAAAAACACACAAGAGCACAACTCTCACTAAAATTCTCTATTGATTATTGTGAGAATTTTTGAAAACAAAACAAAAACCTTCAAGGATTCAGTGATGTATCCCCAAAATAACGGCAGCTGTAACGGCAATTAACGCTGCAAGCAGCCTCGAACGGCCCTCGCAGCAAAGCGCCGCTCCGGCCTGTGTTGCGACCGCGGGACCCACGCACCACCCCCCTGAACACCATCCAGACATGAGCCAAAACAAATATCCAGAGAAAATTTCACTTCTCTCACCTGGTGTATTCTTCCTGCAGCTGACCGGGATCAGGGGGAAAGAACTTCACAGAAAGTCGAAATAGCGTATTCGCAGGTCCTGGAGAGCAATAACAGAAATATTGAAATTCCTCTCTTTATCAGGTGGATTTTTAGCCAGCTTGATCAGACTTACTTCTGACTTGTCTTGCAATGGGTTTTGTCGGTTCCAGCCAAACCTAGAGGGAGACAGAAAGTTGAATCTTTTCAGGATTTCAAGCTCAAGGTTTGACTGCTGGTTACAACAAATCTCCATGCAGCTTTTTTAAACTATAAAGTGACAGGTCTATAAGCAACTGTCTACTTTTACTGGGAGAAAAACTACAGTTCTAAGTAAAGTAATACCTCATCTCTGCCATACTGTAGGAGCTCAGCTGCTCTGTTAAAACTGTGGCTGATGGAGGAAGGAATGTGCAAAATGAAACCAGTATTGAGTAACATTACTACCCAGAAAGACCTGCTGTAATCAGTACATATACACATTTCAGAATCTGTAGTGGATCAGAATCTACTGGAGCACATCTTCATGTAGTAAATCAATTAACCAAAACTCAAACCTGCCTAGCAGCCCAATGAATATCTTATAAGAAGTTTAAGTTTATGATCTAAATTAAATGGATAATAGAAAAAGTAAGATCAGCTCGTGCACTGGGATCAGATTCAGCTCACCAGTAGAGCTGAACTAAAGTGAAAGTCTTTGTAGCTCCTTTTATAACTATGAGCACTCACACACTTGAATGTTTGAAAATTGTGTCTATTGGCCGTACATGTCAGTTTTGTTTTTAAAATGCGATATATGGACTTGGTTCGTCGCCTCTACGTTGGTTAATGCAAAGTCCAAGGTGGGATTGCATTCCACTCCTGTTTCTGGAAAGATGAAAACAACAAAGTCTGACGGTCGAGTCAATGAAAGTTATGCATCGTTTCCACTGAGCGATACGGTTCAGTACGCTGTTGTATGGTCCGGCATATTCAGGAGAGTGTTTCCGCCACCAGTTGGACTCACAGTGGAGGTGGAGTTACAACTAAACACCTAACCCACTAGTATATCTACTTGCTGCAAGTAGTGAAGTTTTTCTGCCCCCCAATCAACGGACTGTGTTTTCGGTAGCACCGCCCCGATCGTACCATTGTCCTATGGACCTACAACTGAAGGTGACCCAGGAATGGTGCGGTACGGCTCGGTTGAACGGGACGCTTTTACCATGGAAACAGATGACATGGCATATCGCACCGCACTGACCCGCTCAGTGGAAACAAGGCATTAGAGACTCCTAAATCATCTCCAGTGAAATCAACACTACCTTACTGTTTGCACTAATCCACAGCAACAAAGTAACTGTTAAATGACGTCAAAGTGAACAGTGATCCTCTACCCACACATTGTACATATTGTTATCATTATGCGAAGACCTTTGACTTGTCACTAACAACGAGTAGGCACTGTAAGCTCTTATGAATACAGTACATGTTAGGAGCCATGAAAAACCTAAACTTTTTAACCTTTTGTTCCCTTACAACCACCAACTTTAATTTTATTGTGATTTTATGTGGCACAAAGTAGTGAATATTTATGAAGTGAAAGAAACATGATCCAAAGGTTTTAGCCTTTAATATTCAACGTTTTACAAACAAAACAAAAAAAGTGTGGGAAAGTATGAATCAAGGCCCCGTTAGGCCACACTTTATAGAGCTACCTTTAATGAGGCCCGAGCAGCTAAGCGCTGCAAAGTCCTATTGTAACCATCCTGTTGATTTTTTTTCTCTTTCGCATTGAAACTGGTTTTTAGAGGCCTAAACATATTTGAAAACTCACCAAAATTGGCACACACGTCAAGTGTGTGTGAAGATATAGTATTTTAAAGGAACTTAAAAGGGCCGTGGCAGAATGGCTCGACAGCGCCCCCTATAGACTGTTCGAACTCTCCAAGACGGAAAAAAAAATACATCAATGTCCTGAACAGAAATGTACAGGAAGTCGGCCATTTTGGGTCAAAGGGTCAATTTTTGCATTTCACACATGTCGAACTTTGACAAACTCCTCCTTGAATTTTTGACTGATCAGCTTGAAAATGGTCAGGATTGGCCTTCAGGCATGGGGGATCAAAGGTTATCAAAAAAGTTGACTTTTCATATATGTTGAGGGGGCGGGGCCAGGCCTCAAAGTGGTTGGTCATGAGGTCTCTGATGAATCCCAATGGTCAAATGCTGACATTTTTTAAGCCCCGCCTCCTAAGAACAGGAAGTGTAACGTTTTGGTGGCAAAGGTCCAGATTTTACACCTTTGACCTAATCAACATGAAACGGTGCATAGTGACTGTAAACAAGTTGGGGTAACTATGCGTCTAGTACTGAGAAGGTACAAAAGAGGGTGGAGCTGTGGCAGCATGTCGAAATGCGTCGTCACGCCGTAGCCATGCGTTTGGCTCTAGCTTCCAGAAAAATCAGCTGATCTGGACCAGATTCAGCATGATGAATAGTAGTCCAACCCCAGAGAGACCTATATGGTAATATATGGTGGGCATGGCTTAATTACTCCACAGAGCCCCCTAGAAACTTTAAAACAGCCAGCCCCCAGCCATATTTTATTCGAGGGTTATGTACCTAGCCATACTAATGTAGTGTATCAGGACCTACAAAAAAAGTCTCTTGGAGCCATGGTCCAAACCCTACAGGAAGTCGGCCATTTTACATCAAACCCATCATTTTGTGCAATTCATACATGTGGTATTTCAACGAACTCCTCCTAGAAGTTTTGACTTGCAGACTTCAAAACGAGCAAGGACAGACTTAACGCATTGGGGATCAAAAGTTATCAAAATAATTTTGCTGGATCAAAGCAGGTGGGCGTGGCTAAGCCTCAAAGTAAGGCTTCTCGCGCCTCCTAGAATCACTAAAACAGCCAGCCCCCAGCCATATCTCATCAGACTATTATGAAATGCGGGACACGAATAGAGTGTCACAGGACCTACAAAAAAGTATCTTGAACCCATGGTCCAAACCCCACAGGAAGTCGCCCATTTTGTTTGAAAGCTACCCTTTTTTGCCTTTTCAACACTTTTTCATGGAGGTTTGTTCAGCAGACTCAGTGGAAGCGTTGAGGTGGTGTTCAGGGGGTGGTGCGTGGTTCCCGCGGTCGCAACACAGGCCGGAGCGAGGGTTTGCTGCGAGGGCCGATTGAGGCTGCTTGCAGCTTTAATTGCTGTTACAGCTGCAGTTATTTTGGGGGTACATCACTGACAGCTTTGCATAATTAGAAAAATTATTTTTTGCATGTTAGCTGAAGCTCAATCGAATTGGTCGGAAGCACTGCTGAATATTTAAAAGGCTTACAACTGAGTTGGATTAGATCTAAACTTTCACTAGGCCATTATAACACATTTGAGCTATAGCCAATATATTGTAGCTCTAGCTGTATTATGGGTGGTTGTCCTGCTGAAGATTTATCTCAACTGCAGTCTTGGGTCTTTTACAGTCTCTAAAAGGCTTTCCTCCAGGATTGACCTGTTTTTAGCTCCATCCATCCTACCACCAGGTCTGATCAGTTTCACCATTCCTCTTAAAGAAACATCCGCAGAGCATAATGCTGCCACTGCCACATATAAGAGTGTTGCATATTATGTTATGTTCAGTGTTTTGCCTGTAGACCAAAAAGTTCAACATTGGTCTTATCCGACCAGAGGACCTTGCTCCACATGCTTGCCCTACTTGGGTTTTGGGAAACTGTAAATGGGAATTCTTGTAGCTTGATTTTTACAAGGATTTACTTTTACCACCTTTGATACTTTTGCAGTTGTACAAAATATGATTGAAAAAGTGCCTTTTTTATATGTTCAAAGCGTGGAATAGAGCTTCATAAAATAACCCTGTCCGCAGCATTCGTTTGTCTTCATAATGCGGTTTGTGAAACAAACATCTGGGACCTTCACAGAAGCGTTGGACATTAAACTGTACAAAGGTGGAATCTGCTTGACTAGAAGTGACTTCTGAAGGGACTTAGTTGCACTGGAGGGGTCTCATACTCCAGGGGGCTTAATATAAATATATGCCACGCTTAAGATATTTGTTCAAAACCCATGATTATTTTCCCTTCACTTCTAAATGATGCAATATTTTGAGTAGACCTACTATAAAAGATAATAAAATACATTGATGTTTGCGGTTGTAACATGACAGAATGTTAAAAGGGGTAGGAATACTTTTACACGGCACTGTACAACTTGTGGTCTTCAGACCAGAAATGAAAGATATGATTGCAGAGTACATACCCAGATCATCTGCATGTTCTGAAACTCGAGGCCAAAGTAATCACTTTCGATGAGGTTACCTCGGTGGAAAACCTCAGAGAGAAGGGTCTGTCCAAGAGATTTTGGCTGAAAGAAAGAAAGAAAGAAAACACATTGAGCCATTCCTTTCATGTACAAGCCAACAAAGATTTCCAATGTCCTCTTGTGATGAGTGTTCAGCTACCATTGAAGCAACATATAGAAAATTGGTTTGAGTGAAAAAAAACTATTTAGACAGGACACAACCGATCCCCAGAGACCTTCGGAGAAAGGCTGATGTAGTGTAGCTGAGCGTTGGGTAAATTCTGTCTGCTGTGCAGAAAATACTTGCCATCTGCAAACGATTAAATGCATTATGTTTTATGAGTTTGTATGCTCCATCTGTTGATTCAAATGGTCTCCTAGATGTTGACAATGAGCTGGTAAAATACAAATAAATAAAAATGTGTTTTGTGTTGCTGCCTGGCCCTGAGCAGAGTGTAGCACAAATCTCAAGCAGAAAATCTGCAGAGGTTTACCTTCTCAGTGCTCGGGGGGTTTGTTTTCACTAAACGAAGAACTAATTACTATGTACTAAGAGCACGCTGCAGTTGAGGTTTGGAAAGCTAGGCTGTGACTTTTTGAGAAAATTATAGCTTAAAACATCTGGTAGTAATGTAAAATAGCATTTTTAAAAGCCTTATAAAAAGAACTGCACTGCATCGGCTAAAGTACGGTATTACAGCTCAAAGGGCGCCAAAAGCTTTCCTGTAGATGGTCTTTTCATTACTTTGATAGTCACGTGTTCTGCATTCAGAGAACCTATAAACTGCAGGTGTATCTACAGACACACCATCGGTAAATGTGAAAATCTCTTGTACAAAGGCTTCCAGTACATACTGTGTCTGATTACAGCTGATCTAAAATAGGGAACAAAAGCTAATGTGTTGAAATTGTTTGGTTTGCCTTTGAGTAGAAGCCAAACACACATTCCAGACAACATCAGTAAGTATTCTGAATGAAACAGTAGGCAAATGTGAGGAATTCAGGGGAGATGTGTCACTTTGGCTGCCTTTCCAACGTAGATTTAGTATAACATACACAGAGCTTTCTGCAAATTGACTCCTTTATTAGTTTATCAAAGCCAAATCCTTTACTGACGTTAGCTCAGCTAATGTGGATATGTTTCCTGCGCGTGTTTGATGAAGTTAACAGAGCACAACTGATTCTATAATAATTTGGTAAAGCAAGGTTGAAAACTCCAGTATTAAAACATACAAATACTTGAATATCTTAAACTCTAACATAGTACTAATAGAGCTTGAATTTATTCTTTAAATGGAAATGGTAAAAAAAAAATGGAAACACGGGATTCAAACCAGAGATCAGTGGCTGATTTGAGCTGAAGCTTTCCTTAAGAGCATTCATGACAAAGCTTGTCAGTGTTAGCTTTGTTTTCAGAGGCCCCTCTGTGGCATACTCATTAACCCTGAGCAAGAATGTTTAAACTACAACCTCAACAAGCTGGAAGAGAGGGACAAGGAGAGCCAACTGGGATGACATTTCCAACAGAGCTTTAATAGCTGCTATGAAGGAAACATGATAGATAATACTTTATTTTTTGCTTTTTACACCATAGAGGTTCCAGCGCCAGACCCATGTCTTGGACATGTCTGCAGCTCATTCAGCCTGCGAAAGAGAAGATTATTCAGCAGAAAACAGGTTTGTGTCTGATAAACAACTTAAACTGCTTAATTGAATTTATATGTTTCGAGATGACCTTAAACTCCTAACATGGGTGGGAAGCAGGTCATTGTTCTCCAACATCGTTGCTGATGTTTCGCATCTTTCACCTCAGCAGCACCTGACTGCTTCAGCAAACTCCCCAAAGTGCTACCATCATAGGGATGTACAGATTTGGTGATACTCTGTTATTCAATGCATTTAACCATCAGCACCAGCTACAAACCTAACTCTCATTAAAGTATTAAAAGTGCATTTATTGTTCTTACACATTGCTTCTTCTTTTTGCTATTCAGATGTTATATTATTGTGTTTGAAGACCTGATGAGGACCTTGAGATTTTATTAACTTCGCAATAGAGGTTATGTTTTCGCCAGGGTTTGTCCGTCTTTCTGTCAGTTAGCAACATAACTAAAAAATTATGACTTAGTTGTTGATTTTGAGGACATTTTCAGGAAATGTCAATGGGACCAAGAACAAGTGATTCGAATTTGGAGGTGATCCGGAAACCGGAAAGAGAATGAGCTGCTTTGGCGGACGCATGTGCTCTCAATGTGGTCTTCTAGTTAAATTTTGGTTTAAGGCAAGCCAAGGCAAGGTAATTTTATTTGTATAGCACACTTTCAACAAGTCAATTCAAGGTGATTTACATTAAATCAGCAATAAAGCATAAAACACACACAAAACATATGACACAATAGAACATTACTCAATGGCAGCTCTAAACAGATGGGTTTTTAGCCTAGATTTAAAAACAGGTCAGTGTACCAGCAGCTTTGCAGTTGTTTGCAAGTTTGTTCCAGATAAGAAAAGCATAGAAGTTGAAAGCTGCTTCTCATCGTTTGGTTCAGATTCTAGTGATGATTAGTAGACTAGAGTCGGAAGACCTAAGTGGTCTGGGGGTTGGTATAGTGACAGCAAGTCTTTCAGTAAGCACCTAGCCATTCAGTAATTTATAAACCACTAAAAGTATTTTAAAGTCTATTCTCTGAGCTACAGGGAGCCAGTGTAAGGACTTTAGAACTGGGGTGATGTGCTCTACTTTCCTGGTTCTTGTGAGGACACGAGCAGCAGCGTTCTGGATCAGCTGCAGCTGTCTGATTGATTTTTTAGGCAGACCTGTGAAGACACTGTTGCAGTAATCAATCCAAATAAAGATAAATGCTTGGATGAGTAATTCGAGGACCTGTTGTGACATCAGTCCTTTAATCCTAGAAATGTTCTTCAGGTGATAGAAGGCTAAGCTTGTTATTGCTTTTATGTGACCCTGGTAGTTCAGGTCCATATGACACATTGATTTTGGGCGTGATTTTCTAGCTGTATTAACTAAAGATATGTGCTGACTCTTGATTGTTTCTCTTTAGGTCCAAAAATAATTACTTCAGTTTTGTTTCTGTTCAGCTGCAGAAAATTATGGCAGATCCATCCATTGATTTGGTCAATGCATTCACTTAAAGTTTGGATGGGTTCAAAGTCACCTACTGACATTGTAATGTAGAGCTGAGTATCATCTGCATAGTTATGGTAGCTAATCTTATTGGTTGTTATAATCTAGGATATTGGGCACATGTAGATATTATAGGAGGGGCCCCAGGATGGAGCCCTGGGGCACCCATCATTGATTTTTGTCTGTTATGAAAAATTCCCATTTGACACAAAGGAGTTCCTGTTCTTAAGGTAAGACTCAAACCAGTCAAGTACTGTACCAGAGAGTCCGACCCAGCTCTCCAGTCGTTCTAGTAATATATCATGATCAACAGTGTCAAATGCTGCACTGAGGTCCAAAAATACCAGCAGTCTGTATTTATGCGGATGTCATTGAAAACTTTGACGAGGGCATTCTCGGTGCTGTGGTGAGCACGGAATCCAGTCTGAAACATCAAAATGGTTCGTCATTGTTAGGAAGCTATTTAACCGTTGAAACGCAGCTTTTTCAATAATCTTACTGATGAATGGAAGATTAGAGATTGGCCTGTAGTTCTGCATTAACGTGTTGACCAGGTTGTTGTTTAAGATTTATAACTTCGTGAATTGAACTACTAGATTTTTGTAACATTCCAATCTACGGGGCCTCTTGAGTTCTCCATACTTCTCTGACTGCAGCATGAAAATGTTTTGAACACAAAATAAAATGATGAAGAATGAAACAAGCAGAGGACTGCTTCACATTCCATCCAACATCGACATCTAAGGCATCCTAGGGAATTCACAGATAATGTTATCTCTTGATAGTGAGATCCTGATAAAATGCCAGCAGTCCAAAATTCATACTGCATACTTTCAGAGCACAACAGGAGGATCCACATTGGTTATTTTCACCCTGACCTCCTCAACTTGACAAACAAAACAACAAAGGATCTTAATAATGAACCAAGTGCAAGTGTAACTCTTCCCCACTTTACGTCTTTCCACTTTTATTCCAATAAAACTACTCAATCTGAGCAGCAGTTTGAATTATTCTAAACATAGTCATTTAAAGGGTCAGCTAAAATAAATAAAATAAAACCTGGAAACACTAAGCCTGCTTTGACTTCAGATGTTCAAATGATCCGGGGCATCAAACTAAATTTGGGATTCACATAATTTAGTTTACTTCACGTTTATATGGCTTAAAAAATAAAATACAATAGTCTACAGTTGTAATCAATCCAGCCAGTGCACAGGTTTGTTCGTTTGGCTTTGCAGTCTCAAGCAACTGTTCTGTCAACCAGCAGCTGGAGTTTGGCTCTGGTATTTTTACCAATGCCTTTCTGTGTCTCCGTCATGTACTGATCCATGTGTCGGCTTATCTTAGCTGCTAAGATGCCTGACAGGAGCTTCCAAGTTATGGAAAGACAGGTTATTTGCAGATAGATGGTATTGTTCCCTTCAGGGGGTCTTTTATTTTCAGGACTGTTTGGCCCTTAGTCAGCCATTCGGGATGGTTCCCATTCTGCAGTAGTTGCTTCATTTGTACCGCTAGGCACTCATGTAGAGAAGTCAACTTCTTGAGCCAGTAGGCGTGTATCATGTCCGGGCCTGGTGCTGTCCAGTTCTTTATCCCTGGGACTCTTTGTTGGATGTCTGTCGTTGTAATATTCACTGAACTTTGTTGAGGGAGATTAGTGTGCTTTGCTCTTAGGTCTATTAGCCACTGTGCATCATTGTTATGTGATTCTTCTTTCTCCCAGATCCCCTTCCAGTTTTGTTCAGTCTCCAGCCTTGGTGGGTTGGCTGTGTTATTATTACAATGCCACTGGGAGTACACTTTAGCTGGTTCAGTGGCAAAGAGCCGGTTTATTCGTCTGGCTTCTCTCACCTTTGTGTATCTCGTCAAGGCTAGGAGTCTTTGTTTGGCAGTTTTCAGGGCCTCAGGCATCTGTATGCAATTCTGTGGCATTCCCTTTCTGGATGTACCCTTCTGAAGTACATTTCTCTCTGTGTTGCCTTGATTTTGGTTTCCAACCTTCTCCTCCATGGTGGACATTGTCCATTGTGGGCACTCTTGTTACCTTTGATGTGCTGCTGCCGGTGCAGATGGCTCCTTTGATGGCGTTTCCTTACCTTACCTGTCTCATCTGTACATAGCCAAATGTCTTCATTAATGTTGGTCTTGAGTGCGTGTGCGCATGGGGATTAGGTTGGAGGGTATAAATTTGATCATGCTTTTAAATCTGTAGGGGAGGGATGGCAATGTGGTTTATGTTGGGTCATTTTAATCTGTAAAGCACTTTGAGTTGCAATCTTTGTATGAAGAGTGCTTTATAAATATAGTTTGCTTGATTATTTGATAAGCATCTCCAAGATCACTGCTGCTGTACTGTCTGTCTATCAGCTCATTGGTTTCTGTTATAGTCACAGTAGGGATTGTACTTCATGTGCTGCATTCATATCGCCTAGCAGACCATCTGGAGGTATTTCACTCAGCTTCGCTAGTCGGTGTTGAGGTTGAAAAGCTCTTAACTTAGCCATGACCTTTTGTGTTGTAGCTCCAGAACTTTTAGTCGTGAAAGCAGCTGCCGTTTGTGGATGTTGGACCACAAAGCTACTAGATGTTTCTTTGTTAGTTTAAACTGTGGGTATCGAAGTATCCATAGTTCCCTCAGTATGTTCATGTAGCCCCGTTGCTCAGGGTTACTGGAGTAGTAGCATTCCAACAGTGCCTTACTTTCATCCCATCTCATTCATGTCCATTGCGGTAGTGTTCCAGTAGACCATTTCTTGTCACAATGCCCAAGCTTTATTTTCTTTATTTTTGTTCTTTCTATCCATCTATCTATCCATCTATCCATCTATCTATACGCCCGGCAAACACAGGGAGCACAGCCAGGCAAGCAGCAGAATGAAGATCATTCCACACAATAAAAAACGAAAATATGCATCTAAAAAAGGTCCTGTTTTGCCCAAACAAGCCTACAAAGAAATGGCATACCATGAAAACTAGACACACCAGGTAATGACTCAACAGTATTCTTGAAGGAGCAGTAAAGCTCCGAAGCAGCAGTGTATAAAACCACTTAAAGCCAAATAGACAACAATTTTACTCTTTCTGAAAAATGATGGCATTATTCATAAAATAAAAAATAGGAATTTTGTATTGAGACAAAGGGCAATTTCCAAATATCTGGAAGAAGAAAACATTCTGTTTAGAACAAACAGAAGATTAGCTATCCGACCATCTAGATTAACTCCAAATGTTCACTAAACAACTTTTTAACCATTTATTATTTTGTGCAACAGTGAAACACATTGCAGAACTTTAATGAACTGAAATATCAGAGGAAGATGGAGAGTGAGTGAGTACAGCATCAGTAGGGAGGAAAGCCACAAGCAACACAGTTATATTCAGCAGCTTTCATTCCCCAATGCAAACAATGCAGTAGGATGTGGCTGGCAGGAGAAAAGCCTATGAACAGCTTGATGTCTCAGAGTAACACAATATCCCAAAACAACGGAATACCTCAATGAACAAAGGTATCAAAAATAACCTAAATAAAAGATACTAAAATATAACAAATGGGAGTAGTTATTGCTTGGCTTATTTTCCAAAATAACAGACTTGAAAAGGAATCAACAAATGTTTTCATTTAGTGAGTAGCTCCTTTTTATATTTAAAGAGTAACTAAACCCCAAAACAACTTTTTTTGATTCTAAACTATATAAATGGGTCTTTACCAATGCAATCTTTCAGTTTCTGGGGATTTTTTTACATTTTGGGGTAAACTGGTTTAATTCTACACTTTTTGGTCTAAAAACGTCTTAGTGCTGCCCCCTTAGGGTTGAACGGTGGCTACTGCATTAGAATTTTGTGATTAGTGGAGAGCGGTACATCTCTACGTCACAGGCATTGACTGTGTCACAGCAGCCACGGTCTCACAGACACGCCCCGTGGGTTTGGGTATAAAACTATCAGACATGTCGGCCCCGTGGCGATTTTGGAGTTGGATTGAGTTTTTCAAATTACCATTATTATCACATTAGCACTTAGTTAGCATAGCTAACATACCGTTTTGAACGTTAGCATTACCACTCAGGGACCGGACTCCTCTGGTCTCTCTCTCCCTCAGCAGCATTGCCAGCATCGGGCAGCGCTGACTCAGCGGCTCAAATTGATACGGCTCACGGCCGCTGGGCTCCATAAAGCCTCCCTCTACTCCTCTACCTCCGGTGACGACGGAGGAGATCCGTTGGCTCAGAGCGCTGAGTCAGCACCGCCGAGGCAGAGGGAGACAGTAGGAGTCCAGTCTCTGAGTGGTAATGCTAACATAGGCTAACGTTCAAAACATGAATGTTGATCAGATCGATCAGTTGCAAAACTGCCAACGTTGCTTTGGTCACTGTCCATGTTTCAGTGTCACATTAAGCGAGCTGTCACTGTCCTCCTGAAGACACCCCCACGTTCCCCCCTCCGCTCATCCTCCATAGTTGGCCATATCCCAACATGGTTCCAGGCACCGCCCACTTTGTAGAATTTTTCAAATGTTGTCTGGGGGCGGGGTTATGATTTTTCATGGGGTTCAGTTACACTTTAAAAGGAAAGTTTACTGTTCCTCCAGAATGATGTAGGGCATGGGCGGATCTACTGGGGTGGCATAGGGTGGCAGTTGCCACCCTAAAAGACAGCCTTGCCACCCCTGCAGCCATGAATTCAAACCTTTTAATGTTCCGAGGTCCCGCAGGCGGGCCCAGCCCAGTTTCTAGTTTAAATCCGTCGATTTTCTGACTTCTAACTTCTTTGAACCTATACATATTTCATATCATTGGAAAGCTAAGAGTATTGTGATTCCAATTATGGATGGCGATCAAGGATACAATCATAACTGTAGACACAGTGAGCGCTTTTGCCAACAAAAATGCTCTCCTGACAGAGGTATAAAAATATGGAACTCACCACTTTGTAGTCCAATAAACGTGATAAAAACGATCCCTTTCGAACATAAATGGTCTTTTTACATCAATAAGGGTCCGAGTAAAGTCCTCCAATAAAGTTATTAGTCCAGGACAACAGCAAAACCAATAAAAAAAAAAAGTTAAATAAACAGTGAATATTCGCTTCCGAAATGTCTATGGCCATTTTTGTAGTCTTTACGGCTTTGTTTGCGAATCGTTCGCTTCCACTTCCGCCTACAAAAGGTCACTGAGCATGCCCAGAAGAAAAAAAAAAAAGTCATCCGGTTTATTCCTTACGATCTCCAATCAATGGCGCATAGATGAAAAGTCACGTTATGGTAAGTAACTCGAACCAATCGCGGTCCAGAACTCTGATGATTGACGCATCAAATAGCCAATGTAATACTGTAAACGCAGATATATAACTTCACCGGGCGGACTTGTTCGCAGCCATTGTATATGACGTGCGTAAAATGTCTTATTAATGAAGAGATTACTCACAGTGCGTACCAGTAACATATTGTTTCAGCACCGTGTCCAAACACCCTTTATAATCAAAATACAACATTGAAGGAAGCCGTGGAGCTTTATATGGTAAGATGCAGTTATGATTCTGATTATATTTTTAATTCAGTGAGGACTACAGCATTTACCCAGGAGATGGCGCATATGGCACACGTTTGACCACCTTTGACCTGTAGTTAGAAAAATGTGTGCAGAATACTCATTTTTTGGTTTATTGCTGTCAAATTTGGTGTGGATGAAGGTAATACTTTAGGCTTTAGACCCACAGTGTGTTTTAGGTCCCAAACTATTTTTAAAGCCATTTTTACACCATGGATTTATATAAAATAAATAATCAGACATAAAAAAAATATTTTTCAGTGTATTAAAATTCATATTGCTTGGTAACAATCGCACTCAGAGATATTAACACAGAGTGTTTCCAAAGAGATCCCAGCAATGTCTCTACTCAAAATGGTTCAAGAACAGCTTTAAGTTAATTTTGGGTATGCGTTTTAAGAAAATCGTTGCAATATATTCTCTCTAGTGAACCTTTAAAGCTGCTAGTTTGCTGAAAGTGCTGCAGAGAGTGCACCATGTGGCCGTTAGACAAACTGCAATCAGCAAAATGCGCACTCCTATGACTTTCAGGCGTGTGCTCATTATTCCGAGCTCTGCGACAGTCAGAGGCCATTTTTGCTCTTTTTGTAATGCTGGATAAAATTATTTTCTTCTTTGACTTACTAGCTACACTTATCTAAGCTAGCTTAGACCGCGTACATGGGTACGTACGTGCATCATTACGTCACGCTACGCGCTCACACAAGCCCACACGCGCACCCTGAACCACCTCAAAATAAATGGAATTGCTGCCTCTACATGTAACCGCGGTAGAATCAAACTACAGCAAACTACAGCACTTGATTCAAATGTATCGTCAGGAGATGAAAAAACTGACTATAGATAAAAATATATATATTTTAACAAAAATATTGCACAATGCAGCTTTAATGTGCTTTAAATAACCTGAAGCAAAATAAATACATGTATGCATCTATCATATATGTAAATACTGGGGAGTGAAGAAGTGAAGCATGTGTTTGATCAATAAAACCAATATATATATATATATAAAATTCTGGCATATGGTGCCACCCCTGAAAAATTCTTGCCACCCCATAAATATTTTTCTAGATCCTCCACTGATGTAGGGTGTATTTCTACCAGATATATGAGTGTGCTAAACTGGTGCTAGTACTTTCTTAGCATCAGCTGAGTTTCCACTGCCACAAAAAACAAACTCCGGCATTAAATACCCCCTAACAAAAACACGTAATATCACAGCAACATTTCTGAGCTGGGCCAGAAGCAAGAAACACTCGCCAAGAGCAACACACAGGCTCATTGGGCCAGCAGTGGATGAAAATGATGTGACATGGTTTCAATGATGACTTGCTGAATGCACAACATAACAATAAAGACATGAGCTCTTACTTTATTTTGATAGTACCCGTTACAGTGTTCACGTAGGTCAATGTGGCGCATAATTCTTTGCTTACAACCAACATTTTCCCACCATAAATGATAGGGATGTGTATTGGCAAAAATCTGGCGATACGATATCTATCGCGATACTATGAGTAAGACTATATATTGTAATTTTTAAAGGAGCAGGGGGCAGAATGAAGAAAAGAAACTCACTAGCGACGCGGGCGACGCTGCAAGTAACTGCAGCCTGCCGCACGGGAGCGCGCACAAACGCTTCACAAAAAAAACATACCTCTTCACAGTGACATACTTTTTTTTCTTAGTGCCACTTTTTAGTGGGCTGTGAGTCGTCCTTGGTCGTTTCCCAGTTGCAGAAGAGAAGAATCCATTCTCACAATTAAATCAATGGAGGTCTGCGACCATTTTTCTTCCTCTTTTAAAGCTGTCGAGAACGCGCAAGCAGTGTCAATTGATGTCACATCCGTAGGAAAGCGTGGGAAATTCGGGCCCCGAACTGCAGCACATTTTGCAGCACACAGCCAGTTTAAGAAAATGGAGCGATACGTGGGTGGGCTCATTCTTTTTGGTTTATAACGCTTCATCACCCAACAGCATTAAAAAACTGGACATGGATGTTTATTTTATTTACAAATCCTGCCCCATGTTCCTTTCAAACTGAATTTAATTGTAGGAAAACTGTCACAGCATTCTAAACGCTCCAACCTGTTTCATACTTTAAACACATCCAGTTTTATTACTAGCTCTAGTTGATCCACTGGAATGAAGAAGGTGAAAACAGCCACAAATCTACCAGTCATACTTTTAATTTTACTACATGACTGTCATTATTGGTTCCATTCAAATACCCATAAAGGAGTGTTGGAGAATCTGTTGGATAAAGGCAACCAAAACATAGAATTTGAGCCAGAGTAAATATTCACAATTTACATTTTCTAGCCTGTAAAACTTTGAGCCTTTTTTTTTTTTTCAACTAGCAACTAAACTATTACGTCTATGAATGAAAACAAGCTATTCAAATATTTAACTGATCTTTTAAATATTTTGTAAAAATTGTTTAAAAACAAAATGCCAAATTATAATGAGAAATTTTGAAATATTTTGTTTTACATTTTTAAGCAAGCTATTTTTAGATATCTTTATCCGTCTATTGTGGGCCAAAACCTCATTTAAGTCTACCTACACTTTCTGCTGTAGCCACAAATGAGTCATAAAATTGGGGGGTTACTTTCTAAAAGTCCAACCAGCATCCAAAGCTCAGACACATCAGTAAGCTGTTCACACCCAGCTTGTGGTATATAGACCACGGTCTCATCATGTCACCGGGTCACCTAATCGAGCTTCGAAAGTAGAAGAGATTATGACAAACAGATGTTTCTGTGGGAGACAAATCTTCCCCTGGGTGTGGTAGCAGTGTGGTGTGCCGTTTGGTGTTGGCGGGGGAATACAAGTAGGAGTTTAGAGATCAGCGATCTGTGGGGGGGGGGGGGGGGGGGGGACCGGGTTTCTCATGCATGGAAAAAAAAAAACATAAAAGAAAAGAAAGGAAACAGGTGAACAGCAATTCAGATCTAGGTCTTGGGTGTGCCTTGTGTGACAGGTTAAGCGTGGTTTCATCCCAGATTCTCCCACTAGCAGCAGTGGTGTGTTGGGGCATGCATTCGGCACAGTGGGACACGCACCACTTTTACACTTCGCTCTACAAGAGCACTCTGCTCTTTAAAGCTCTGCACACCATTGGGCTCACAAGTATGTGAAGTGAATTTCAAGGACCTCTAAATGGTTTTCTCAACCAAACTCCAGGTTCATTGTAATGAATCACAGCTGGGGGATGTTTTTTTTCTTTCTCAGAAACACGACTAGAGAACACAGCTGAGGACAGCTGCCCTCAGACAGCATTTGTTGGCAGATAAACCGTATTTGCCGATAAGCAGGATCAGGTAGTTGCCAGGTGACCTTCTGCTCACGTTTCTGACTCAAGCCATTTCAACATTCTTCTAAAACTGTGTTGCACCTCAGAGTCTTTGTGAAATTCTGGATGGAGTTGGGGACTGAATCGGCATCTGTTTTAACTACTGACGAAGTCAGTCCTCTGTGTTCAGTTGGTGAGTAGGTGTGAAGTAGGGAGTTCACGCCAGCTGCCCTAGATTATAACCCAAAGAGCTGCTGGTTGAATGATGCTCGTTTCATGCAAGCACACATTTTACAGAATGCTTTAGTGATTGGCCTCTGAAAAATATCTGATGTAAGGGCCTTCCTTCGAACGTACAATACAGGTTTTCCTGGTGTTAGCACACACTGATGTGGCACAGATTTGGCTGTGTTTAGAAATGCACCAATCAGCAGCATGAATGAACAGTTGACATGTCTCTGTAGAAAATACTGTTTCCTCTACATTTTCTGACCTTCCCCCTAGCTTGATTTCTTGATACTGAAAATCCCAAACTATTAATGAGTCTTCTTGCTGTAACAACTCCCACACTGAAGAGTGTTGTTGTAGCCATAACCTGTTGGCTGTAAGGCATGGGGGTGCGGACTGATTGGAAACGACTGTATTTCTGACTTTTTGGCTGGCCAGTCATTGGTCAGGACTGGTTGAGGTGGAAAAAAACCCCAGCCATTTTCAGTTACCAATTAATTTCTATGTCCATTTCTGTTTTGTGCGTGTGGATTAACAAAAGCAACCCTTACAGCTGCTCTGCAGAGTTTGCTGCCATCTTTGATTTACATGGAGTTTGGGTGGGTGTCTAGGCTAGCCTAGCTTATCCAGTGGCTAACTGATGGAGAACACCGCCTCCTTGTGAAGGCGCATACCTGCGTACATACTCGCGTCATTACGCCACGGCATGCGCTCTCTCAAGCACCCTCTGGCTCTTTGGACCCGAATCACCTCAAAATAAATGGAATTGCAACCCCTACATGCAACGGCGGCAAAAAGAACTAGAGTCAATCGTGTCATCAGGACATAAAAAACCGACTATAGATTTAAAAATGGTTAAAGCTACAGCTTTCTATTTGAAGTGTCACAGCTTCTACATTTTCTTTTAAGTAAAAGAAAAGTTTTTTAACTGTGTAGCTCCTGTGAGTCTAATTTTGGCCCCATGTTTCAGTTTAGCCCATCTTACTTAAATTACAGTTGTTTTTTTCACTCAAAAGGTTGCAGCATACATGTAATAAAAGTCCTTCTGATTCTTTTAGCCAATTACTCCCAGCAATGATTTGCTGCCTTTCCACTGTCTCACCTTTCAATGTAAAACACATTGAAACAATGACAGTGGAATTAATTTAGAAGAGCATAAGGCTTTTTCAAATTACAATATAAAAGACTTAAGTTCGCTATAAAATGAAATCAAAAAGAACATATTTATGACAACAAACTGGATGGATGGATGGATGGATGACAAAGCTAAGAGGTAACGAAAGAATAATGGACAACACTGGATGGAAGGACAGAGGACACAATGAAGGAAGTAACAAGGAGGTAAGGAAGGACAGAAAAAGAATAAGGATAGGAGACGAGAGAGGTAGAAATAGACTCAAGGATAAAGAAATTAAGGAAGAACACAACAAAGTGTACAAGGAAGGAAGGATACAAAGAAGAACAGAGAGCATTTGGTCAGTGGGATTGTGAGAAATAGGGAAATTAAATTCTACACCTCTCCATACTGGGTAGGAAGACGTTATGGTAAAATGCTAAAAAGACAACCCTCCATACATTGTCTGTTTTAGGTTCACCACCGTACAGCTATGCCAGAATAGTTACAGAAGTAGACAGCAATAACACAATCGACTCGAATCACACGAATATCATCGTATAGCTCTGACAAGAACAACCCATATGTGAACTCAACGTCAACAAAAGGGGTTGAAATTCCTGGGCCAAACTTTCAGCAAGACCACACCGCTGTGTGAGTCCCATCCCCCACATTCTCTGCTCAAACTTTGTCCTGGCGCCGAGTGCTCTTTCTCAACATGAGACACAGCCCCTTACTTCCTACCTACTTTGTTGTCAGCCTTTGCCATTTACATGCCTGTTTGCAAACACCAAAGCAACGCTCATTCCCTCCCCTCCAGTGTGCCTTTTCACACTGCTAGGTTTTACAATCCACCCAATGCCCTTTTTGTTTGGTTTTTTTTGCTCGCAGATTTTTGAGCTAGAAGTTAAGGCCAGAGAAGGGGCTGGCTGTGCTGGATAAAAGGAGCCTGTGTTTCCTTACCCTGATGGGCCTTCCTCCACTGTCCAGAAACCACAAGGCTGAGCTTTCTCCTGTGCTGGCCGTGGGAGGAGCCTGTGAACAGGAGCCATGCGAGCAAATGTTCGCTGATGATGCCAGGTAACTGTGATAAAGGTCAACAGATCAAAGAGCGAGGCTCTCTTATCTGATTGGGTTTACTTTATGGGCCATAGGCACAAATATTCTCTCATATGGTATGGTTCTACCATTCTTAACTGTCACAAGTGATAAAAAAAAAAAAAAAAAGAACAGGGGAATGTTTGCATTCTGTGAGCTACTAAACAGAATTGCACTAAATAGTAGGCTACCATAGCTGTAAATTAATGTAGAGTGAAGGACATTGTCAGCTAACCAATAAAAGTCCTTAAATTTGTGAAATCTGTTACATGAAAGCGACTCACTACAGTTTTCTATCTATAGCTGCCTGCAGTTCTTTAAATAAATAAAACTTAGTGTCTTTTTATTGTTCCAACGTGTCAACAATTTGTCATGGTATAACTATAAACCATGATGTGTGTTTTTTTTGTTTTTTTTAGAATCACATAATTGTAGAGTGGACAAAAAAGGGACACGTAGCTGTACTTAATTTCATTTAGGGGTATCAAAGTAATGGAGGCGGAATGTAAATGCTTGTCACTCTTTAGGTTTCTATGAGTAAAACACATTGAAAACCACTCTACAGCTCGTGTTGGTCTGCTCCATTAAATCCCAACGAACTACACTGGGGTTTGTGTTTGCGGCATGACGAAACGTAAGAAAGTTTCAATACTTTTGCAAAGCACTACAACTACTGCACCAATTTCTACCAAATAAAAAAAATAATGCTACGCGGGTCTTTCACTCGAGAGATAACTACTATTCAACCGCCGACCCACAGCTCCTCAGAATGAATGAACAGACATACGAGGCAGTGTAGACGAACAACAGAGCCTCTCAGAGAGCCATCTTGTTCTTGCCAAACTGCAGTCTGCGTGACAATAAGACGGTCGTCATTCTTTTTGGAGCCATCTGTCTGCCACCTTCCCGTCAACACTGTGTGCTATGAGAGTTGCCATCAGGGCAAAGTCTTTAAGGATTGTGTTTGTGTGGACCGAGCCATTTTCTTTCAGATCAAACTTAAAATCTGTCGCAGTCTATCAGCATCAGACTAGGAGGCAACATATGGCTGATAAGATTATAAAACGTCCGTCTCAGCGGTGCTCCCCGACCGCATCTGCTGGAACAGTTATTGTTGTGGCTGCAGGAGGATGTAGGACACCTGGAGAGAGGAATAAATACTCCATCTTTAACACAATTAGCAGCCGTCAGACCCAGTATTGCACTTTTCCATAAATCAGCCGTTGAATATATTTGCTCCTTTCGGCCGTGCCCACTTTGATAGAATTGTCACTGCAGGAAAGAACAGGAAACAAGTGCTGATATAATGGCTTCCTTATTGCTTCCTATTTGTCCGCTGAATTACCCTTGCTTCAAATTGGCGAGTTACGACAGGAAAGCAAAGGAACATTGTTTAAGTCTGTGCAAACCAATAAATAAGGCTGGTGTAAAGGCTAGCTTTAGTTAAGGAAGGGGGGGTAAAAAAGTGCAAACGTCCCCATTTCTTCAATAACTTCTCAATGTGAAGCACAGATAAAAGCCAAGAAACCAAAAAGTGTCCTGGATAGGGACACAAAAAAAGCTGGAAGCAGTAAGAGGCCTTAAGAGGAGGGGATTTTAGCACCAAAGCCATGTGGCAGCTGTCACCTACCCAAAGCCACACGCAAGCAGGGTAACCAAGACATGCAGGGTGCGGTGGAACAAACAGCAGGCTTATCTCAGAGTAAATAAAACAGGGCGAGGGTGTGTGTGTGGGGTGGGGGGCAACAACGTAACAACTGCTGAGACTCACGTCTACGTCAAAGAACTCCTGGGAGTCGTCCAGCCCCTGCACACGGATCTGAAGACCTCGCCTGGGGCTTTTGCTCCCGCCGACCATGTTGCCACTGAGGCTCTGGCCGGGCTCCAAGGTGCTGATACCGGCGTTGAACTGAGCTCCCAGCCTTGTGCCGGGGGTCTGCAGAGCCCGATAAGAACCCTCTATTTCCCCCATTATTCCTTTGAGCCGCTAACCCCTGCAAGACACACAAAGAAGTCATCATTAATCAACGCAAATCAATAGAAAGAAAGGAGACGCACAGGACAGTGTCATATAAAGTTTTAGTTTACAATTTATTTAAATTACATGCAAGATGTGAACACGATCGTCTATCTTTTGCCATAATTAATGGAAATATCGGAAAAACAGATATTTACAATGCTTAAGTACAAAAAGGGCAAATTTGGTTGCGTTTAAAAGGAACAGGATGGAACTAGGAAGTCATGAAATGGCAATGTGAAAGAGCAGCAGCTCTACTCCGACCTCTGACCCTTACAGGATGAGCCCAGCCACCCTATGGATGAAGTCAGTTTGAGCCGCTTGGAAATGTTGAAACCAAAAATCATAGTTTGAGTTAATTATCTGTTCAAATCATATATAATTATTTCAGTATTTCTCTAGCTCAAGTTGTTCTTTGCTACAGCGCAACATAATATTAGTCGACAGGACTATAAATTGAGTTTAAATAACTAACTTTTTGCCTAACTATGCATTCTTTTAACAAAAAAAAAGTCATTTTCACTTGGTTTTCAATGAATTATCGAAAAAAACTAATATATGTATACATTTCAAGTTCTATTTAACTTCAATATTCATTATTTATTTCCTGCTTTCTGGGGCACTTTTAGCCCCAGATATCAGCATCATCCCAACCTAAATAAATGGAAATGAGGGGTAACATACAGTTGAACTATACCTCAGATTTCAGCACGTTTCTGACTACTTGTCACTACAGCTCATAGAAAACATTTAGGAACAAGGACAAACAAACTGTGCAGTTTAGGGGCACATGCGTAGGAAGTGAAAATAGGTAGGTTAGTGATTAAATAACAAACTGGGGGTACGAAATGGGGCTGAGAAGAATAAGCGAAGTGACCCGGAGCCAGAGCACATCTGAGACGATTACAAAGAGCCGTGGATGTGGTGCGGGAGGTTAAAGCTGTGCACAAACCACTGCCTGAAAAAGAGAAAGAAACGACGGCGTGTACCGACTGAAAGACGGTCTGAGAGGTTTTTTTTTTTTTTTTTTTTTTTGCGATGTTTATTTTGAGTGGATGACCCAACTAGGTCAGGAAGATACTGAATGTTGTTACTCAACTTTGAAGCGAGGGAGAGAAAATAAACTGCGCAGAGAACGCAATAAAAAAGCACGAGCTGGAATTTTCTCTCTTCTTTTTTTTTACTCGTTTTGAGAGAAGTTTGATACACTGTAATATAAACTACACCGAAGAGAGGCGACGCGAAGTTAAATCCTAAGGTTTACAGTTAGCTCTCCTAAATAAAAGTTAACCGTGATAAAAAAAAAGAAGAACCGAAGTATAAACGGCGGCTTCGTACTTACCGTACCTGGCTGGAAATGATACAAAAAGTTAAAACTTTGTAACACCGAGGAGGACACCGCTCCAGTCCATGGTCGTCGTCGCCCAAACTAGCGAATCACTCACGCTGCTCTGTCATTGGGTGAAACAGTCGCGTTTTGTCCTGTCATTGGCTCAAATGTGGCAGAGGGTTTGTGGCCTGCGGGACTAAGATTTACCTTCCTTCACTTTAAATAGCTCATGTGGATGGAGAAGAGAAAACTAATGTCAAACTATAAAGCACGTTGTATTTTTCTCCTGTGGCCTTAAAGAAACTATCAAAAATGTTTATAGCCGCGGTAGGATGTTCTTACCGGAGCCTCGACCCTGATAGGAAATAAAATGGTTGTTCTTCGGAGGAGTTTTTACTCTGCCCACCTCTCTAGTTTGTATTGGTTTGATATAAATTATTCTATAGAAATGTGTATTTATCTATCGGTATCCATAATATTCAGTTAGTCTAATTTATATATGTCGTTTAACAAGTCTTCTCGCTGCTTTCATTTGAAAAACAAAGCAAAGATTTCTATCTGATAATGTGGCAAATTACGTTGTAATTGAGCTCCCCCTACTGGCCTTTTTCAAACAAATAACCCAACTTGTTTCAGCATTTATTCCGTAAATTAAATTGAACACATTTGCAGCAATTTAGTGTGTAAACCAAATTAAAAATTTTAAGCATTATTTTAGTCTAAAGTAGGCTATATATTTGATTTTTTTCTATTAGACAGCCATAGAAACTTTATTTTTAATAATAGACTTAAAACTGTTCTTTTACTAAGCTTTTTCAGCACAACTCATCTAAAGTTTGAGCTGACTTTGCTCATACCCCCTCCATACAATAACTTGAATTCAACCTGGGCAGATTTACAAATGCACCAGTTGTTTATGTGCTATGGAAGAAATTAAAAATGTAAATGTTATAATAACAGCATACTGATTTTCTTATTTTTACTGCTTTTGTCTGGCTGGGGGAAACATTTCTAGTTATTGACAGATCAATAAGAATTAACTTAATATGTGACATCAGACTATTCTCCGTGTGCAGAAATGCACGTTCCCAAGTGAAACTCTTAAATCTGTTAAACCTTTCACATAAAAAGTCATATTTTAATATGTTAAATGATGTTTTTGTAAACTGCAAAACATGTGTTAAATGCAGATTGTAAAAATGATTAGTTGTGGACCATATGAAAAGAAGATCAAAAGATTATGCTTGGGTCTCACATCACCATTTCTTATCTGTGAAGCTGGCATTAAATATTGCAAACCTACCGTACTTTCTGCTGCAAGATTCAGTATTGGTACTTTCAAGTTTACTTTTAAATCAACACAGAGCCTTTGGATTGCAGTTGGAGCTTTATGTACTTTAAATTACAAAAAATGAACATGTTTGACCTTTTTCTGTCGTTATTGCAATTTCCATTTTTCGTTTTAGTATATTTTCAATGCATGCATTTTATATTTTTCTGATAGAATTTTGTTTTGTGTAAAGCACCTTCACATTCCTGTTGGAAGCAGTTATATAAATAAAGATTTTAATTGACTGATTGATTGATTCTACTACAAAGAGATTAAGTTTACACCTCTGACTGTGCTACAATACTGTATGTTTCTCCTGAAAGGAGTAAAACTCTATTTGAAATGTGTAGCCCCAGTCAGTTACAGCAGATGACAGATTCTGCTCCTGCTGCCTCCTTTTAAAAAGGAGTCTGTCCTTTCCACTGTCACCATATGCTTGATTGATCAAATCAGCTGGGCTCGCTTAGATAGATCATGTTATACAAGTTTGCATTCTAAGCTGAATTTGACAGTATTGTGGTATAATTTTAATGAATGTGAATTCATTTGAATCTGTCTATGTATTGGGTCCCATCTGTGCATGTTCTCTTAATTGTATTGTCTCATGAGAAACCAGAAATAAAAAACAAACAAAAAGAAAGAAAGTAGTGCTTTGAAATTCAAATGTGGCCCATTTTTCACAGTTGTGGGCAAAACCTGTACATTTGGTTTCATTTTTGTTTCATGTTTCATATATTAAAAACGCAAACTTTCTGCCACTGCCACGTACTCTTCAACACACTTTGACTTCTCTCAAACAGGAACGTGACCAAGCAGAAAGAAAGAGCGAGTTTGTAAAAGAGCAGGCTATCACAGTGTGTCGGGAAAACATCTTAGTGAACATGTTGCTCATCTCTGTTGGATAAAGCATCCTTTTGATCCAAACCTCGTTATCATATAAATATGACCCTGTTCTGCCACAAGGCAAATCATCAGTTTGCTTTGAGAATGATAAACATGAAGAACTTCTCATTAAGAGTCAAAAAGAAGAAATAGCCTGTCAAAGCGGGCTGCTGTGATTCTGAATTATTCCAATCTGTCTCATTTCTGCTCATTCTTATACATACTTGCAGCAACACTGCCGTCCCAGAAATTAATGTGGCTTACTGTATCATATAACATATCCACAACCGACATTGGAAGTATGTATTGAACTAGCCTACAGATGATTGCATTGTTTATAGATGGCTGTTTTTCTAAGAATAGGAACACATATGTTCCTTGTAGGAAACGATTTAAAGTTCAGTTGAATTTATTTGACTGTCTCTCTTTAGTGTATAAAACCTTCGCTTCTCAGATCTCACAATATGTGTCAGTTTTTCAGGCCCATTTCTCATGCCATGTGTTCAATGTTTTTTCTTACATCTTCCATTGTAAGGGAGGAACATGAAATAGTTTGTTCAGAGAATCAACTCTTAGTTGGTTACATTCCGATCAGATGTTACAGGATCAAATGTTCAGTAGTTTTGTATTATAATTACCTTAGAGGCATAATTATGATGAATATTCGGAGTGAGATGCTGTTACTGAGCTAGTTGAACAAGTTACTGTGCTAATAACCTTCAGGAAATCAACAACGGAATGTGCACAGAATAGTTCTCTTTACACACATTAATAGCCTGATGGACTTGTATTTTTTGGGTGTCGTGCACTGACGTTCTGCAGCCATTGTCACGTTTACCCCATTCACACTAATTAAACTCATTCCTCTAAAGCAGTGCTACCCAACCCTGCTCCCTCAAGGCACATTGCCCTGCATGTTTTAGATGTTTCCCTGCTTTAACACCCCTGCTTTGGATGATTGCAGTTTAGCAAAAGCCTGTTAATCAGTATGTAATACAATGTAACATTTAATATTAATATAATGACAAAGAACCATCAACAAAAAATGGCTTACATTTGATTTTCACGTTTTGGATTTTACAATAAAAATCAAATAACTTGTTTTTTATTTTTGATCTATAGTCTGATTTTCTGCGTCGACCATTTCCAAGACAAGTTTATGGGTGGTCTGTGTTATGTTGTATAAATAAGCACAGCAGCAAGACACAAGGTCAAACTGCATTGGTGAGATTTCTCCTCCCAGGCAAACATGTTGAATGGCCTCTGAAGAAGCACAAAGAAATGGAAAATCTTGAGCATCACAGGCACAGGAATGGGTCAAAGTAACTTGAGGCAATGGATAAAAGCAACTTCATGTTGACTTCCTTATAAAATTAGAAGATAATTAACAGTGCCATTAGCTTAGAACTGGGTGAAAACTGTGGTGTTTACAGGAGAACTGTGCCAAATGGTTACCTGTGATGTGAAAAACTGACTGAAACATTCATTGTATTTTTTCTGAGGGCAAGACTACCTACAGTGAGGGTAAGCCACAAAATGTCACCCTGGCACATTCATAGATAGTTGAATGGAGGGTAGCAGTGTGCGATTCTGCATATTTTGGTATCCATCCGATACAAAGTAAATATGGGCCAGTAACGCAGATACCGATATCGATACCTTTCAATAAATTAAGTGGATGCGTCATTGGGTTCCTAAATCTCAATTAATTTTCATGACCTTAAGTGTTTTTTGTGATGTTTCCTTTTTTATTATTTAATAGTTAAAAACCCAGGACAGAATTAGTACAACGTTTATAGTAAATAGAAAATGCTTTATTATAAACGTATTAAATAAAAAGTTCACGCAAACCAGTAAACAAATTAAAACAAACAAGTACTGCGACTAAGTCACGTGACTCATGTGATGGTGCAACATCTAAAAACAAGAGGCGGGGGGGGGGGATGTAGTGGGAGCATGTGTGTGCTTTATGGCGAAACTGCAGCATTGCAAACAAGAGCGGAACTTAAAGTAAAGAATCGATCTCACTAGGCTAGTATCGATCCGATACCGATATCGAGTTGGTATCGATGCTATCAATATGTGGATCGATCCACCCACCACTAGTGGAGGGAACTAATGTGGTGCTAAAAGGTGCACCTGGGATAACCACAGCCTTGAGAAGACTGTGAGGCAAAACCCATCCAAGAATTTGGTGGACCTTCACAGGGACAGAACTGAGGCTGGGGTAAGCACATATATAGCCCTTTTCCACTGAGGTGGAGCTGGAGCTCCCGTGCTGACTAAGCTGCGGTGTTTTCGTTTTCGATTCCTGCGAGCACCAGCTCCGAGAGCCAGAAACGGGTGCTACTCTGGCACCACTCTTGTGTGGGGCCAAAGCGGAGCTATCCAAGCATGGGGGAAGGGGGAGGGATTTACAGCCTACACAATAGAGGACCGCCATATTTAAATCCAGACTGCTGGGAATGTTTTTTTTTTGTTGTTGAAAACATGGATAGCATCAAGACTACGTCGCCTACTACGACGTTGCCATGTCGACAGTAACCGCAACAGCGAAGGAAAAGGGCTAATAGAGCCACTATGCACAGTCGAATCGAATTCCTCACATCAAGCCACTCCTGAACCAAAAACTGGGCTGTTGCTCAGTGGTCCAAAGTCCTCTTTTCAGATGAAAGTCAAGTTTGCATTTTATTTGGAAATCAAGTCGAGGAAGAGTGGAGAGGCACAGGATCCACGTTGTATGAAGTCGAGTGTGAAGTGTCCACAGTCTTTGATGATTTGGGGTGCCATGTCATCTGCTGGAGTTGGTTCATTGGGTTTTCTGAAGTCCACAGTCAGTGCAGCCATCTTGCAGGCTATTTTGGAACACCTCAGCAGGACTTGGCACCTGTCCATACTTCCCAAAGGTAGGCTACCAAAAGCTGGTTCAATGACCATGGTGGTATAGTGCTTGATTGGCCAACAAATTGGCCCAGAACTCCATAGAGACTCTTATGTTATCCAAAGGAAGATGAGAGTCAGCAAAGCCAGCAGAAGCACAGGCTGATCACCTCCATACCCTGTTGGACGGGGGGCATTGACTGGGATGATGCTCCCAGTAACTGAACATCCACTGTGTCCTGTTATTAACTTTTTACTTTCTGTAACATAGAAAGTTCTCTTATATCAGATCTTCTGTTCCTTCTGTGTTTCTGCTCTGTCTTCTCAAACCCCCAGACGGTCGTGGCAGATGGCCACTCCTACTGAGCCTGGTTCTGTTGGAGGTTTCTTCCTGTTAAAGGGGAGTTTTTCCTCTCCACCGTCGCTACATGCTTGCTCAGTAAGAGGGATTGCTGAAGGATTGCTGTGGTTGGAAAGTTTGCATCAACGGGGCCCAACCTCACGCCAATGACTGACGCAATCTGCTGGGATTCCTTAAATAGGAAACTTTTGTATAAATGTATTGAAATGACTTCTTGTTAAGTGCCTTGAGATGACATCTGTTGAAATCAGCGCTATATAAATAAACTGAATTGAATTGAATACCGCGCTAGATTGAAATATTCGGAGACGCTGAATTTTGAGCTTTCATTATCTGTAGGCCATAATCATCAAAATTACAAGAAATAAAGCCTTAAAATATTTCCCTCTATGCATAAAGAATGTTTAATATAAGAGTTTCACTTTCTAAAATGAGTGACAAAACATATTGAACTTTTTCACAACATTATTTGTTAGATGTACGATCCAACTAAGGATGCTGGAGATGGATGTAGCAATTTAGACATAATATTTGTCTGATTGACCCCACTGTCCTAAACAAAGAATGGAGCTAATAAAGAATTATCTTCAGAGTAAAAATCAAGAATCCTGGAAACCTGCTGAGAATCTGAGGAGGGAGTTGAAAGTCTGTGTTGCCCAGCAACAGCCCCAAAACATCACAGCTCTGGAGAAGATCTGCATAGAAGAATGGGCCAAAACAGCAGCTACACTGTGTGAAAACCTGGTGAAGACCTACAGGAAACGTTCGATCTCTGTCATTGCCAACCAAGGTTACATTACAAAGAATTGAAATGAACTTTTGTTATCCACCAAATGCTTATTTTCCACACCATTATTCAAAGGCATTCTTTAAAAAAAATCATACAATGTTATATCCTGGATTTTTTTTACATTCTATCTCTCACAGTTGAAGTGTACCTATAAAGAAAATTACAGATAGGCCTTTAGCGGCTGGAACAGGTAGGCTTTGGGCAGAGATATGCTGCAGACCAACCAGGTGTTTATTACCAACACTGAACAGGTGACAGAACATTCAGAACAAAACCCTGTTTCAATACCCATTCAACATAACAGACCTACCAAAACATGGGCAACCAGAAAACATATTAACTATTTACAAAGTAAAAAAAAAAAAATGCAATTACTCTTATAAACGTACAAATTTCATCCGTCCATCCTTTTTCTGTACTCGTCCATCCTATGCAGGGTTGCGGGGGGGCTGGTCACCCTGTCAGCAGTCAGGGTACACCCTGGACAGGTCGCCTGTCCATCGCAGCAAATTTCATCCAATGTTGAAAAAATATAAAAACACATTTACACATTTCTAGAGTTAAATCTGCAAAATTGAGTATTAAAGTGCAGACTTTACTTACCCTCTTAACATCGAATAAAATGCTTTAATCTATGATTCTTTGTGTAACAATTTCAATAAAAGGTTTAAACAAACTAATAAAGTACTAAAGTACTTGACCCCAGAGACAAGTAGCTGGGCTGAACTCCCTTCAAATGTTTGCTGGACTTGAATTCAGTGTGGGAAGTTGCCTTATCTGAAGGGAGCTTGAAGCAGAGCGACCACTTCTCTGCATCTAAAGGAGTCACTTGGAAGAGCAATGTCTGGCTATCCCTCCTGGATCTCTGGTTCACTCCTGCTGTCTTGCAGAAAGGGAAGGCAATGGAAGGTGGCTGCATCCAGGCTTTTCTCAGTCAAAGGCACGACACCAAGTTACCGTGATGGTGTAGCAGACAAGAGCGTTGCCGAACATAAAGCCATACTTGAGTAAATCCCCCAACTTTTGAATGAGTGATTCCTCTACATTTCCTTTAATTTCTTTTTTGTTTATTACTGCTGCCAGACTGATATTGAAAAAACCAGTGGTGGATTTTAGCTAATAGTGATTTGAAGCTGAAGTTCTGCCGCTTGTGTTAAAAAAACCCAAAACAGTGCTTCAGAATCACCGTGTCGATGCTTGATCAAGGGGCAAACTCCGCCACTCAGAATTGAGGCCAACCCGGAAGTAACAACAATTGCAGTTCACCCCTCATCCGCTGGGGGCTGGCTCCAGAAAGGAGTCCGGTCTCTGAGTGGTGATGCTAACATAGGCCAACGTTCAAAACAGATGAATGTTGATCAGATCAATCAGTCGGAAAACTGCCAACGTCGCGTTGGTCACTGTCCATGTTTCAGTGTCACATTAAGCGAGGTGTCACTGTCCTCCTGAACACACCCCCACGTTCCCCCCTCCGCTCATCCTCAACACTTGGCCATACCCCTCCGGTCTTTCTGGCACCGCCTACTTTGTAGAATTTTTTTAATGTTGTCTGGGGGCGGGGTTATGATTTTTCATGGGGTTCAGTTACACTTTAATGATCATTTCATTTGAATAAATTATTTCAATTTAAATGTTAACTTACCGATTTAATATTGTATTTACAGCCTGGATGGAAGAGGGTAGCAGAGTTACTCTACCGCGGCTTTCGGGCTAAAGGCGCCCGCCAACCTCAGTTAGCTTCCGTTAGCTTCAGTTAGCTTCAGTTAGCTCCAGGACTAGCTCCTGGCTACATCGGCTCAGAGTGTCAATCATCCGCCCCAGCCCTCACAGTTCCACTCTCAGCTCCACCTCTTTGCTCATTTTGGTATTTTATGGGAGTGACGAAACGCGTGACGCAGACAAGATGGCGGCGGTGGGAACCGCCCATTTGGCTTCATTTCTGCTCTTCAGAAACCAATGGGTGACGTCACAGAGGCTTCGTCCAGTAATTATACAGTCTATGTGCTTGATTCGTCTGAGCAGAGTCACGTGATCACTGACTTCTTACGCTTCATTTGTACGTCATTGCTTTGGTACCTGATTCAAAGGTTAAAGAGTAACTAAACCCCAAAACAACTTTTTTTCCCCCTACAAACTGTATAAATGGGTATTTACCAATGCAATCTTTCAGTTTCTGGGGATTTTTTTAACATTTTCATGTAAACTTGTTTAATTCTACACTTTTTGGTCTAAAAACGTCTTAGTGCTGCCCTCTTAGGGTTGAACGGTGGCTACTGCATTTGAATTTTGTGATTGGTGGAGAGCGGTACATCTTTACGTCACAGGCATTGACTGTGTCACAGCAGCCATGGTCTCACAGACACGCCCCGTGGCGATTTTGGAGTTGGACTGCGTTTTTCAGGTTACCATTATTATCACATTAGCACTTAGTTAGCATAGCTAACATACTGTTTTGAACGTTAGCCTATGTTAGCATCACCACTCAGAGACTGGACCCATCCTGTCTCTCTCTCCCTCAGCAGCAGCACCAGCCTCGGGCAGCGCTGACTCAGCGGCTCGAATTGATTCGGCTCACGGCCGCTGGGCTCCATAAAGCCTCCCTCTACTCCTCTACCTCCGGTGACGACGGAGGAGATCCGCTGGCTCAGGGCGCTGAGTCAGCTGCCCGAGGCAGAGGAAGACAGGAGGAGTCCAGTCTCTGAGTGGTAATGCTAACATAGGCTAACGTTCAAAACAGATGAATGTCGATCAGATCAATCAGTCGGAAAACTGCCAACTACTACTACTATTTAAGCGGTTAGTTAGAAAGGTTGGTTAGGGTGATGCACGAGTAACTCTGTCTCCTCCATGTCTGGCCAGACATGTTTGAATTAAATACTTAAACGCCTTCTTGGACTCAAGTCTTCTTTATAATGGAAACCCTGAGATACTATTTTTTGCCATTACAGTCGCTTTGGTCACTGTCCATGTTTCAGTGTCATATTAGGCGAGCTGTCACTGTCCTCCTGACCAAACCCCCACGTTCCCCCCTCTGCTTTTCCTCCACACTTGGCCACACCCCTCTGTTCTTCCTGGCACCGCCCACTTTGTAGAATTTTTCAAATGTTGTCTGGGGGCGGGGTTATGATTTTAATGGGGTTCAGTTACACTTTAAAAAACACCTGAATCACTGGCTGAATCTCTGGTGTGTTTTGTAGGGGAGTAGTTACCATTTGAGAACAAGTGAATGGAGCCAGCGAGGAATTGAGGACGTTCTGTTGTGTGGGAACACTTTGAACTGATGTCAGTCAATAGTCCTGCGGCCTTTTTTCTTTTTTACTTTTGTTGTTTCATATGAATGTCAGCCAAAAACAATCAATTGTACATATATACATACATATATATATATATATATATATATATATATATATATATATATATATATATATATATGAATATATACAATAATGAAGAGATTACGCACAGTGCGTACCAGTAACATACTGTTTCAGCACCATGTCCAAACACCCTTTAAAATCAAAATACAACATTGAAGGAAGCCGTGGAGCTTTATATGGTAAGATGCAGTTATGATTCGGATTATATTTTTAATTCAGTGAGGACTACGGCATTTACCCAGGAGATGGCGCATATGGCACACTTTTGACCACCTTTGACCTGTAGTTAGAAAAATGTGTGCAGAATACTCATTTTTTGGTTTATTGCTGTCAAATTTGGTGTGGATGAAGGTAATACTTTAGGCTTTAGACCCACAGTGTGTTTTAGGTCCCAACCTATTTTTAAAGCCATTTTTACAGCATGTATTTATTTAAAATAAATAATCAGACATAAAAAAAATATTTTTCAGTGTGTTAAAATTCATATTGCTTGGTCACAATCGCACTCAGAGATATTAACTCTGCTCTGGGATAAATTTTAGAGTGTTTGCTTTCCAAAGAGATCCCAGCAATGTCTCTACTCAAAATGGTTCTAGAACAGCTTTAAGTTAATTTTGGGTATGCGTTTTAAGAAAATGTAGGGTGGAAATTGCAGGAATGTTAAGGGGGTAAAATTGGACATTGGGAGCTTGAAGCTCATGGAAATCGTTGCATTATATTCTCTCTAGTGAACCTTTAAAGCTGCTAGTTTGCTGAAAGTGCTGCAGAGAGTGCACCATGTGGCCGTTAGACAAACTGCAATCAGCAAAATGCGCACTCCCATGACTTTCAGGCGTGTGCTCATTATTCCGAGCTCTGCGACGGTCAGAGGCCATTTTTGCTCTTTTTGAAATGTTGGATAAAATTCTTTTCTTCTTTGACTTACGGGGAGCTTGTCGTGTCGTGGCTGGCTAGCTACACTTATCTAAGCTAGATTAGACCGCGTACATGGGTACGTACGTGCATCATTACGTCACGCTACGCGCTCTCACAAGCCCAAACGCACACCCTGAACCACCTCAAAATAAATGGAATTGCTGCCTCTACATGCAACCGCGGTAGAATCAAACTACAGCAAACTACAGCACTTGATTCAATTGTATCGTCAGGAGATAAAAAACTGACTACAGATAAAAAGAATGTTTTATTTTAACAAAAATATTGCACAATGCAGCTTTAATGTGCTTAAATAACCTGAAGCAAAATAAATACATGTATGTATCTATCATATATGTAAATACTGGAGAGTGAAGAGGTGAAGCATGTGTTTGACTGATCAATAAAACCAATATATATATATATATATATATATATAATTCTGGCATATGGTGCCACCCCTGAAAAATTCTTGCCCCTTTCTTTCCACCCCATGAATGTTTTTCTAGATCCGCCCCTGATAATGTGATTTTTAAAACTTAACTTAACTGTGGAAAAATTATCACAGCATTCTAAACACTCCAACCTGTTTCATACTTTAACACATCCAGTTTTATCACTAGATCTAATTGATCCACTGGAACAACGAAGATGAAAGCAGCCACCTAATAGCGGTCATACTTTTAATTTTACTACCAAAATTGTTATCTTTCATGGTTCCATTCCAAATCTAAAAAAAAAAAAAAAAATCGATACATTATACATTTTGAATATCGATACAATATTGTGACATCCCTAATATATATAGTGTGTGTTGTGCATTATCATGTACATTTTATTTTCCTTCAGTATGCTTACAGACAAGAAATTGACAGAAAAGTGACACCAAACAAGGCATGAGTATAAGGACTGTTTATTCATCAGTTGGTAGGCAGGTTGGTTCAAGTTGGTGTTCTTACTAAAGGCTACTAGATATCTTATTCAAAAGGACCGTGTTAGAACGCTTCGAGTACTGACTTGTTTTTTGATGCACTTTTCTGGCCATTACTACTAGCTAATGACCTCCAACCTTCATGTGGTCTCACTAGCACAACGTCAGTGCACATAGAGCCTCACTAAATACATCTCCATGTCACCATTGTGTATAAGTAATATTTAGATTTATAATATAAAAATAAAAAAAGAGTAAACAAAATTAAATTCCTTGGTTTGATCTTAGACCATAAAATCTTTTGGAACCCACATGTGAAACAAGTTTGAGGAAAGTTTGCATGGAGCATTGCTGTTCTGGACAAAAACAGACTTAAAAAAAAAAAAAATCAGAACGGATTACTTTTATTATGCTGTACAATGATTTTGCTGTTTCTGAGCTGCTGTGTAGAGGTGTCAAGAAACATACAAACACAATATATAAACAACAAATATGATGCAGAAAAGGCCATCGGATTAATAAACAACGCTGGATACAGAGACCATATAGGTCAGTATTCATGATTCAGCAATAAGAAACAGATGTGGCAAACATGGCATCCACAATACAGTTCCAGGGTAAGAGCACTCACACACACAAAAAAAAAACAAGGCCCATCTCGCGTTTGCCAAATACTTCTTAATGACCCCCAAGACTTGAGAAGAGAGAGATTTCTGACACATCTGTCACAAAACATTTTTGGGGAAAAGAAATCTTGACAGTGTGATGGTCTGGGGCCACTTTGCTGCTTCAAGAACTGGACAACGATGAAGTCTGCTTTCCCACAGAAAAGTCTGCAAGAATACAGACTTGATTCTGGTCTTAAATGTAACTGAAATTATGTTGCATAACCTTGAACTGGCCATTCAATTCAACTCAGTTTATTTATATAGCGCCGATTCACAACAGATGTCATCTCAAGGCACTTAACAAGAAGTCATTTCAATACATTTATACAAACATTCCAATCAGTTAAAAAGTTTCCTATTTAAGGAATCCCAGCAGATTGCGTCAGTCATTGGCGTGAGGTTGGGCCCCGTTGATGCAGACTTTCCAACCACAGCAATCCTTCAGCAATCCCTCATAGTGAGCAAGCATGTAGCGACAGTAGAGAGGAAAAACTCCCCTTTAACAGGAAGAAACCTCCAACAGAACCAGGCTCAGTAGGAGCGGCCATCTGCCACGACCGTCTGGGGGTTTGAGAAGACAGAGCAGAAACACAGAAGGAACAGAAGATCTGATATAAGAGTACTTTCTATGTTACAGAAAGTAAAAAGTTGATAACAGGACACAGTGGATGTTCAGTTACTGGGAGCATCATCCCAGTCGATGCCCCCCGTCCAACAGGGCATTGCAGCCAAGCAGGATACCAGACCAGGTATATCTTCTATGGAGAGAAAAACACTGAGAGAAAACAAAGTTAACAGTCGAAATAACAGAATGTACTGTAATACAACTGGAGAGTAGTAGGAGAAAAAGAAGTAGCAGAGTGAAGAAAATTGGTAAGTCTGTCCTCCAGTTTGAGCCTATAGCAGCATAACTACAGAGATAGCTCAGGATGACCTAAGCCACTCTAACTATAAGCTTTATCAAAAAGGAAAGTTTTAAGCCTGGCCTTAAAAGTAAACAGTGTCTGCCTCACGGACTAAAGCTGGGAGCTGGTTCCACAGGAGAGGAGCCTGATAACAAAAAGATCTGCCTCCCATTCTACTTTTAGAAATCCTAGGAACTACAAGTAAACCTGCAGTCTGAGAGCGAAGGGCTCTGTTAGGAACATATGGAACAATTAGATCTCTGATGTATGATGGAGCTTGATTATTAAGGGCTTTGTATGTAAGAAGAAGGATCTTAAATTCTATTCTGGATTTAACAGGGAGCCAATGAAGGGAAGCTAAAACAGGAGAAATGTGATCTCTCTTTTTAATATTCATCAGAACTCTTGGTGCAGTATTTTGGATCAACTGAAGGCTTTTAATGGCATTTTGTGGACTACCTGATAGTAAAGAATTACAGTAGTCCAGCCTTGAGGTAACAAATGCATGGACTAGTTTCTCAGCATCACTCCTGGACAGGATGTTTCTAATTTTAGCAATATTCCGGAGGTGAAAGAAGGAAATCCTAGAAACCTGTTTAATATGGGATTTAAATGTCAAGTCTCGGTCAAAAATAACGCCGAGGTTCTTATGTTATTACTGGAGGCTAATTTAATGCCATCCAGATGAAGTGATTGACTAATCAGTTTCTGTTTAAGAACTTCTGGTCCAAAGACAGCAACTTCTGTTTTGTCAGAATTTAAAGCAAAAAGTTTAGGGTCATCCATGTTTTTATGTCTTCCAGACATGCCTGTAATCTACCTAACTGACTGGGTTCATCAGGATTTATGGATAAATATAGTTGTGTATCATCTGCATAGCGGGCTGCACAGTGGCGCAGTTGGTAGCACTGTTGCCTTGCAGCAAGAAGGTCCTGGGTTCGAATCCTGGCCTGGGGTCTTTCTGCATGGAGTTTGCATGTTCTCCCTGTGCATGCGTGGGTTCTCTCCGGGTACTCCGGCTTCCTCCCACAGTCCAAAAACATGTTAGGTGAATTGGTTTCTCTAAAATTGGCCTTAGGTATGAGTGTGTGCGTGTATGGTTGTTTGTCCTGTATGTCTCTGTGTTGCCCTGCCCTGCGATGGACTGGCGAACTGTCCAGGGTGTACCCCGCCTCTCGCCCCTTGACCGCTGGAGATAGGCACCAGCCCCCCCGCAACCCTACATTAGGATGGACGGGTATAGAAAATGGATGGATGGATGGATCATCTGCATAGCTGTGGAAATTTATCCCATGCTTTCTAATGATTCTACCAATTGGGAGCATATATATGGTGAACAGAATTGGTCCAAAACCATTCATGCTCTAAAAACCTCAAATTTTACTGGATTAAAACTATTCTGCAAAGAAGAGTGGGCTAAAGTTTCTTCACAGCATTGCAAACTCATCGCTGTAATCAGGGCCGTAGCCAGTCTTGCCTGGGCCCAGGACAGGATATGCCAAGAGGCCCCCCCGCCATCCCATGTTCTCTTCCTCTACATACAGAACACAACTATACAGAATCAGATCAGCAAACACATATGATCCCCTGATCAGCGCTGCTGCCTGAACAACAGGCCTCGACTGCCTCACTTGCTCTACAATCTTAAGATTGCTGAAGCTCTCCTCCCTGTGTCTCTTCCTCTCCAACATCGCTTCCAGATCCAACGATTTCTGCCAGAGATTACATGATGTGTTGAGATGTCATACAACTATCAGAGATTACAATCAGTACGTAGTAGTGGTGCAACGGATCATCAATGCCTACGTTCACATGCTAAGAATATTCGTTTTGTGGCGATTTTCCAGTTTTTAAAGGATTGGGAAAAAGCTTGAACGTCCCGCGATATTAAAATCTCCTGTGTAAGAACATATTGGCTTCCCTATTAAATATAATGAAGGAAAGAGTTTTGTAGACAAAACCGTGACTGCGTGTAGGCACTGTGGCACAAGAAAGCCGTACGAGAGTGGAAACTAGAGATGCGCGGATGGGCTATTATTGCTTCCCAAACCGCATCACAAAACTCATCATCCGTCCGCCATCCATCCATCCGCACGAACGTGTTTTTTTTAAATACCAATTTCAAAAGCCCACCCACCCGCCATCCGCTGGTTGTTCATATCAATTATGATTCAGCCACATATAAGTTTAGCCTTTTTATATATATAACGTGTGTATATATATATATATAGATATTAGATATGGATTGATCAGAAGTTGCTTTATTTATTGTTTATTTGAAAACTATTTACAGAACAGCCTCAGAATTGAGATTCAATGTTTTTGATCACAATACTTGACGAATTATTCATAGGACAAGTTTTTTTTATAAACTCAGAACATGAATATTTTTAAGTAGCCTAGTGAATGAAATTATGAACTACAAAATATGCATGAACAAGAGTTGTCATACTCAACACAACTTTCTTTTTTATTTACTTATTTTTATGATCAAACTGTTTTTTTCCCCAATTATTTATTGATCTTAACTATATAACGTTCTTGGCTTTTTTTCCCACACAAAGTCATACAGTAGACTATATAAAGCTTAATTTGTAATATTTATGATATATTTATTTTTATGAACAGCCATGTACAATGAAAATATGAATATAGGCTACTTTGTGTGTTAAGCTATATGTGAGTAAGTGGTTTATATTTTAAGGATATGTGAACTTGATGATTCATGTAAACATCCAGTGATGGCAAACAGGGAAATAATATGGCAGCCTTGTTCACTGTATTCTTCTGAAAAGCACAGCGTTCAGTATGAGCAAAGTTTTCCAACCAACTTTACATCAAAAACCAAAAAACCCGACCGGAGTGGAGGCAGTGACCGACGCTGCACGAGCTGTTTTCAGCTCTGTCTTGTCAAAAGCACCGCGTACGTTACAAAACAAGTTCACCAAGTAACTTTAAATATCATAAAAACCGAAATAGAGGCGAACTGAATAAAACCTGAGGAGGATGGAAGAGAACAACGTCTAGAGCAGTGTTTCTCAAACTTTTTTTTAATCATTCCCCACTTTGGACAAAGGAGCATACACAAGCCCCCCATGCTTTTATTGCCCCAACAGAATGGTGACCACGCCTGATTTTTAAAGTGTTTTATTTATTTAAATAGCCGAGTTAGTCTACAAGTTTTTAAGGGTATAAATTAGTTGGAAAAAGGGGTTGCGCACTGGTAGAAAACCGGCTCAGAAATATATGCTGTCAGTAGTTGCTACATGTAGAACTTCAGCTCACAGATGGAGAAAATAAAAGTTTTAGTTTTATCAAATTTACAAAGCTTTCAAAAGTTCTAAATAACAAATAATAATAATAAAAAAAATAAAGATCAAGATACTCATCCCTGTATTTCCTCCGTGGTTGACCATGTGACTTCTCTTACTCTGAAACGTTCCCTGATCTTTTTAGATATTTGTACATTTTGTAGATAGAATCTCTGATAATGCAGCTACTTCAGCTAGTTTTGTTCTGCTGCGATATATTCTAACACCAATCTCCCAGCCCGATCTTCCAGGTCCCGGTTCTGTTTACAATGATGATCCCAATTGCTAATTTATTTGAGTGTGCTTAATTTTGTGAGAGGGGGGAGCTGGTTGATTTAATTTACAGTGCAGTGAAACATTCACAACGACAGAATCTAGGGGGGGGAAACCATTTAAATCCCATTGATGTCACGACCCACCTGCAATACCTCTGCGCCCCACTAGTGGGGCTCGCCCCATAGTTTGAGAAACACTGGAGTAACGGGCCTCTGTCTCTCACCTCACTGTCTGTATGTGTTCGACTGCGAGAGAAGGGGGCGGGCACTGTGTGTGACTGGCCAATCACAGAGCGTGAAGACAGTCAGTTATCAAATGACGATTTTCCCTCAGCACGAGCAAAGATATTGACCAGTTCTACGCGTGTCATGCTCGTACTCGTCAAAAATGCTTTATCTGTTCCGAGTATCCGGCTCAACCTAGCTAGCACCATGTATTTTAAAGGTGAATTAGATTAAGCTAAAACGTTACACCCCCCCCCCCCCCCCCCAAAAAAAAGTAAACAACTTTTCAGATCTGCAGGATTCACACAAGTCACCCAAACTGACGTGAAAAAAGCGGGAGGCGCCGAAAAGCGCCGTGTTTGCTTCCCTGACAATCGTCCGGGGTGAAGCCACCACCAACACCATCAGTGTGTTTATAGCTGCAGACAGCGGTGGAAAAACCAGGGGGACGCATAGCTATGTGACAATAAGCGCTCATTCATCACAGCAGACTGGGAGATGAGAAGTCTGCTGCTGCAGAGACCCCCGTGTTTGTCCCCCCGTGACGACGGGCCTGGCTGTAATTGCAAACGCCAAGGGTGGTGCAAAGAGTTACTAGCTTTGTAGTGTGAATACTTTTTCTCACAGATCTGGGTTTGTTTGATTGGCTTTGAAAACCGCTTTTTGCAACGACTCAAATAATCTTCATTTGATCCTAAAACAACTATTTGATGGTGTAACAAAAAAAGAAGAAATCTGTAGGGAGAAAATACTTGTCCACTTGTTTTTTTCCACCATCACCATAGCAACCTAGATTTAGATACATATGTATCTGAATCTAGGTTGTACTCGCAATGGTGGAAGTGAAAACCCCTGGTCCAGAGACAAACGGGTAAAACCAGTACCTAAACACTTAACATTAATGAAAGTAGTGGAGACTACCGCCAGGCGACATCCGGTGAACCTACCGGTTACCATGGAGACTCTGGACACTCTCAGGAGTCACACTGATTCATCAAGAGACTTAAAAGTTGCCGTTTACCTCCCAAGTGCTTTTTCAACCAAAAAAGATAGAATTTTATTAATACCCGGACAAGAGAAAGACAAATAAATCATGTTTTTAATAAATACAAAACGACTTAAAATTACTTTACAGTCTGAAAGCTTTCCGACTTTTCAGTTTTATTTCACAATTTCACTGACAAATTAAATCTGATGATATACATTCAGATGTTTCTTCTATATTCATTGTGTTTCAAGATTTCTATACTAAACAGAAGCAAAAGCTCTAAAAGTAATTAACAAACATCACTTCTTGATATGATACATTGTAATCCTGCTTTCACTATTTAAATCTTTAAACAGCCACAATGTTAGCAGCTAATTTTAAGATTTTGGACCTGATAACTAATTCTGATGGCCGTGGAGTGAGGCCCCCAGCATGCGTTGGGATTGCCTGGTCAGCAGCAAAACTGTGGGTCTGTTTGAGATGCATCTCCACATCCCCGTTGTTTCACCAGCCCCCCTTTTGTCTTGTCATCTTTAAAGATGATCAAACACCGCGTCTCTCGTCGAGCTGTCTGGCGTCGCAGTTGCACACTTTCTCTGTCCTCGGTATTGTTTCTGACAAAACGTGTGGCTCGTATTTAATAGTTTGACCTTTCAAATATCTAGATTTTGTTGCTTGTTGATGATTATCAAAATAAAGATGGCCACTAAAAGCAGTCATTGTCCTCAGTGAGCCTAGGACTTGCTCACAAAGTCTGCGTGTAAGGAAGTCAGTCTGATAGATGGTGATGTAATAGCATGAGGCCGTCCGGCTGTGGTGTTCCTTTATGAATTGTACAGATTATAGGCTTAATAAAGAGCCAAAGTGAGCCAAATATCACATTTCACCTATCCTCTGTTTACCACATCATGTTGGCGATATAAACATGAATATTATCTATTGTTCTTAGTGCACACAAAATCTCAGCTGCCTTCCCAGCAGTGAAAAAAAAAAAAGATGTTTCAGCCACATCAAGCAGTTTCACTAAGCAAATTGCAACGCAGAGAAAAAAGGGAGGCTAATGAAAAAATTCCAGTAAACATACTGTAAAAAAGAAAAAAATTCATGCCCTTCATAAACTCTTTCACATTTTGTCATGTTACGATCATTTGTTAGGTGTCTTCTGGGGTTTGTGTTTTGAGTTTCAGTTATTTCATTTCCTTATTCAGTTTACCTCATCATTTTAGTTTATTTCTTGGTGTTAGCTTTTTTTAATGTATACTTAAGGTTCATTTACTCTCATATCGCTAGAGTTAGTTCTTATTCCTCTTTAGTATAGTTCTCTGTCTAGTCATTTCTCATGTTTTGTTCTTGGCCTTCCTCTCTGCTTCCCTTGCCATTTTGCCTTCCTGCCCAGTTACTGATTGTTTCCATCTGTTCTCTCCCTCTCACCTGCAACTGCTTCTCTCTAATTAGTCCTCAGCCTTCTCCCTGCCATTTTCACACCTCCTCAGTAGATTTCAGCAGTTCTCCGTCAGTCACTACTCGCTGGTTCGTTGTCAATGCTTCCTGGTCCTCCTGAGTTTTTGTAAGTTCTTTGTTTAATTAAATCATCTTTTCGTACCTCGCTGCACTTGGGTCCTTAATACAACAAAAATATCATATTATTTTATGAGATAAAGCAGCACAAAGGAATGTATGATTGTGAAATCAATAGAAAATGACATGTTTAAAAAAACAAAACCATTTCTTTAAAAAAATCTGGAAAGTCAGGCGTACAGTTGCATTCATTCAGTTCTTCTAGAACCACCCTTTGTTACAGCTACAACTATATTTGTAGCTATAATGTGACAAAAGATGGAAAAGGTTCAAGGAGTACAAATCCTTTTGTGAGCATGGGATGAGACTGGGCCCAGGAGTTTCCAATCAGTGGATGCTGTGCTCCAAGTGCTGCAGCATTAACCTAAAAGCATAGGAGAGTTAATGAGCAGGCCATCACAGAGCGCTGTATGAAAAGTACAAGCTGTTCCACACTGAGAGGAAAGAACCGAACACTACATGTCGCACAGGTACCTACTACACTACAAGATGTCAGGTTTGATTCGACATCATTTTTGCTTTAACAATCTTCACTATACTTTAAATAACAAAACACTTTTGGTAGGAACAACATGAATTTTATGGGGTTTTCTTTTTTGTTAACTTTTTTTTGTGTGTGTGTGTTTTTAAAACTTTGCTTGATCTGGTTCAATAAGCAACCAGTTTTCAGTTTCTTAACTTATTCTGTCCTCTGCATTTGTTCCCAAAACCTTTTGTGGTTATGCAGATGGTACTTTGAATACTTTCTGTTCTGATTTACAACAGAAAACGCTACTGCAGTTTCTTCTTTGTGAACACTGCATCATTTTTCCATCATAAACAAATATCATACGCTGTAATGTGAAGGTTCTCTATTTTTTTTTTTTTTTTTTTCTGAAAAGCATTTTGACTCAAGTTGTTTTCCTTGTCATATTCTAGGCAGTTTTATTTCCAAACTGGAAGCATTTTAATATCCTTTAGATCCATACTCTGGTTGGAAGGATCAGCTAGCTTTGTTTTCATATTCTTTGGAAGCTGCTGATAAAACCCTTTGGTAGTTGGGCACCATCAAATATTTAAAGAACTTTATCTTTTCTTTTTTTTTTACCTCAGATTCTGAAATATGCAACTATATATTAACTTACCTGTAGATAACTAAACTGCTTACTAGATTTATTGGCAAAATTCAAAATTGTTCAGGTGTTTACAATAAACCAAATATTCAAGATCAGTTTAAACTGTTAAATAAAAATAATGCAACGACCTCATCCGAATTTAGGACTAAAGTCTACCTTCGATGACAAAGCAGTGTAAAAATAATTCAACCCCCTTTACTAGAATTCTCCCTAAAAGCACATATTTGCAAATCGGGCCCTAAATGTTTCTGGAGATGCAGATAAAGCTAAAGGAGCAGTAGTGATGCCACCTGGTGGCCGGAACAGGAAGCTATCAACAGCCACTACCAGATTTCTGAGGAGACAAGTGGTCAACGACCCCTGACTGAATACAAAAGAGTTGCAGCAAGACTTGGTGGCAGCAGTCACTGATGTTTCTACAGTAAGGCGCAGACTAAATGCTGAAGGGCTCCATGCCTGAACTCCAAGACCTATACCACAGCGGATTCAAAAGCGCAGCAGTTTAATCATATGAAGCACACGGCTAAAAGAACATCTTGTCCACAGTGAGGCATGGTGGGGCTCAGTGATGCTCCGGGGCTGACTCACTTTTCTGGCCACGCAGATTTGCAGCGTGTGGAGGACGAGATGATTCAGTTGGGTAGAGAATTAAGCTGAGGATTCTCTCACTGACGGAGAAAATGTCTATGTGGAAGCAGATGCTTAAGTCAAAGTTGATTATAGCACATTTCATGCGGACCACAAATCCCAGAGGTGCTGAAAAGGAGATGCAGAGCAGAAAAAGGAAGTTCAAACCATCTCTTCCATCAATCATAACAGGCAAAGATCATATCTCTGACTCCCAACGTCCAACTTTCTAACCATACTGCCAAAAAGAGATAGACAAAGAGAAGAGCGCCAAAAGCAAATGAGGTGGATTAGCAGTACTTGCCAACATAATGGTATCATCCAGAACATGTTTCTGTGAAATATCATCTCTGCTGCCCAGAAATTGAGCAGTTAGCATGTCATGAGTCATATCATAGACTGTCATAAAGCAGCTTCCGTCAGAGGCCTCTTCAGATTTATTGCAGTACTGACTGAAGATCCTTCCTGCCCACAGCATCACCATCCACAACCACTCTTTGAAGATACTTGGATGATTTGAGTTACAACATTTAATTTCTATCCATCCATCCATTATCTATACCGTCTCTATCCTATGCAGGGTTGCGGGGGGCTGGTGCCTATCTCCAGCATTCATCGGGCGAGAGGTGGGGTGTACACCCTAGCCAGTCCATCGCAGGGCAACACAGAGACACACAGGACAAGGTCAAGTTCAAATGTATTTATATAGCACATTTACAACAGTACTACTGTCCAAAGTTCTTTACATGGTAAGACAGGGTTAAAGATTACAATGATGTTACAGAATATAAAAATTGTGACATAGAACTAAAATATAAGATTGGGCAGACCTAATATTAAAAGGCAAACTGTTATAGAGTTCCGGAGACAGTATACAGCAACCCCACTTCATATGGAAAAACATCTCAAGGTGACTGCTAAGTAAGGTGGTTGTGTCGCTGTGGCAGCGGGTCAAAACATCTCCCTCCTTGACGACAACCTTCATCTCATTCAAGGGGTTCCCCAGAGGTCCTCAGGCCAGAGGGGATGTATAATCTCTCCAGCAAGTTCTGGATCTACCCCAGGGTCTCTTTCCAGTCGGGCATGCCTAGAGAACCCCAAAGGGATGTAGCCAGGGAGGATACTAATTAGATCACCGAACCACCTCAACTGACTCCTTTTGACGGAAGGGAGCAGCTTTGAGCTGAGACGACAGAGCTCATCAGCCTATCTATAAAGTGGGAGCCCAGAGACCCTACAGTAGAAGGCTGATTCCAGCAGCTTGGATCCAGGATTCACCTCACACCAACTGTCAAGCCCAGTGGTAGAGGAGGACTGTTGATATGGGCTTGTTTTGTTGCAATAGTTTTGAATACTTAAGAATACCAGACCTAGAATCCTGGACTCTAGACAATTTAAAGAGACTTTACAAGGTACAAAGGTTTCTTGTTACAAAAGAGAAGGAAAGCACTGTCTGATTGGTTAAAAAAAAAAGGAGGTTGTACAGACAACGGTTCTGTCACCAGAGATTTTGTCAAAATAATTCTTAGCATGTTTTTTTTTCCCTAATAAATGTACTCAAATCAGAGGTTGGACTTTGCAAATATATATTTATGTAGGATTTATGTTACTGCAATAAAAGATGAATTCATTTGAAGGTTTTTACAGGTGCCAATAAGTGTATTTGCTAAGTTTCTAACAACCTTCCAGCAACTCGGCTTAAAAAAAAAACACTTCAGAACACTGGACTGGATTCCAAAGAACTCAACAGAATATGTTTAGCCATAATTTGATATAAGGTCATTCATTGCTCACAGTCGCAATCTTACACAAGGTTATAAAGCTGGAAAAAAAAAATATTAAAATGTAGGAGTGGATAGGTTTAATGGTGATGAAGAGATTGTAATTAGGATGAAGATGACTAGGATGGTCTATGACAGAAGGAAGATGGAAGTGTATCTGAGAAGTTTAAAAGACTGCAAGGAGACCTGCAATGATGGATGGTTTGAGGATGTCTTGATGCCTCATGAATAAAAACACGGAAGGCGTAGGAAGGTAGCAGATGTAAAGGCTTTCCTGCAAGTGACCTGCCGGCGACCCCTAAAATTAGCAGCTGTAGTAAAAAAAGAGAAGTCGGGCAGTTTTTGCCATTTTTAGCAAAAGATACATGCATTTGAAAAATGCATTGAGACAATCTTAGAATTAATTTAAGGTAACAGCTTTATGCTTTTGAGGTGTGATTTCAAGACATCCATTCTGCATGAACTTCAGAATTTGAAACTTAACACGTTATGAGCTTTATTTTTCCTTAATAAAAATGGAAAAAGTTATTTCTTAAAAAGTTATTTACTTAATTCTTTTCAAGACAATGCTAGTGAACCTGATCATTTATTACCGGTGTTGTTCACAACAAATGTCGCCGCTTTGGCGTTTCACTTCCTAGAAATGACCACAATAATCCCAGCGTTGGAATAATTGAAAAGTAGCAGAAGTTGTGGATTCATCAAAGGGTCAGTAATGAAAGAGAAGTTGTTCGTAACCGGACTCTTGGACGTGACGTTGGAGGACATGATTGGTGGCGGGGACCTCTATATATCCGTCAGGCTTCACTCCCACCTTCTCGCCAGTGGAATTTCAGCTCAGCTTCTGCACCTTCAGGGCAGACGAACACAAAAAATAAGTAAGTACTGGCTCGTCTTCAGTTCAATACCTCCGCGTTCCTGTCATCCGTGATTTGTACTGATCACTTATAAAACACCGCGGTACTTATCTTTGGGCCAGTTCGATGGTAAGCTCTGTATATTACACTATGTTCTGGCCTGACTCCGTGTCATTTCAACCCTTCTCAGCTGTGTGCCTACGTGGACTTAGCTCGCCAGTCGAACGTAATGGAAGCTAACAGTTAGCTCACTAGCTAGGCTGTAGTTGGACTTGTACTTTTGAGTGTGCTAATCTTGGACAAGCCGTATGAAATGACACGACCGCGCTCTAAATATGCAGTTGGGATTTATTGTAAAGTTTTTAGCTTTTATTTAGCTGACATTCCAATGTCCCTAACTGCAAAACAGAGCGACTTAAGTTGTGTTTTCCAAGTGAGAGTTAGGCAAGCTAACTTGAGGCTACCTATTAGCCGAAGGGCTACGTGTCACACGCCGCAGTTAAAGTTTTTAGCAAGTTTGCTAACACGCTCTGGTCTCTGAGCTAATAAGCAACCCTTCTGTGTTTGTCCTTGTGGCTCTGACACCTCTACTCAGTGACCTAACGTAATCTGTGCCCTCATTTGATAGAATAGTTTTATATCAGGCTGATAATATATATCTTTTTTCGGCTAGGAAAGGTTAGCCGATACGAAGGCACCTAGCATTAATAGTGCTTTAAAGTGTCGTTGGCAGCTGTCAGCTAGTTAACATGATATCCTGTTAGCTGCCTTCCTAAGTCTATAAGATGGGATTTAGACTATAATGTCATCGAGGCTCGAAGGTTGGCTTGCTGTAGGAAATATTAATGTAAGTTAACTTGGACTACATAGCAACTAGACGTTGACATATTAGTAGTTCTTGAACAAATATCATTCGTGTTAATTTGCTTTTCAGTAATACCTCTTTTTTTCCTCTCCTTAGCTTTACTGTACTGTATTTTACGTTTCATCATAATACAAATTATGTTGGCTAAGTTCTCAAAGGAGCTGTACCTCAAAACAGTTGAGTAGATGTATTAGGGTAAATAAAAACGATAGATTTTTTTTATTTTTATGTATACGATTTAGAGGTCATTTATAATCAGTTTATATGAAACAATATCGAAGTTTGGCCCAAACGTTGGTTTTGCCGATGTTATGCTATGAATATTCTACCTGTTCAGTGTTTAGATAACTGTAGTTAAAAGCATATGGGTGGAAAAAAATAGGTTTTGCAGTTGGAGGTGTTCGAAACCATGGACACCAGATGTTACTAGGGCCAGCAAAGCATGTGCTCCCCTATCGACTGTTATTGGGTTTCGTTTTATTTATTTCTATATGTGAAACTGTCGAACGCACTTTAAAAGACAAATGGATCCAATCCATTGTTGTGTAGCAGCACTGGATACAAAGTTAGTTTAGTGCACTTGTTATTAAAAATCGAACCTGATGTACACCATTTTTATTTTTTTGTGGCCAGTAATTGGTACAAAGATAAAACTCTATCCACAGTTGGTAGCATGCCTAATTATATGCTGCATGAGTGCAGAGGTTTTTCCTTTCCCTAGTGTTTAAAAAAAGAAAGAAAGAAAGCTTCACAATGTCACTCATGACCTAGCGGTTACTGTTTACTAAAAGGGTTTGACTTTTATGGTAATGAGCCATCTTGAGGGACAGCAAACTTGTGAAACTTCACTGGATACAGTCCGTTGCACATAGAAGGCACCGCACGCTGCATCGGAGTCTACTCTTGTTAGTATGTTGTGCGATGGCAGAGCACAGCCAACGGCCCTCCCTGTTCACTGTGCTGAAGTTAAAATGTCTTTTTTATTTATTTTTTACCTCTAGCATAATTCACAGCACTCCTGAAAATGTCCCAGTGGTCCAATCCAAATGAATCCCGCACACCAAAAGAATGATTGGCTAGATGGATCATAAATAAAAAATGTGGAAGTTTTCTTACAGTCCTTCTGCAAAGGTCAATTCAATATGCATAAATTACACTTGAACTTCACCTCTCGATTATTATAATATATTAAAATAAAAAACATACAGACTGTTTTGCCACGGGAGGAGTACGTTGATTGGGGTGGGCATTGTTCATGCTGGTCCTTCCACCTTGGCTAAGATACCGTTTTTGCCCCCTCTTTTCCCCAAATCGCATCCCGGCGACCATCACAGTGAATACTGCTTTTTATGTGAAAGTCTAAATGATGCCACTCTAGCCGAGTCATTGCCTAAAAGCTGAAACTTTGTGGAGGTTTGTGCTTAGGAAAGCAATTGGTCTGATTTATCAATCATTCATTAGCTGGCACGTTTATGACGAATCTATTTGTATGTACTTAGAAGACTACAGCAGTTTAAGTTGTATGCAGACGGAAATGATTTTGCTTTGGAATTCTTACCCCCCCCCCCCCTTTTTTTTTGTGTGTTTTTTAAACAGGTAAAAGCTGGCAGGCTGACGGGAACTTGCATTTTACAGGACGGATTATCTGGTAACTGACCATTTAGCTGGTAAGTTTATACGCATGCAGCACTGAAATCCTTCACATGGAGTAGATCTTCTAATCTATTCACTACAACTGTTGTCTCAAGATAATTTGCAAAAGGTGACGGGATAGATCCGGTCAGTCCAGTCATATACAGTAGATGAGTTCAAAGTCGATATCATGCATTCCAATTTGATCCCGGGTATAAAACGGCGCGGTCAATTTCAGTTTATTTTAGCTGAACCCGCAAATCAAAAGCTTATAAACTTGCACCAGCAATGAGCGTGGAGAAGGTAAGCAAAGGTTTTCAGTTTAACACTTACTGTTTTGAACACTTGATAGATAGATAGATAGATGGATAGATATAGAGAGAGATTGTGGCATTTATATGGAAGTAGCTTGACAGAAAGAGAACGCTCGTACCTGGGTCGCCGGTTTTGAGCACTCTGCATGCCTCATACACACCTGCACGAACACACGAGGACGTTACTGACACCAGCGCGTTTCTTTATCACCATGTTGCCACCCTTTTAAAGCGGAGGAATGTGGTCATAAACATGTGATGGTAGTTCATCACAGCAAGCCCTTTTAGAGGAGTGTTTTCCCAACCCTACTCCTCTAGGCACTCTGGGCCTGCATGTTTTAGATGTCTCCCTGCTTTACCTTGCCGGCCTTAGCAGAAGCCTGTTGATCAGCCATCCACTTGAAATCAAGTGTGCCGAAGCATGTAAAACATGCAGGGCGTTGTGCCTCGAGGAGCAGGGTTGGGAAAAGCGCTGCATTAGATCGTGACGTGATTATGGTTATTAAAACCGCTGGTTGAACTTGTTGCTTGTTGTTGGGTAATACAGCATTACCAGGTACTGACTAGATAGGCGGTGTAGATTTGTTAGTTTGCTAAGCTAGGCGGCCGCTGGTTTATGACAAAAAAAAATATTTAATCTCACTCATTGTTCTTGCAAACAGGGATGAGTTTTCATACCTTCTGATTTTTATTTTTATTTTTTCACCACCCTCTGTTCTTCATTGGTCACGTTTTCGTCACCAAAACACCTTTTAATCAACACCTACACGTGCATAACATCCAACATAACTGTTGGGTAAAGGTGAAAGGATTCCTGAGTTTCCCCTCTTGGAAATGAACCTTTGGCTCAAAGATCTAAGACATGTCTGCTCACGGACTTTAATCCTCTGCATTGTGGACATAGAGAGGGGTCACTGAGTGAAATCCTCTTAACCTTCACCCAACTATTATTCTTGGAATTGTGCTGTTTGAAGTGAGACAAAAATGGGTCGCTATAGTTGACATTACTAATGTAACGAAGGTGATCATGATCTTTGGACCATTGGGTTTTTGTGATAAAAGTAGATTAGATAAAGTAAAAGCCAAAGTTCAATTATGATGAGCTAGCACATTTGACTTTGTTTAAAAAATAATAATAAATCATGTCTAGTTCTTGATTTTAAATGTTTCCCGACTCATTTACATGTAGTTAAGCCAATGGTGTAATAACTTGCTAATAAGAAATGAAATTGTAATAACTATAGAACATGAAGGTCACAACTGTTCCACTGAATTGATGATATGAAATTGGCTTCACAGCAATAAGTTAGATGTAGATACAACCATGCAAATAACCTAAACAAATAAAACCTCCAATGCTCTTGAGGGTAAATACAATGATTTAGTTGCTTCCTTTAAAAAAAAAAGGAATTTTTCAAATTCCAGTTGTTTGAACCTGATGCTTTAGTTGCTAACTGGATTGTGATTGTAACCGTAATAAAATAACATGAGCTTCGTTTTCAGTGACACACTCGGACTCTGTGTTTGACGTGGGATCTTAACCATGAGCTCAGTCGCTGTACTTACGCAGGAAAGCTTCATTGAGCACCGCGGTGGGCTTCTGCCAGAGCAAGGTGGTGGTGAGGATCATCATTTCTGAAGACTATTAGTTTATCATTTTACTTTCTTTTATTTTTAGATGGAATAGTTTCATTTGACTTCCTTTTTTGTTGTTTCTTTTTCCCTTCCAGCTGCTGGAGGCCCCGGTGCTGGAGAAGAGGAGGATGAACTTCCCACCTACAAGGATGCCTTCCCACCTCTCCCTGAGAAAGCGGCCACACCTGAGGGGACGCAGGAAACTGCCAATGCCTGGTCATCAAAGATTCGCCCTCTCAAGTCCTCTGTTATCACCCAGGTATATCAGTACTACTTTAACAATGGACCTGGTTTCTTTTCCCAAACTATGGAAGTTTATTTTTGCTGATCTGTTTTTGCACAGTTGCAGCGTTCTAACGCACCAGCAGTGATGAGCTGCTCCTCACCTCTTGACACAAATCTTAACATGATCTGCCTTTATGTATTGCACATTCATGAGTTCAGTACAAAAACAATAAGGTGTCTTTTAATATGACCCAGGTTTTCCATGTGCCGCTGGAGGAGCGTAAGTACAAGGACATTAACCAGTTTGGGGAAGGAGACCAAGCGAAGGTCTGTGTGGACATCATGCACAAGACTGGAGCCCACCTGGAACTCTCCTTAGCTAAAGACCAGGGTCTCTCGATCATGGTTTCTGGAAAGCTGGATGCTGTGATGAAGGCCCGTAAGGAGATTGTGTCCCGACTGCAGACTCAAGTATGAGACTTTGTCATTTCTACTCTTCAACATGTCTGTGTGAGAGAGAATGTCTGAAATGTTTTTTTTTTCTTTTCCCTAATCCTAACAGGCTTCAGCAACTGTCGCTATCCCAAAGGAACACCATCGTTTTGTCATTGGCAAAAATGGAGAAAAGCTTCAGGAGCTAGAGCTCAAGACTGCCACCAAAATCCAGATCCCACGACCTGACGACCCCAGCAACCAGATCAAGATCTCTGGTACGAAGGAGGGTCTGGAAAAGGCGAAGCACGAGATCCTGTTGATCTCTGCTGAGCAGGTAACGGCTGGAAGCATAGTACACGTTATAGGGGATGGTCCATATAGTTATGGCATAATTCAGCCCTTTGGGGTAACATTTCCATTTAGTGTGTTTTGCAGTTCAAGGTCACTGCCTCGTTAAGTTGGAAGAGTTAACAGCAGTTGGCAGTCTTTTCGCTGCCATGGTGTTTTAAATGAAATAAACGGCATTCTAGTTAGTGGAGAGAAGGAGTATCTGAAATCCTTTCTTTCGCAACCAATACAATGTAAGAATTTCCAGATATTCATTTTTATGTTTGTTCTTCAATTTCCCTATTTTGTTTGTTCTTTTAGGACAAGCGTGCTGTGGAGAGGGTGAATGTTGATAAGGTGTACCATCCCTTTATTAATGGGGCCTACAACAAGCTAGTGGGAGAGATGATGCAGGAAACTGGCGCGCGCATTAATGTCCCCCCTCCAAGCGTGAATAAAACTGAGATCGTCATTACCGGGGAAAAGGAGCAGGTGGCCCTTGCCGTGGCTATGATCAAGAAGATTTCTGAGGAGAAGGTAGGGAAAGGATCTGAAATTTTCTCAGATTTTTACTGGGGGAAAAAACCCTTCTATTTTGCTTGCTGTCAAAACGTTGCGTACAGCTAGTCTTGTATCTTCTGCAGAAGAAGAATACGACCACAATTGCAGTGGAGGTGAAGAAGTCTCAGCACAAACATTTAATTGGCGCCAGGGGAAACACCCTGCAGGAGATCCTGGATAAAACTGGTGTCTCGGTTGAGATCCCGTCTTCTGAGAGCAGCTCAGAAACCGTCATCCTTCGTGGGGAGCCTGACCGTCTGGGGCAGGCCCTCACTGAAGTCTATGCTAAGGTGAAGTTGCTTTCCAAAAGCCGATGGGAATTGCAACAGGAGGGCATTGGAATTGGTAGAAAACCATATCTGTTTCCTTTTTCAGGCAAACAGTTCCACTGTTTCCTCTGTGTCGGCTCCTTCTTGGCTTCATCGTTTCATTATTGGCAAAAAGGGACAGAACTTGGCTAAGATCACCCAACAAATGCCCAAGGTGAGGATTGTCTAAACTGAATCAAATGTGTGTTTTGAATGTTATTATTCCCAATTAATTATACCTTTTTTTTTTTGTATTAAGGTTCACCTTGAGTTCACTGAGGGAGTAGATAAAATCATATTGGATGGACCACCCAAAGACGTCCAAATCATGCAGACTCAGATTGAAGCCATTGTTGCAGATTTGGTGAGGATTGTAATTCCTTTTGCTCAGAAACCAAAGTCAGACAAACTGTGGTTCTTTAGCTTCTGTATCATGTGCAGGAAAACTAGACGTGCATCAATGATCAATTTGGGGCAAAAATCTTTGACTTGCTTTTACAGTGTTTGGCTTCTATTTAGCAATTATAGTACAGAATATAATGGGCTTCCAAAAATGTATTTCCTTTTGTAAGATGCTAAAGTTTCTTAATCAACTTACATTGGCAATTCATGTAGCTGGAAACGTATAAACAGCTGTGTGTGTTCCCTCCTTCCTCATCCTTAGTGTAACTTGGTAAGACACAAAGCTGCCAACACTTCCAGATCCAGCTTGTTCCATGATGGAGCTTAAAAGGTCCAAAGATTCAAACAGTAACTTTACTGTTCCTCATTCTGAGGTTCTCACTGTATGATGATCCTCCATTTAAATCTACTATACATTTGCTTTAGTTCCACAAATGTGTAACTAAGGCAAATGGCTTTTAAACAAAAGTGCAGTTATTGCTGCTAAAATGTCTTGAGAATTAGGCTTTTAGTTTCCCCCAAAATCTAATCTGGGAATATTTCTAATTCCAAATACCCTAAACGACCAAATTTGTTTTGGTACTTTGAGCCAGCTGATCAACAGTACAGAGACAACAGGTGGGGGAGGGGCAGAGCTCTGTAGCTCTGAAGGCTTCAGTTACTCTGGCACTATGGTGGTTGGGAAACCTCAATGTACTGTTAGAGCTGAAAGGGCAGCTTTTCTAAAACAAAGATGAGACCAAGTCCCTGAAGGCATTTCAAGTATTTAATTCAACATGTCTGGCTGGAACATGGAGGAGACGGAGATTACTCTTACATCGCCCTACCCAACCTTTCTGATTAACCGTTTAAATAGTAATGCAATTTTAATTCAGTTTATTTATATAGCTCCAATTCACAACAGATGTCATCTCAAGGCACTTAACAAGAAGTCATTTCAATACATTTATACAAACATTCCATTCAGTTAAAAAGTTTCCTATTTAAGGAATCCCAGCAGATTGCGTCAGTCATTGGCGTGAGGTTGGGCAGATTTCCAACCACAGCAATCCTTCAGCAATCCCTTATAGTGAGCAAGCATGTAGCGACAGTGGAGAGGAAAAACTCCCCTTTAACAGGAAGAAACCTCCAACAGAACCAGGCTCAGTAGGAGCGGCCATCTGCCACAACCGTCTGGGGGTTTGAGAAGACAGAGCAGAAACACAGAAGGAACAGAAGATCTGATATAAGAGAACTTTCTATGTTAAAGAAAGTAAAAAGTTGATAACAGGACACAGTGGATGTTCAGTTACTGGGAGGATCATCCCAGTCGATGCCCCCCGTCCAACAGGGCATTGCAGCCAAGCAGGATACCAGACCCGGTATCAAGTATTCAGCTATCACTGTTTATCTCTCCAGCATGTCTCCTTCAATCTTCTTGTCCAGCTCCTGGAGAACTGGTTCATGCCAGTCTGATAGTAAAGCATGAAGCAGAACGTCCCGTAGATATCTTGCTGATCTGACGGATCGTTATCAGGAACATTATGCTGGAACAATAAGCTTGTTTTCCCTAACTTCTGACTTTTTTTTTTTTTTGTACGTGTCCTGTTTTAACTAACTTCTCATCCTGCCCTAGATACATTCACTAGACTAGGCCATCAGGGATGATAAAGTTGCAAACCATCTGATTCTGGCCACAGGCTGTTTGTGGTGCATCTCCACACATAAATCTCATTTTTTGCCTTTTAACAGGTAAGTCGAATGGACTATACTGAGATCACTGTGGATCCCAAATTCCACCGTCACCTGATTGGAAAAGGAGGCGTCAACAGTAAGTGTGCTCCCATCAAATCCTGAAGCTGCACCAGGCTCTCTTTGAGCTTTAAAACCAAACATCTTTTCTCATTTAACTTGTAGTCAACCGCATCAAAGAGCAGCACAAGGTGACGGTCCGTATCCCCCCTGACAACGAGAAGAGCAACCTGATACGTATAGAGGGGGATCCCCAAGGTGTGCAGGATGCCAAGAAGGAGCTGCTGGAGCTTGCGTCACGCATGGTCAGTACACACTTGAGGCTACTGCTAATACACTGCATGTGTTTACCACAGTGCCATGTGTTCAATAACTTGTCGGGCTTCCAGGAGAACGAGCGTACAAAGGATTTGATCATCGAACAGCGTTTTCACAGAGCCATCATCGGTCAAAAAGGGGAGAAGATAAAGGAAGTGCGGGACAAATTCCCAGAGGTCAGTTCGAGCCGCTTGTATTGGTTTGCAGGTGGTGATCTCCACTGAGCCCGTCGACTGTCTCTAAACAGCGCTGTAAATGTTTGTTCCAGGTCATCATCAACTTCCCTGACCCAGCACAGAAGAGCGAGATTGTTCAACTTCGAGGGCCTCGGAATGAGGTTGAAAAATGCTCCAAGTTCATGCAGAAGATCGTGGCTGAGATGGTAAACTTTTAGGATTTCTTTTAGGGGTGGGCGACATGGCCTCAAATCTATATTGATATGTGAAGCATGTGTGGTAATGATATTTATTGCAATATATTCTTCTGTTTAAATGTTAAAATGGCTTTTGTTTGAACATTATCATATTGCAGCAGAACAACTTCAAGAAGTATTGATTGCCATTTAACAAACATTTATTGTGCAAAACGCATTTATAAAAATACTGTTTTCTGAAAAATGGCAGACAAAAATGATCACAACGTGAAGATATTTTAAATGAATGCAAGCTAAATGTTATGAAAACAAAGTTCAAAATACTTTGAACTGTTAAAGTTTAAAATTTGTTTTCTGTTAAACAGAAAATAAATGTTAAACTTGCAATATCTGGTGTAAATACAAACTCTGAACATCAGTATTTATCCTCCTTCTGTTCCTGGTAGAGTATGCAGGCACAGCTTGATTACATCATCAAAATGCACAATCACAGTAGGCCGGTATTTTCAAAATCTCTCCTGTTGACAAAATTTATTTAATTTCTACCTTGTGCCATTATCGCCCCCACTCCTTTTTTTCTTTTTTCTCCCCATTCTGTGTTCCTACCTGTAGTACCACTTCAGTACAGGTTTTGAGGTGCAGTAGTTGTTAAACTTGTGATTTTTGCTGGTTCAGGTGGAGAACAGCTACACTCTGTCCGTCCCTATCTTCAAGCAGTTTCATAGAAACATAATTGGAAAAGGAGGATCAAACATCAAGAAGGTGCTGTATGTCGTTAAAAGGGTTGCTTTTTTTTTTTTTTTTTTACTGGTGAGAGCAACCTTTCATCACTTAAACCCCCCTGCCGCCCCCCTTTTTCTTTCAATGGTGTAGATCCGAGAGGAGACAAACACCAAAATCGACCTGCCTGCAGAAAACAGCAACTCTGAGATGATCGTCATCACAGGGAAGAAGGCAAATTGCGAAGCTGCAAGAAACCACATTTTGGCTATTCAGAAAGAACTGGTGAACACCCATGACTCCTTGTCACACCGCCATTATGACGTGCTCTAACACTCCGCAGTTTAATCCTTCTCTCTCTGCATTCAGGCCAACATCACAGAGATGGATGTGTCCATCCCCTCGAAGTTGCACAACTCCCTGATTGGCTCCAAGGGCCGTTTGGTGCGCTCGATCATGGAGGAGTGTGGTGGTGTTCATATCCACTTTCCCACAGAAGGCTCTGGGCTTGATAAAGTCACTATCAGAGGCCCTGTAGAGGAGGTGGAGAAGGCGAAGCAGCAACTGCTTGCCTTGGCAGAGGAAAAGGTTTGTACATGAAGCTGCCTGAGGTGGAATCGGGGTAAAAAGGCTTAAACTTAAAGGCTTTGCATCCAATAATTATTCCCTCTTAACCACAGCAGTTTACTGGTATACATTTCCTTTCTGAAAAGGAAGGGAAAGCCCAATTTTACTTTTAAATTTTTTTATTTATTTAAAACAGCAAATAAAGAGTTTCACTGCTGAGCTGCACGCAAAGCCAGAATACCACAAGTTTCTCATCGGAAAAGGTGGCGGAAACATCCGAAAGGTCCGTGACAGCACCGGCGCCAGAATCATTTTCCCCACCTCTGAGGACAAAGACCAAGAGCTCATCACCGTGGTTGGGACGGAGGAGGCGGTGCGGACAGCCCAGAAGGAGCTAGAGGAGCTCATCAAGAGTTTGGTATGTATTGAAAATATGTCCCTGACAGGAATGGGCTGGTGGGAAAATTTAACAGTAAAACCTTTTAGTAATAAACAGCTGGTTCATTTGAATTGCACCAAAATGAAAAGCAATTTGTAACGTGAGGCAATTGCTTTTATTTGAAATGAAAATTGAGCAATCATTGTTTCTGCAGCTAAAATAATACAGACTTTTGTTAGGTGGATTTACAAGAACATGTAGCATAAATTCCTGTAGAATTCTGTAATCTTAAAGTGGTAATGGTGTATTAGTAAACATATCACTTCACCCAAACATAAAAAAATAAAATAAAAAAAAGACAAAGGAACTCTTAATCAGCCTGTACCTGATCTGTTACGTAATGGAATAATCTAAAAACCCTCTTTCTTTTTCCTGGTTTCTAAAGTATAATGTTCACTTTTCAGGACAACATTGTGGAGGACACAATGAGCGTCGACCCCAAGCACCATCGCTACTTTGTGTCCCGCCGGGGTCAAGTCCTCAGGGACCTTGCTGATGAGTATGGCGGCGTCATGGTGAGCTTCCCTCGTACAGCTTCTCAGAGCGAAAAGGTCACCCTCAAAGGAGCCAAAGAATGTGTGGAGGCAGCCAAGAAGCGCATGGAGGAAATTGTTGAGGACTTGGTAACTACAATCTATTGGCTTTTGCTTTTTTTTTTTTTTTTTTTTTTTCTTCAAGTTTGTTTAACTTGAATCTTTTATTTTTCTTTTGAAATGTAACCATCCAGGACGCTCAGGTGACCATCGAGTGTGTGATTACTCAAAAGTTCCACCGTTCCATCATGGGTCCCAAGGGCTCACGGATTCAGCAGATCACAAGAGATCACAACGTGCTGATCAAATTTCCAGAACGTGAGGACCCACAAGGTAAAAGCATGATGTACCTTCTCTTGTCTGGCTGCAGTGTGAATAATACGACTGGAAACTTGACTAAAACGGCTCAGAATGATTCATGGGTCTACATTGTTTGTTCAGCAGCACCTCCTGCAGAGGCTCCTGTTCAGGAGAACGGAGAGGCTAATGGTGAAGTGAAGGAACCCGTCGACCCAAACGCTCCCAAGAAGTGCGACGTGATTTTTATTTCTGGCCGCAAGGAGCGCTGCGAGGCTGCTGTGGAGGCGTTGAAGGTTGGAGCCGACCCCAAGGCTCGGTTCTTATTGAGTTAGATGTCTTTTACACATCTAAATGGGTTGTTTCTCTAGGCCCTGGTTCCCGTCACAATCGAGGTGGAAGTGCCTTTTGAGCTTCATCGGTACATTATCGGACAAAAGGGAAGTGGAATTCGTAAGATGATGGATGAATTTGAGGTACGCTGTGTTTATAAAGTTGGTTGAACAGTGTGTGGTTTCAGTGCAGTTTTTTTTTTTTTTTCTTATGATCTCCATGTTTCCAGGTAAACATCCAAGTGCCTCCTCCTGACCAGCAGTCTGATAGAATTGCCATCACCGGCTTGGCCTCTCACCTTGATCGCGCCAAAGAAGGCCTCCTGGAGCGTGTCAGGGAGCTGCAGGCCGAGCAGGAGGATCGGGTTTGTGTTTAGTTATATCTCAAGCATTTGCACTTTAGCCCCATTCACAAGATGCAACACAGAACCGAAATTATTTTCTTAGTGCTGCACTTAGGCTGGCTTCTTCATAATAGAACATGTCTATTTTCTCACATAAACCACTTCATTAGGGTCATCTTAAAGGTAGTGTGGGTAAATAAATAAAAAACTCTCTAGCGCCACGCAGTTCAGAGTAGGAATTGCAGCTACAGTAGGCCACACACAATCCAGCGATCAGGTCCCATCTTTTCATCTGTGGTCTTTTCTAAATTTGATCTAAATGTGTTGGGTAATAAAAACAGTTTTTTATGTTGGATATGTTGATTATGTTTGCTGTATTTCATGGCTTAACAGCAACAAGCAAACTTGGAATGACTCGAAGTTTAATGTAACAAACAAACTATATTGTTTTGCTTATTTTATGTATTTGAGACTATTTGATTATTTGCAATTTTGGATATACACAAGGTAGTGGAGTCAGTAGTACTTAGTTATTTTCCTGCTGTGTAAACGGACTCTGTCACCTGACGGTTCAGCATCAGTTGAGACCGGCAGAGCACACAGCGTAGCAGAGGTGTGTCACGTGCGGTAGAAGCAGGGCAAGCTACCTAAGAGGAAGGAGCAGAATTTCCCCAAACCAGCCAGGCTGCCACGGAGACAACCAGCGCCATTCCCCACCCAACGATTAGAGTGAGAAGGAGAACCGCTACAACCTCTCTAGGATCAGCGTTTTCAAGAGGGGACACGAAACGCAGAGCATTATATCTTGAATGCTCAAACGGCTACCGTATCTCCATGATGGCGCATGACTATGGAGGGTCGACTAAAGTTTACGTACATAAAAATGTAAAATTTCAAGCGAATCGCAATACTTAGAATAGACATTGGTGAGAAATATTAATGAAAAAGGACAAGTTTGTGAATGGGATACACAGAATTTGAAAGTAAACGAGTGAAAATATTACACACTACCTTTTTTTAAAAGGCAACTCTTCTCACAAATCAGCTCAAAGGTCTTAAATTAACTTGCAAATGTATAAAGTCAGGCAACAAAAGGAGCTACCTAAATGGGTCATCTCTCTTGAACCTGCAGGCACTCAAGAGCTTCAAGCTGACCATCACTGTGGACCCAAAGTATCACCCAAAAATCATTGGCCGCAAGGGCGCCATCATCACAAACATTCGCACAGAGCATGATGTAAACATCCAGTTCCCAGAGAAGAACGACGAAAACCAGGTAAAGCACATCCTGCACTGTTCAAATGGTTCTTTTAATTGGAGTAACTGAAGGAGTTCAAATCATCTTTACCTAAAGTTCAACTCAAACCGGTGCTGACGTTGATTCTTAACACTTTTTTAATAAATCTAAGGGTAAAGGAGTCTGAATCATTGTCTTTCTTCCCAGGATCAGATCACTATAACAGGGTATGAGCAGAATGCCATAGCTGCACGAGATGCCATCCAGGCCATCGTGGACGAGCTGGAAGAGATGATCTCTGAGGATATCACCCTGGACAGCAGGGTTCACGCCCGCATTATTGGAGCTCGGGGCAAGGGCATCCGCAAGATCATGGATGAGTTTAAGGTGAGGTTATAAATGTTCTCCTGTCTAGATCAGCATGGGGTTATCTGAAGCTGCATGAATGTACGCATCTAAAGAAACAGACTAACCTTTAATGATGCCATGTAGTTAGATTGAACTTCTGTCTTACATGAATGTACAAACTGTTAATTACAATAAGCTATGTTTATAGAGCATTTAAGTCATAAACAGTTATGCTATCTTTTTCTTCATCATCTACAGTTGGTATAACTTGTTGACTTCGATTCACTGACTTAAAGTACGCTGGTAAATCAGATTGAGAAAATCTCCAACATTATTATTTTTTTCCCCCTCACCATTTCAAAAAAATGGAATCTTCATAGATAGAAAATCTATTTCCCAGGCCTACCTACAGTACGATGCTGCCAAACAGAAGTCGTCTTGTTGACAAATTCTCCAACTGCTGTGCATCTCTGCAGCTTATCCACATCTACCAAGGGTTATGTTCATCTTATCTGCTGACTTATGTATTTCTTTGGAGATTACATTATACTGGTGGGCACTGGTTACCAATTAGTGGAAGGGAATTATTTGTGTAGGTTGTTGTTTGAGGGTTTCATAGTAAAGGGGAGCTGAATACAAATGCATGCCACTTTTGGCATATTTATTTTGTTTTTCTTATCACATTAAATAAAATGCATTGAACTTGCTTGATAAGCAGCTCCTAAACTGCCCACTTTTTTTTTTTTTAAATGGCAGAAATCTTTAAATCTTAAGTTTTAAAATGTGGCTTTTTAATTTTTTCAGATTGATCTCAGGTTCCCACAAAGTGGAGCTGCAGACCCAAACCTTGTGACGGTCATCGGTCGCCCTGAACATGTGGATGAAGCCATCGATCATCTCCTGAACCTGGAAGAGGAATTTGTAAGCTACTCTCTGCATTTCCTTACTCCATTATGTAATGCTAAATTTTTGCTGAAGAATTAATTAAAACAATTTTTCTCTCCTGATTCAGTTGTCTGATGTTGTGGAAAATGAGGCGAAGATGGCTTACATGAGGCCACCTAGTGGCAGCGTTGCAGCACCGGATGAGCAGCGTGGCCAGTCCAAAGGTTTCGTGGTGAGGGAGGCTCCCTGGGCCGCCACCAACGAGAAGGTGAGCCTCGACAACATGCTGACTCTGCAATTCCAGTCTCTCACCTCCTTTTCTGACCCCCCCCCCCCCCCATTTGCTGTTTTTAATTTTAGGCCCCTGACATGAGCAGCTCAGAAGACTTCCCAAGCTTTGGAGCTCCAGTCCAAGCAAAGGCTTCACCCTGGGGACCTAAGCGCTTTTGAGCTACGATGCTGCTACAGATTGGCCTAAACCTAACTAGTCAAATCTTCCCCCATCTGCACCCCCCCCTTCCCCCATCCCCCGTTCCCACCCTTGGACCTGGACTGACCGCTGACCCTCAAACTCTTTAGTTCTCAGAATCTCGTCCTGCATCATGGTCCCCCTTCTTCAGGGTCACCAGTCCGAAACAAGAGCTTTCAGATACTGTAATTCATTGAGCTTTGTATCTGCGTCCACTTAACAGTCTCTAGCCTAAATGCGATGGTCAGGTTGCAGCCTGGTGTAAAGGAGACTGATGTTTTAAATGTTTAGACCAGACGACTCATTGTGGTTTAAATGGTTATACCAAATTGTGATGACCAGACATCACTACTTTTTGTGTGCTGCCCTGATCTTAGTTGCCTTTGCAGGAAGTGGGGGGGGGGGGGGTGAATTAGTGCTACTCAAACTTTAAAATCAGCTGTTGAAGGTTCCCACACCCTTCCTGCTTCATCCATGTAGCTGCGTGAAAAATTATGTAGTCACGTTTCCAAGCTCACTACAGTGGTTGTCCAATCATGTCCTTCCATGTACTCGTACCTGTGCTGCTGTGCGAATGATCAAACTTTGGCCCCCACCTTGTAGCCTTATGAGTTGGTGAGCTTTGATGGCGGGGGGGGTTGTCGGCTTGCTTTTAGCTACTACAGAATGGCACCAACTCAAACTGCCAGATGCCCGGAGATCATGCCACACCTAAACTTTGTACAACACTAGGCTAGAGCTCCAGCGCATCAAACCTCACACTAACTGTTCAATAGTTTCGTTACGTTACAAAGTAAAACCGCTCTACAGAAGACGACCATCATGTGCCAACATTAGTGACGTCCTGTTATTCGCCCTCTGTAATGGGTCAGTGTCCAGTCCCTTTGTCTTCCAGTTGCTATGCAGTTTGCTCTGTTCAATAGCAATGGTTCCCTTTTTATTTTTTTGTTTTTTTATTTTTTTTTTATTTCAGCCTTACAACTAGAAAGATACAAACCAGGTAGCGATGAGTTGCTTTTAGTAGACAACTGCAAGGTATGATTCTCATTCGCTCAAAGACATTTTCTTCCCGGTTGTTTCATGGAGTTTTCTACTTGGCGTGTACGTTTAGCATACTAGCTGCTGAGTGAACATCTAGCATCCGTCTACCTTGGTTTATATCCTCCTAGTATTGAACGAAAGTTTATGCAAATACCATGAAGTGAACGGTTATGGGCGACACTGGAAAAAAGAAAAATGCTCCCAAAAGCCAATAAAAAAATTGAAAACATTTCTTGAATCTCTCGACTCATTTTTGGGGAAAAGAATTGCTTAAAGCTGTAGAAGCTGCAGTGCAGGTATGTATTGTGCAGTAACTTGGAGTAATATTCACACTGCACAACTTTTTAACTTGCTTATACTTGTCACAAATGAAGATTTACCAACACAAAGTTGAGATGATTTAATAAGATGTTTTCTTTTTTGGTCCTCACTGAGGGAAGAAATCAGGTTTCAAGTTTTTCCAATTCTGGATTGAAACATTATTTGCTAAACTCCAGTATGAGGACTAAAATTATTTCAATTTTAAGATAATTTGGTTACTTTTTTGAAATACTGCATAGCAGTTTGAGTGTATCTACCTATGGGGAAATAAATAAAATCACGAAACTGTTCATATCAATTCAGAAAGTTAATCATATTCTTTAACTATGCATGAAGTGAAATAATTCAAACATTGATTTTTTGTAATTTTGAGTAAGTCCTACAGATAATGGAACCCCAAAATTAGGTGTTTAAGAAAATAATATTTGAACCAAACTGTCAGTCTTCTAAAAAGTATGTTAATTTCTATGCACTGAATACTTTGGTGGGACTCCTTGCATGAATTGGTGCATCAATGCACCTTGGCATGGAGATCAGCCTGTGGTTCTGCTGAGGTATAGTGGAAGTCGAGGTTACCTTGATGGTGGCCTTCAGGTCAACTGCATTGTTGGGTGGTGTCTCATCTTCCTCTTGAAAATACTTTGTAGATTCTCTAGAGCAGTGGTTCCCAACCTGGGTTACATTCTCAGTCGGTGCTTCAAGAAACGAAGCCTTCCGTATGTAATGTTTTGCTCGCACTGTATCAGAGAGCTTAAACAGCCAGTAAGCAGCAGTATACCGTGTTAAACGAGTATACGAATAAAAGCTAATGCGGGTTGGGGGAATTCCTGGCTTCCCTTGGACACAGGCAAGGGGGTCCTCAAGGAGAAGAGGCTGGGCACCACCTATCTAGTGAGTTTTTTTGTTTTTTTTTCTTTCAACCCTGTTTCTCAAGGCACATTGCCCTGCATGGTTTAGAGCAGGGGTGACCAATTTCGGACCTTTAAGGCTGGTCCCCAGCCAGTTTTAGATGTCTCTCTGCTCCAACACAGCTGATTCAACTACCTCCTCAGTATGTAAAAGTTCTGCAGAGGTTCTGCTAATGAGCCATCATTTGATTCAGGTGTGCTGAACCAGAGAAAGAACTAAAAACATGCAGGAGACCGGCCCTTGAGGACCGGAATTGGGCACCCCTGGTTTAGAGGTTTCTCTGCTTCAGCACACCAGATTTCAGTTGATGGCTGATTAACAGGCCTTTGCTGGACTGTTGCCCTCTAAAACATGCAGGGCAGTGTTCCCTGAGAAGCAGGAATCTGCAGCTCCGGTCCTCGAGTTCCAATGTCCTGCAGCTTTTGGATGTATCCCTGCTCAAACTCCTAACTTCAGCTCCGTCAGATTGGATAGACAGCCTCTATTAAGAGTAATTATGAAGACCAACAAATTACAATTGAATCTTTAGGTCTGGATTTTGACTAGGGCATTCTAGCACACTGAGGCCTGCTCTACACAGACAAAACGGGTATAGTTTGAAAAACGGCACCACAATAATTAAAACGTTTATCCATACGAATTCACACAAATTGGCTTAAAATGCTGCAGTAAATACGCTGGGCCCACTGGTGGCGCTGTGACACTGCAAGATAAACGGCAAAAAGAACACTGAACATTCGCAGTCAACCCGCTGACAAATACGACAAATCTAGCTTCAAATGAGAGCTTTATTCAAAAGCATATGGTTTCTGTGGTTCTCTGGATTCATTCTTTGCTGCTGGTGATAGAGGGACAGTAAATCGTATTCTAAGATCCATAATAAGGTCAGGATTTGCTTTATTAGGACCGCAACATGTTTATCACAGAGTTGCTCATGCGTGTTAAATATAGGTCATCCGCTCAGAATAAATGCCAGAGAGCTCATAATCACGGAGACAACCCGAGCCAGCCTTGTGAGATTTCTCCACTCTGGCACCCGGTTTCAAACATGATCGTTTGTGGTGTCCTGAAACGCCAGCTCCTTGTGGATGAGACGCCTATTAGACAAAATATCTTAGCTGCTACACCTGGTTTCATCTCCGTGTAGACGGGACCTAAGAGGGTTTGATCTTACCCATTCCATCGTAGCTCATCATGCTAATTTGAGGTGATTCTCCAATCAATTTTAAAGAACTTACCCCCAGATCAGCTTTTTTTGCTGCTAAACTGTATAAATGAGTGTCTAATAGTGCTGTCTACACGTCTGGTCATTATTTTTGGAATTTCAGTTCGGGGTGTCAAGTTATCTCGTTAATTGCGGCCACATTTAGCGCGCTGTTTTTTTTTTTTGCAAGGAAGTGTTGACGCCTCCCAGCCCTTTCGGTCCACCAAGCAACGCCTCCTTTTGGCGCATGTTTTAAACAGGAAATGTGGCCGGAGTTAGACTCTGGTAGGGGAGTGAGTTGCGCTTCAAGTCCTTTGCTGCCTCTTTCACATTGCCCTTTAACTCAATTCATCTGTCCATTAGCTTTGATCTGCTGAAGACCACCATGTTTTATGATGGGGTTGGTGTGTTCTTGGTGATGTACTGTTTGTTCCAAATGTTCATGTTTGATTTGAATTCACAAGGACAGTGTTTCATGGTTTCTGTGGTTCTCTACATGGCTTGTGGCAAACAAGACCTTTTTTATATCGCTTTCTTTTTGCTACTCTTGCATAAAGGAAACATTTGAGGAGTATAAAATTTAAGTTATCCCGTTGACAGATTCTCCCACATGAGCTGTGTGGATCTGTGGAATTGCCGTGATCAAATAACACCTTGTAGTGGAACTAATCTATTAGTGACTGCCTTCCTTATATTAGATAACAACGGAGTTTACAGGAATAGAACGACTCCAGGTTGAAGAGGACAAACATGGACTACAAAGATTTGTCAGAGCAACGTATATCTACCGGACGTTCTGGCCTTGGAGGACTGCTTCATGCGTTATCAGACTGGCATGGACCGGTTCTCTCTAGAGAGCGGGACGGGAAGGCTGAAGTGGGACGTACTGGAGAAGATGAATACTACATGGTGCGTGTTTAGCTTTGGGTGAGCGTGTCAGCTTATGCAAATGCTTTGTGTGTGCTGTTCTCTTTGTTGAAGCTGTATTCACTTCTTGAACTACAGAGGGAATTGGCTCATTCTTATTAAAATACATTTTTTCCATGACAGTGTTTCATTTATTGTTTGCAAAGGAGGTTTCGTGAGAGAGGACGTAGATCCTTTGTGTTAAAAGTAACAAATGATTGGTTGCCAACAGGTGTTCGGGGGAGAAGGAGGGAAGGGGGTTATGGAAGGTGTATTACGAAGGGTATATGATTGATGGATTATGACTGGAGTGAATAATGGCCTCCTATAGATATGACCTAATATGGTAAGTTCTGGTGTATCCATCTTTCCAGAATCTTCTATGCACAGCAGTGGGGGATGTTTGGAACATACTTCCACATATAGCCTCTTCCCGCTGAGTCAGGTACATCCATCCGGAATGTTGCATGCGCAGCAGCAACTGCTGAGAAATGTTTTGTAATGAATAAAGCATTTCTATCGAAAGGTTCCTCCAAATATAGCCACATTCTGGTAACAGGTGTATGCATCCATCCAGAATGTTGCATGCGCAGCAGCAACTGTTGAGCACATGGGTTCTAATCAAAAGGTCAGTTCATCTGAAAGTACGTTGAAATGATCCTATCCAGCAGCAACAAATTTGATTTCAATCCAACCAACAAAAAAAATGTGTTAACTCGATTCTCTGTAATGTTTTTCATCTTTAACTTTGTTTCAAATTGGCTTGAACTAAGAAAGTTGCCCTTAAAAACCAAAAGAAATCTTAGCAGGAAATCAACAACTTATGAGAAACCTCACCCTGGGAGCATATGGAATTATTAGTAGAATCAGACAGCTTTTTAAAATCTTATTTCCGCATATTAACGACTCTATAACTGTATATAGTGAATTTAATTGTTCAACTTTACATTAGATTTACAACAAACCTGGTGTTTAATTGAAGTCCTTGTTGGAATATTTGAGTAAGAATTTTCAATCTATGCGGAATGATTCTAGATTTTACTTCACATCAATGTCATTTCTCATCTAAACTGGGATAAAAATGTTACACAGTTCTCTGCATAAAACTAAATGCAAAGTGTAACTTAGCTCGAGGATTCTAAATTCAGCATTAAATCGGCAAATGTTATTTCTCTCCAACCAATGGAAAAAACTGGTATGATAACTCGATTCTCTGGTGAGACTTTCTAACAGGTTTCTGGATTCCGTTTGATTAATTTAGGAGGATTTTTTTCCTTCCTTACCATTACATATTGGGGAGCAAGCTTCTCCTGTTATTTTTAAATGGTCCATTTCCATTACCATTGCTCTACCTCATCTATAGAGACATTTACACAAAATACTTTTTATAAATGTAATGTTTTCATGTATCATGTTGTGTGTGCTTCATGCTTTATTGCTGTATTTACTTTATCATCAATTCGTGTCTGCTTTTGAGAGATGTTTTTACGTGTCATATGCTCTGTGTGTGTTTTATGCTTTATTGCTGTTTTTACTTTATCCCCTAATCATGTCAAGCACCTTGAATTACCTTGTTGTTGAAAGTGTGCTATACAAAAGAAATTGCCTTGACTTCCTCTCTTTTTAATGGATGCACAGTAGAACTAAAGAGCAGAGAGAGAAAGAGGAAGTTCAAACCATCTCTTCCATCCATCAAAGTGGGCAAAAATCTTATCCAATAACTCTCTACCTCTCTCTCTCTGTCTCTCTAACCTTGCGCTCAGACAGAGGTTTAAAGAGGAGCGCCAGAAGGAAATGAGGTGGATTAGCAGTGCTTGCCAACAACCGATTATGTCATCCAGGACATGTTACTGTGGAATATCGTCTCTGCTGCCTGGATATTGAGCTATTAGAATGCCATGACTCTAAAGAGACTGTCATACAGCATCAGTCTTCATTCAGAGGCTTCAGGTTCGTTGCTGATTTGCTGCTACTGGAGATCCTTCCTGCCCACCACATCACCATTCACAATGACTCTTTGAAGATACTTGGTTGATATGCGTGATGACACCATTTAATTTCCCTTTGGGACAAATCAAGTATTTTTTAATTGAATTTGCTTGTGGAAAATCTATTATTGTTGGTCTATCACATTCAGATTCCCAATAAAATACATTGAAGTTTGTGTTTGAAATGCCACAAAATGTGAAAAAAAGTTTTCATTTCACTTTAGCTGACATCTCTTATTTAATCTTGATGCTAAAATGAGGTTGGTTTTATTTCTACAAGCAGCCTTTCTGTTTAACTTCTCCTTTTTTGTTTTTTGTCAGAATTTTGAACCGAATGCCGATGAATCTACTGTGTTTTTCCTCTTATCCCGTCTCCTCCTGAGAGCTGACAGAGGTGCATTTTCAACACTTCCAAAGTGCTACTGTATTTGAAAGGAGCACCGGAGAGCTCTCACCGGAGCTTTGAGGCATAATCACGACACAATTAAGATAATTTCCCGACAACTGCTGGTGGCAAGGAAAGCAATTTTTCTGCCTTGTAATTGAGTCTGGCTGTCAGATTAAGATAGCAGGTGATTTAAGAGAAACTGTCTCTGCTAAGTGTTTGGAGTGGGATCTAGGTGGCCTCAGGACTCCTTCTGCCCACTGATATTGCCTGCAAGCGAAGGTAGTTCTGACTTTGAAAAATGAAAGAAACATTTGAGAGGTGGATTTGTGTCTCTGGGCGTTTCTGTCGCCTTATTACTCGCCTCTGCTGCCATCTGCTCCTGCATCTTGCAACATGAAAGAGTCAAGTGGCTTCTTATCTAGTCTCCCTTACTTTCTCTTTCTCCTTCCTCTGTTTTTTCACTTGCACACCAATGACAAACTTCTAATTCAATATGTACTGTATGAGATTATAATTTTTAGAGAGTGGGTACCTGAGCAGAAGATAGATTCCTCTGTAGAAGATTTATAGTTCATACAGCAGAATTTCTTCTGTTCTCACTATTGGATATATGTTTTCATCCTTAAACCCTTTGAGCCTTACCAGGTAAAAATTAGAGGCAAGACATAAAACATATGTAACCATGTGTGGAGTTTTTGATACACATATAAATGGTGAATTTATATAGGGCTTTTCTTGTTGTGCTGACCACCACTTAAAGCGCTTTACACAGGTGCAACATTCACCTAATTGGACTCACTAACACACACACACACACACACACACACACACACACACACACACACACACACACACACATATTTATACACCAATATGCAGATCGGTAGCCAATGTGGGGTTTAGTGCCTTGCCCAGGGGAACATCAGTATGTAACAGGGGGAGATGGAGTCCAACCCATAACTTTCCAGTTGCAAGACAACCAGTCTACCCACTGATCCACAGACGGAGGTCTAATTTGTTGGCAGCCCTGGTAAAGATGTGTACTGAGCCTTATAGTTACTGAAGAAGTATCATTTCCCACAGTTAAAACGTTTTATTAGAAAACTCGCTGGTGGTATAATGTCACAAGTATAAAACTTCGAATTTCAAGAAATTTCAAGTAATTTTTTTAAAACAATGTTGCAATTATATGTTCAATGTTAACTATAGACCATGTGTTCTTTTTGAAATCTGTAGTTTAAAAAAATCTGGTTAATTTGATTAGCTGTGCTGCAGCTCTGGCATATAAACGTACTGTGAGACGATCTCCGTTTGCTAATATGGGCTGAGTGAAATGATTTTAATATAATAATAGGTTTTTTAAACTTTTGATATTGGGTAAAAGATCAAGTCTTTTCAAGTAAACAGGTTCAAGTCTAAGTCAAGTCCCAAGTCATCATTGTAAAAGTCCAGTTAAAATCACAAGTCTGAATGCTTTTTCAAGTCAAGTCTAAAGTCACAAAATTAATGACTGGAGTCTAGCGCAGCAGCGAGAGGTATTAATCACTTGCAGCTGCAGCAGCACCAGTAGTGGTTACAAAGATCTTCTATAAAGGAAGATGCCTAAATCACTTATACAAGCAGACACACAGCAGGATCATGACAATGGCTCAACCGCGGCTGCTTTTACAGTACAAAAACAAACGTTCTGACCACCCACCTAGAACAGACCAGCCAAAACTCCTGAACCTCCCTCTGGCCAGCCCGCCCCTGAAAGAGTCTCAGCTTTTAAATGATGTATAATATGAATAAGTACATAGTAAGGGTGTTAAAAAGGGCAGATTTGACCCAGAAGTATGTAACACACTGCCAACGGGATGTAAAAATGCAAAGGGGTTAAATAAAAACTGCCCCCGCCCCAAAATAAGCCACGCCCCCCAGTTAAATTGCCCTGCCACCAGGTCTGCTTCACCGGCGTTGATCCCTGCTCAGGAGATAGGAGTTCGTCCTGTAACCGGTGGGTTGCTGGTTTGAATCCCAGCTCTCTCCATATCAGTCACTTTGCAGTTGTGTCCTTAAGCAAGACATTTCACCAGCTTTGCCTACTTGTGGAATGTATGGCATCCTCGTTTCACACACCATCAGTTTGTGAGTGTGTATCAATGAGGAAATGACTGATTGTATTGTGAAGGGCTTTGGAGTCAATGGACTTGATAAAATGCTATACAAGTGGAGGGTAATTATTGTTTTCTGGCCTGCAACCATGTTTTTGTGTTTTTGGTGCCTTCTGTGATTGAGGTTGACTCCCCTGTTCTCAGTGGTAATTAGTGACTTTTCTTTTTCTGTGTATAGAAACAATGTAACATTAAACATTTGATACAGGTCAGTAGAAGCCTTTTCAGTCCTACCATCACAAACGTAAAGATGAAGAGTTTTCTAAATTAACGGGAACAGTACATTTTGGTCAGATAAGACTAAAACCGAGCTTCTTGTCAACAAACCCTCTAAGTGGGTATGGCACTAAATAAAAGGCAGGAAGAGACTGAACAAACTGGTTAAAAGAGCTAGCTCGGTCCTGGGCTGCCCGTTGGACTCTGTTGAGGACATGGGGGGAAAGAGGGATGTTGGCGAAGCAGATTTCCATTTTGGAAAACCTTTCTCACCCGTTGCATCTCAGTGTGGAGGTCCTGGGCAGCTCCTTCAGTGACAGACTAAAACATTCATGATGTCAACCGCAGGTAGTTCATTCCCACTACTGTAAGACTGTACAACTCTACAGTTTAATTGTATTAGTACTAATTTGCTACCTGTTAACACTAACCAGAGCTCATATGTATATATTTTATAATAAATTCCTGTTCTGATTTTTATTTTATTCATTCTATTTGTATTACATGCTACACTGTAGCGTACTGTCTTTGTGTTTTTTACTTGCACTTTATTGTTATTCTTTTGTGTGTGTGCTGCCTTAACGTTTGAATTCCCCCATTGTGGGATTAATAAAGTCTATTCTATTCTATTTATCCCAGATGTTAAAGCAGAAAGGTCCTTACTCTAAATCTTGACTCCTCTCATGCATTTGCAAGTAAAGGCAGTTTACCATAGAAATAAGAAAGAAATATCCCAAAATGTTGAAGCATCCATGCGATGGACAGACAACCTATCCAGGTTGTATTCCACGTCTCATCCAGTAAACCCTGGAGATAGGCACCTGTGACCATGCAAGGATGGGTATAGACAATGCATGCATGGATGGATGGATGAATGGATGGATGGATGGATGGAGACAGCAGCTGGGTGCGTACACTATCTCTTTACATGGATTTTTAGTTACCTGCTGCAAGAGTAAGCATGGTCTCACAATGAGGTTTCACAAAGAGATATTGAATCTGACCACTCACAAAAAACCACTAAGCTCCTCAAATTGAACTGTAGAAGGCCATTGGCAGCCCTCTCAGTCCCACATCTGTTGTCCAAAAAAAAAGAAATACGGTGACCACCTCTCTCATATAGTTGTTCTAAACTCAAATGTTTTGTTCAGCATGACCTCGAGGATAATGCCATTCCTTTTATAATGTCAGTGCTAGCAAGCTTCATCTCAGAAAGAAGTGGCATTTATTGGATATAGCTCTAAATTCGACCTACACCTTACTTAACACAACACTGGTGATGATTACATTACAGCACTAGGTAATACAACCATTACTTTTTGGGAACTTAGAGGTTACTTTCCTGGTACTTCTCAGGTACTTTCAGAAAGTACCAGAATGGAATCTGTGAAGTTCCAGAATAAACAACTGGTAACTTCTGGAAAGTAACTTTTATGTTCTGGGGCGGTACCTGGTAACTTCAGCCAAGGTAAGAGTCTTGACTCATTTAAAAAGCAGCTGAATACTTTCTTATGTGTAATGTGCCTTTCCTTGAACACTTTCTCAATATTGTATATTTAAAATTATTTCAAATAAATAAATATTAATGTATCAGCATAATTTGATCAGCTTTTTGACTTTTTAATCTTGGTTTAGTTGTCTTTGTGATTTCTAGCTGTGAAAGGTGCTAAATACATAAAATGTACTTACTTTGTGGAAACCATCTGAGAAGTTCTGGGAAAGTTCCCGGTAAGTTTCATTAAAGTTCCTGGGAAGCAAGCAAACCATAAGTATCATTAAAGTTTTTTGAAAAGTACCAGGAAAGTTCTGGAAAGGAAACCTCTAAGTTTTGGAAAAATACCCTATAAATTCAGGGGATATACCAATACAGTATTGTGTATTGCTACCCAAAATTGAACTCTGAACTCCTGAAACCTTCAAATATGAACTTTTTCAGCTTTTAAAACTACAACTATATGTTTGACAGAATGAGGGGAGACTAGCACCAGCTTATCTCCACTTATTAATAAAAAGGGAAAACCAGTCTAACGCTTTACACATTCAGGGGTGCAACAATAACACACCTTTATCCACTAGATGGCGTTGGCAGACTGTGATTTCCTATTCATCAGATTTTTCAGGAAGTCTTAAACTCTTCATATATGTCACATAAAAATATGATTATTATTTGGACATCTTGCATTTTTCTTACTTTATTATTGATGTATGCAAATATCATTTTTTGATTGGAGAATAGTTTCTATAGATCACAATTAATAAAATTGAAAAAGCACTTTTTTGAAACACAATCATTTTTTAGTAATGATCCATCAGTCCCAGTTCAGTATGTAAAGTCAGTCATGTATCTGATGTTTTTACATAAAGTGATTCACAAGTTAAAAAACAACTAAAAAACAACAATCCCCAATGCATCAAGAAATAGTTAAATCTCATGGCAGCGTGGCATTTCTCCCAAAGAAAGAAAGAAAGAAAGAAAGAAAGAAAGAAAGAAAGAAAGAAAGAACAGCCTTCAGTACACAGATTTACATTCACAAGTGGAGCATTACAGCTTTACTCCACTTGATATATGTGTAAGAAATCTTTATTAGAAATTGCTGGGGCTTTTTTACCCCAGATATTACGGACACGGAAATGGAAAATAAAGGGGAAACAAGAAAGGAGATAAAGAGGGGTTGGAAAAAAAGATGAGAAGGAAAGGGTTAGTTGAATATAAAAGAGGAAGGGGAATATATACAAGAAAACATCCTAGTCTGCTTCTACACCTGCAGGACGGCAGAGGTAGGAAAAAACAACAATTATAAAACAAACTAAACAATGCGAACTGAGAACTACACAACCACAACACACAAAAAGATATATAAATACAACAACAGTGACAGTGAAAAGCTCATGGTACCGATTATTACAAGATGTATTTGTGGTAACATTAGCCTAAGAATGCATCTGTGAACACTGGAATCCCCACATCTGTGTGTGTGTATGAGCATGCTGGTGTGTATAAGGTTTCTCCATGCGAGTGTTCAGTAGCTGGTGTGAGGTGCCATCGATCCGCCTCCCAGGAATCAACGCAAACACGAAGGAGATCGGAGCCAAAGGGCCCCCAAAGCAAAGGATCCCCAGGCGGACCGAAGCAGGGCTGACCCCACCCCCAAAGAGAGGAGCAGAGGAGAGCCCCGGGGGAACATCCAGCAGATACAATGCAGGGGCACGGGGGGGCCACAGACACGAGCCCATGGGTTCCCCCCGCACCCGGCTACGCCAGGGCGGATCAGCCATGGACCTGAAGAACCGAGGGTGACCCACCTCCCGACCCGGGATCGGCTGACGGAGGCCCCCCCCCCCACCGCCAGGCCACGGGGGCCACGGCTAGTAGATGATACAGGGAGACTGACTGTGACTGACGGGGCTCAGTCACATTTATATACCACTGAATACAGTCTTCAGTATACAGACAAACACATTGAAAGGAAACAGTTTGGTTATGTGATTCTATAAAATTGATAAAAACGATCACACGTCCACATGCATTCAGTTTGCTTCAGACGTCTTGGTAGTAAAAGTGTAAAGTAAAGCTGTCCTCCACAGTAGTTCCCATGTTTGTTATATATAGGTAACATTTTCAACCAGTTTTATAAAAAAATGGTCTAAACAAAGAAATTGCACAGCTATCCTCCACCTTCCCCACCAGAAATAGCTATTTGGTCTTCTTAACTACCAAGACATCCAATCCTCAAACACGGTAGTGGTAGCATCAAGATGAGGGCCTGTGCTGTTGCCACTGGAACTGGCGTACTGCATTCCACCACTTCTGACAAAAGAAGTTGTAGAAATTCCAGTCAGACCTTTGCTAGAATTGCTAGAATTGTGTTGAGTTCCAACTAGATCCACCTCTGGCCTTTTCAAAAACTTTTCTTCCGGTGAAGTCCTTTAGTTTATCTGGATGTATGCCTGGATTTAGAACGATACAGGAAAAATTAAATCCCTTTTCATCTCCAGTTTTCAAGCAGATGCCTGAAAGTCTTGCGTTGAAACTGACTGCTATCTGGAACTGTTCCGAATTCATTCCACATTACAAAAAATCCAGTTCCATCTGAGGAAAAGTAACAGTGGAGCATGATGCGGCCATAACCATGTTTCACTGTGGACGCAGTGTTCTGTTGGTGATGTACAGCTCTGGTTCTGTCACAAATATACCATTTCATTTTGAGATTTTAGCTAGGTCTGGATGTTATCTACGGAAAAAAAGGCATCCATCTTGCAACTCTAGTCCTTAGTCGGGACAAATGGAGAATTCAGCAAATTGTTGTCACACGTAGAAGAGAACTAGTGCTTGTGGGGGATTGCTGTAGCTCCATCAGTGTTACAGTTAGGCTCTTGGCAGCCTCCCAAACCGGTTTCTGTCTTCTGTTCACACCGGCTTCTTGTTGACTGATACCTTTGTATAATAACATCCTTTTAATCATTTGAAACCTGTCTTCCAACAGTGGCTTTAACAAACCGATGCAGATGCAGAAAAAGTTCCGGTGGGGGAGCTGAACTTTTATTTCAGCTGATTGATGGCAAGTAAGCTCAAGAACTGACAGCTGAAATTAAATCAAAAGATTCTTCAACAAATTTTAAGGGTGTGCACATTTTTGCGACCAGGTCACAGCACCTTTTATTTGCCTTCCCCCGACAGATTTGTTTGTTTTTCTCTTGAATTTTGCGGCATGCTTATCTTATTAAAGGAAGAGAAAGTTTGATTTATCATCTCTCCGAATATTTCAGTCCTAAAATCCCTGTATTTTTAATGAGGGTATGTAAACATTTACACACATTTACACATTTACAAAACCTCTTATGCATCATCATTAGATGCTTTAGCAGTAAAGTCATGGCTTTAATAGCAGCACAATGGACTAACGATACAATTCACCTCTAATTGCTGATAGAATTGCAACACTTAAGGTGTTACAGGATGAAATGTTGCTTGCCAGGGTTTCCAGCACCATTTCCCCAAAGTTTTAAAGTGAGAATCCTCACCCCACTTTGCTCTGGTAGTCTTTTAACTTTGTCACCACAAAGAGCAGAGAAATCCAGCTGAGTGACCAGCAGGGGTCACAGGTGGCCAGGAAATTCATCCGCCTACCTTCTTATAGCTCCTTCTTAAAAGTAAAAAAAAAAAAATCAACAAAAAGTTGCTCATCGACTCAATCAAAATTCCTCACTGTTATTTTGGCGGTTCCTCTACATTATCATTCGGTTTCTGTGGAGTTGCAGGCTTCTCTTGCACCATGCAGACTGAGACCAGATCGCAATCTCTTACCCTGAAGAGTGCCTGTTGTTTGTTTCTTTTAAGTGATGGAAAATTGGTTGTGAAAAGTTCAGCCCCAGAGAGCAGAAATTAAAGCATCAGAACCCCAGCCTCGTGTTCCTGCATGCTCCAGCCGCCCGCTCGCTGCGGCTATCTCTCGTTGGGTTGTTTTCAAGGCAGATCTCACCTCAGCAATCTGACGTACAAACAAGATGGCACACCACCTGTGCTTCAATCTGAAGCTTTTCATTTAAACGTCTCATTTATGTGAAGGTAATTACCTCGAATGGAGTCACTTTGTATTTTGACATATTGAAAACGTTCGCTATTCAAGCAAGCAAAACTGCTGCTGCTGCTGCAAAAAAGAAAATGTGTATGTTAATATAACTCGGTGTGTGTCATAGACCAGGCATTGGTTCTGTACTTTATCAGATCTCTCCAGCAAGTCTTCCTCTGGAACCGCAGAGGTTTCATGCTAGCTGGTGATGAAAAAAAAGGAGTCCGGGAAAGGGGGATCAGCTGAGGCGCTCTCGCACAATGATATTGTCTGAACTACAGTCTCCGCGACTTGCCGTGCCTCAGCGACAGCCCTTTAGTGTTTCCTGTCAAACGGAGCATTGTTGCTTTTAGTTCCCTTTAAGTGTCTAGACAGTGGTTTTGCTGCTCCGTTGGTTCCCTTGGATTGAGGCCAAATCTTCACTCCTGGCGGTGATAAGAGTCTTATCTCGCTGTTAGAGGGCCTGGAAACTGGAGCAGAGCTCAAGAGAGTGTCACTCAGGTGGGGAGTGTGGGCACCTAGAAGAGCAGCCGGAGTTAGTCAGCCGACTCGTGCGGCAAACATCACACCTGCATATTCACTTTGAAGCTTCTTCTGAAGGATCATTGGATTTTAAAGACTGGATATTTTGTATAACCACCTCTGATTTTCTGTTGCTTCTACAGAAGACGTGTATTAATTATGCGATTCTCTGCGTTTTTTTTTATTTTTATGGGTCATTCAGTGTTTAACAGACAAGGGTATGTGAAGGAGCTTAGCTCCCAATTATACAGGAAAACTTTCTGAATGATAAACCTGGCTAAACAGCTCATGTGCATTGCAAAACAACAGCCTCCAAAGGCAGCTATTTACTCTGCAGCTCCACGCTGCGACAAATTATGAGGCTGGGGTCACCCATTGACGCACAATGAATGGCCCGCATTCTTCCTGACAAAGGGCAAGAGGGTAATACAACTATTCAGACGCTCGCTTTTATGCTTGTCATTGCTGGAAACTGTTTGTTGTGAAAAAGTCCAAGGTCCCTCAGGTAAAAATCAGTCGGCAGATTGTGCGCTGGTTTCTTGTTTGAAGTCCATTGTGGCTTTATTCCCCAGCCAGGTAACACAAGAATGCCGCTTTTCTTCTCGGCATAGTTGATCCACAATATTGGCAAATGGTCCTTAATTCCCCTCTATGCAAGGTAACTCTCCAGCTTGAAGTAATTCAGACTCTTTTCTTTTCACTCTGAATGGTGGGCCTGTGTAGGAGAATGAAAAGGATTCAATAGATGTGGATGATTTATTCAAGGAAAAAGCACTAAGACTTTGGAATGAGAAGCATGACTGTATTCTACAGCGAAGGACACCTTGTTTTGTGCAACACAAGGCGAAATCTATGGCTGCTCAATTCATTTAACACCGCATAAAAGAGATTGAACTGATAAAAATAGGGGGATAGTAGAAGGGAGAGAAAAAAAAAGTTAGCCTGAATTTATAGATATGTCTGACTGGTTGCAGATCTTACAGCTTGCAGCTTTATACTGTATTTCTGATGTCAGTTCTTCCTCACATTTCTACTTTTCTTCAAGGATTTTGTGTCCGATGAATAACATGGCATGCTGGACTGATGAACTAGTTCCATGGTTCTCAAACTGTGGGTACAAGCACCAATGGTGGAACTTCGGGTGCCGTTAGTGGTCGTAAATATTTGTCGGGTAAATAGAAATTGAAGTAAAGCTAATAAGGGCCAACAGCCCTAAAAGTTGTTAGCTGTTCAAACTCATAGCTTAGTTGGGAAAGTCAAAACTAACAAACTGAAGATGAAGGCAACAAACCTGGTGATCAGGGCAACTTAAGACCTGTGCATGCTACAAGCATCAAGAAATTGGTTCGTTCACTCAAATCTGCAAGAACAAGAGCAAACAAGAGCAAAGTTCGTTCATTTCATACTTTATGAGAAAAATCAAGTGGAGAACTCCTGGAAAATTCTCCCATAGTGGCAAACCAGGAATGGCATTTTGGCATTTCAACATTAAACATGCACACTGGACATTTCCGACCAATCACTCAATGGCTGTTGGACCTACAAGAGAGAAAAACAAAACAAAACTGAAAGAACTCCCAGAGCAGGGCTACATGGAAAAGAATGACGTCATACTTTTTTCGCAGCCCAGGGAAAGAAAACACATTTCAAGGTTCTTGGAGTATGTGCAGGCCTTTTTAATTAGTTTCACATCTGAAGTTTTATTTCCATTGTCAGTTTTTGTGTGAACACCCATTGTACAACACAATATTACGTTCACTCGAGTGAGATAAAACAACATAATGCAATTTACCAATCCTTTTGAGAAAAGTATCTCCTCTTTTATATTTATTTTCATAAATTTAAACTTGGTTTTATAGAAACTTTAATCAGTGTAACATAATCGAACCCAGATTTTACCAGTATATATAATGTAGTTTTCAAGCTCATGTCATATTAATGTCTTGATGGTAAAAAAAAAAAAAAAGAATAGAGAATGCTTAGACTTTTAACTGGAGCCGATCAAACACGGTCCAGATTTAAGTAACCATCAAATACGGATCTCAAATCAAATACCAAGTTTATTAGCCATGGTGTTTAGCCATAATTCCCTACCAGCTCAAACTGTACATGGCACAGAAAACTTGTTGGTTCACAAGTGACAGACAGTTATCTTTTAGTAATGTTAATAAGGTCAAAACAGAGTGGCAATTGTTACTTTTTTACATTTATGACAGGCAGATTAGACCCTGGACAGATCGCGAGTCCATCACAGGACAACACAGAGACATGCAGGACCGACAACCATCCACACATTCAATCTTCTAGAGAACTTTATGTGAAATGTTCCATCTTAAAAATAGGACATTTCCACTTCTGACTGAAAACAGAACAGGTAATAACACGGCATCCTTCGATCATCCATTCAGTGCAGCCACATTATTTTTATGTTTTCTGGCATAACAAACTGAAAAAGTCCAAAACCTTTTGTCCAGCTAGTTACTAAGATTGTACATTTTATATAAAGTCTGAAATCCACTAAACTACTGCATGATAATCACTTTTTTTCATTTTTAAGAAAAATATGCAACTGGCAAGAATGTTATTAACATTTAATAGAGATTTTTTTTAAATGCGAAGTTCACATTTACATCATATTCCAAAATGGAGGTTTTTCCACTGAATGGTCTATTTTTATTTCTCTCACATGTGTTGTATAATCACTATGTTTTGATGCTCCAGAGGCTCTGACATTTGATGGTGCAGGCTGTCAGGCCTTGTCTTGGATTAAGGGCAGCATCAGGCAGACATATGTCCTTTCTACTTTTGTAATGGTTTGAGTTTTTTTTTTTATCTGGGAGAAATATAATTTTTATCTCACTTCATTCAGAATGACAGTTCCTCAAAATCGCTCCACACCCAGGGATATTCATTACTTTTTGTAGACCTGCCTGGGTAGCCCGTCAACTTTTCATCTCCCTTCATCTCTCGTCTATTTCACTCTCTCAGAAAGCCTGTATTTTTTTTTCCTGGCAATTTTCCTGCTTTACTTTGCTATGACCTTCCTTGCTTAAATTGCTTGGCTTGTGTTATTCACAGTTTGAGATTTACAGAGAATAATATCGCACCACAGGATTTCCCACACTCTTAGGTGCCCAATAACTTGTGACAGAATTTCTGTGACCTGGTTGTGTGTATTTTCTCAGCTTAGGTGGAGGTGATGGGGGATGTATTCTCATCTTGCTTCGCCCTCTTCTGAACAAAATGCTCAAGCTGTCATGTGTACCTTAAACTGCGCCCACAGTTCGAATGAATTGATTTATTCCGGAAAATGTAATAAAAACAGTTAATAAAGAATATTTTTCAGGCTTTTACAAGCCAATCAGGGGCCGCGGAGTCTGAATGAGCAGGTGCATGTGTTTGTTTGTGTTAGCGGCGCTTTTTTTTTTTTTCTGGGCAAAAGAGAAAAAGTGAGGTCAAAATGACAAGTCTAGGTGGAGCTTCTGCACTTGCAAATGTGTAGTCTAATAACAGCCATAATGGAGGATGTAAAACCTTCCATCCTTTTTGCCTCATTTAAGACAGTGAGCGCTTATCTCCTGTCTTGTCACCACAACAGAAAAATACATAAAAAAAACTACAAAAGGAGATGTGCACGAGTACGCCACATTCAACTTTCTTTCCCTCTATCTCCCAAAGAGGCTTTTACATTGTCACTCTCTCATTTGTGGCACATAATAGTGTCTGGAACTCTCCATGGCCCATTGTCAACCACAGGACTGGTTGTCCATTTGGGAAGACCGAAAATACCGGGAGGGCTTTAATCTTTCCTCATTATTTTCCAATTTTGGATAAATGTGCTCATAATACCCCCCTCCTCTTTATAAATGAAACTCTTTGACACTCTCTCTCTCTCTCATTTTTTTTCTTCTTCTCCACACCACACTTTTCACCTGCTTTCATCTTTTACACAGGACAAATAAGTAGTCCAAGTGTACGGTCAAAATGTGGAGATAGAAGGATAATTGAGTCAATAAATATTAGGGTCATGGTGTGATCATTGTTAGAGCCTATTCACGAAGTCTTTAGTGCAATACCAATGCGCATATTACCATATTTTTGTTATTTGCCACAACAGAGCAAATTGACCCTGCAAGGGCTACTTTGCAAAACTGTGATTGTGTGGATAGCTAACAGGACAGCCGGGGTCACGCTGTGACTGCCTGCCCACTATAGCATTTTTCTGTATTGCTGCGTTTTAAAATGCGTCGTCCAGCCACAGTGCAATTTATTTTGATATCTGAGATGAGAAATTGAAGAAATATGACTGCTCTAATTCTGCCCCAGACTACATTTATGATGTGAAAATTTATATAATTTGCAACATGCTCAGTAGAAATGGGCCTGCGTGAAATATCAGTGGGTCTTGATCTGACCCCCAGAGAATGCTGCGACTGTGACAGATGTGATTGGATACAAGCCTGCACATCAGCCTGAACGCCCGGAGCTCTCGCTGTTGGTCACCCGCACTCGGCAGGCAGCCATAACACTATATGCAAAACACTTGAGTGATAGTGCTCACAGAGAAATTGTTCCACTGTTTTTTTTTGGTTTTTTTTCAAAAATGAAAGGTTAAACAGCGAACATACTGTAACTATGAAGTGTTCTTTTACATGTTTCGGTACGATAAATGCATGAATAAATTGTCCAAATTGAAGAAGGCGTGTGTGGATGGGTGACAGCAACATGCTAATTGCTGTTACATGTCCTGGAAGTGTTTTTTTTTTTTTTTTTATAAATAGATGGCAACAGGACCCACAGCAGATGCGCTCTCAACAGCCATGTCCTCCATGTTGATTGAGTAGATGTGGGTTTTGACCGAGACATGCAGAAATGTCATGCTATCATATCATTAGTATGTAATGAAATCTAATTTCAACCCCTACAGCATGTTTACTTAAATTAGAAATGAGCTCGACATGAAAATTGGAACTACTTGTAAAAGTGATGTCTGTCAAGTCAAAGTGGTAAGTGGAGTTCCATGGTCAGAAGGGCTCAAAGTGAGTCTAAGTAGTTTTGAAAGGAACACATTCATGTGAATACATATATATATATATAAAAGTTACAACTCAAATTACATTTCTTTTCATTAAAATACAACTATACAAAGGTTGTCTAAGAATACCAACGCTTAACTCAATTTAGAGGCAAGTTGTCATTAGAACATGTTTATTGCAGGTGTTTTTCCGGATGTTTGACAGAAGCTTTGCACACCAATCTGATAACTTTAGAATGCTACGCTCTTCATTTAAAATGAGGCTCGAAATTACAATTTTACATGGAACACGCTTCACTTACTGCACCTTTTACAGAGACTAAGACAGGTAAAAATACCCCTCCATCACATTCGTTGGAGTCAACTGCTAATGTGTGAAATATTTGTTATATATACCCAGTACCTGGAGTACTGTGAAAAAAAAAAGCTGGGTTCTTACCTGGGCATACGTTACAGACAATAACTGTAAGTAGGCTATAACAGCATTTCCACGCTGATTTTTTAAATATAGTTTCCCAATGATACATTATTAACAAGGGGTTTGTGTGTGTTTAGTTAATTTTTACACCCATGGTTCATTTCTGCTCTGATTAGCATGGTTGTTTTTGTGTCAGCTTTGTTCGCGTTATCAGTGCTGTTGCTGCTGTTTCTACCTGGAGTACCTGTCGTGTTAGCTAGCCAGAGCTGATTCTGTCAAAGGCAGCATCAGGTAAAAATTCTCGCATGTTGTTTTGGAACAAAGGGATTAGTGTTACAGAGGTCCTTCTGTATATTTCTGCATTTTTTTTTTTATCAGTTTCAGGCACTTACAGTGGGGGCAAAAAAGTATTTGGCAGCCATCAATTGTGCAAGTTGTCCCACTTAAAAAGATGAGAGATATCTGTATTTTTCATCATAGGTATACATCAACTGTGAGGGACAGAATGTAAAAAAAAAAATCCAGAAAATCTCATTGTATGCTTTTTTAAGAATTTATTTGTATAATGGTGCAAAAAATAAGTATTTAGTTCCTAAACCCAAGCAAGAATTCTGTCCCTCACAGACCTGTTACTTCTTCTTTAAGAAACTCTTCTATCCTCCACTCGTTACCTTTAATATTGGCTCCTGTTTGAACTTGTTCTCTGTATAAAAGACACCTGTCTACACCTTCAAACAGTCAGACTCCAACCTCCACCATGTCCAAGACCAGAGAGCTGTCCAAGGACACCAGGGACAAGATTGTGCACCTTCACAAGACTGGAATGAACCAATCTACAATAGGCAAGCAGCTTGGTGAAAAGAGATCAACTGTCGGAGTAATTATTAGAAAGTGGAATAAATACAAGATTTAATGACAATCTCCCTCGACCTGGTGCTCCATGCAACATCTCACCTCGTGGGGTACACTTGATCTTGAGAACGATGAGGAAACAGCCCAGAACTACACGGGGGGAACTGGTCAATGAGCTGAAGAGAGCTGGGACCACGGTAACAAAGGTTACTGTTGGTAGAACACTAAGCTGTCATGGTTTAAAATTGTGCATTGCATGGAAGGTTCCCCTGCTCAAGCCAGCACATGTCCAGGCGCGTCTAAAGTTTGCCGGAGACCATCTGGATGATCCAGAGGAGGATTCGGAGAGTGTCATGTGGTCAGATGAGACCAAAATAGAACTCTTTGGTACAAACGCCACTCCCTGTGTTTGGAGGGAAAAATGGCTGAGTTGCATCCGAAGAACACTATACCCGCTGTGAAGCATGGGGGTGGAAACATTATGGTTTGGGGCTGCTTTTCTACTAAGGGGACAGGACAACTGATCCGTATTAAGGAAAGGATGAATGGGGATTTTTGCAAAAACCTCCTTCAATCAGTGAGAGCATTGAAGATTAAACATGGTTGGATCGTCCAGCATGGCAATGATAACAAATACATAGCCCGGGCAACGAAGGAGTGGCTACGTAAAAAGCATTTCAAGGTTCTGGAATGGCCTAGCCAGTCGTCAGACCTCAATCCAATAGAGAATCTGTGGAGGGAGTTTAAAGTCTGTGTTACCCAGCAACCAGTGGTAGTCCTAGACCATTTGGTGCCCTAGGCGAGCTTGACTGATGGCGACCCTTGCCCACGAAAAAAGAAGTCATGTCCAAAGAATTGCACATTTATTTAGATAATGACAGTATAACAACAAGAATATAACAACATGTGCAAAAGAATAAAGCTGTTTAATAATAAATATAAAAATTTAAAAAAAAGTTTAACTTGAACAGTAGTGCAACATCTGAGAACAAAAAGTGCACACTAAAGAATCCAAACAAAAAATAAACGTTTAACTTGAACAGTAATGCAACATCGGATGGCTTTTGCTGTTTCATTTTCAGTAAGCCGTCGAACACAGCCAACCGACAGACCGCTTGTCAGTGTGTGAGCCTCGCACAAGCATGTTATGACCCTGACTTATGACAGCTAAAGGTCACGTCAGAATTGTCATTTATTTTCATTTAAATTTAACTAATTTATTATGTCAAAGTATTGTTGTAGATAGAGGGATGGCAAAAACTGTTGAAAAAAATAGACATTATAATTTTTTTTCTCGCCGCATATTTGTCGTCCCTCACTAGATGGCGCCCTAGGCAAGTGCCTATGTCGCCTGTAGGAATGACCGCCACTGCCAGCAACAGCCCCAAAACATCACAGCTCTAGAGAAGACCTGCATGGAAGAATGGGGCAAAATAGCAGCTACAGTGTGTGCAAACCTGGTGAAGACCTACAGGAAACGTCTGACCTCTGTCATTGCCAACCAAGGTTACATTACAAAGGATTGAAAGGAACTTTTGTTTTTGGCCAAATACTTATTTTCTGCACCATTATGCAAATAAATCATTTAAAAATCAAACAAAGGGATTTTCTGGAATTTCTTTTCACATTCTGTCTCTTACAGTTGAGGTGTAGCCTACCTTTGAGGAAAATTACAGGCCTCATCTTTTTAAGTGGGACAACTTGCACAATTGGTGGCTGCCAAATACTTTTAGCCCCACTTTAGCTTTAGTTTTAAGCACTAAAAATGACTTAAAGGTGAAGCTCTGCTGAACCTACAGCAGTAATTTATAGTTGTAGTAGTTTATATGTTAGTTACTATTAGCACACCTTTCTAGAAAGTTGTGGAAGTAATACTAAAGGTTTGAAACTATATGCTTTACGTTAAAATGTACATGTCTCTCCAGTAAACACTGTAAAGCTTTTAATTTTTCAATACATTGAGTAAATAGTGGGGTTTATAGTCCTGTTTCTAGCAGTGTTGCAATTCTGCACTGGCATGGAAGCATTTTGTGCATCTTGGAAAGTATCCACTAAATGCTTATTTTTTTCACTGGTTTCTTTGAATTACCCCAAAGTTGGTTTTTCGTCTATTGCTAACATGTTTAAGAAAAAGCACCCGGGCTTCCTCTTTATCAAACCACTCTTTTCTGTTTAAGTATTTCAACTGTACAGAACATTCAAAAGTTATTGACAACATATAGTTGCATTTAAATTGAATATAAGTATTCATTCATTAAAAATAAAAAAATACACTGTTAAAAACTGTTTAAAAGTTTTGTTGTAAAATAAAAATGGAAAAATCTTCTTCAGTTAAACATTTGTGACTTGGTTGGCAAGTATTATGTGACTTTACCAATGGACTTCTAAGTAAAGAGCTATTTTCCACAAATAAAGCATTATAAATTTAATAACATTTGCGCTGACTATTATGAATTGCTATAATTGTGACATCTGGCTGACATTGTCACCTCCAGGTTTACTGTATACCATTTACAACATTTCACCTTAATGAGTGTAAATGGCGAGTTTTGAAGAGTAAATCGCTTTCAGTTTTCTGTTGCAGGCGCTGCAGCGGAAGCTTACATCGGTGCTTTGTCGTAATGTTGTCCCAAGTCTGAATCTGTAATTCTATAATACCTTAGTGTTACTTATTATTTTCATTCGCAATCAATATGATTATTGAGGTCACCAGGAATAATTGGGATCATTGTTGACTGAGTCATTCTTACGACTTTTGCACACAAAATGCGAGCTATAACCATTCACTATCATTGTTTATGCTAAGCTAAGGCAAACGGACTGCGGTCAGATTACGAGAAGGACTGGGCTGGTTACAAAATGTTTTTTCACACTTCTCTGTGGAACATGGCGACAGACTAAATATCACTTAGGGGTGGGATATAGCTTTATGGCTTGTTTACACGGCAACACTTTAAAATGGTCGTACGATTTCCAAGCATTATGAAAACACAGGTCCCGCACCATGTGTGTGCCTGGATGGGCCGGGCCCGCCCATTCAGGTATCGGACCCGGACAAGGCAGATTACAACGCCCTAAATTCTAACCATGCAACTTATTGACTGTGGTCCACACTCCATACCAGTCGGTGGTGGTAATGCACCAATTTATTCTTTGCTGGCCATTACTAAACACAAAGAAGAAGAAGAAGTGTGCTTTGTTATTGTTGGGCAAACTCGCATGCTAACGGTAGTTCTGATGAAAGCTATGTGAGAGATACACACAAGGAAGAGAATTATCAAGGTTTTGAGCAGCAGATGATGTTGGATTTTGGACATAAGACTTGCTGTGGACTAACTATTTTAAAGTAGGACATTATTGGACCATTGTGGATGTAAAAAGACAGTTTTGGTTCGAGATGGCACTGTTCCGGGTTTTGAAATGTGTGTTTTGAGTGTTTTGGGAGGGGCCTTGGTACGTCGGATTCAAACAATCTCTCTCCCTCAAATACTCCGGACTGCAGCTTTAAGGAATCAGCTAAAGACATCCGCATATCATGACTGTTTCAGCAACGAGTAGCGTCACTGATCAGCTCATAAAGGCGCCCACAGCAGCAGAAATAACAAGAGAGCAACATATAAGAAGCAGGGCTTGTTGCTGTGTTTCTGTTTGCTGTTGTTATTAACTGCTTCACCAGCAACTCTACTTATTTTTGCAAAGCCGGTTGTTTGTTGACATCTGCTCATTTCCCTCTGAATTACAACTAATCAGTGCGACTTAACCACAGCTCCCGCTGAGCGACTCGATCTGGCCGTTCCGAGTACATACCCCCATACAGGTACTCCGTTGGTTCCTGAAATAGCCCTGTCGGTCCGGCCTGGTGTAGTGGAGACACGAACATATCGGGAAGGTCCGGTCAAATTACCCTTAAGTTCCGATAGTGGAAACGATCTTCTACAAAGGAAAATGCCTCACTCATGTACACAATCAGACACACAGGAGGATCTTGACAGTGGCTCAACTACGGCTCCTTTCGGAGTACAAAAACAAACGTTCTGGCGACCAATTTAGAACAGACCGGCCGTTCGGGAAAACTCCCAAACCTCCCTCTGGGCAGCCTGCTCCTGAAAGAACCTCAGCTTTTAAATGATGTACTATATAAATCTGTACATAGCAAGGGTGTAAAAAAGGCAGATTTGACCCAGAAGTATGTAAAACACTGCCAACAGGACGTAAACACGCAAAGGGCTTAAACATAACCCCCGCCCAGCTAAATTGCCCTGGAGCCGGGTCTGGTTACTAGTAAAGTCAAAGGAGTAAATAAACATGGCAGCCGAGGAGGAGGCATTGGCATCAGTTAATGAACTAGTTTTAATGGAGAAAAAAACGACATAAAAGAAGAGGAGTTGGATAAAGGAGCAGGGGCTCTAATGCCGCGTTCACACCACACGCTTGGTGGGCGTCAAAAAACACTCACAAAGCGACTAGTTTGAAACATATACATTTTTAAGCCTGAAGCTTTCAAAGGCCGCACTTGCTGAGCAAAAAAAGAGAGCGTGGGCGGGACTTCCTCTGTTGTCGGATGTTTTAAACAATGGCGGATCATATCGAGAGAGGGACTTGGCTTTATATGCTAAATAAAGCGAGACAACATCAATGTCGGGCGCATTGGCGCCATTTGTGGATACACCCCATTCTTGAGAGGCGTTCTGAGTTTCAAGGTTCGCCTTTACCGCTACTTTAAATGTGTAGTGACGTCACTACAGTGAGACGCTCTGATTGGTTGACGCTCAGGGGGCAACGCTGAAAGTTCAGCAAACTGCTGGCTTTTGCCGCTTTGAAGCTTGGAAAGCAGCAAAAGCTACAAAAATTATCACGGCACACAAAGAGCCGCAGAAACTCTGACACCCCTCTGACGGCCTCAACCATAGACTTAACATGTAATCTTGCCGTTCTAGGCGTTGACGTTTTGGGCGGTGTGAACCAGCTTTAAGTTGCGACATCCATGCAATGGAACTTTTCGACAGGTCCAAGAAGTCTTTAGTAGCCCAGTTCTGCTGGAGATCAAACAGTGTAAGATACAGGATCAGATGGATTAAAAGGTAAACTGGGTGGATCAGTGTGAGTGTTATTATGCACCATTTTGTTAAAGGATTTCTATTGGTGTGCATTGTTTTAAAAATCTGACCTCCATATATTATTTTCCAATGGAAGATTAAATGGCAATAGAAAGTAACGCTACACTGATACACGGTTTGCATTGCAGTTGCATTAATTCTGTAACGCAGATGCTTCACTTACTTCCAAATGAGGTATGCATGATACTGAAAGTGAAACTAATGCCTTCACTTACTGTCTGCTAATTATTAGTCACATCGAGGTTGAAATTTCTTTCCCAGGTGGTCAGTTGAAATTTAACTAAGGAAGAATAAATAAAGCAAGAATGGTAGCCTGGTTGTGAAGCAGCAGAATACTGAATTCCACCTTATTAATCCCAGCATACATGCCTTATTTAGAATGGGAGAACGTTAAAGCTACACACACATTTCAAAGAGATTTTCAACAAATTCTTATTATTTTCTCAAATTTATACCCACATTTTTCAGAATCTGCGCCTATATGGCAAAATAAACTTGATCAGCTTTAGAGTCTGGTGATAGAAGAAGCAAAAACATTATAGACATGCTTATTAGACAACTAAGTAAAATAAAATATGTAGTTATCAGTTACAGACAGGAATATCTTCTGAAAATACATATAAAATATCAACCTGCCATACAAGTAAAAACTCACCCGCTATTCAAGTCTGATAGGACCTGTTTTTGATTTTACTACATTTATGCCAGTAATCTAACTGGTAATTGCTCAGTTACATTGAAAATACTTTGTTTACATGTAATTATATAATCTGTTTAAGATTACAGCAGAAAGGAGAATTCTTTGTATTACTTTGACTGAATTTTAGATTTGCACTGACCCACTTGGCAAAGTGCTGCAAATGTATCAGTTTATATTCTATATTATATTAATGCTTTTAATAAGGAGTGAGGTATGTTTTTGTTTTTTTAACAGCAATGCCGTCATTAATGTTACTATGCATGATGAACCTAATGAGTAATGCAGTGACTACACAGGATTCACAGTAGAAATATGAACACTTTACAATAACTACAGATGAAAGGATATATAGATTATTCAGTCTAAAAATTGGATATTCACATCCTTTGTTAAAAATACAACCCAAGCACAGTAGGCTGGCAGAGGTGACTTGTTTTTATTTCCCCTTGTATGTGCTGGAGAGTGGGTTTGAAGGGGGAAAACACACACAACATGGTATTTGAGTCATTGGCACTGACCCATAATCCCACCAATCCATCACAGATATCTTTTCACTGGAGCAGTAAATCTGACTTATTGACCCTGAAAGCCCCTCAAGGGGGTCATTTTACAGAAATACACTTTAGGAAAAAAAAAATCCTAATACTTCTATTCTAGCTTTATAAAATATTTAAATCTTTGAGTTTATAGCTTGAAAATCAGATGTTAAATTTCAAACAAGAATTGCATTTAACTCTTTTTCTTTCTTCAAAACGATATCTAGTTTATTTTCACACTTTGAAACATTCAAGCCCCTGACTCATGTATTGCCCTTCATGCTTGGCTGCTCACCTGCCCCATGGAGCATTTCGGAGACCACCTTAACTGAGCGAAGAAAAACAGCCTTATATCACATTCTACTGCCCTATCTTCTCATTTAGGAAAAATAAATATACAAAGATATAGATATCTATCTATCTATCTATCTATCTATCTATCTATCTATCTATCTATCTATCTATCTATCTATCTATCTATCTATCTATCTATCTATCTATCTATCTATCTATCTATCTATCTATCTATATATATAGATATATATATATCTATATATATATAGATATATATACAGTATATTAGGAAAGTGTATTGGTAAAAATCTGGCGATACAATATGTATCACGATACAGTGGAGACAATACGATATATTGCAATACTATGAGTAAGACTATATATTGTGATTTCTAAAATTAATTTTACTGTAGAAAAACTATCACAGCATTCTAAACACTCCAACTCGTTTCATACTTTAACACATCCAGTTTTATTACTAGATCTAGTTGACCCACTGGAACAAAGAAGGTGAAAACAGCCACAAACTACCAGTCATACTTTAGGCAAGGCAAGTTTATTTGTATGGCATAATACATGTTACAGGACAATTCAAAGTGCTTTACATAAAACATCAAAAGTATTACAGCAGGGAGCACAAAAAGCAAAAGTACAGGAATAAAAAGCATGATTTAAAATGATCCAAATAAATAAATAAAAAATAAATAAACAATCTATCTTAAAAGAAGCCGTGCAGATTAAACTTAAAAAACCTAATCAAAAGCATCTGAGCATAGGTGGGTCTTTAACCTGGATTTAAATAATAGTGTTTCAGCTGATCTGAGGCTTTCTGGGAGTTTGTTCCAGACATGTGGAGCATAAAAGCTGGACGCAGCTTCTCCATGTCTGGTTCTGACTCTGGGAACCGAAAAATGACCGGATCCAGATGACCTATATATATTTACTACAAAATGACTGTCATCATTAATGTTCCATTCAAAATCTAACAAAAAAACAGCAACCAAAAAATCGATACATTGCTTTTGAATATTGATACGATAAACTATTGTGGTACATCGGCGTATCGATATTTTCTTACATATACATCCCTAATATATATATATTAAGGATGTAATGGTACGTGTAGTCATATTCATATTTCTTGGTATGGGCCTGTTGGTTCGGTTTGCACGTGTACAAGAGAATACAGGTGTTTTTTACCTGAACACATGTAGAATGTTTATGTGAGGAACTCAGAGAGCAGTGCAACGTTCCACAGCGCAACTTTTAAAAAGTGACACCAAAACAAAACAGAAAGGACTCCCAGCTATCACTTAACTCTGCTATTTGGGAACATTAATGGTTTCTTATGCCGCTACAGTAGAAAAAGAAAGATGGACCAGAACCAGAACTTTGTCAGCGAACGCATCTTTAAACAGCAATAAGGTCCATAACACGCTCTGCACTGAACTGATTTGTACAGTACAGTACTCACCTGAAACAATGTCAAGCTGAATGTAAACCTCACTGGTTGACATCCAAATGGCCACCAGTAGCAGCCAATCAGCACAAACTCCTTATTTTGTATAAAAGGCGGGATCCCCATTGATGAGAAGGGATTTTCCCAACAGCTCCCCATGCTGCATTCAAGTACAGCTGGGAGACTAGGCTGTCGAAATATCAAAACAACTTCAAAGTGATTTAAGCATGTTTTATTCTCAGTTATAGGCAAAGTATTATTTAAACATTCACACTGACTGTTTTCAACTGGTTATATTGTTTTCAACTAGGTTTCTTGTACTATTTTATTTAATTAGAAAACAATCCAATCAAATGTAAAGTTAGTTCTATACTTTCAACTTTTTTAAGTTATAAAACATTATAAAATCAAATTAATTTCAGGAATTGAAAGAAAGATATTCAGGACAAAAAGGTTCTTTATTTAATGCTGATCAAAGTAAAAAAAAAAAAGTAATATACATATATGCATTTATTTTTCTGGATTAAAGTGTACTGAAAATGTACCGAACCTTGACTTTAAAACCCCAAATATGTACCGAACCGTGATTTTTGTGTACTGCTACACCCTTGATGTATATGTATTTATTGCACTGCATTTTAAGCAAAGTAAGCAGAAAGTCCCTAGTTCACTTGCTGATGTCTTCCAGCATTTGCATCTAAAGAAAATTAAGCTTGTAAAGCAATCACAAGACATGAAAAACAGGTCTTTATTATCAATATAATATGAGAGCAAATAAAATGAAAGCTGATGTTAGGCAAGCAGAAGGAGCAAAGGGAAAAAAAGAAGCATGTTTGAAGCATTCCTAGAAAAAAAAAGAAAAAAAAAGAATCTGAATTTCTGGGTCCTAATCTTTCGCTCCAAGCACTGCAGTGCTAAGCTCTGGTTTGGGATGACAGGTCCCCCACCTGGACAAGTTTGGACAATGTCTCTGCTGTGTCTCATTTCTGTGGGAACAGTGCAGCGCAGACAGCTAATCACGTCCGGAACCAAAGGCACCTGCCCTATCTGCCTCTACATTTGGTCGGGAATCTTTAAAGAGGCTAAACCTCACTTTCATGCTTGTCTTTTATTCACGGTAAGTGCTTATCGAGAGGGAGCTGTTGCCACTGCCCCATCTTCCCTCCCACAAGCTCTGAGAATGCTTGACGTAAGTACAGCCAATCTGGGTAAATACGAATCTCTCCTTGCTGTCACTGCTGGCATATTATGCCCCTGAGGGAACATTCTTTTCATAATATCATAAGCTGCTTAGCGGTGTGCTTCTATTTAAGGCATACATATTAATAGCTATAAGGAAATCATATTCGAACTGTTCCCTGCAATCAATGTCTTTGGGTTTGCTGTTATACTTTGTATAAGAAGGTGCTAATAACTTGAAGGCACTTACACTGGGCAATCTAATCCCTTTGTATGATAAAGACTCATCTTGGCAGGAGAGTGCGGCAGATCATAGGACAAGGTGCTGCCGAGGTTTAGTCCCCTAAATCACAACCACGCTCTTTCTCACCCTCGTCTTTTCACCGAGACGTACAAGCAGTGTGAGACCCAGCAGCCCGAGTCACCGCAGCAATACAAGAAGTTGTGCGACGCATTTGACAACAAGCTTGTTTAACCTTTTCCTCTGGTCCGCAGAGAAAAGGCAACGCCACTCTGGGGCCTCCTTAATGCTGGAATAGAAGATAAGATGATGGTACATGAATAAATAGGGAGAATTGTAGGATTTTCTTTTAAGTAGGAACTTAAAAAAATATCTGGCACACAAATATTTGGCTCTCAGATCAGCAGCACACACACGAAACCAACGCATGTACCAAACTCTGACCAACATTACTGCTAGGTAGGATAGGTTAAATGCAGTATCAGCAATAAAGCCAAAAGCTGGTGAATTGTCAGATTTGGTTTTCTTCTTTTACTTGTTTTGCTGCAGTTTTTTCTGAGGTTGTAAATCAGCTTTCTCTGTATGTCACGTTGCTGAATCAATATTAGAGAACTGTACATAAAATAAACCAGACGAGTGTGCTACCAATCTACAATGTACCTCTAGTGCGTATTTTACTCACATTACATTCATGTTACGATGCTGTATTATAATAAGAGAATGATATTGGAATGGTTTTTTTTTTCTCCCCAGTTTTTCACATTCCAAACACAAACTTGAATGTATTTTATTGGGATTTACATGACAGGCCAAAAACAAAGTGGAGCATTATGTTGCATTACAAGATCAACATTTTTAATCAAAAATCTGTAAACCGTGGTGTGCATTTGCCTCCATCCCCCATTTCTCCAATACTCTCAAATAAAATCCACGACAGCCAGTTGTCTCAAAAGTTACATTTTTATTCATCATTCAGTAGTTTTTTTATTTGTAAAATAAACTTTGAAAATCATACGTCCTTTTCTTTCCACTTTACAATTATGTGTTACTTTCTGTTAGTCTTTCACACAAAACCCCAACAGGATGCAGTGGCGTTTTTGTACTTGTGATGTGACAGAACGTGGGCTAGGATGACTATGGTACTGGAACTGTACATTCACGAAGACAAATATATACAATAACTCCCTCTTATAACGGTGCTTTCATAAACATATTCAGCTCAAAGGCTTCTGTTAGTAATCAATTCTCGTCAGGTGCAATATAAATCCTGCATCAGTGTTGTCCTGTAACATCATGAAACCTTCATATGTATTATGTCCATATTTTGTTCATTTCATGATATGTTGTAACTGGTATTAATTAAATCAGTAGTGCCCTGGAAATTTTGCCTTTTGCTTCAACCTATTTTTTGGAGATTCTTTGAGATGGACCAACACAAAGCATAGTGCACAATTGTAGGGTGGAAGGAAATTGATATATAGGTATCAAATGTTTTTGCGGAAAAAAAAATCAAAAAAGTGTGTATTCAGCCCTCTTTACTTGAATGCCCCTAAATAAAATCAAGCAAAAACCAACCATGTATTGAGACCCCTTCCAGTGCACAGTTATGTGCTGCCTTGTGTTGGTCTCTCACAAGTTTGTGGTTGTAATGTGACAGAATGGAACAGTTTGAGGGGTACAAATGGATGCCAGGGCATGGGACTACAAAGACAAACGTAAACCCCATAGATTTTTCTAAATAAAAATGCTTTCTTGCTTTTATTTTGCTCAAAAGCATCGGTTTGGCGACTCCTCTTAATCTCAAGTCACTTGTATAAAACACCTTATAAGTGCTATCCTGCGGTAGCTTCACTAGAAACACAGTAGACAATATTTTGGATGTTTTCTGCAAAGTGAACTTGAATCAATGTTGTTTCATGGCTTCAGAAAGCAGAGGAGTTATTATTCCCTCACTTCTTAGCTCAAGCAAATGCAGGGACATTGGGCTCTAGAGTCAACAAATGGGAATTCATGATTCTAATTGTCAATCTACAACAGTACACATTCTAATGCAGGCTTAAATGTTTTTTTGTTTGGGAGTTTTTTGAATAGAGTTCTGTTACTTTGATCTCTTTTTTTGGGGCCCAAGAACTTGAATTTTTTAAAAGGTTGTTGTGGCCACAGTGGATGGCATACAGAAGTGGGAGAGAAGTGGGGGGTAAGAGACACTCGGCAAATGTCCACAGGCCAGAGTTGAACCCGAGATGACCGCTTTGAGGACTAAGGCCTCTGAACATGGGCCTCCTGTTTTAACCACTGCGCTACACGATGCCCCGAACTTGATTTTTACTTTTGGGTCAAATTTACCCACGTTTATTTTTTGGGGGTTAAATAAAAACCCTTTTGTGGACCTTAACTTTTGTCCGACTGTCCTTTATTGCTCAATCCATCACACTTACACTGTAAAAAGGAATTTTGAAGAGCATTAAATATTAATTAAAATGATAGAATGTTTAATACAGCATGTTAGTTCGTAAAGGTGCTGTTCAATAATGTAACCATTGTTATTACTGTAGCCAACCTAACAACTTTTATGGTGTTTAGTGGGTTTTCAGACCCCTTTAGCAACTCTTTTCTTTTCCCTTTTAAGTATGCATATAACATGTAACAATTTTTTCTAATCTTATTGGAGACTCGAATAGATACAAACAGCAGTCCCTCCTAGGTGGAGTCAACAAATGGAAATACATGATTCTAAGTGTCAGTCAACAAAAGTACACATTCTAATGCAAGTTTAAGTGCATGACACAAAAATGAATTGTTAACCACCCAAGTAAAGAAGAGTTTGGACATCTTCAGTAAGGTAGTGAGAAAGGGAGTCTTCGCCCAGCAGGGGGTGCTAAGGGTCCAAGCAGGGCTGAGAGTCTGAGAGCAAAGAGGAAGGCTCTGGAGCTGGTTGCTGGGGCACAGCTCTCTGAGCTCAGATGAGTGCTTCAATTGTGGGGATATTTTCCTCTAAGCCAGTGGTTGACAGCAACACAGTGCACTTATTTAAAGCAATTTCAAACATGTCTTGTCTGACAAGTTTTAAATCCTACTTAACACCCAGTAACAGCCACGAGTTTACTGTCAGAATTAAAGAAGAGAATTCTCAAAGGCAGAGAAATTATCACTTTCATTTTGTTCCTCGCTGTTGTTTATAAAGGACACGGCAGGGATGTTTACCTACAGATGAATGCATTATTTTTCATGCTTTTTAAAAGTATAACTTTGATTTTTTAATTTTTTTAAAAAATGTTTTTTTCTTGCTGCCATTACGGCAGAAGGAAAAAAAGGTTTGAGATGAAATCCACACAGAACTGAACCATTTTGATGGAAATAAATGTGATAGTACAGACATTTTTTTTATTTTATATTCCTTGTAAAAGCATGCAATTAAAAATTAAAATAAACATCCTTTGGGAAAAAAAGCTGAATATTGTGCATACAACAAAAGCCATTTAGTGAAATTAAGACACACGGGAGCAAATATAGGCCTGCCTCAGCACTGGCTCATGTCATGTCTGCAAAAAATAAATAAAAATATTTGTGCATTTTTTGCTCGGATTCCACATTCTTTATCAGCCCAAGAAGAAGAAGAAGAAGAAAAAAAAAATCAACAAATGTAACAATCTTCCTCCTGTCCTCCTTGTGATTGCATGTTAGGGACTGAGGCGATAAGCACACTGGTATGTGTTGTTGCTGTGTGAAAGACACCCTTTATCGGCTCATACCTCTGACTTGTGCTTAGTCTAGTCAGCCGGTGAAATATGACGGAAATCTGATGTGGGTACGGTCCCATCTTAACATCACTGCGAGAGCACGCCTAGCAAGCCAATGTTTATACTTCCCGGGCCTTATGTTCTCAAGGCAAAAATGTCAATAGTGTCAAAAGGAACATCTTGCCAATGAGAGGAGCTTTTTTCTTGCCTCTGCAGTTTTATGTTCGTAGAGCATCACATAATCAGAGCATTAGCATAGAAAAGTGAGGAAAATGTTGCTGTTGGTAGATTTAAGCCTAACCTTTGTTTGATTGTGTAAACTATGCTTGAAACGGCCTTAATTTGATCATTTTTAAGAAGCTGAGTCTGGCGGAAATACAGAGTATTTTCCTGTGATGCGTCGTTTCTGGTGAAGATATAACAGAGGTCAGCTGCAGGAATGTGACACATCTCATGCATTTTCTTCTCAAAAACACAGGAGATAAGACATTCTGAAGTGAAACCATGCTTACTGTGATGGCTGCAGGTAAAGCCACACAAATCTGGTAACATCTACCACACAGCGTTGTATCAATAGGACATTATTAATAACATTAAACATGTTTTTGCTTTCTTTAAATATATATATAAAGTGTGCTCATTTTAGTTTACACTGTTATGTGTATGAATTAATGTTGCTGTTTTCTTTGAGTTACCTCAATGCCGGCTGCTCCAGCCCCTTGGCTGAACTACGAGGTGGAAAAAGGGCGGAGCAGCCCAATATGGAGACCTGTAAATCGGCTCAGACCACAACTCAGGATCATGAGGAAGAGTGTGGGGGGTTGTTATGTTGGTTTCAGTTAGGTTTTTGTGTGCTAGCCCTTTTTGTGTCTTCCTTTTGTCTCAGTTAGTAAGGTCAGTTCGTTTGAGTTTGTGCTTTTTGTTTGGCGGTTTTCTGATAGTTCTGTTAAGCCTAGTTTAAACTTCTCTGTCTGCGTAAGTGAGGAGACACGCAGCACCATTATCCATCGACACAAGGGCTGTCCGTCACTCACGCAAGGTCGCAAGGAGTAGACTCCAATTTTATAACTATCAGACGAATGCAACGGAGAGCGCAAGTCCGTGATTGGTCAGCCCAACATCAGCCCCAGATCATTTCTTGCTCTATAGTCGATGTAATTAGTAGTTAATGCAGCTTTTGACCCCTAGATGCTTTATATTGCAAGGCCAGTTTAGCTAATATGGTGTTTTAGTGATTTTGAATAAATCTTACATACATTGCTCAAAAAAATAAAGGGAACACTAAAAAAACACATCTGAATGAATGAAATATTCTTATTAAATAATTTGTTCTTTACATAATTGAATGTGCTGACAACAAAATCACACAAAAAATATCAATGGAAATCAAATTTATCAACCTATGGAGGTCTGGATTTGGAGTCGCACTCAAAATTAAAGTGAAAAATCACACTATAGGCCAGGGCCACTGGAAGTTATTTTGAACAGGGGGTGCTGTGAAAAAATCTCTGGACAAAAACACCTGGAACCACTGGAGATGATAATCCAAAGAAGGATTCTTCATAAAATCAAAAAAATTATGGACAACCCTGAGCATCCTCTTCATGAGACTATCATACAACAACAGAGCGTCTTCAGTCGGAGGCTTCTTCAGTTTGGCTGCAATACAGACCGCTACAGGAAATCCTTCCTGCCAACAGCCATCATCATCTACAACAACTCCTTAAAGAATTAATTATATGAGCTACAACAACACTTAATATCCCTCTGGGATCAATACAGTATTTTTGAATTTGAATTTGAGCCTGTATGCCTATTTAGAATACATTTTAAAAGTAAATAGATTGAGATTCACTACTTTATTGTTATATACACTTCAATGAACACAGCCAGGGTCTGTAACACACGTACATAATCAGTTCTACTTTACAATAACGCTACAACAATGCAAAAGATTTGGACAGCTGGCATCACTACACCATCTAAATGTCACACTCGACTCTATTAGCTCCAAGATCCTTTTACATACATGACAAGGAAATAATGTCCTACTATTTCAACACGTTACTGAACACATCCATTACGTAAAGAACACAAACACTAAATAACACTTTTTCTGTCTCCATCTCCAAACTTTTGACACAAACCACAAGGAAATAATCTCCGACTATTTAAACGTTATTTAACAGTTCTCCACATCCATTACACAAAGAACACACGATCAAAATAGCACTTCATGAATAGATATGAAAATTGCGCGGCGGCACCCTGCTCTTACTTTAAGCTGCATGCAGGTTGCCATGGTTACAGGTGTCCAAATGTCGAGGTGCGCTCTGGGGTCGTGGAAATAAAGTCTCTCATGAGGGGACGAATGTCCAGGGAGTTCGGAATGTCTGTGTGGGCAAGCGAAAGGTGTGTGAGTCTTTTTTGGGTCATGGTGATGCGTACCCATGTCTTCAAAAGACGCAAGCGGAGAAAGTGTGCTCGGATGAGGAACGAGTGGGAGCGGGAAACCTCTTTACTCAGCGACCACTAGCCTGCATGATGCTGATGTTGACAACTTAACTTCCGGGAACGTGAACCTGCGTTGATTAGGCCTCAAAGTAATTAAATTAAAATCCAAAATACACGTAATAGTCTACGTGTGTCATAATAATTTCCTAAAATATTCATAAGGACTTTATAAATTGTGCAAAGTGTTTTTAATCCATTTTTTAAAAAATCTCCCTCTCGCCACCAGGGGGTGCTGCAGTAGCCCCAGCACCCCCACTTCCCGCGGCCATGCTACAGGCTGATCCAACTTTGATGTAATGTCCTTAAAACAAGTCAAAATGAGGCTCAGTAGTGCTTGTGGCCTCTACATGCCTGGGCATGCTCCTGATGAGGTGGCGGATGGTCTCCTGAGGGATCTCCTCCCAGACCTGGACTAAAGCATCCACCAACTCCTGGACAGTCTGTGGGGCAATGTGGCGTTGGTGGATGGAGCGAGACATGATGTCCCAGATGTGCTCAATTGGATTGAGTTTTTCCTCTCCACCGTCGCTGCATGCTTGCTCAGTATGAGGGATTGCTGTGGTTGGAAAGTCTGCATCAACGGGGCCCAACCTCACGCCAATGAGTGACGCAATCTGCTGGGATTCCTTAAATAGGAAACTTTTTAACTGATTGGAATGTTTGTATAATTGTATTGAAATGACTTCTTGTTAAGTGCCTTGAGATGACATCTGTTGTGAATTGGCGCTATATAAATAAACTGAATTGAATTGAATTGAAATTCAGGTCTGGGGAACGGGTGGGCCAGTCCATAGCATCAGTGTCTTCCTCTTGCAGGAACTGCTGACACACTCCAGCCACATGAGGTCTAGCTTTGTCTTGCATTAGGAGGAACCCAAGGCCAACCGCACCAGCATATGGTCTCACAAGGGGTCTCAGGATCTCATCTCGGTACCTAATGGCAGTCAGGCTATCTCTGGTGAGCACATGGAGGGCTGTGCGGCCTCCCAAAGAAATGCCTCCCCACACCATTACTGACCCAATGCCAAACCAGTCATGCTGGTGGGTGTTGTAGGCAGCAGAACGTTCTCCACAGCATATCCAGACTCTGTCACATGTGCTCAGTGTGAACCTGCTTTCATCTGTTAAGAGCACAGGGCACTAGTAGCGAATTTGTCAATCTTGGTGTTCTCTGGCAAATGCCAAACGTCCTGCACGGTGTTGGGCTGTAAGCACAATCCCCATCTGTGGACGTCGGGCCCTCATACCACCCTCATGGAGTCTGTTTCTGACCGTTTGAGCAGACACATGCTCATTTGTGGGCTGCTGGAGGTCCTTTTGCAGGGCTCTGGCAGTGCTCCTCTTGGTCCTCCTTGCACAAAGGCGGATGTACTGGCCGCCTCCATGCTCTGGACACTACGCTGACAGACACAGCAGACCTGATGTGCCAGCTTGCATTGATGTGCCATCCTGGATGAGCTGCACTACCTGAGCCACTTGTGTGGGTTGGAGACCCCGTCTCATGCTAACACTAGAGTGAAAGCACCGCCAACCTTCAAAAGTGACCAAAACATCAGCCAGAAAGCATAGGAACTGAGAAGTGGTCTGTGGTCACCACCTACAGAACCACTCCTTTATTGGGGGTATCTAGCTAATTGCCTATGATTTCCACCTGTTTACTATTCCATTTGCACAACAGCAGGTGAAATTGATTGTCAACTAGAAAACGTTGCATTTCCTGTGAAAATGCAGTGTGAATGCTGTAAGCTGAATTTACTTGCAGAAAATGGCTGAAGTATTTGAAGTCAACTGTAAAAGACTTGCCGAAGTGTAATAAACAGAAACAGCAAAAAAAAGAAAAGGGGTGTGCCAACCCTAACACAAAGAAAAACTGTCACAATCAGCTAAAATAAAAAGTTGAATATTATGAAAAGTATAAAGGTTATGAATACCAAAATATATACCTGGAAAAAGCAGAATGAGCAGAATAGTTGAAAAGTTGAATGGTTAAAATAGGACAAAGTAAGCAGAAGTAGTTGAAGTTCAAAAAACGTACGGAAGCGTATGGTAGCATGTTGCCAAACACAAACATGTTGGTTAACAATAATTCAATCCATTCAGTATAATAAAAAATAAGCTTAAAGGGAAGTGTTAGCTAAAATGAGCTACTAACTCTAATACTAGTGTTAGCTTAAATACTAGTGGTTGTATGTTGTCAAACACTAACATAATCGTTACCATGAACTTAATCCTTTCAGTATGATAAAATCTTCCTCAAATGCAAATTTTAGCTAATATTAGCTGAAATGCTAATGTTAGCTTAAATGTTATTTTTAGCTTAAATGCTAGAGATAGCATGTTGGTAAGTACCAACATGTTGGTTAACATTAACTCAATCTATTTGTTATGTTAATTTTAGCAGTTAAGTCAAAATTTGCTAAAATGTTATTGTTAGCTTAAATGAGCTACATTGCAATGGTTAGTAAAAAAGCTATTGGTAGCATGTTGGCAAACATGGACATATTGGTAAACAATAATTCAAACCATTCAGTATGTTACAATCAACCCAAAAACCAAATGATAGCTAAAATTAGCTAAAATGCTAATGTTAGCTAAAATGCAAATGTTAGCTTAAATGCCACAGATAGCATGTTGGCAAACACTAACATGTTGGTTAACTGTAGCTCAATCTATTTTGTATGTTAACTTTAGCTATTAAGTCAAAATTAGCTAAAATGCTAATGTTAGCTTAAATGCTAGTGTTAGTCTAATGGATAACAATAGCAAGTTAGCTTACAATATCTTACTCCATTTATAATGCCTACAATCGCCTAAACATACAAGTCTGTGTAACTGCCCTCAAAAAGTAATCACTGTTTTCCAGGTGTTGGAACAGTAAAATGGCCACTGTTGCCTGCTTAGTACCTGAAGTATTTGAATTCAACTGCAGAAGACTTGCTGAAGTGTAATGCACAGAATCAGCAGAAAAAAGAAAAGTAGTCTACCAACCCTACCACACAGAAAAACTCACAATTAGTTAAAATGCCAGTGTTACCAAAATTCAGCTAAATTCAACAATATTACCCAAAACGCTAGCAGTAGCATGTTGGGAAACACTACCATGTTGGTTAAAAGAAGACTTATTATATTCAGTAAATTGACAACAAGCTATAACACCAGTATTATTGAAAATTAGCTAACATGCTAATGTTAGCTAAAATGCTAGTGTTAGCATGTTGCCAGACACAAACATATTGGTTCACAATAATTCAATCCATTCAGTATAATAAAAATATGCTTAAAGGGAAGTGTTAGCTAAAACTAGCTAAATAAGCTTAAATTTTGGTACTCATTGATATACTAGTGTTAGCCTAAATGCAATTGGTAGCATGTTGGCAAACAGTATCATGTTCGTTACCATAAACTTAATCCTTTCAGTATGTTAAAATATTATTAATAATTAAATAATTATCTTAAACCCCATTGTTAGCTTGAATGAGCTTAATTGCTATGGTTAGTAAAAAAGCTATAAGTAGCATGTTGGCAAAGATGAACATATAGGGTAGCAACGACTCAAACCCTTCAGTATGTTAAAATAAACTCAAAACCCAAATGATAGATAAAATGCTAATGTTAGCTAAATGCTAATGTTAGCTAAAATACCACAGATAGCATGTTGACAAACATCAACATGTTGGTTAACAGTAACTCTATCCATTAATATTATTATTATTGGACATTAATTTTAGCTGTTAAGTCAAAATGATCTAAATTCCCATTGTTAGCTTGAATTAGCTAAATTGCTATGGTTAGTAAAAAAGCTATTGATAGCATGTTGGCAAACATAAACATATTGGTTAACAATAACACAATCCATTCAATATGTTAAAATCAACTCAATAACCAAATGATAGCTAAAATTAGCTAAAATGCTAATGTTAGCTAAAATGCTAATATTAGCTTAAATGCCACAGATAGCATGTTGGCAAACACTAACATGTTGGTTAACTGTATCTCAATCCATTTTGTATGTTAACTTTAGCTATTAAGTCAAAATTAGCTAAAATGCTAATGTTAGCTTAAATGCTAGTGTTAGTCTAATGGATAACAATAGCAAGTTAGCTTACAATATCTTACTCCATTTATAATGCCTACAATCGCCTAAACATACAAGTCTGTGTAACTGCCCTCAAAAAGTAATCACTGTTTTCCAGGTGTTGGAACAGTAAAATGGCCACTGTTGCCTGCTTAGTACCTGAAGTATTTGAATTCAACTGCAGAAGACTTGCTGAAGTGTAATGCACAGAATCAGCAGAAAAAAGAAAAGTAGTCTACCAACCCTACCACACAGAAAAACTCACAATTAGTTAAAATGCCAGTGTTACCAAAATTCAGCTAAATTCAACAATATTACCCAAAACGCTAGCAGTAGCATGTTGGGAAACACTACCATGTTGGTTAAAAGAAGACTTATTATATTCAGTAAATTGACAACAAGCTATAACACCAGTATTATTGAAAATTAGCTAACATGCTAATGTTAGCTAAAATGCTAGTGTTAGCATGTTGCCAGACACAAACATATTGGTTCACAATAATTCAATCCATTTAGTATAATAAAAATATGCTTAAAGGGAAGTGTTAGCTAAAACTAGCTAAATAAGCTTAAATTTTGGTACTCATTGATATACTAGTGTTAGCCTAAATGCAATTGGTAGCATGTTGGCAAACAGTATCATGTTCGTTACCATAAACTTAATCCTTTCAGTATGTTAAAATATTATTAATAATTAAATAATTATCTTAAACCCCATTGTTAGCTTGAATGAGCTTAATTGCTATGGTTAGTAAAAAAGCTATAAGTAGCATGTTGGCAAAGATGAACATATAGGGTAGCAACGACTCAAACCCTTCAGTATGTTAAAATAAACTCAAAACCCAAATGATAGATAAAATGCTAATGTTAGCTAAATGCTAATGTTAGCTAAAATACCACAGATAGCATGTTGACAAACATCAACATGTTGGTTAACAGTAACTCTATCCATTAATATTATTATTATTGGACATTAATTTTAGCTGTTAAGTCAAAATGATCTAAATTCCCATTGTTAGCTTGAATTAGCTAAATTGCTATGGTTAGTAAAAAAGCTATTGATAGCATGTTGGCAAACATAAACATATTGGTTAACAATAACACAACCCATTCAATATGTTAAAATCAACTCAATAACCAAATGATAGCTAAAATTAGCTAAAATGCTAATGTTAGCTAAAATGCTAATATTAGCTTAAATGCCACAGATAGCATGTTGGCAAACACTAACATGTTGGTTAACTGTATCTCAATCCATTTTGTATGTTAACTTTAGCTATTAAGTCAAAATTAGCTAAAATGCTAATGTTAGCTTAAATGCTAGTGTTAGTCTAATGGATAACAATAGCAAGTTAGCTTACAATATCTTACTCCATTTATAATGCCTACAATCGCCTAAACATACAAGTCTGTGTAACTGCCCTTAAAAAGTAATCACTGTTTTCCAGGTGTTGGAACAGTAAAATGGCCACTGTTGCCTGCTTAGTACCTGAAGTATTTGAATTCAACTGCAGAAGACTTGCTGAAGTGTAATGCACAGAATCAGCAGAAAAAAGAAAAGTAGTCTACCAACCCTACCACACAGAAAAACTCACAATTAGCTAAAATGCCAGTGTTACCTAAATTCAGCTAAATTCAACAATATTACCCAAAACGCTAGCAGTAGCATGTTGGGAAACACTACCATGTTGGTTAAAAGAAGACTTATTATATTCAGTAAATTGACAACAAGCTATAACACCAGTATTATTGAAAATTAGCTAACATGCTAATGTTAGCTAAATTGCTAGTGTTAGCATGTTGCCAGACACAAACATATTGGTTCACAATAATTCAATCCATTCAGTATAATAGAAATATGCTTAAAGGGAAGTGTTAGCTAAAATTATCTGAATTAGCTTAAATTTTGATACTAACGGATATACTAGTGTTAGCTTAAATGCTAGTGGTAGCATGTTGGCAAAGAGTATCATGTTCGTTCCTATAAACTTAATCCTTTCAGTATGTTAAAATATTCAAAATAATTAAAGGTTGAATATGGAACATTTTCATAAAAAGCTATAAAAAAATAAAAATAATAATAATAATACCTCCACGGGTGTTTCAAATGGTGCAAAATGAAATCATTTTAATTTAAATATAATAAAATAGTATTTAAATATAATAAAATATAAATTTTAACGGGCACGACAATGACTTAATGTTTACACCTACCGACAGTAGTGGCCGCGGGGTGCCAAATACGGTCTCTATGATCCAACTATGTGGTCGTACAACTTGGCTGGTATTGGGAAAAAATGGCTGAGTATGCAAGTCAAGCAGCATCTTCAGAGCCCTAGAGGAGATATCGTTATCCGTCTCAGGAGAGGAGTGACTGGAGAAGAACAGAAACTAGAGTAGTTTTAGGGGAAGCCTACACTAGATGGACCCACATAAAACATGTCCACGGCGTCAAACACACATGGAAACGGCGACTTTCCTCCTGGATCGGTAAGCTAAGTCACTTGCTAACTTTAGCTGTCAGTTAAACTGCTCTTAAATAAATTCCTCACTGGACGCAGTTCAGGCTGGTAACTGGGCGTATCGGCAGCGAACCAGGCAACCCAACAGCTGGAATTATTTTTCCATTGTTGTAGCTACAACTTAGACCCACTAGATGTCGCTATAGTGTTCAAGTTCCATATCCAACCTTTAAATGATTATCTAAAATCCCACTGTTAGCTTGAATGAGCTAAATTGCTATGGTTAGCAAAAAAGCTATTTGTAGTATGTTGGCAACCATAAATACATTGGTTAACAATAACTTAACCCATTCAGTTTGTTCATATCAACCCAAAAACCAAATAATAGCTAATGTTAGCTAAAATGCTAATGTTAGCTAAAATGACACAGATAGCATGTTGGAAAACAATAACATGTTCGTTACCATGAACTTAATCCTTTCAGTATGTTAAAATCTTCCTAAAATACTAATATTAGGGAACATTAGCTAAAATGCTCATGTTAGCTTAAATGCTAGAGATAGCATGTTGGTAAACACCAACATGTTGGTTAACAGTAACTAAATCCATCCATTATGTTAATTTTAGCAGTTACGTCAAAATTAGCTAAAATGTTATTGTTAGCTTAAATGAGCTACATTGCAATTTTTAGTAAAAAAGCTATTGGTAGCATGTTGGCAAACATGGACATATTGGTTAACAATAATTCAAACCATTCAGTATGTTACAATCAACCCAAAAACCAAATGATAGCTAAAATTAGCTAAAATGCTAATGTTAGCTAAAATGCTAATGTTAGCTTAAATGCCACAGATAGCATGTTGGCAAACACTAACATGTTGCTTAACTGTATCTCAATCCATTCTGTATGTTAACTGTAGCTATTAAGTCAAAATTAGCTAAAATGCTAATGTTAGCTTAAATGCTAGTGTTAGTATAATGGATAACAATAGCAAGTTAGCTTACAATATCTTACTCCATTTATAATGCCTACAATCGCCTAAACAGACAAGTCTGTGTAACTGCCCTTAAATCTACAAGTTGTTTGAGATATCTTACAAAACCCTGACACGTCAGTTTTACAGTGGAGGCCATCATGTATAGTAATTCTCTTTTCTACCACAAGAGGGAGTTCCAACTAAAGCCATGAAAAGGCCTGCCATTTTTCGACCAATCACACGCCGGTTCTCACTAGGGCAGACAGCCAGAGTGCAGCACCTCACTTAGGTCTCCTAATTTCTCAGCCGTTTTAACAGGCAATGCAGCTTCCGAACTACTCTTAATTACTTAAGAACCGTAAGGCGTATCGACGTCACCAATGTACCGTTTTTATCGGAACGGATAGGGGAACGCTCTCACACCCCTCAATATGGAGAAACGGTAACAGGTATCAAATAAGTTGTTGAATCATGAGCGTCAGGAAGGTCTGAAGTTATATCGGTACAAGGCTCATGTTTCCACGTCGCATCGTTTATGAGATATGACTATACGAATATAGGTCAGAATCCAGCTGTCCTCCTCTGAATTTTTGCTCAGTCCCAATGCATTCCAATGGTCCCTCCTGGGTGCGGCCACTGTGTTTCGGGTCGATTTGCCAAAAAACTGTAACTGTCACATAAATTTTGGTAACATTTCCTAAAGCAAAAATTGGAAACCTACGTTTTGATATATAATATGTACAGAAAGAGTTAAACATGAGCGAGTGAGCGGAAGTTGTTCGTGGAAAATCGGGAAAGTGGTAAAGTTTAATTCTGCTAGAGTGGGCCACTCTAAGGGGCTGTTTACACGACAACGTTTTTCAGCAAAACGGAGGTTTTTCTCTCCGATTCGGCCTATCGTTTACATGACAACGGGAAAATGGGGGGGGGGGGGGGGGGGGAGAACGCAGCTTTTGGGAAACGGCTTCCAGAGTGGAAAGTGGTTTTGAAAACGCTGGGGGATTCGTTGTCATGTAAACGCAAGCCGGAGACTTTTGAAAACGATGACGTCACTGCCAGCCACCTACGGACATGTCGCAGTTGCGCACTCCAGCTTTCTACAGAAAAACAACAACAATGGCGGATCCAGGTATGCGGTTACTGCTGATGCTGCTTCTGAAGTTATTTGGTTTCTCTGTAAGCAAAACTTAGAGATCATCAGGCTTCTATGCGATCGCCAACGGAAACGCATACAATACGTGCGCCAAATTATCATTATGCCTTTATTTAAGCGGAGGAGAACTACAAGAAGACCGCCATTGTTAGTTATCATGAAATGTAACTTTTCCGGGTTGTGAGGGGGAAAACTTGGAACACTGCATACACGGGGCCCACTGCCATCTAATATGTACTACATCGTTTTCCATCGCGCGCCCTGTCGTGTAAACGCAGTGCGTTTTCACCTACGTATTCAAACAAAAACGGCAACGTTGTCGCGTAAACAGCCCCTAACTTAACTGCCTAGCGACCATAGCAACACATGTATTTTCAGAAATCAGATCATTTCGGGACCAGAAACTTGAGGAAGGATTGTATGAAAACTGTACAAGTTAAGAAGAAGCCGAGACATACAGTAATAGCTGAAGAGTATGACTACATTTTAAGATTTGAATGGTGTTTCTAAGTGGAAGTATTTGGAAGTAGTTAGTTTTGCAAAACAGGCGAGATTTAGCGGAATTTTTGAGGTTTTCCATTCATTTCAATGGGAGCAAAAAAGCATAAAAAGTTGAATATTATAAAAAGTATAAAGGTTATGAATACCAAAAGATATAGCCGGAAAGAGCAGAATAAGCTGAAAAATTGAAAAGTTGAATGGTTAAAATAGCACAAAGTATGCAGAAGTAGATGAAGTTCAAAAAACGTACGGAAGCAACCAGAAGAAGGTAAGAGGATCTCAGCTTGATTTCACAGAAGTGTGATTGACTTGGAGTTACATTGTGTTACAAGTGTTCCCTTTATTTTTTTGAGCAGTGTATAAATAAATCATGAGCTAACTCCCTTACAGATGGGGTGGGAATTAAAATGTACAAATATTCATCAACTATTTTAAATGACTGCCTAAAAATATCCACTGGATTTCTATTGTCTCTTATTGGTACATTCAGATTTCCACCAGATGCGCAAGCGGCGCGTAAAGTAAAAGATGCGTTTTACTAGCGAGTTCAGCAGCCCGTCCCTTTCCACCGGATGCGTTTTAGACGTGTTTCACTCGCCAAAGCGTTCCACCCAGCTGGAGATCACAAAATCACAGGAGAATTGCAATTGCATAACTTAAAGGATAGTATGCAGGGGAAATAATAAAAGAAAAGTATCATAACCTCACCATCCACTCCCAGAACTGCATATATTTCTATCCATGCCTTTCTCATGTTGTCCTTGTAAAAATGATCACTGACATCATATAAACTGGGTAATTCTCCACTTCAAAGATTAAATTCTCGTCGTCCATGATAAAAACCAACAAATCAGACTCACAGACCTACTGACTTCAACCCTGGTATCACAGGTAGTGATGTTTAGTTTTTTTCATGGTTAAGTAATTGGAAATCTGCATGTGTCTTTTATTATGATATTTACCACATGCTTTACACTGCTTCCGTGCCTGATTTCCTTGCTGACCAGATCTAAACTACTGAGCTTTTTAGAAACGTAGAGCATAAAAAATATACCTGCCGTGTAAATTTAGGAGAGGGCCGTGACACAACGCTTCTGAGACGCGTCTGATTAGCACTGCTTCGCACCTGGTGGAAACAGTCCCATTGATTATAATGGCGGCTATCAGCTTCGTATTACGCTTCGCAGACGTTACATGCCGCTTACACGCCAGTTACACGTCTAGTGGAAAGTAGGGGTTCGCTTATATACTAAGGAGCCCCCTAGAGGACATGGAGGATATTTTTTCTTATTGTGTTCCCTTGCAATAATTTTGCTTTACCTTGCAAAGTTTTTGTGTTCCCTTGCAATAAATATTTTGCTCGCTCGCGAAGTGTTTGCATGTCATCAAAATAATAATGTATTTACTAGTCAGTTCATGTGGCACTGGGAATGCTGAATGTCTTCCTGTTAAGATATACAGATTTTTGTATGGCTTTTACATGTACGTTCATATCTTGTTTGTAAGAGATATCTGAAGTTTTATAGACACTAAGGAACATAAGTATTTGAACACCTTGCGATTTTGCAAGTTTTCCCACTTAGAAATTATGGAGGGGTCTGAAATTTACATTGTAGGTGTATTTCCACTGTGAGAGGCAGCATTTTAAAAAGAATTCAGGAAATCACATTGTCTAGTTAAAAATAAATGAATTTGTATTTTATTGCTGAACATAAGTATTTGAACACCTGAGAAAATTTTAATATTTGGTATAGAAGCTTTTGTTTGCAATTACAGAGGTCAAATGTTTCCTGTAGTTCTTGACCAGGTTTGCACACACTGCAACAGGGATTTTGGCCCACTCCTGTCAAGGTGGGACTTCCTCCCTGTCTGCGTCACTCCATGTCTCCTAGTGTTTGTCTGTTAATTGTCATCAGCCGTCTCCTGTTTCCCTGATTACTTTCCCATTGTTGTCCTAGCCCTTTTAAACCCCAATTCTCCCTCAGTCCTTTGTCGGGTCCTTCATCTATTCTCCCCCGTCGTGTTCTCCTTGCTTGTTTTAATTATGAATAATAAGGGGCTTGTCCTTTTGAGTGACAGGTCTCAGATGAGCTCTCAGCGCTAGCACTGGTGGCTAGCGGCTTGACTATCAGTTGAGTCTGACATGTTTATTCATGTTCGGATGCTAATTGTGCACTTATTGAACAAAGATAGCTTACTGTGGTATTGATTGCACTAACAGATCGTCCAAGAAGTCTCTGCTCTATTTTTTTTGGTAGGTAAACTTATATTTCTGCTGTGCATTTAAGACAACGCTACTTGGTCCAAAATGGGTTGAAATGATCAAGTTTCTTCTTTACTTTACATAGTGATTATTAAAATAGTTAATTATTGTGCTAATTAAAATTCACATAGTTTTAGTGAAAGTTATGGACCAACAAGGCTTCATGCTTTTATATGAAATTTATTAAAAAATTACTGAATCTGCCTAGGAGGCAGACAGGTAGCAGAGTCGCTCAAATGCGGTTTTCTGGCTAAAAGCGCCCGCTAAACTCCATTGGCTTTGGTTAGCTCTGGGTGAGCTCAGTTAGCCCGTGGCTACATCGCCTCTGAGTGTCAATCTGCACGCTGCCCTATTCACTCATTGTCCTCACCTGTCTCTCCAATCATTCACACCTGATCCTACTCACCTCCTGCCTTCAAAACCACTTCTCTCCACTCAGGCCGGATCATTAGCTACTAATTACTATTGATGTCTCGTGTGCCTTCCCTGCTGTCTTGTTCCTGCCCGATGTCCAATCTCTCCGTTCCTGTCGTCGTCTTCATCATCATCATCACCTTCACCGCCTCCTTTAATAAACATCCTGCACCTTCCTTCAGCGTCTGCATTTGGGTCCATACTCCACACACATCCCTGACAGAATGATCCGGCCTTAAAATGGATCCAGCACTCGCAGCAGAGATCGCCTCCCTCCGCCAGGACATCAGTGCCAACCTGGTGAAGCTCGCTGCCTCTCCTCACCTTCCTGTGCGCATCTCCGGAGCAGAGGAGCTCCTCGGAGGGCTCCCTCACTTCCGGAGTGTCATCTCTGCCCGGGATCTCACCGATCTGCGGCGTGAGGCGGAGAGGATTCGCCAGGAGGCGTTGGACCAGATCACCGGTCCGCCCTCTCCGCCTCCACCATCTGGCCGCAGGCGGCGGTCCCGGCGAGCCAGAGTTTCCGGGTGCGGGGAGCAGGGCGGCGCTCCCACACGGACCACCAACGTCGGCTGCATCTCCGCAGCTGCACGCACCGCCGGTTCTTTCCCCCGCCGTCTTTGTCCCTCCTCCAGCTGACTCTTCGGGGGCTCCTCACATCAGGGAGGAGGACCTGTTTGAGTTTTTCTATGGGGACAAGACGGCCTACCTCTGCTCCAGGGGAGATCCAGCTCCTCGTCGCAGACGGCGACACCGCCGAGGTGGGATCTCTTCTGAGGGGGAAATCAGAGCTCCAGTCCGTGAGCCCGTTCCAGCTCCAGTCCGTGAGCCCATTCCAGTCCCAGAGCCCGTTCCGGCTCCAGTCCCAGAGCCCGTTCTGGCTCCAGTCCCAGAGCCCGTTCCAGCTCCAGTCCCAGAACTTGCCGTTATTGTGGCTGCTGTATTCTTAGCAGTCACAGCGGCAGCTCTCCAGCGACGACATTTCCCCATGGGTCGCTGGAGCTCCCAGGGAGGGTCAGGGAGGACCCGTCGCTAGAGCTCCCAGGGAGGGTCAGGGAGGACCCGTCCCCACCGCTAGAGCTCCCAGGGGGGGTCAGGGAGGACCCGTCTCCGTCGCTAGAGCTCCCAGGGAGGGTCAGGGAGGACCCGTCCCCATCACCCGTGCCTCCAGACTCTTCGTCTCAGCCGGCGTCCGAGCCTCCAGACTCTTCGTCTCAGCCGGCGTCCGAGCCTCCAGACTCTTTGTCTCAGCCGGCGTCCGAGCCTCCAGACTCTTCGTCTCAGCCGGCGTTCGAGCCTCCAGACTCTTCGTCTCAGCCGGCGTCCGAGCCTACAGATTCTTCGTCTTAGCCGGCGTCCGAGCCTCCAGACTCTCTTCGTCTCGGCCAACCAGCCAAGCTCCTCAGCGGCTGCCTGACCCTCAGAAGAGGACCTAAGGGCCGTTTGCCCGAACTCCGTCCAGCCAGAGGACGCCATCCGGGTCATCCTCCGGACCTCCGTCCAGCCAGAGGACGCCATCCGGGTCGTCCTCCGGACCTCCGTCCAGCCAGAGGACGCCACCCGGGCCGTCCCCCGGACCTCCGTCCAGCCAGAGGACGCCACCCGGGCCGTCCTCCGGACCTCCGTCCAGCCAGAAGACGCCACCGGGGCCGTCCGCCCGACTTCCAGGGGCGTACCCAGATGTCTCGTCTGCCTTCCCTACTGTCTCGTTCCTGCCCGATGTCCAGTCTCTCCGTTCCTGTCGTCGTCGTCGTCTTCATCATCATCAGCATCACCTTCACCGCCTCCTTTTAATAAACATCCTGCACCTTCCTTCAGCGTCTGCATTTGGGTCCATACTCCACACACATCCATGACACAATCATCCGCCCCCACCCTCACAGCCCCACTCTCAGCTACACTTCTTTGCACATTTTTTGTATTTTTTGGCCGTGACGAGATGCGTGATAAAGCCATGATGGCGGTGGTGGGAACCGCCCAGTTGGCAATTCAATTCAGCTCTTCAGAAACCTATGGGTGACATCACGGAGGTTTCGTCCATTTTTATATATGGTCTATGTGTAATCCAATAGTATTGCTTTTATTGCAGGGGAACTTAATAAGAAAAATAATCTTTCATGTCCCCACCCGGGGACTCTGTAATTTACACTGCTTTGTTTCACTTATTGTTATATACCCTATATCATTCATTACAATTACATACACGTGGTTAACTGTGCAAATTAAGCAATGGCATCATTTAGTGACTTTTAGCAAATGTCGTTGGCACCAGAAGCTGTAAGTCCTGTTATTTTGGAACTGTGTGGTTTTCAGCAAAAAATGGTCCAACTGATATTGCATATGGGTTATACAATAAATCAATATATGGACTTAGTAAAAGTTAAGATTTGTCAAAATACTTATGGCTGAGAAAGTGTGTGATAAAGGAGGAATATAGGTTTGTTTCCAGCTTTAATCAGTTTAGCAAAATAAGAAGATATTTTTTTGAGGGTGTTGAATATTATATAGTCATACGTTATGTTCAATTATGGTTACATTCTTCCAACATTATTTATTACCTGAATATTTTGAGTAGAATTTAATGGATGTTAGTTTAGTCTGTCATTATCCTCATTTATCGTGTGTCTGGCAAAAAATATTGAGGCTAATCTGTTAATAGCACTAGTGCTAAATCTAAACTTGCTAGCAAGCTGAGCTTCTTCATTCTGTTGTTGTTAGGGAAAGACATATGGACTACATGCCATCTTGTTAGAATACATGTAAAATGTTTATTACAAGTTACAATGAAAAACTTTGCGAGAGCCTGAAGGCATCTGAAGGAAATTTCAAAGGTCTTCAGGGGCAAATTATATTGGTTTGTGGACGTAAGACTTTTAGTGGACTAACTCTTTTATTGGAGTATGTTAATTGGACCCTTGTGGATGTAAAAAGACTGTTTTTGTCCCTTGTGGATGTAAAAAGACTGTTTTTGTTTGAGATGGCTCTTTTATGTCAATGATATTTGACTTTCATTCGAGTGGATTGAAAAAAAGCATTTACCGTGTCTATTGTTATGATTGTATCCTTGAATGGCATAACATCTTTGGAATCTCAGGAATCTTAGCTTTATAAGGGTGTTACAAAACAAAAGTATGAAGAAATTATTTTCTTAAATGTATGGTGGGATGTATTCTCTTTTGCTTATAATGGAAAATCAACAATTGTAACTGCTGCACCCTAAGCAATTTAAAAACGTATTATTACAGCTATAGTAAAGCTGTCAGCGGCATTTATTTAACATTATTTTAATTTTCATACTCAGACTAAAGCAAAATTACAGAAAAAACACACACTAAAGTTAACATTTCAAAAGTTTAAAAATCAGATATCAGGTTAGTTGGGCTATCGGCTCTGGTAGAGCCCCTGTCAGCTGCTTCAGAAAGGGCTGTCTGTATCCTTCCCACTTTAATTTTAAAGCAACCTGAATAAAGATGTATTTTGGTGCTCCTTTAATTTTCTACCATACGACTGTCCACATCTTCCTTGTAATCGAGGGAAAAGTGAATAAACGTTAGTGCGCAGCAACAGTTGTTAGTGCGCAGCAACAGTTGTAGGAGGGGCAGCACTACATTACTCCATACTCGGCACATCTAGAGACAACTCTCATTATTCTGGTGCTTTCTCTGGCATCTCAGTAATAGGACTTTTAAATGCTGGAATGGTTGGATGGAGATGTGCTTTTGAAACCTCAACTTTTAACCTGGTGTGCCTTAATACTGGTCACAGGCCTCTCATAGTCACGATTCTACAGCCAAGAAAGATGATAGAGGGGAAACCCCTGCCTCCATGGATCTTGTTTGAACGCTCTAATGACTGCAGCTGTCAAACTGTGTCCTTAAGTGTGTATGATATTCATCAACTCATGTTTGTAGATTTTAAATGTACATCACAGAAGATTATTCTGGATTGTGAAAATACAGGCCATTATCTCATGATTCTGAAATGTTGACATAAATATGGGTGCAGATGTTTTGCACATCCTTTTAATTGATAGGACTAACAAACAGTGCAGTTGTGTGTTAGTTTAAGGTACTATCAAACAATAGTTTGAACCTAACTAATTTAAGTAATTAAGGTATTTAATTTAGGTAAACCTTTGTTAAAGATTTGAATTCAACAATATCTTGTTAAGTGCAGCCTAAACATTGTTTGGATATTAACCTAGTTAAGTGTCCTATGTGTTGTAATTTCAACTCACAAATATTAATTAAACTGTACACAATTAAGATATATGCAGATTGCTACACCAGTTTTATTGGTTTAAATCTAACAGTTCACTTTATTAGTGTGTGTTTACACGTGGAAATGAAATGTATTTTTCTGTGTCCAACAGCAAAAGTACATCTGATAGAGGTCGTCTGTTACACATCAAATGCATTTACTTCCCTGAAGCATTCCGAGGTAAAATTTGAACTTCTAAGACAGGATACTTTAAATTCACACTGAATATTCTGCCACCTATTGTTTTTTTCCCATACTTTTAAAAAGTCTTGAAGGTTATCTCTCCACCAAATCTGCTGATGGTCTTTGCACTGCTTCTCATCTGGGTTTTGTGTTGTCTATTTGAGCACCTTTTGATTTTTGGGCTCTTTCGAGGTTTGCTAAAAGAAGGAAGGAACCCCCCCCCCACACACACACACGCACACAACCACACACACACAACCACGGGGGTCCCAGACAAAGAGCGAACAAAGACATTTGTTTCCAGCTATATTGCCACCATCAACAGCAGCATCTTGCTTGTTAGCTGTGCAGAGCGAATGGGAATGTGGATAGGGGTATTTGGAGGTGGAAGAAAAGAGATGCTATCCAGACTAAATGAGGGAAGATTCACACAGCATAATGAAGGCTGGACCCATGGCTTCACAGCTGATGTGTATCTAAAAAGGCCTGGTAAATACTGTTTCGGAACAGAAGGCTTTATCTGCAGATATACATATCCCCTGCAACCACTGCCCCCCACATGAGGGCTAGATCTATCTTTTGGATCACCTTTCTTCTTGTTTTTTTTCTTCTTCCTATTTTATCTGCAAAGGTGAAAATATGTGAGACTTCAGTTTAACTCTTTAAGAATCTGTGCACACTCCCAATAGTTTCAGAAAGATATGTTGGAGAAGAAATTTCAAGTAAAATTCTGTGAATTCTAACAGAAAATCTAACTAAAAAAACGTTACTGTTGTTTCTAATCGTTTGTACTTTATATACAATAGAACTAAAATATAATGTACTGACTAGTCATTTCAGAAAGAGTTCTTACAAGGTTTTAAAGCTACGAAATGAAGAAATAATTATATCAGGGATGGATTTAGCTGCTCATGACTTTGAATCTAATGATCTGGATTGAACTCCAGTTCCAGCTAATCTTCGCCGATACCTTCTCATGTGAAATATCATCCTAACATTGTACATGCTGTTTCTTTGTGGCGTGTGTTGCAAATTGAATAGTATTTCTTTGGGGTTAGGCATCAAAATAATAACCGAGATTAGATCGGATAGAACCCAAATGCAAACAGGATTCAGGCAGAATCATGTTAAATGGTGAACTTTTATCAAATGTAAAAACCACAGAACATTGGGCAGCATAAAGGCTTAGGAGCACAGAAGACAGGGAAACTGGATGCAAGGGTGACTAAAAGAAGAGTCATTTAAGGTTTGGCAGTGATACTGAATGATCATTAGGTAGTTGGTGACAACATGCTGCAACTGTTGGGGAAGGCAAGGAACTAAAGTAAAACTGAAAAGATTGGATTGGGAAATTACTGTGAATCCAAAAAAGGTCAACAAACTAAGCAGTACTAAAATGATCTAATACATTTAAAACTGAAATTTAAAGACTTAACATCCAACACCTGTGAAACACTGAGGTAAACCATAATTACAACAAAAACTGCACACTAAAATACCAAAATCTAAGAATGAATTGAAAAACAACCCTGAACTAACTAAACCAAAATCCCACAAATCATGACAAGTACAGGGCTGAGGTGGAGTCAGATGGTTTGATGTGTTTGTGTCCATTCCACCTCTGCAGAGACAAAAAAAATGGGCAACTTCTATTTCCAAAATTAGCATTTCATGTTTATTTGCGCAAATAGTAAAGCTGCTTTCACACTCTTTCTTATCACACCCGTGATGTTTGTGCACCCAAATCATTTTTTACCTGGGTCTAAACTTGAAGAAGTTAAGCACATTTAAAAAAAATTTGGAGTATATATCTTGCTGATGATTTGCAAAGTGCATGTGTATAATGTCAAAGTCAAATCTTTATTAAGCACAAAGAAATGAAGTAAAATCAAATAAAATGTTCAGGAAATACATGTGGAAAAACAAAACGGACTAAAACACAGCAAAAATACATAATATTTACTAAAGTCCATGCTCTATGACTTAATGCTTGACTATAGGGATAAAAGTACAATTGTCATACATAGTCTATAAATGCTCCCCAAATGGTCAAATTATTATTTGCTAAATGAATCTGAAAATAGGGTCATCTCCACTGTCACGTTAGCCACTCCAAGCACCCATTACGCAGAGTTGAGGGAATTTTCATCAGTGCAGACTGAACATCTGCAATCGCAGCATGAGATTTAGTCATGCTATTAAATCATTGCTGGATCATTTAAGTAGCATTTTCATACCTTTCATAGCAGTGGCACCTTATGTGTGGTAAAAGTGCCAGCGTGTTCAAATACCATCCCTCCATCCATGCATCCATCCATCCATCCATCCATCCATCCATCCATTTTCTTCCGCTTATCCGGGGTCGGGTCGCGGGGGCAGCAGCTTAAGCAAGGACACCCAGATTTCCCTCTCCACCGGCCACTTGTTCCAGCTCCTCGGGAGGAATCCCAAGGCGCTCCCAGGCCAGCCGAAAACCTTGGTCCCTCCAACGTGTCCTGGGCCTTCCCCTGGGCCTTCTCCCAGTGGGACGTGCCCAAAACACCTCACCAGGAAGGCGTCCAGGAGGCATCCTGACCAGATGCCCGAGCCACCTCTACTGACTCCTCTCGATGTGGAGGAGCAGCGGCTCTACTCTGAGCCCCCTCCGGATGACTGAGCTTCTCACCCTGTCTCTAAGGGAGAGCCCAGACACTCTACGGAGGAAACTCATTTCAGCCGCTTGTATCCGTGAGTTCGTGACCATAGATGAGGGTAGAAACGTAGATCGACCGGTAAATCGAGAGCTTCGCCTTTCTTCACCACGAAAGACCGGTATAGCGCCCGCATAACTGCAGATGCCCTACCAATCCGTCTATCGATCTCCCGCTCCATTTTTCCCTCATTCGTGAACAAGACCCCCAGATAGTTAAACTCCTCCACTTGGGGAAAGCTGTAGATTACGTTCCGATGAAGCCAACAGGACCACGTCATCTGCAAAAAGCAGAGACCTGATCCTGAGGCCACTGAAACGGATCCCCTCAACACCTTGGCTGCGCCTAGAAATCCTGTCCATAAAAGTTATGAACAGGATTGGTGACAAAGGGCAACCTTGGCGGAGTCCAACTCTCACTGGAAACAAGCCCGACTTACTGCCGGCAATGCGAACCAAACTCTGGCACCAGTCGTACAGGGACCTTACAGCCCGTATCAAGGGGCCCGGTACCCCCTACTCCCGGAGCAGGGAGTAGGGGGTACCGAGGGACACGGTCGAATGCCTTCTCCAAGTTCACAAAACACATGTAGACCGGTTAGGCGAACTCCCACGCACCCTCCAGGACCCTGCTGAGGGTGTAGAGCTAGTCCAGTGTTCCACGGCCAGGACGAAAACCGCATTGTTCCTCCTGGATCCGAGGTTTGACTATCCGTCGGACCCTCCTCTCCAGAACCCCTGAATAGACCTTACCAGGGAGGCTCAGAAGTGTGATCCCCCTGTAGTTGGAACACACTCTTTTTACACCCTTTTTAAACAGGAGGACCACCACCCCGGTCTGCAAATCCAAGGGAACTGCCCCCGATGTCCACACAATATTGCAGAGCCGCGTTAACCAACACAGCCCCACAACATCCAGGGCCTTGAGGAACTCCAGCCGAATCTCATCCACCCCCGGAGCCTTGCCACCGAGGAGCTTTTTAACGACCTCGGTGACCTCAGCACCAGAGATTGGAGAGCCCGACCCAAAGTTCCCAAACCATGGTTCCAGATTGGAAGGCGTGCCAGTGGGACTGAGGAGGTCTTCAAAGTATTCCATCCACCAACCCAAAACGTCCCGCGTCGAGGTCAGCAGCACACCATCCCCACTGTAAACAGTGTTGGTGGCAGACTGCTCCCCCCCTGAGATGCCGGATGGTGGACCAGAATCGTTTCGAAGCCGTACGGAAGTCGTTCTCCATGGCCTCTCCAAACTCCTCCCACACCCGAGTTTTTGCCTCCGCGACCATCCGAGCCGCACTCCGCTTGGCCTGCCGGTACCTATCAGCTGCTTCAGGGGTCCCACAAGCCAAAAAGACCCGATAGGACTCCTTCTTCAGCCTGACAGCATCCCTTACCGCCGGTGTCCACCAGCGGGTTCGGGGGTTGCCGCCACGACCTTGCGGCCACAGCTCCGGTCAGCCGCCTCGACAATGGAGACGCGGAACATGGTCCACTCGGACTCTATGTCCCCCGCCTCCCCCGGGATGTGTTCGAAGTTCTGCCAGAGGTGTGAGTTGAAGCTCCTTCTGACAGGAGACTCTGCCAGACGTTCTCAGCAGACCCTCACAACACGTTTGGGCCTTCCAGGTATGTCCGGCATCCTCCCCCACCATCGGAGCCAACTCATCACCAGGTAGTGGTCAGTGGACAGCTCAGCCCCTCTCTTCACGCGAGTGTCCAAAACATGCGGCCGCAGATCAGATGAGATGGCAACCAAGTCGATCATCAAGCTGCGGCCTAGGCTGTCCTGGTGCCAAGTGCACACATGGACACCTTTATGCTTGAACATGGTGTTTGTTATGGACAATCCATGACGAGCACAGAAGTCCAACAACAAGACACCACTCGGGTTCAGATCGGCGGGGCCATTCCGCCCAACCACACCCCTCCAGGTCTCACTGTCATTGCCCACGTGAGCGTTGAAGTCCCCCAGCAGAACAAGGGAATCCCCGGGAGGAGCACTCTTCAGCACCCCCTCCAAAGCCTCCATAAAGGGTGGATAATCTGATCTGCCGTTTGGTGCGTAAGCACAAACAACAGTCAGGACCCGTCCCCCCACCCGTTGGCGGAGGGAGGCTACCCTCTCGTTCACCGGGGTAAACCCCAACGTACAGGCGCCGAGATGGGGGGCAACAAGTATGCCCACCCCAGCTCGGCGAAGAGAGTCCAACCCCTCTCGAGGAGACGGGTTCCAGAGCCAGAGCCGTGCGTCGAGGTGAGTCCGACGATGTCCAGTTGAAACCTCTTAACCTCGCACACCAGGTCCGGCTCATTCCCCACCAGAGAGGTGACGTTCCACGTCCCGAGAGCCAGCTTCTGCAGCCGAGGATCGGACCGCCAAGGTCCCCGCCTTCGGCCGCCGCCCATCCTGCACAGCACCCGACCCCTACGGCCCCTCTCACAGGTGGTGAGCTCATGGGAAGGGGGACCCATGTAACCTCTTCGGGCTAAGCCCGACCGGGCACCATGGGTAAAGGCCCGGCCACCAGGCGCTCGCCAACGTGTCCCGCCTCCAGGCCTGGCTCCGCAGGGGGACGCCGGTGACCCGCGTCCGGGCGAGGGAACACTGAATCCATTTGTCTTTTTCATCAGAGGGGTCTTTTGGGCTGCACTTTGTCTGGTCCCTCACCTAGAACCAAATTGCCATGGGTGACCCTACCAGGAGCAAAAAGCCCCCGACAACATAGATCCTAGGATCATTGTTCAACTACCATGTACACACAAAGCAGATATGCAACAGTGTGACTTACACTATTACTTACCTATTTCTTCTCTTATTTAAGCTTTTTTAATGAGAAAAGCACCAATCCTGTGCCTGAAAATAGAGCCACCCAAACATGTGTTTGCACTGACTACAAGAACAGAGGTAAACCTGCAAAGATTGCTTTTTAATAAATCAAAAGGAGTTAATTCATCACAAGCATTCACAACATTACAAAGGATGGTGAATATTAAGTTCTGATCACATTAAAATGGACTTTGATGTAGATTCCCATTTTAGATGATGCTGGTGTCAACATACCTTGTCTATTACCTTATTATATGCCATAAATGTAGAGTGTTTTTTAATTCTAATCTGACAGATGGTCCGAAACATTTGAAAAGTACTCTGCTGTTAACTTTTTATCAACCAGCAGACTTCTGAAAGGGGGCGAAGAACAAACAAAAGAAGTGATTTCTTTGAAAAATGTACGCTTTAAAAAAAAAACGAAATCTGCCTTCTATTGGAAGCTACAGGACGACTTAAGGTGTGACAAGTAACAATGGCATCTCCTGCTCACATGTTGGTTCTGTCTGCCTCGGCTCGGGTTCCGCCAATTTGGGATTTTGTGGACTAAAACGTCTTTTGTGTCAGAGCACATGACGACACTTTACACAGATGTTTTACATCAGCATTTGCTGTTAGAGACGCTGTGGAAATTTCCTATTATAAGAGTAAAAAGTCTTGAGTTGCGGCCAGAAACTGCAGCAGTGAGATCATTCACCTCTGACCAGCCGGCATAAAAGGAGCTTTTTCTTTGAGGACAATTGAACATTTGTGCCAAACAGAAAGAAATCCTGTTATGAACACATCAAGAAAGGGACATATTCATGGCCAGTCGAAGAAGAAAGTGAAAAAGAAAATGTTCTTTTCATTCTGAACAACAATAGCTCCTTCTGCCAAATGAACATACAAAACAAACTAAAGAAAAATGGAAAAGGAGAGAACACTCATCTATTTAATATGATGATTATTTTATATATGCTTTCCCAAAGCATACTGCTATTGTATAAAGCACTTAAGCATGTATATGCATGGCCATGCAAAAGAACTGAACCCCTTGAACCCTTTATTAATGTTTCAACCAAAAGCTTAAATGTATTTTATGTGTGATTTGATCGGTCTAAAATACAGCTTTTCTGTAAAGGCTTTAGGTGTTTATTAGACCACAACACCATGAAGACCAAGGGTGAAGTCGCAGAAAAGTCTAAAGCAGAGAAAGGTTCTAAAACTATATCAGCATTTTATAGGAGCATTGTACAATTCACAATCTGGAAATAGAAAAGGGCAAAACAAAGAGAGCATTAATCAGAGAAGCACCCAAGGGGTCTATGGAAACTCTGGAGGAGCTGCTGAGATCCACAGCTCAGGTGAAGATGGCAATTTGACTGGAGACTGGATTTGAGGTTTACCTTCAGGCAGGACTACAACCCTAAACCTACAGCCAGAGCTACAATGGAAGGGTTTTAAAATCAAGCACAAACAGACATTAGAATAGCCCGGTCAAAGTCCATACCTAATTCAATTGGGAATTTGTGGTTATATTCAGATTTATAGTTCTAAAAAACGGTAACAAACGTGGTTTGGTTTACTTCTTTTCGTTCTCTCTTACACAATTTTAACAAAATACATTGAAGTTTGTGGTTGTTACTGTTTTGTGACCCTACACCGAATATTTTCCATCTATGATCGGTTTTTAAAACGGTGATGGAAAAACCTGAAGTCCGTCTGTCATTTTGACAGATTATAGTTCTCACCCCTGAACACTTGGCGAAGACACGTAGACATTTTTAACTTTACACACAGGTACAGTACAGGTAAATAAATCAATCAAAAGAAGGTTACCATAAGAGCATCTGAGCATCATTTCCGACCAGGACAACTACCAAATGCATCTCGCTATCTGGGAGGTGACAGCCTGTTAAAAAGTTATTGAGGCTTTGACCCACTATGGGTCACAGACCGATTCAGCTGAACCACCAATGCAGAAGGAGCGCATTCTGCAGGATTTCCTCCCGTTGAACCAAGTGCCTGCGGGATCAGGAAAACCCCTTGTTGAAAAAGTCTTGCTGACTTCTGAAATGAAATGTTCTCTGATTTCCAAACTTTGGCTCAAGTGGCGCTTGTAATTCCAGTCTCCAGTGTAGCAACAGAGCACAGATTCAGCCTCCAGAACATCAAAACCCCCTCGAGACGTTGTCTGTCCAAGGCACAAGTCCGAAACCTGAGACATTTGATTGCATTCAAGCGGGTGCGCAATTCAGGTCCATGTGGTCCAGGAGGAGGTTTTGAGACTGTGCATGGATTCTCTGTTCACCTTGTTCAGATTGAATATGAATTAAAATGAAGAAAAATTAAATACTATTCAATAGGTCATTATTATCATTTTAAAAACTGATGAGTGAAAAGAGGTTATGATGGGATTTTTTGACCCGTCAGTGGAAATGTCGGACAACTAAAAGGTCTAAGTCATCCTCTGCCCTACAGTAAAGTTTGTTTGACATTATTCACAAAGCCCTGAATCTCTGAGGGGATCTGACATCCAGCAGTTGGGAATACTTCCAGTAGGTGATAAGACGAACATACATGTTTAGCTAGACTGATCTAAATAATCACTAAGCCCGAGTGAAACCATAGAGTTACATGTAAGGAGTGAAGATCTTGGCATTTACTGTCCTTGCACCACATTTTAGATGATGCATTTTGTGTGTCCTTAAGGGAAAAACAAGATTTCCTTTCCTCCTGTCAGTGCAATTGAGCTATTACAAAAGAGGTGTGGGGGGGGGGAGAAAAGTAAGAAAAAGGTCAGCTGGATGTGAAGCTCCTCTATTATCAGCAATCTTCCCTTAGCTTCCATAAGCAGCTTGTTTCTAAGCTGCAACCTAGCCAAGCATGAAGAGAATATAATTTTAGCCAATCTCCCGGTAGCATGGATGCACGGAAAACCATTGTAAAGCTAGCAAAATAGCCACAATAGAGTCCGTGGCCTTTCTGATAAAGATCTGCATGGGTAATGCTAGGGCAGCAATGAAAGCAATTTTGCTTCTTCACAGTTAACCCAGCTCCTTCCATCTGAGCGCTGTCCCTTGGTGAAGAAAGAGGTGGGTGGCAGGTTTTATTGTGTATAATTATAAGCGGTAAAGCACAGTGAACTTTCAGGCTTTAATTCTTGCCTTACTGGCAGCTTGTGCTGAGCTTTGCTGGTTTTACAGACTCACTGTTTTTAGATCTTTTAAAGGCCTGCCAGAGCTACAAAAGAAAATGCTGTAAATGCTCTTAGTAATCAAAGTGTTAAAGCATTAGGGGAAGTAAACACAAATACTTTATTGCAATTCAAGTTCTTTTGTCGCATTTTGAGGGATAGGATGTTCTTGATTAGTACTACAAATGATCAAAGGAAAGTACACTGTGGCTCTGAAAAGTCTACACACCCTTTTAAATGTCAGGTGTTTGTGACCTAAGAAATCAGATCACATTAAATAATTTCCAAAGTTTGTTCGCCTCTAATAAAACAAATATTTTGAACAGTTCAACTGAAAAATAATCACATTTGTTAAGGGGAAATAATAAAAAAAAAGCTAAAAAATAACTTGCATAAGGTAACGTTGCTGGAGCATCATTTCATTCAATGCTCATTAAAGATTCTGTAGCCATCGTTTGCATAGAGATGAGAAACAATCAATGATCTCATTGTGCAAAGGTATCAGTCAGGGGAAGGGTAAAATTTTCTGGCCACAGTTCCAAAAGCTTTGTTTGTCATAAAAACAACACAGAATGCCACCACAAGAATGCACGATAATCCTAGTAAAACATGGTGGCAGAAGCATCTTTCATGATTCGTGTGAGGGAGGACCCAAATGAAGCAAACTTGTGGGCAAAATAATTCAAGGTTGTAACGGGGAAAATTCACCAGGTAACTTCTACCAGAATACAATGAACACACGGAGAAATTAGGCTGGGAAAATAGAAGAAGGATCCTGCGAGGTGTGACTGAAGGGGAACAGCTGAAATACTGAGCAATCGGAGGTAAGTGGAGACACCTGGGAGACGGGAAGCAGGGAGCAATTAGGACATGTGAGACAACTGGGAAGGGGAGCAAGCTGGCAGGCTGAAGAAAGGTAAAAAATATAAACAAAGTAGAGACAACGGGGAGGAAAAGACGGCAAGAAACATAACAACTAACCTTAGAAAGTGCAAGCATAAACAAAAAGAGATAAGAAGGAAGAATAATACAGGAGAAATAAATTAAATGGATCTAATATGGAAGAAGAAGAAGGGGCTCACCCAGGGCAGCATTCATGCAAGAACTGCCACTGTGTTCCATCTCATTTATCTGTGCACGTTTCCCCAAACTCATGTTTGGAATTGAATCATTAATAATATGTCTCACAATATGTCTCTTTTTAAAGGTTTTGAAATTATTTATGATAAAAAAATTTTAAAGTCACAAAAATAATGATGCATCGTCAACTTAATTGTAAGCATTTTACAGTTCTGCTCAGGTGTGTATTTACATTTATTACAGGCAGGAACGTCGTTCTGTCTTAAGCTTTTGAAGACTTATTTGAACTCTACTTTTTGCAGGATGCAGGGATTCTGCAACTTTCTTGAATTCTAAGTATATTTACGAAAAACTCACTTTACATATTGTCACTTGTTGTTTTCTCAGTTTTAAATCAGATGTGTCCTTCAGTGACTTTTATTTGGCGGAGCAAAACAAGTGAGCCGTATGTGAGAAGACTGCACATAGATCGGGAGTGTTTGACAACAACAGGATGGAAGCGTTTAATGAAGAGGACTGGGGCGGACTGGCGTGGTCTTGGTTTTTCATCAACGAGCTACAATGATTATTAGCACGGTTCATTAGTTATGCATGTATTCCAAAACTGCATGTATTGCTGCTGTCATGACATGCCATGTAAATTGTAAAGGCGATGCAAGCATAACATGGCAGGTGAAAATGCATTAAAAAAAACAACCAACCTGACAAATTTAAACAACACAAGTTTATTTATTCTAATGTAAACAACAACAGCCACTTTTTTTTCTTACCTGAATCTTCTGAAAGAAAAAAGAAAATAATGCCTCAATGCATGAGGGATCAATAAAAAAATAGCCTCAGACCCTTTGCTCGTTTGGCACTTCCCCCTGAAGAAGTAAATTATTGGTCATGACTGCATGTTACCACATGAGCACAAAAGATGAGCGCATGCTAACTTCATCTTCTGAGTGTAGCTCTGGTAGACTTTCACATTGTGGCTCAAACAATGACCTGTATCTCAAGACTCAGTCCAGCACGGTCCTGTTTTTTAATTACTCTGGCACAAACTATAACACCTGGGACTATGCACCCCTGTCTTTAATGATGTGTACCAGTAAGGTACTCTGTAACTGGGATAACGATGCTGGTCTTTGTGTAAACTCCTCCTATTCCAGAGGGTAGTTTTTTAAATATATACCCTTATATGTAGGTATAAGCAAACCCTTTTCGTATGGACAGAGTCATGAGTCAGTTGTAGTCAGTTGACTTTTTTGGGGAGGGATTGTAAAAGTGGGCACATCAACATAACAAAACATCTTGGAAAAATAAAGCCCACATGTTTAAATAACAAAAAATAAAACATGTAATAACTCAGAATAGTATAAAAGTGTACCTGTTTAAGCTAAACACTCATGCGGTAATCTTGGAGTGGTTTGGGGTTTTTGAGTTTTCTCTCTGTCTCCTACTTTTCTCCCCTTCTTGGCTTCTGATCTCTCTCTAATGGCAAAGCCATTCTGACTCACCGCTTGCAACTCATTGAGCTTTCATGTTAAACAAAGACCAGTGCTACTCCCAGTCTTGGCCAGATTGTCTGTCAATGGATGTGGTAACCCAGACCTTCTTGTTTATTCTTAGAAAAACCTAATTAATTACACTCTGTTTCATTGTTCCCTAGACTTGCTTACCTGGAGCCTATCTCATGTATCCACCACCTGTGGCTCAGTCCTGCTCAGGCCCGCCCCCTGAATGCAAACAAACCAATAGCATTCAACTACCAGTCTCTCGGAAACAAACAGACTCGGACATTCTTGCCGTCTCGCTCGGTAGAGAAGAATTAGGACCTGCGACACTTTTGTGGTTTTTTTGGGCTGCATTTGCACAAATATAGTTAAACGATGTACCTGGGGCACATGCAAAAGTGATACACGGTATACTGAGAGGATATGCAGCAGAGTTTTTTTTATCCCGTCTCCCAAACCAAAACTAAACATAGACAAATGTCTCTGTTGGATAAAGTGTGTGGCAGAGTGCACAGTCAACCTAACATGACAACTAGGAACAAGAATGTACGTTTGTAGACATTCTTGGAAAGACAACAGTCTTGTATAATCTCAGCAATCAGGTCATATAGGTTAATATCAATCACAAAAAGCCTAGTGGTAATGAGCTTTCTTAAGCTAGCCACTTACTGTAGCAGGCTATTGTTAAGTTAATGGGGGTTAAATGAGTTTAAAACATCACCCTGCTGTACATGAACAATGCTGATCTTCAATGATATTTCCCTTGTCAAAGGGGATTGATGCCAGATGAGGCTTCTCCCTCTTGTTTTGAGATCGGAAGATCTGTGCCTCTAATTTAAGTTTATTTTCATGTAATGCTACTTTGACATTTTTGCACATAGCCCCCCCATGGCATAATGCCGACCCTTCTGAAGGCTCCTCGAAGATTGTTTGCTCCAAAAGTTGTCTACAGCCTCTTTAGGACATGTTTTAGCACTGACCGCTGTCATTCCAAATATGCAGTGAGCTGCGACGGCTTGATTCGAGTTAGCGACAGTAACTGAGGAGGGCGTGGCTAAGTGGGGAATGAGCGACAGGTCGATTGTGCATCCATTGCCTGAAAGTAGTTTTTATTAGAATATTCTTCTTGAACACAGGCCATTACTCTGAAACCACTCCATTCATCTCGTGGAAAATAATTCCCAGGACACTTGTTTCCTTTCTGCCTTCACTGTCGAAAGAGACCCTCGCTCTCTTCTACTGAGGGAAGAACACAACACCTCACATCTCACCAATCAGTATAGATAAAATGATGAATGGTTTTAATGAATAACGTTGCAAAATCTCGAATTTATATGCTTATTAAGGAAATCAGCTTTAGAACTAAATTTGCTGCAGTAGGCAGGAAAAGTAAAGTAACCAAGTGTTAATAAATATAGCTGCATTTTGGACTGCATAAGCAGGCAACAGGCCTTTTGGAAGATGTTTTTGATGTTCAACATACATAATGAAGCAACACATCTAGTCTTTTCCCTTCAGCAGCTTGGAAACAAATGTTAAAGTAAACCTATATGTATGTAGTCTTCAGAATGGTCTGGTTTTATTTATTTGAACCTGTTATCAGTTTCAAAGTCTCTCCCCAAAAATAATCAAAAGGAGTTTAACTTTTGACATAATCAGACACTCATATCACCAGCTTTTTTGTGTGCGCATGTTTTCAAGGCTATTTTGGTGAGGAGCTCCAAATCTTTGGTGGTTGGAAGGCCTCCTTGCAATCACCCTAATCTTTATCCACCTGCACAAATGCTCTATCACATTCAAGTGATGCTTGTAAAATGAAAAGATTGGTTTACAGTAAATATAACTTGCCTGTGCCATGAATAAATTTGGACTTAAATGCACAGACCCTTTCTAAAAAATTTGAATATCATGGAAAGGTTAATTTCCATAATACGATTCAAAACGTCAAACTTCCATACTGTACATAATAGATTCAGGGCCCACAACTTAAACGATTTCAAGTATTTAGTTGTTTATTTGTACATAATTTAGGCTTCCAGCTCAAAAAAAACACGAAAACAGGAAATCCAAAAATTAGAATACTGTGAAGAAATCACCATTTACTTCTCAGTTTTTGCAGAAAAAAAGAACGAAATTAGGATAACGTCAAATCAATCAAAATATGGTACTTTCAAAACAATATGTCAATCTTCAATACTTCTCGTGGCATTGAGGCAATCAGCCTGTGGCATTGCCTGGGAGTTATGGAAGCCCAGATTTCCTTGATGCTTGCTGTCAGCTCTTCTTTGTTTTTGGGTCTGGTGCCCCTCATTGTCCTCTTGATAATACCTCAGAGATTCTGAATGGGGTTTAGGTCCGGCTAGTTTGCTGGCCAGTCAAGCACTGTGATGGCATGGGCATCAAACCAGGTTTTGGTGCTTCTGGTGGTATGGACAGGGGTCAGGTCCTGCTGGAAGATGAAATCTGCATCTCCATCCAGATCCTCAGCAGAAGGAATCATGAAGTCCTCTAAAACATTCTGGTAGACTGATGCGGTGACCTTGGATTTAAGAAAGCAGAATTTACCAACATCTGCCCTGGACATTGTACCCCAAATCATGACTGACTGTGGATATTTCACACGGGACCTCAAGCAGCTTGGGTTCTGTTCCTCACCCGTCTTCCTCCAAACCCTTGGACCTTGATTCCCGAATGAAAGGCACACTTTACTTTCATCGGAAAAGAGGACCTTGGACCACTGGCCAACAGTCCAATCAGTTGTCAAGTCTGCATTCTTCCCCATATTGAACCTAACTCAGACAATTGAACCAAATTGAAGCAAAACTTGTACAGGCGCTTCAAGTTTAGTAGATGAGTGGTGTGTGACACTCAGTTAAAAAAATTCATGCGCTGTAAAATTTGGGCTGATTTCTTCACAGAATTCTAATTCTTTGAATTCCTGTTTTCGTGGGTTTTATGAGCCGGAAGCCCAAATTATGTACAAATAAACAACTAAATAATTGGAATCGTTTAAGTTGTGGGCCCCAAACCTATAATCTATGGAAGTTTAACGTTTTAAATGGAATTAAGGAAATAAATAAACTTTTCCATGATATTCAAATTTTTTGGAAAGGGTCTGTATATGTCTAATGTGTTTCCCCCACCATTTTCAGGAATTGAGAAATCCTCTTTCGGTTTTGCCTTTTTATTGTTTATTTGAGGGATGGTTTGAAGTGTTAAGGATCATTAAACAGATTTAGCTATTGTGATCCTACTAGTTTATCTATTTATAGAATATTTCCATATTACGTTTAGATTGTTACAAAGAGTGGTTAGCTTTTGAAGAGTACTCGCAGACAAAACACCAGCATGTTGTTGTGAAATTCCTAAGATAAAATTCTTAGAAGTATCACTTCCAGCTGTTGTTAAATCCATCAGAGCTGTCTAAAGGGAAATCACTGTATTGTCTGATAGAAAGCTGGTTATAATAGTCGCCAGTGATTGTAGCCACAATACAGATCCCATCTTTTCTGTAATCTACCGCAAAACTTTTCAGCGGTACCTGAAGGGTGAAGAAGCAGGATGAAGAAGAATGCAAAGATTCCATTTTTTCAATGTCTGTTTAACAATTAAAAGAAAACAAGACCAGCTCCTAAGTTGTACAGTAATATCTCTTATCTCTGTTTGAAGTACATGCATGTATATGAAGTGCAACATTTCATACAGGTAGAAAAATCTTTAGAAAAAACTACCAAAGCAGAATATATAATTTATATGCTAAAGGTAATAGGCCTCTTTGCGTTCTACCGTTAACCTGGAGAGGTGTTCATATTTTATGTTTTGTAATTTTACAAGGACACATCAAAGTGGAAATAAGGCATTTTTCTCAATATACAGTCTGCTATTTAACTGAAAGTTAATTATCTTAAATGAGCCTGATGATGGCGAGACATGACCCTTGCTGCAGACAGTAATGAGAAAGACACGCATACATTATTGGAATGTTTTGGCACTATCTCTAAAGCACTTTCAGATGATTTGTCCTTAACCGCACTAGACACAGAGGTCCATCTCCACTTTTGTTTTCTTAGTTTTACTGCATTGCACAGTTCACAGGAAGAGGTCACACTTTTTGTATCAGCTTTGTAGAAGGAAAAATATTATTTGAAAGATAAACCTTTTTTTTTTCTTCTTTTCAGCAGAGAGAGAGAAAAAAACTGTGCATGCTCACACATCTTGAACAGAATTGGGGGAAAAAAAGAAGAAAAAGCTACAGTCTCACGAATTGGCCCCGTCTCGGCTTGGAAGAATGCCGCTTTGCTTGAGGTAAGGAGTAGCAATGGTCATTTAATTAACCTTTCCTGCTTCAATCTGCTCACAACAATTTTGCCTGTGACTCCCTTTAATAGTTTAATGACCTTGCTGTCAGTAAGACTGAGGAGGACTGAGTCAAAGTATGATTTAATTAAAAGAGTCCATATGTTTAAGACTGTTCCTGCAGAGATGCAGAAACATCGGGGTTGTTGGCAGCTACAGGACTGACCTTGCTATTGAGTGTCAAATTGACAGCATGAGCCACAGTGTAAATAATTAGCTGAGAGACGTAAAAGAAAAGCAATCTTTGAATAAGGCGTGTGTGTGTTTTTTTTCCCCACTCTGGTGGTCGTAATCAGTGTCCAGTAATGCTGACTTCATCCACAATATGGTGCTAGTGTCCCTTTAAGGAAATACACTGCTTTTGTATGCCAACCAAATGCAGTAAGGAATCTCTACAGTACAAATGTCCACCTTAAAGACAGTCTAGATCGCCGGGACTAAACAAAATTAATTCCCACAAACATTTTATAACGGTTCAGATTTCACCAGTTTCAACACAATGCACAACATTGGGTCCACGAGAATAAGTCAAGTTTTTTTGCAATATTCTTAGTGAAAAATCAATTATCATAATTTGTATTTTCCACATGATAAAGGTTTCAGAAACCACACTTTAAAACTGTGTTTTAAGGAAGTATAATCTGAAATGATCCAGTCAACGTCTGACTTGGCCATATGTTGCTGTTTATATGCTTGTGTCTTTCTAATGCGATCCTAATCTCCAAAATAAAGCATTGGAAATGGTCAATTTTTGGGTTTTCACAAACAGAATAACAATGTGTTTCAAACAGTGTTGTAAAGACGTAAAGTGTGAAAATCAGAAAGTTCAGGTTTGATCAGGCCAAGTATTTCAGATTTTTACCTACAGATGATCAACTGTAGCCCAGACGGGATAACAAATACTGATGTCCCATTAGCGGGTAATGGTATCCTCACAGTGCTTTGTAATCATTTGTATCTCCTCGTCCTCCCTATGTTTTTTGTACTGTGTATATGCTAAAAAGCTCATATAAAAAAAAAAAACTGTCTATATGTGGTAAGAGGCTTGTTCAGTGCTTTTGTAACGGAGTGGTGTCAGTCAGCCGGCAGAGAGTCTTTATTAGCTGACGCTGTCAACACAACAGGACAACTTGAAAAACTACTTCCTGTCATACTTCCAGAGTCACATTTTGACGGTAACTGGATAGGATTCATGTTGACAAGAAATACTGTGTCCAGGAAAAAAATGCTCCTGTCTCATATATTTATACATTTTTTGTATAAGTAAAAACTAAATGTGAAAAATAAAATGCCAATTTACAATCAAAACGTGAAGCTCCTTGTGTTTTATGATGAAATTGATGTATCCTCTTTGGCAATAATAATACACTCAACATAAAGAATGTTGCAACAAACCTATTATTTATCAGATACAAATTTAGACATATACATTTTACACTGATAAAGTTAAATTTTTTAGTTTTTAGACTTTAGATACATGCAGTATTTTTGGGATGTGTGTGTTTTTGTATGTAGTAAACTGATTGGTGATTCTCGTCCAAGGCATTCATCTCAGTGACTGCTGTTCAGGCAAATGTATAAAACCAAAAACAGAAGCTTATTTTTATCTAGGCCTTTAATTTTGACCTTAACTGAAACTTGTAGGCTAGTTGTTTTAAGCGTTTTTAATTATGCTTTAATCAATTCCATATGTCCAATAAGGTAGCAAGAGAAACAAAGGAATATTTAATATATTAAAATGTTTATGTTTTTTGGGGGCCTGATCTCTTTCTCTCTTTTTTTGAAAATCGTGTATTTTACCTTTACTTGTATAGTCCATGCGCCTATATCCCTCTTCATGAATATCTTCATCACTCTGTTGTAAAAATCGTCCTTGTTTGTCTTGATTTTTAAAAGTCTGAATGCTTTATTGGAGATGATCGTCAGCGAGGAAAGTTGTCCTGGGTCGGTTGTATTTCGAACGTTTTCAGTCTTTTCAATGCATAGAAGGGAACATACCTATTGCCCGTTGTGACTATGCTACTCAGCACTGCCCTCTATCAGTGCGGCACGCTAGCCCGCACATTTTCACTGTCCATTTATGACCGTTAAGATGGACTAAATTTTGTCGCACACATTCATTAAATATATTAGACTGTGAAATGTCACAGTATATGTGTAATCAAGTATGTACACTGTCGAAATACAGAGAGACAACAATGGGCATGAGGCAACTGCCTGCTTCATTCAGTGTGTGTGACAGCGGCGCCAGAGGTGGGGTACGGTGCCATCACTGCCTTGCCCTTCTTCCATGCTTTTGAACAGGCAATGTGTAAATTCAGCGATTTTGACTATAAAAATCATACAGAATACTCATTTGTGGCAGTGCCCCATTTGCCTCTCCTGACTGTACGCCACTGACTCAGCGGCTTTGATGACCGCATGTTGACCTGCACATGACAAAGATGACTAATAAGATCAACTAAGCACTTAAACTAATGATAACATGCTGTATGGCTCCCATTAGTATGTAGCGATCATATGGGATAGGAAAGTCTAAACAACTGGGTTGAGACGAGTCTGGAATCTGGTCAGTGATAAAACACAGCAAGGTTATGGAGTTCCTTGAATGTTAAAAGTTGAGTTTTAAGTATGATATGAAAATGGACACTGAAGGTAGAGATGCGCACCAGATCATTGTGTTCGTTTTTCCTCGAGTAATTTCATTAAACTGCTTGAACTGATGGGGAATTGGTTACAGCTATGACATTTGATTGAGATATATCATAAAGAGTCTGAAAATCAGCTGTAAAATAAACTGTTTTTATCCACAAAATGAAGGAGTGATGGTGGAGATAATATATATTTAGTACCAGAAAGAAGCTGGCTATTGTTTGCTGTGTGCTAGGTAGGCCTACACTCTCATGTCTTGACATACTTATTAATGACTGATGTTCTCGTATAACTATTATTGTTTGAAAAAAATTACAAACTCAATTTAAACGCAGGTTATAATACACAGCATTGATTGCTAATAATACATTTGTTTTCCATTAACTGACAGCTTATTCATATGATCCATGCTGTGGAAGTAAAATGGATAGTAGACCAGTTATTGCTAATGTAATGCCTGATTACAAGAAAGGTGGTAAATGATAGTCTACTATTGTACAGATTTTTTTTTTTGTCTGCTATATTAAAGCCAGTAGGAAGGTCAGAAATCATACGAGTTACATTAGATGTTTTTTATGTCCTTTGGTTTGTGGTTCAGAAGAGACACGGCTTCACTGTCCTCCTTCTCAGCACATGCTGCCAGCTCCGAGAATGATGGAAGGCAGCCAGGGTCACCTACGACAGCTCAGCTGACTGTCATACAAAGAGCCGGTCCACTGATGAGAGTTAAATTACTTCATAATAGTAAGGGTGTTCCTGGGTTTATATTATGATACGATAATCCTCTTTTCACACAATGATGATAATGATCATTATTATGGCAGGGGAGTAGGGGGCGAGGAAACCACTCGGAATGGAGACTTTGCTCCATAATCCTCCTGCCTTGAAAGGTTAAATACGGATTTGAATATTATGATCCCCCCCACCCTCCACTCTGAAAATGATAGCGCTGCATTTGAAGCAAATGTGCTCATTGTGCACTTTACCTTCTGGAGAGGTCTGAGTGTCACACTGCACCGCAGAAGGCATGCTTTGCAGTATGTTCACAACTTCTCCTGACAAAAAAAAATAATATATAATATATATATATATATATATATATATATATATATATATATATATATATATATATATATATATATATATATATATATATATATATACACTGTGTATATTATAAACAAGGACTCATTTGAGAAATCCAGTGTTGGAGACATTGCTGTTAATCTTGTGTTTAAATGAGGTCGTGGTCGCCTTTAGATTAGCAAGGCAGGCTTTAGACCTCTTTTTCCAGACCAGAAGACCCCTGGTTGGTAAATTAACGTGCACCATCTCTGCTTTTCCTGGATCATTATAGGTCATCTAATACCACCATTACACTACTGCATATCTGCCTTCTGTGACAACTGTCTAAGACAATATGCAGCTTTATGTAAAAATTGTCCGGCATCGATTTTCCGTACTGTCACAATTGTTTTGACACATTCAAAACTTCTGCAGCTTGACGGTTATTTAGAGACACTATTAGGGCTTTTCCACCACAAAAAACAAAACACTGCTAGTTCAGTGCTGGTTGCTTTTCTACTGACGTGGGGCCTAGCCAGTGCTGCGTCATGAAGTCACCTAAAGTGTTGCAACGCACCTGTATACGCCCACATGGGGAGAAGAAAACACACAAGCGCACAAACAATGAGAGAGGTTTTAACAATGGGAGGCGTTCATCGTGTTCTTCTTACAAGTGCTGCTGTTTGTGCTTCCACACTTTGCTGGACTTGCAAAAATGTGTACATAGCAAGTTCCTGCTTACGTCCAGTATTCCGAATGAAAGTAGCAGTTGTTTGTTTCGTCTTGCTATGCTAAACTTTTGTATCCCTGCCCCCACACCTTGGTTGCGTCACCTTGCACGGAGAGAGCGGTTGTTAGCGAGCACCAGCTCTGCCCCAGCAAGTTGGTGCTGGGTTAAGCACTGGCTTGGAACCAGGAACCAGGTTCTTTGGCGGTGGAAAACCAAAGAACCAATGTCGAGTCAGGCTCTGGCCCCGAACTCTGGAGCTCTGGAACAAGCTGGGTGGAAAAAGGCCGTATATGTACTAGTGAGATGCACCACTGCTACTTAAGTTACACAAGTGCCAAATAAATGTCACAGTAATGACCCGATAACAGCATTATAGCATAGCATGAGGCAACATGGCGGTGTACCTGACTATATTTTTGGATATTTGGTTTGAGCACTTGGGGGCCCTCATGGACCATGTAGTTTGGAGCTGTAATCCTCAGACGGTCAGGTGAACATTAGGTGTTAAAAAGATAAGAGGTGACGTCGCAGCTAAAAGCAATTTACCCTGTACTGTTGCAATAGACACTTCGTCACGATACTCGGTAAAAAAACGAAGGAGCATCATAAGCCATAAACAAACTTCATAGACATGACAGGTCTTGATCTTACACAAAAAGTGCTTCACTTTTATCACTTAGGCCCACATAAAAAGTGTGTTTATACTGTATATGGTCCCAAACATGCTTAAGTAGGTTTGACAGTGGTTTAATGTCCTGCTTTATCGCTGTTAACACAAGATGTTTTTCTTGACAACATGCACAGTGTTAATGTATATACTGTATGCAGCAACATTTATGGAAATATGTTGGAAAAATAGAAACCGAGTAATCTAATGATACATTCAGTTCAGGAGATTAGATGTTCTGAAATATTGGGTTAAATGCAACTAAACATTGATTTTGTCATCGGTATTAGTTTTTTTTGAGTAGTCGGACTTCATTATAGATGGACACAGGGGAAGCAACCAGCGTTAATGACAGAGATGCAGTCGGAGATCTGACTTTCAGGAGGAACATGTTGGATTTACGTGATATTATAATTAATTTTTACTTGCCGGATTAAAGTCGGAATTATGACCTTTTCTCAATTCTGGTTATGCCTCTCTGTATTTACATTCTCTTATTTGATTTAGCGGTGTTGTAAAGAAAGAAAAGCTTTTACCAGATAAAACTGTTGACAGGAAAGAGAAACACAATCTATTTTTGTGGCTTCAAACGAGTCTGTGTGTAGGAAATCTATATTTTAAGTATTGATCCTTGATGAGCAGGAGGATCCTCTGAGGCCAGCTTTCATCTGTGAGAAGTTGTTGACTTCTCTCACTGCTTAAACTTATTGAACATCCAGACTTTTCTAAAATTCCTTTAGTCCCTTACTTAGAGAAAAGCTGAACGACCCCTTGTTGACCCTGTATTCCTTCTTCTTCTCTTCTGTTAAAACACTCCAAGCTCTTTACATCATGTCTTTTCAACTAACTATTTAAAGCTAGAGACCTTGATTTAACAAGACATTATCATAAGAGGTGGTTTTTGATTACTGTGACTTAGAAATAAGGATGATAGACTTCCTGTAGTACACATTGCGTAATAGTGGTGGAAATGATTCATCTAATAGCCAGATGCAATGAAATTAACGATATGGAATCAGCGAATTGTTTTTTAGGGGCAACTGTGGATAAAATTGACCACAAAGAAACCTGTCCTTTAGACACCCCCATATGCTTATTTGATAAGGATCTTGACACTGATTTTCCTATTTCTACGCTTTAATTAATTGTCTTCTTTGGACTTTTGTAATACTGCGTTTAATTTTGTTTGTTTAGAACACATACTGTGTCCTGCAGTATTCATATCCCTTCCAATTTTACCCATCTTGTCATGGTACAATCACAGACATCGATGTTGTTTTTTACTTGTTATTGGGATTTTATGTGACAAACCAAAGTGGAGCATAATTGTGAAGTGAAAGGAAAATGATGCAGGTTTCCTCATTCTTCTCAAAAAATAACTCAAGCTCAGCCAGACGGAACGATTAGTGTCTGTCAACATTGGTTTTCGATACTTGCCACAGATTCATAATTGGATTTAGGTCTGGACTTTGACTGGGCCATCCTAACTTCTAACATGTTAACTTAATCCTTCTTCCCATTAAGTCTGACCAGCCTCCCTAGGCTATATACCATCTGAAGAAAAGCATCCCCACAGCACGATGCTGCCACCACCATAACCAAGTTTACATTTCAAACAGTTGGTCTCTATCTACTAATTAGATGACTTCTGAATGCAGGTGGTTGAACTGGATTATATTTATTGATATAACAGTAGAGGAGGTTTATTAGTTTTTATAATCAGCTGTCCACCATAAAATGTTGCAGAATCATTTGCTAATAGGAAATGCGTCATTTAGGGTCTCTATAAGGAAAAAGAAGTGCAGTGTTACGCATCCTGAAGAGAAAACGTGGCACACGCACACACATAACTAGATAATCCATCCTTGCCACAGATCTACTGACTTAATTAACTGAATACCTTCTTGCCTATGTGATATACCACAGCCATTGCTGGGGGATTACATGAGGAACAACTAATATCTTAAATGGAGGGCTTATGAAAACAACGAACAAAAAGATGCACTGCGTGTTTAGGAAATGTTAGATCAAGTGATTACGGTATTTGTACACCATGTCCTGTTGACAATGAGAACTACCCTATTAACAGTATTGACCAGTGTCAAACATCATGCTCCTGAACCTGAAAAATGCTTGCCGAAAATACTAGAATGTGCCTTGATTATTTAAATGAGGTTTCTCTATAATAATGATCCTTACAATGGTTATGCATGAACTTTAAACTTTGAGTAATCTGTATAAATTACACATCGGCATATGATCTTCTGTAGATGTACAGATCCTGGCATCTTTTAATAATACATTTTTTTAATAGCGTACAACAGATATATAAAGTAAGTGATTTGCAATATAGAGTTAAGCCCAATATTATCCTTACCCCTGGTAGATTTAGATATAAAATTGTTCTCATTTAACCAAGTGGTCTGCTTCAGATAGGCAATGATACATCTCTTTAAAATATAATAAAACAATATAAAAGTAGTATCAATTTGGATTCTTTTCTTTACTTAATGTATATTTGAGAAAATAAACTCCATACTTCTCCATAATCTTTACAGCAATAAAAGTCATCTTGTAACTGCTGACCAGCTTTTACCATTTTTCTATGGGTACTTTGACAGTTTATCTTTAGCTCCCTACATCAGATTGAAATCGGGACCCTACTTGGTCGACTATAAAATCTCAATTTTGCTCCTAATCAGAAGAACCATGTTGGTAAGATTAAAGGAACACCTTTTAAACCTGAATCTGTTAGGGGTAGGAGGAGTAACCCCTGCTTTCCACAGGGTTAAAAATGTATATAGATGTCATGAATGGTAGTGAACATAAGATGCGAAGTGAAAACCCTCTGCACATATTGTATAGGTTGCTACATACACATCTGTCAAAAACTTAACTTTAATATCTTCCTCTTTGTTTTAAATTTGAACATTTTGACTGATAGATTTGACCAAGTCTGAACCTGGTTTCTCTTATTACTGTCTGGGACTCTCCTGCAGGCGCGGCTAGAGACCAGTGTGTTTGCTGAAACAGTAAAAATCAATGTGCAACTGCAACTTGCTGTATGCATCTTGTCACTTCTAACTATGCTTTCTGACCACCAGAGAGTTAAATGTAGCACCAAAAGGATACTTTTTTTTGTCTTTAATCTAGCCGTATTAAGATTTAGCCAGCTGAAATGGTTAAACCAACCTTGTAATGCTTTAAGGTGAGTGCAATTGAAAACATAGTATAGTGGGCATTTAAAAAAAAATCAAAGTTGAACACAGGTTTTAGGTTTTCACAACTAAACCATGAAAATATGTGAATGAGGGCAGATTCCTGAGACTTCAGACATTTTATGAAAGCGAAGAAGATCTAAATGTTAATAACGTTGTTTGTTTTTTTAAAGAAAAGATTAATACATTAACTTCAGATAGTTCAGATTGTTTAGGTGGTGAACTAAGAGCATCAATTAATTCAGTTTTAACGACGTTAACGACACTTAAACATAGTTTTTGATGAGGGTGAAGTGGTACAACACAGTCAATAACAGAGCCTGGGTGCTTGAAGATCCCTATACAATGTCCTATTTCCATTTTCCGTATAGGTAATCTTTGGTTCCTGCATACAGTGTAAACATGATGACAAATTAAAGGTTAACAAAATAACATGTGCATAAACTTTTGAGCCTGTTCCTCTCGGACTTCCTGTTAGCATCATCCTCCGAGACCAGTTTATCTGGATTTATGCTAAAGGAAGACGCCGAAACAGTTATCCACTGCAGGTAAAATGATGACTGCTGCCAATCTTTAAACGGAACCTGACTTAAAAAAATCCCAAATGTTTCCTCTAATGATTTGTGATAATTGTGTTGTGGTACATCAGTAAGAGTAGGATTTAGCTTTAGCTTATGATCTTTGTTTCAGTAGTATGGGTTTACACGAGCAGTAAATGAACAGATTTCAAAACGAGATGTGTGAAATGTTAATAATAAAGGTACAGGTTGTACCTCCTTGACATTACAAATGCCAAAGGAATTTTATTCTACCTCAGTAATAATTAAAGGAAGCAGATATTGCTTCTGTTCAAACCAAAATCAACGTATTGTTTGGTTCAAATAATATACTTTCATTCTTTGATTTTATTTCTGTGAAGCATAAAAGTCTGAAGAATGGTCTGCCCAATCCTGCCGCTATTTACCCCCAGCTTTAGAATGAATGTTGCATATGATGTGCAACATTGTATGATGCATACATTTGAGCTCATGTCACTTTCTGCACAGCGTACAGTAATGTGGAGCTAGTATGTGCGATACAGTGAGCTCAGAGGAAGCTGTGTAGTTTGTGCCAAAATTCAAACACGATTTACATTCTCAATGTAATGTATTAAAACGTTGACAGGGCAAAAGGGATTCACAAGATGCTGCATTAGAAACTCAATTTCTGTGATGAATTGCCTGAAGCCACTGAATTACAAACTGCTCCCTACCACCTTCCCCAACCCACCCCCTACCAAGGCTCAGAAGTTTTTTTTTTTTTTTTTTTTTGTGCGTGTCAAAATCTTCTTAAACCTCTCTCTTAATCTGATCTGCTGAATGTGAGAGGGTGAAAGGATTTTCAGACTAAAAAGCATTCATTTTTCATCTTGTTGTGCACTGCCTTTTCCAAGTGCTGGGTCAGTAATATTCAAAACTTGCTGCTTTGCTCTTCCGTCTTCCCGGCACAACTCTGCTTGTCTCGAGCTTATGGATGTCCTTTCCCAACCTGGTCCTCGGCCATTATTTGAGACTGATGAAAAACTGCCACTGTACTTAACTAAGTGTAAACATTATTAACCAAGTGGTCCAAGCTGAGGGTGACAAATATTTGTATTTATAATTTTGTGCCACCTCTGCCCAACATTCTGGCTATGATGCAAACTGTGATACAGACAGCATGGCTTTAACTGTATGTAATAAAAAGCTCATATCTCATTCAAAGTACCTTGAACTGCCCACATTTTGACATAGAACAACACAAAGTAGTGCCTAGATGTGAAGTAAAATATAAGTAAAATGAAAACAATACATGATTTCCCAATTTTTATATACAAATAGTGCACATTTTGTTCACCTTTTTCTTCTTTAACTATTTTAAGTTATCCTATTAAGCCCTATAGTACTTTTTAGAGGACATCCTGGGCTTTCCAGTGTTTTGATAGGTTTACATGCTGGGAAGTCCCTCTTTTTTCCTCAATCAAAATGGCTGACTTACCAGCAACCACATTTTATGGAAAGATGAGAGATGAGTCAAATAATCTTAATCTTTTGCTATTTCTACCATGATAATTATATGATATTATATTATCTGTCTTCTCAAACCCCCAGACGGTCGTGGCAGATGGCCGCTACTGAGCCTGGTTCTGTTGGAGGTTTCTTCCTGTTAAAGGGGAGTTTTTCCTCTCCACCGTCGCTACATGCTTGCTCAGTATGAGGGATTGCTGAAGGATTGCTGTGGTTGGAAAGTCTGCATCAACAGGACCCAACACTCTGTTTACTTTTAAGGCCAGGCTTAAAACTTTCCTTTTTGATAAAGCTTATAGTTAGAGTGGCTAAGGTCATCCTGAGCTATCTCTGTAGTTATGCTGCTATAGGCTTAGACTGCTGGAGGACAGACTTATCAATTTTCTTCACTCTGCTACTTCCTTTTCTCCTACTACTCTCCAGTTGTATTACAGTACATTCTGTTATTTCGACTGTTAACTTTGTTTTCAATCAGTGTTTTTCTCTCCATAGAAGATATACCTGGTCTGGTATCCTGCTTGGCTGCAATGCCTTGTTGGACGGGGGGCATCGACTGGGATGATCCTCCCAGTAACTGAACATCCACTGTGTCCTGTTATCAACTTTTTACTTTCTGTAACATAGAAAGTTCTCTTATATCAGATCTTCTGTTCCTTCTGTGTTTCTGCTCTGTCTTCTCAAACCCCCAGACGGTCGTGGCAGATAGCCGCTCCTACTGAGCCTGGTTCTGTTGGAGGTTTCTTCCTGTTAAACGGGAGTTTTTCCTCTCTACTGTCGCTACATGCTTGCTCAGTATGAGGGATTGCTGAAGAATTGCTGTGGTTGGAAAGTCTGCATCAACGGGGCCCAACCTCACGCCAATGACTGTCACAATCTGCTGGGATTCCTTAAATAGGAAACTTTTTAACTGATTGGAATGTTTGTATAAATGTATTGAAATGACTTCTTGTTAAGTGCCTTGAGATGACATCTGTTGTGAATTGGCGCTATATAAATAAACTGAATTGAAATTGAATTGAATAATTATATATATTCTTGTTAATTGACATGTCAAAAACAATATTTTGACTTCAGAAAACAGTTTAATGATTTATCTTTTGAAATAACAGGGCTTTTATGAATGTCTATTGTGGAAGACACATGGACGGTTTTAGTGAATTGAATGACTTCATCATGGTAGGAGAAATACATGAAGGAGAAAAGATTCTATAGACCGATTCGGTGAGCGATTTGTGGAGGCCGCCATCTTGCGGCACCGCCATTGCTGTGGTGACCAGCGTCCATACTCATTCATTGTGCCGTCATTGTAAACCGACCCTCTACATTGACAGTATGATGAATACCTGAATTGATGATGTTAGACAGTGGCCTCCAGTAACTGATAAAGGTATGTTAAATGAATACGGATATTAATTTATGAATTAATCTTTTTTTGAACAATAACCAGTACGATTAATAGGAAGATAATAGACTGTACCATTAAACACTGCGCATATAGCATGCATTAGATGTGCAGAAGTGAGCAAGCTTACTGTGACATTTAATCATTATGGACAGGGTACGCGACTTTAAAAAAACCACAACACAAGTTTGTGTTTTATTTTAGATATTCAAGAGTATTTCATTGAACGGTTGGCGTCCGATGACCAGAAAAAGGGCAACTACAGCTCTCTGATCGAGGGTCAAAATTACCTGAACTCTGGATTGGTCGGGCAAATTTTCACCGCCTTTTAGACGATCACATCGTATTGAAGGAATCACTGAGCCATCCGCTGTCACCGAGATGTGAAAGTGACCATGACAAGAGATGGTGGCCAGGTTGAACGTCTCTGCTGTGACTGCATGTCAGGCGTAGCCTATGGCTGCCCAAGTGGGAGCGGTCACCGCAGTAATGGCGGCAGCTCGACCCCCGGTTGTTTCGCCGAATCGGTCTATACAAGATAGTCAAGGGAGGTTCAGATTTGGAACTTTCAGATGGGGAAAATGATGAGGATGAGTATTAGCCTGTGATAGGGTAAGATGGTGAAGACAGAGGAGAAATTGATACATGAAATTAAATGTATTTTTGGGTTAATGTCATCAGATGTGTTCATTTTTTGTTTTAAATTCAGTTATATTTAGAAGTGAATCGTCTTGTTGTCCACTACAGTGGACATGCTGTAAAATAAAATAAAAACTATCTAAATATGTGATAAATTAAATTGTAAGGGGTTCTTTTTGGGCTAAATAGATATGAAATCACATTAATAAAGAAAATGGAAAACACTTTCTTTTTTAGTTCTCAGGAGGATATGACTTTTTTTTCATTTACCATTTCTGTGACTTTGGACATTGTCAATATGAAATACGTTGACTGCTGTATTGCTAATAATGCCCCTAATAATTAAACCCTACCATTTTTTAAGCTGTTCATTTAAATACTTCCTTAGCATTTTTGATTTATTTCCAGCTTAGATTTCTGAAGAAAATAAAACCCTACTGTTCGATTTGTTTGTTTTTTTACTTCAAGAGAAATCCATAAAGATTACGCAATTGTCTCACAGAAACCCTGGGTTTGTGATTTTTGTGGAAAAAAAGAAAAACAGAAAAAGGCCATTTGTGATATTTCTTTAATCTGTGCCCAATCATTATACCGAAAACATTCTGACTCAATAGATATTTTGCCTGTAACAAAATATGATACAAAACGAAAATCACTTGGGTCTGCTGAGGGTTTTAATTTTGAGTCCTCTGGAAATGTTGAATTTGAATACAGTGCAATTCATAAAGTTACTTTAAGGAGAATAAATAATACTATTCCCCCCAAAAAAAGCTGTAAGCTGACTAGAAGCTTCCTTAACATCATTAAAGACGAAGTTCAGTCTGTTTCTATGAAAGTACTAAATTGAAACCAGAACTGCTACACTACACAGCAGCAGCATCTCAGTGACTGCTAACCCAGAGATGACACGCCCATTATGTAATACATCAGTGATATGTGAAACAGAGTTTAAATTCTATTAAAAACAAAAAGCTTTTAATGATTAAGTAGCTCAATTAGTAAAGCGGGGTATTAGTAATCAAGAGTTCTTGGCTGCTTGCACTCTATTTTATTTTATTCAAATTTATTATGCTAGTCTTTTGTTTATTATGCTCATCATTTCAGCTAAATGTTTAAGTTTAGAATTCTAAGTCTAAAACCAACTTTAGACATATGAAAATATTTATTTGATAAACAGATTTACAACAATTTGAGCCTTTAGTCTATGAACCTCTTAGACACATAGCCACGTAAATGCTCACTTGGATGACTTGCAATATTTTAGAATAAAAAAAATCTTTACGTTTTATAACGGGAGACCTTAGGAGCAGGGAATTCATGAGGTCGTCGTTTTATTAGGGATCTAACGATATTTAATCTAAATGTATTTCCTTTTTTCTTTCCAAACGAGCTTGATAAATCCAGAAAGAAGTAGGAAGCCATTTTGGGTAAATGGATGAGGCATCAGAATGTTTTCATCAGTTGACAAAGATCCCCAAAAGAGTGTTTTATGGCAAACAATGTCAAGTATTTATGCGCTCAAGAAATCCGCTAGATATTCCACCATCAGCTGGTCCCACCCCCCACCCCCAGAGAAGAGCAGATTTAGCTGTGTTTTGGATTTACTCTGCCTTTAAATCTAGTGTCAGAAACATTACAAAGTAATATATCCAATGAATAAAAGGAACTGAGGCATAAACATAATGTAATAACTTGAGAAGTAAAATACATTTCACACAAGTGACTGACTCATTGTTCCTCGGGTTCATATTTTATAAGAGCGTTGGTGCCGGCCCATGCCATTGTGCTTCTCCTCATTGTTCTTGTTGATTTACAGGGCCGCTACAATGGTGTAATAGGAGTTTGGCTCTGCTGCTCGAGAAGAGGTTTTGAAGTCTTTTGTTTGTGAGGCTGATTGTGAAGAGTGAAGAAGCCTTGGAGCTGCCATCCCAATAAAGAAAGCTCCTTTGTGTTAAGACCAACACCCAGTCAAAAGAGGTGGAAACAGATTTAGTTCACTGCTGTTTGCTTTTCACACAGAAAGGCCATGCATTAATGGAAATCCAAATATTCCAGCATTACCAGAGGATGATAATGTAAATTCAAGTTAATATTGGTACAATGTGTGTGTGTGACAGTTTGCCATAATGCGCTCTTCCTGGATTAGTCATTCATTAAACAGGTTTGCCATGCAAAGCCACTGTCAGATTTTTGTCAACGAGGACAGAATAGGAGAGAAAACAGTGCCAGCGGAGGCTCTTACAATTAAAATCTGCAGCCTGATTATGGTGACCAGTTTAATCTCGATCATGTGAGTTCCTCTGTAGATTTAGAGAAACAATTCTTTACAATAATAGCACAGTAAGACGGAGGAAACAAAAGCTTGCATTAAAGTGTCGTGTTTGGTTGAAAAAGAGCTGGGAAGCCTTGTTGGGAAAATGATGTTTCATTAGATTGTTCAGAATAACAACATCTATTTATACATCTTTTGTACTCTTTCAGTTTTTTTTCCTCTATTCTCTATTCATTTTGTGGAGTTCTATAAGATCTCAGAAAATGGATAAAGTCCTGTTGTGTTATGAGCATAAAGATCTCACAGAGATTGAAAGCTTTTTTCTTTATTGTTTTCGGATCTACAGTAAGATGGTGCACGCTCATTAGAGCTTCAATATTTCTTAGTGGGAAAAGAAATGTTAGCTACATTTTAGACTTGGTTCAGCTAACTTTTGATGCAAAATGTTTTGATTTTTACTAGTTTTTATTGCTATTAAGTTGCTTACACTGCTTCCTAGCATACCATACATGTTGGCATATTGCAAATGCACGTTATTTGGGTGTCAACTGTATTTTTGAGAACATCTAGTCCAGAGGTGAGGGTACATTTTGTATTTTTTATGGGTCAGAGTAATTTTTCGTGTTGGTGTTATTTTTGTAATAAAAGCTTGTAAGTTATTAGCTTTTAAAATTACAATAATTGCTCAAAAAGTCCAAGATGAGAGCTTTGATTTGAGCTAACATTTATTAAGCTAGCTAAAGCCATGTGCTAGCTACCTAGATTTTTATTTCAAGAGGTCACATAGGGCTGGTTGTCTAATGGTGCGTTCTATTTACCTCGGATTTTGGAACTGGGAATGACGTCACACCATATAGTCACACCCAAGTTGCGAGCGTTCCAGTTAACAAAGTCGGAGAAGTCGGGATTTCAACATGGCGACGCCCAAGAAAGCAGCAATTGTTTGTAGTAGATCGCCCAAACATTGTGTTGTTGTACGCTTTACATTCCAGATGCAAATATCACTTTCGGTTTGTTCAATGAGGAGTTGCATGCACTACATGTAACACTGATTTTAAACGCACTTTTAGAAGTGTGTCGTTTAAAATAAGCAAGTTTACAACACAACTTATTGTTGTTGACGAGCTGAGTGGCCATTTTGAAATCAAATGTCGGAGCAAAAAAAAAAATCTCAGACTTTCCGAGTGGGAAGTAAGATTTCAGGTGGCTTCTACAAGTAGAACACACCATAATGCTCCAGGGGTTGGTTGTCATATGTGACTTTTGGCTTTTTGTACTTTGACATAAGACTAAATAGCTGAAATAATAGTTCAGAAAACCAACTGGGGAAACATTTTATAGAGCAAATACATTTGCATGCTTTTTGAACATTAGGAACAATGTTGGGTTAACTTTTTTGTGTTTATATTAAATAAAACTAAGGGCTATACTTTTCAGCACTATACATTCCTTCACTTTAACACTTTACTTTGCTAAATTTGCGGGACTGAACACGAGGAACATTGATTATTACTCATGCCTAAAACAAATCCAACAACCAACTCCAACATGGGGCAGGTTGTCACAGTGGGTCAGAGTGTCTTTGACGGGTAAATAACCCTTTATCACAATAAATTGTGAAAATGAAAGGTGAGTTAAATTCATGCCAAAATCCTAGGCCTTCATTAAATATCTCTTGAAGAGCAATATATACTAGAGCAAAAAGTGAGACAACCAGCCCCGGTCTCACATATAAATGGCAACCTATAAATTAAGTGTTTTGACATGAAAAAAAAGAAGAAGAATCATAATTTCCTCGGAAACGTACGGTGATTGAACAGCGACATCCAATCGTTTCGCGGGTCCCGTTGTAAATGATTGGCTCCTGATCCGTCCCGCCCCCTCTTTGTGCACGCATCGGCAGCGCGCGTTCTCGTCTTGGAGCGCTGGAACAGGAAGTGTAGCCAGAGCTGTGCTAGCTACTTTAGCTTGCGTTCCACGTTGTTATTGTTATGTATGGAGCGTCGGGCTTAGGAGTTATCGCTGAAAAGGGGCCTACAACGGGTCGAAGACGCAAAGCTGTATTCGAAAAGGCCACGGCCAAGAAAAAAGCCGACGAAGAGCGGAACAAGAGCAGAGTGTGCATCGGTGCTGCTGCATTTGAACGATGGCGTCAGCTTAAGGAAGAGAAAGGGCTCCAAACCGATGCCTTGGTCGCTCTGTTTCTTCTTGATTGGTATGATAACGTCATGTTTTTCGGGTTGCTTGACAGTATGCGCTGTGTCCGGCTTTACGTTATGTTTTAACACATATCCAGGTAGTTGAGGCTAAAATGAATTGGGATGGACTGGGATGCTAGTTGCTTTGTAGCATTTTTAAACTGTACTAAGCTTGCTTTGTTTGCTAGTTGGCTAGCAGTAAAGTCTGCTACTTCCTGACTCGCGTTAGTTTTACTGCAGTCGCGCCACTTTGCTCATGTCATGTATTTCATGCTGTTGGATTGAGGGTTCTTATTTATTTATTTGTTAGCTACGAGAGGAAGGACCTAGCCTGGGCTTCCACACCAGCAAAACAAGGTTTTCTGACACCTCCTCCACCCCCTCTGTCAACGGTTGTCTTGGAAACCTCCTCGGGTCGGTGAGGCTGAACTTTATGCTGAAAGGGTCATTGCTTTGACAACTTAACGTTTTTTTTTTAAATAAAAAAATTATTTTTTATGTATTGCTCAGTCAACATTTTGCTTCGCGAATCTTTGACTCGGATTCAGGGTGTCACTGCTGCGGCAGGACGTTACATGATGGCGGCAGCCTCTGAGTGCCAGTAGTTATACCCTGCTACTCAGTTAACAATTTCAGATTTTGATGTAGTTTTTGGTCGTTTAATTGAAAATCTCACACCAGGGGTGTCCAAAAGTGTGCTTCACTGAGCCATTAATGTCTTCAGATTTTGTCTTTCTTCACATGATCCACAGCAGCTCCTTTATGGAACCCACTTACTTGGGGATTTGTATTGTCAAGAATCTGGTGACACGATATGTATCGCGATACAGGGGTGATATGACATATTGCTTTACTATGAGTAAGACTATATCTTGTTGTTTTTAAAACTGAATTTAACTGTAGAGAAATGTCACAGCATTGTAAACACTCTAACTTGTTTCATACTTTAACACATCCAGTTGTATTACTTGATCTAGTTGATCCACTGGAACGAAGAAGGTAAAAACAGCCAGAACTACCAGTCATACTTTTAATTTTAATACAAAAATGACTGTCATCATTAATGGTTCCATTCAAATTCTAAAAATAAAAGTCAATCCATTGCTTTTGAATATCAATACAATATCGTGACACAAAATATCGCTATATATTGGCATATCAGTACTTTCTTGCATCCCTACCACTTACAATTTTTTTTCTCTTGATCTATCTGTCTGTACGTACGTACATACATCGACTGGGTAGAAAAAAAAGGTTATAATCTATTCTTACCCGTCAATTTTTGAATATGATGGTATATTAATAAATATTCAATAGTATTTTTTTAAAAATTCCTTTTAAGTAATATTCAATCCAAACAAGCTGAACAGAGAACTGCATATATAAAATGAAATAAAACGATTGCACTTATAATACCAATACCTGCTGTGGCCTGAACGCACAGTCTCACAAGTTCCTCCTGCACCGCATGGGACTGAAATGCTTATCCATTTCTGCGTAATCAAATGGTGGGATTGCTGAGGTTATTGTCATGAGGTTTTGGATTTTTGCCTCAGACAGGTGACTTCTCGTGGGGGTTTAGATGTTCTGGAGGCTGAATCCGCGCTCTGTCCCCTCACTGGAGACTGGAATTAAGGGCCACTTCAGCTGACGTTTTGAAACGAGGAACATTTCTCCAGTTGAAGCGATCAGAAGCAGAATGGACTCTCTGAAAGAACCATTTCCTGACCAGTAAACTATTGCAACTATTGCTTTAGCGGTAGGAAAGCCAGCAGCATGCGGCATGTCTATCCAGCTGCACTGGTCACAGTCGCGCTCCAAAGCCTCAGTAACCTTTCAACGCGCTTTCAGCTCCTGGTTAGCGAGATGCATTGAATACGGTGTCTGAGATGATGCTCTCATGGAAATCTTTTCTTTAACTGATTTAGTCACCTGTACTCTGTGCGTAAAGTTGAAAATATCTGCGCGTTTGCATCAAGTGGTCAGAGGTGTGATACTAATCTGTCGAAATGACGGACAGCCTTCAGATTTTTCCGTTCTAAAAAACCGTTCAAAATGGAAAATATTTGGTTAACGTGACCCCATTTGTCTTTTGCAAATCTATTAAAATTAAAAATGCTTTTATGTACATACATTATTATAAACATAATCATAATCGTGTATATAAGTATTCACAGCCTTTGAGCTCAGGTGAATCCTGTTTCTACTGATGATCCTTGAGATGTTTCTGCAGCTTCATTGGAGTCCACCTGTGCTAAACTCAGTTGATTTGACACACACCTGTCGATATAAGGTCCCAGAGGTGACTGTGCATGTCAGAGCACAAACCAAGCATGGAGTCAAAGGAATTGATTATAGACCTCCAAGACAAGATTGTCTAGAAGGCTCAAATCTGGGGAAGATTACAGAAATATTTCTGCTGAATAAAAGGTCGCAATGAGCACAGTGGCCTCCATCAGTTGGAAACCACCAGGGCTCTTCCTAAAACTGTCCGGACATCTAAACCGAGCGATCAGGGGAGAAAGGTCTTAGTCAGGGCGGTGACCAGGAACCCGATAGTCACTTCAGCGTTCCTCTGTAGAGAGAGGAGAACCTTCCAGAAGGACAACTATCTCTACAGCAATCTAGCCTCTTTGTTGTGAATGCCAGACGTCATGTTCATCACCAGGCGAAAAGCATCCCTACAGGGAAGCATGGTGGTGGCAGCATCATGCTGTGGGGATGTTTTTTTTCAGCTGCAGGAGCTGAAAAACTAGTCAGGATAGAGGGAAAGATGAATGCAGCCATGTGCAGAGACATCCTGGGTAAAAACCTGCTCCAGAGCGTGGTTAAGCTCTGACTGGGGCGACGGTTCATCTTTCAGCAGGCCATCAAACGTAAGCACACAGCCAAGATATCAATAAGTGACTCCAGGACAACTCTGTGAATGGCCCAACCAGAGGCCAGACGTCAACCTGATTCAACATGTCTGGAGAGATCTTGAAATGGCTGTGCACTGACGCTTCCCGTGGAATAGGACCTAATATGATGTGCAGTGAAATGTTTTAATAAATAAAGGACAAACTTATAAATATTGGTGAGGCAGGTACACTAGGGGCGAGGAGAAAGAGGGATGAAAACACAGAGTCCAGCGGAGAAGTGAAATGGTCAGGGAGCTTACCGTAATTTTCGGACTATTGAGCGCACCTAAATATAAGCCTCACCAGCTTAATTTGAAAAGAAAGTACATTTTGTATAGGGATGTGTATTGGCAAAAATCTGGCGATACGACATGTATTGCGATACATGAGAGATGATACGATATATCGCGATACTATGAGTAAGACTATATATTGTGATTTTTAAAACAGAATTTAACTGTAGGAAAACTGTCACAGCATTCTAAACGCTCCAACTTGTTTCATACTTTAACACATTCAGTTTTATTACTAGATCTAGTTGATCCACTGGAACAAAGGTGAAAACAGCTACGAACTACCAGTTATACTTTTAATTTTAGTACAAAAATTACTATCATCATTAATGGTTCCATTCAAATCCTTTAAAAAAACAACGATATTTTTGTTTTGAATATTGATACAATATCGGGAAATAAAATATCGCGATATATCTGTGTATCGATATTTTCTTACATCCCTAATTTTGTACATATATAAGCCACACTTGAATACAAGCCGCAGGTTTTCATGTTGTAATATGAGATTTACACAGAAAGATGGTATACAGAAGACATTTTTTTTTTGTTTTAATTTAAGACGTGCTTTTATTTTATTTTTACCTCTACCTGAAAATTGGCAGTACGGCACCAGCCACAACACGACAGTAACATGTCTGCCGGTTAGCCTGTAAAAATCTATGCATAAGCCGCATCGTTGTATACGAAGCAGGTTCCAATGCGTGTGAAGAAAGTAGCGGCTTATAGTCCGAAAATTACGGTATGTGATTACTGTCTGTTGTACAGAGATGATGATTTGTGAGTAGAAAGGTTGGAGAAGTTTGACAGCAGAACTGAGGATGCAGCGTTTGACAAGTTGGACACAGGGAACTGGTTTTTAGAAATGTTGATGAAAATATTGTCAGCCACATGTCAGTGAAGTCTGTAATCAATCCCTGCTGTAAATTAGTGACAGGAGGTTGTGTCTTTTTATTTACATTTTTTTTGTATCTGTTTAGTATGTCTTCATTAGTTCCAGATGTTGTCATTGAGGATGAGTTCAACAACATTCTCAATTCTACGTAAGCAATTTTTTCATTGAACTTTGTGCCCGAAGGACCCTTAAAATTTTAAGTGAAATACATAAAGAAAATAATATGTGGTGTTAAAAAGAATCGACTGGGAAGATGACACCTGGTACCCTGACAAGGAGACAGAGTCTGCGTCATCCTTGGAAGAGGATGTGTCAAAGGACATAGACACAGACTCCGATGACAGCGATGACGACAGCTGTGTGCCCCGTGTTTGTGTGCGGTAAGCGGTATTCTGTATCTAAATGCGCTCTACTTCTACTTTCATTCCTTTTTGTTTTTTAAATTGCTGTTTTTGTTTTTCCCTTGGGATGGACCGGCGACCTGTCCAGGGTGTACCTCGCCTCTCTAAAGATATTTAATATTATATAAATATTTAGCCAAAACAAAAGGTTTACTCTAATTTAAGGTTTAATGGTAAAGAAGAAAAGTTTTTTTTTTTTTTTTTCTGAAGTATATGTAAGTATCTGGTTTCAAATGTGAATATACTGCTGTCTAGAAATTCCTCTTGTTTTGCATAGAAATATTATGAATGGCATATAAAGCATAATGTAATAAAATTTACCATAGATTTTTCTTTAAAAGAAGCCCCTTATGTCCATTGTTTTGTACATCAGTACATAACTAAAACCAGTTTAGAGAGTGCTTTATTTAGCCATGGGGGATAGCAACTGAAAATATGAAATAAACACACATGTAAACTAAAAACAACAAGAAAAACGCATTGTTGTTCGGCTTTTCATTTCGCTGTTAGTTGATTAACCCTGACAGAGCTAGCAAAAATACGAAGAGCAAGTAATGTAATAGGCTACACGCTAGGTGAGCAGTGTGACATCAGTCTTTGTGATACATCGTCATTTTTACATTATCATACAGTAAGAGTGATTTGCTTTGGTACCTGGTCAAACTTGAGCTCTCCTCTATCTGCCAGCACTTCTCCTACAGCAAATTCGTTGGCAACGTGTCTCCCCCCTCCCTCACATGCGCAAGTGCTGCGCACAAAAACATACAACTGCGCTAGTGCCTGAACTCGGATCTTACCAAGATTAGGGGGGAATTTGCGACTGTGTGCTATGTGCTTCTAATATTGAGTAGTTTTTTTGTAGTTTTTGTTTTATACAGTTGTCAGTCAGACATCTTACTATGAAAAAAAATTATAAAAAACAAACTCCAAAAGACCCGGGGCTTCTGAAAAACAACCTATAGACAGTACAGATAATGGATGGATTTTTTTTTTTTTTGTCTTTTCTATAACAGGACAGGTGGTGCTCTGATGACAAACATATGTCTGGAGTCTCTGCCGATTGTCAGCACGGAGGAGTCTGTGCATGATGCTGTAGACACCTCCTGTGATTCGATGAGGGAAGAGCCACCATTGCCAGAGGCAATTAAGGTCCTTGTGGAAGACGACATTATTGGCCATCCCGCATCAATCGTCTACCATGATTGCCTGAGGCGTCTTGTGAAGTACATTGTCCTGCCTATCACTAAGTGTACAGAAATCAACCCGGTGATTAAGCAACAGTGCCGTGCGCCAGCGCCTTTTGAAGTAAATATCAAATCCAGAGGCACAGCAGCTGTTGTTGAATGGGTGAGTTTCTGATTCTGTCATATGTTGAAGTGACTGCTTTCATAGATGTCTGAAATATTCCTGGTTTTTGTATCTTCTAGACATGTTCTCGTGGTCACTCGGTCTGGAGGTGGTGCTCACAGCCCATTTTTAGATATGGGTTGTTGGTTGGCGATTTCATGTTGGCAAGCAATATACTTCTGTCAGGAAATACGTATGCCAAAATAGCACTCCTTTTTGAATTTATGAACATGGGAATCGTTGAGAGGTCAAACTTTTACCGGATCCAGGATTCCTTTTGTGTTGACAGTATAAGGGAGTTCTGGCATGAGAAGAGAGCGAAAGTGATCTCCCAGCTTCGGACGAAAGAGTCTGTTGTGGTCCTTGGTGAGTTGGAAATCCCCCCCCGACACACACACATACAAACAAATGCATAAACGCATACAAAGTATTTGTTATTTTTCTTTTAAGGAGGTGCTCGAATGGATAGTCCGGGGTTCTGTGCACAATACTGCACGTACACGGCCATGGACAATGACTCAAAGCAGATAATAGCCATGGTGAGCATTGACAAGCGGGAGACACAAAGAAACTCCATCATCATGGAGAAGGAGGGCTTTGTGCGTACCTTTGAGACGCTTCGTCAGGAGCTGAATATGGCCGAAGTTTGCACAGATGCCCACCCTCAAATTGCAGCCCTATTCAGTAAGTATGCAGAATCTAATTTCTGTAAGATTTCACCGCTCCTATACATTTCAGCTACACCACACGCAACCACCATATCGCTGATTGTTTTGCATCATTCTTTTTTTCCATTTTAGCTAAAGGTCCGTACAACGACGATAGCGTACACCATTCTTGGGACATCTGGCATGGGGCAAAGAACTTGAATAAAAGACTTGTGGCGGCATGTTCTGGATTTAAATTAAAATGTTACGCTTTGTACATTACCACACATCAAAGTTTTGTTGTGAATTTTGTAGATGTCTAGTCTAAAACGTTGTTTTTCAATGTCTAGGCAGGGCAACAAAAGGGATGCTCTGATTTACTGACATGGACCAAGGATGTTTGCAATCACTTCTGGTATTGTTGTAAGACTGCAACCTGTTATGAAGAGTTCATGGTAAGTATTGCAGAAATGTAATCTTTTGTAAGGGCTATCTTCATTGTCTAGGCAATGTAGTAGGGGTCACGGTTCAGTATGTTTTTGGTACATTTTCATTTTATATAAACTATTATAATTTTTTTATAATATGCTACTGGTTGCCACGTGGACATCAGCTGATTTTTCTCTAGTATCACTGATCTTTAAATTCAGCTTGACATTGTTTCAGGTGAGTCTATCAGTTCAGTGCAGAGCATGTTATGGACCTTATTGCTGTTGAACGATGTGTTCGGTGACAAAGTTCTGTTTCGGTCCATCTTTCTTTTTGTACTGTAGCTGCATAAGAAACCATTAATGTTCCCAAAGAGCAGAGTTTAGTGATAGCTGGGAGTCCTTTCTGTTTTGTTTTAGTGTCACTTCTTAAAGTTGAGCTGCACTTTGAGCTCCGCACATAAACATTCTGCATGTGTTCAGGTAGAAAACAGCTGTATTTGTTCTGTGTGTACCAGCCGAACCGACAGGGCCGTACCAAAAAATCCCAATACATGCACCATTACACCCCTACATTGTAGCTAAATAGCAGTCAAATCCTTCTAATGTCAGTGGTTAACATTATCCTAGGGTTTTGCTTTGTAACCTTTTTCCACTCCTTCAGAATTTACATTTAGGTTTTTTCCGATTATCTTAAAACAATTACAAAGAAGTAGGAAAAACCCAGCACTTTTTTTTAGAAACATTTTGAATTTTATGTCATTATAGGTTCTATTATTTTACAGAGTTTAAGAGTATTTTAAAACGATACAGAATACTTTACATTTTTACATACTGTTATAAGACAGTGTTGAAGGATATGAAATATTTCTCATAATTACCGTATATATTATTTTACAACTATATAGAATAAAATAGGTTATTGTACAATGCTATAGTTTCACACTTTAACAATTAAGAACATTTTAGATCACTACAGAATACTTAAAATATAGATAATATAACCTTTCAGAACAACACATGTTATTACAATATAGAATAACATTGTTTTCTTTTGGAAATTCTTTGAAAAATATTGTAGCATTAGATCAGCTTCCTAAAACCAAAAGTCTCATCACAATATGTACGTATTAGACACGTCTGATTTTTTTGGTTGTGGTAGTTTTGCAAAGCATTTGTAAATAGCATTGGCTTCAAAAGGATTTATATCACATCGTTTCTCTTCATTATAAAGATAATGGGAGTTTGGGCTTGTACAATAAGAAAAGTAGTCATATTTTACCAAGTCCCCCCCACCCCCCTTTTTTTGGGGGGGGGGGGCGTATGATCAGGCATGATGCCTCTGTTTTTCACGCCATAATTTCACTTAGTGTAAGATAAAAAACATCTATGTAATTACAAAGCAGTACTTATCAACCTGGTAATATGAATTTTATAAACTTGCTACCATTACCTTTAGAGATTAAATGTCAAAAAGATGAGACTGTGTTACAAGATGGTATGTATCAGTTCACGTAGACAACACTAATGTTTGATGTAACAGACACCAGCTCATAGGTGAACTGGTACAATGTTGGAAACAGTGACTAATTTCTTTCTGTAAACCTGTTGATCTTACTAGGCCAAAAAGGCAGTGGTAACATCATTTAGGAGATCCTCTGCTATGACAATAAACAGTTACTCACCCTTTTATTGAGTCAAAACTTATCTAATTTCCCCAACAGCATGACTCCTGTGTTGTGGTTGCTGTCGTGCTTACTGCATTTGTGAAAACACCTATTTGTATTCTTTTTGCCTCAGGACATATGGATGGAAATCCTGCACCATGTTACAGGAGAACATGCGTGGCCTCTTGGTGCTTGTCACCACGGACCTTTGGAGGAAACAAGGAAAGATTGGATTCCAGGGGTTCTTTGGCACATGAGCGATTAAGAGAAATTATTCTTCAGGCACGCTGGCTGAAGAACATTCACAAGTATCTGCGTTTCAGGTAAACATGCAAAGGTTTACATAGATTTCTCTTTACTAATGACTAGGGTTGGGCATTGTTGGAATCTGGACGATTCCGTTTCCTTGTTTCTATTCCGGTTCCAAACGATTCTCGATTCCGATTCTTTGGGGGGACAGGGTAATTTATTTTTTTATTATTATTTTTTGCATATTTTAAATGACCTACTTTAAAATACACTACTTGTTTACACTGCTATTTCTTCTTAATCATTGTGTGTTAGTCCTACATGTGTGTATATTGAGCTTATTTATTTACTTGCACAGTTTGTTTTTTTGTTATGCGTGTATTGTTTTCATTGTGTTTGAGTGCTGCTGCAACAAGGAAATTTCCCTTATGGGATTAATAAAGTATTTCTATCTACCCACCTACCTACCCATAGGTAGTCTTACTTGATAAAAAAAAGTCTAAACTTTACTTAATTTAATTACTTAATTTCCCTTAATTTAATTTACTTCTGGGATCAATAAAGTATTTTTGAATTGAATTTGAATTGAACTATGGAATTGGAACATGGATTTTAATTCTATTAACTTTTTACTTTCAATGAATTTCTCACAGGGCTGTTATCTATGGACTTGGAGATAAATATAACTTTTTTTCCCCCACAGTGGCAACATTTTTACAGGAGGGCTTTATTTATGAAAATGTCATGAAAACCGATTTCCAAACATCCTTCATGTCTGTTTGCAGAGTATTGAACAGAAAATAAGAAACAACTTCAACAATCCCGTTCAGATTAGCTGCAGGTACATTATAAAATCAGAAACCTCTCTGTGGGACTCCTCTAGTTGTTGCGTTTCACTTGCTATGGTGAACGGAGGAGGCGGAACACATCAGAGTATTGTCAGCTGCCTGGCTAACGTTAGCTTAGCAATCTCCGATCGTTTGTCTATGAAAACAAATACATGAGCTAGCGTTAGCTGGATATTTGCACTTGAGTTGAACAACGGTTCGAGTATAACTTTTTTGCTGCCGCAATGTTGACATCAGATGTATTTTACTGACCGGATTTGGACTGCAGTGGAGCGCTGGGCTGACGGTTGGGATCCGGTAGGAAGAGCTAATGAGGTAAGCCGGCGCAGCACGTCAAACACAGAGCGGTCGGTTATTTCTTACATGTTTAGCACTGAACCCAGTTTGTTTTGTTTGCTAAAGTGAAGACAAATCTTAGTGTCTCCACACACCTTCCATTATTGCACAGTAACGCTAACACTTCTGGCGGATTCTTCTTCGTTGGTATTCGGCGGGTTCTTCTGGTCGGCGGACTGGGAATCGAAACTAGGAATCGTTATTTTAAAAATTGAATGATTCCGGGAGAATCGACTTATGAGTCCATGTTCCAATCGATGCTCGATTCTCGATGCCCAACCCTACTAATGACGCTTTCTGTTTTTATGTGAAGGTAAAAAAAATGTGGTTTATATTTCCCTCTCAGGTCAACTGCAGATTTGGAGTTATTCCATAATCACTTACTGATGTATGCCAGCGAGCGCTTCAGCTTCTCCCCAGCTGTTTATGAAGCCCGGACTATGTTGGCTGCCCTGGATTACAATCACCACCTCTACAGACCAGTCAAAAGAAAGGAGAATGGCTCAGTTCAGTATGTAATATTTAAACCATCCGATTCACTATTAAATTGAGCAATTCCAAAGTTTTCAAAAGCAATTATTTTTCATAATTAAAATGACAAAAACATCAAAGTCTGGCGTGTCACCCGGACATTTTTAGGAGACGGACCGGCGGCAACGGTAAGACTGTTTCAAATGTTTCAGCCATGCAGTGCAAAACTTACAAACTACAGCAAATATTTTGCAATTAAGTTGTGAAAGGAGCGTCTTTGTTATTGTGTATTATGTTAGCAGCAGCAGCATCCACTTTTCACCTGCTGTCCAGTGCGTCCTCCCCGAGCTGCAGCACAGGGCGGCTGCTGTTCACAAGACGTCGGACCTCAAGTGTAGCTTCATAGACAAACTGCAAAAGAAATCTTCTTCATACAGTCCCGGTCACAACAAATGTGTAGCGGTGTGCACCGTGTACATAGCTGGCATATTGGTTTCTGTGTATAACAGGAGCCAAGGATCCCCTTGGTCACACTGACGCAAAAACTATGAAAAGGCTGAGAAAAGTAAGAGGTCATCTATTAAATTGACACCAAAAAACTAAAGACTGGGGTATACACTTTGTTTTAAGTGTCTTTGTGAGACTACTTCTTTTTGTTTATTTTATTACTTTGAAAAGAAAATACCTATTTTCTCAGAATATAATTTCAGAATGTGTAATTTTTGTCCAGTATGACTTGAAAAGTGAGCTTTTATTGTAACAGGGTAATTTTCCTAATACAGAAGATTAGTCATCTCTTTTTTTATTTACAGAGATTTTAGTCATTTTTGTAATGGTTGACTTGTAAAAGCCAATCTGATGTTAATTTAATTTTTCTTTATAACCACATAGAGCAGAAACACTTATTCAAACCAAAAGTCTTTAAGTAAAATGCATGCTTGAAGTGTTTATGGATCGGACCAAGTGTCCTATTTATGGAAATAAAAATATGGTCACAAAAAATGGTGTAATAATCGAATCCTAGCCCCTGAATCGTAATCTAATCAAACCGGGAAGCACCCAAGATGGCACACCCCTACTAATTGATGAAAGCATTTACATTGATTTGTAAAGACAGAAGTTTGAGCCATCAGAAGCTGAATTAGAATATGTTTAATTAGAATTTGCATTGTTCAACTTGAGTAAATGCTTATCTTAACTAGTATAATTTAAATTAGATAAATTGGGTTCAAAATGATTTACACTAATCTGAAACTATATTTACTTAGGAATAATTGTATTTCTAGTTTTATAATCTAGTTGAATGATTCAGATTGAATTTGAGCAATGCAAATCCCAAAAAAACTTTTTTCAAAATCAGTTTCTGATGGTTGAGTGTCTCCCCCCATAGATTTGTCTCTCGAAGATAAAAATGATAAACTGTTGCTTATTACAAAGCCTTTTTGTGAAAAAACAAATGATTAACTAAGGTGCAACTCCTCTCATCTGCTAGGAATGGGAAGCTGTACAACAAGAGGTCCAAAACATGGAGGCTGTACACTCTGAAGGAAGAAAAAGACTACAGCTACATATCTGACTTACAGAGTGCCATCCTGCGTCAAAGACTTGCTGCTTCAAGAATGATGGCGCCGAGCAGACCCTCAAGTCCAGAGGAATCAAGACAACTGGGAGCTCTATCAGGTCTCCCAGCCTCAACAGTTCTTGAGCTGTTGGAGAAGCAAGTGAGCAGAAGGCTTGGTATGAGTCGTAGAACTTATCATTTGCAAATGTTATTACTGTCAGGTATATGGTTGTGATTGTGTGGGTTTTTTTCACAGCACAGGTCCCACCACCCACAGATTAGGCTCTGAAGCGTTGCAGCATGGGCCACCCTTCCATCCACCACTAATATCAGCTATAAGCAAATGGCTTCCTCAAATATGTACATATTTATTTTCATACAATCATGTTATCGTTTACCTCCTTTTTTCTTTTCTTTTTTGAGACCCAAAAGATTGTAACAAACATTTTGGTTGTCATTTTTTATTCAGAATGAAGAGGGATGGTATGATATATTGTTAATGCAGATGAACATAATCAGACAGTTCTTTGAACTAAATGGATATATATTAACTATGCATTATTTAACAGCAATGAGAAAAGTCTGTGGTGGAAAATTGTTATGCAATTTGGAATTAAGTGTATGTTCTCTGTTTAGTGAACGCATCCAGGGTAAAATGACAAGATTATTGCTTCAACTTAATGTTTATGATATATATGTGTCAGGTCACCAGAGAGACAGACGCCGGGGCAGTAAGATAACAGTCTGGCTTTCGGATGAGCTGCTTTATGCGTTGCTATGAGTCGCATGAAGCAGCTATCCAGAGGCGGGGCGTGAACGTTGGAGAAGACATCTACAGAGATAAACAATGATTGCTGAATACTATTTAAGCTGTTAGTTAGAAAGGTTGGTTAGGGTGATGCACGAGTAACTCTGTCCCCTCCATGGTCTGGCCAGACATGTTTGAATTAAATACTTAAACGCCTTCTGGGACTCAAGTCTTCTTTAATATGGAAACCCTGAGATACTTTTTTTTGCCATAACAGTCAAACCGAACGGGGTTCATGAACATAAAAACAAAACTGAGACAAACGGCTAAATAGGTTTACGGGTAAAAGTTAAACATCAGTTAAAAGTTTCATCAGGTTTCGTACACTCATGAAAAACCTGGAAAATAATGGAATTTAAAAATCCAATTTCTAGGTCCTGGAAAGGTTTTGGAATTTTACTACATCTATAAAAATTTTTAGGATTAAAGGACTGATGTCACAGCAGGACCTGGAAAAACTCATTCATGCGTTTATCTTTAGTCGGATTGATTACTCCAACAGCGTCTTCGCAGGTCTGCCTAAAAAGTCAATTAGACAGCTGCAGCTGATCCAGAACGCTGCTGCTCGTGTTCCTCACTAGAACCTGGAAAGTAGAGCACATCACCCCAGTTGTAAAGTCCTTACACTGGCTCCCTGTAGCTCAGAGAATAGACTTCAAAATACTCCTACTAGTTTATAAATCATTGAATGACTTAGCACCAAAATATATTGAAGATCTACCGTTACTATACCAACCCACCAGACCACTCAGGTCCTCTAATTCCAGTCTACTCAACATCCCTAGAATCAGAACCAAACATGGAGAAGCAGCTTTCAGTTTCTATGCTCCTCTAATCTGGAACAAACTTCCAGAAAACTCCAAAGCTGCTGAAACACTGAGTTCATTTAAATCACAGCTAAAAACCCATCTGTTTGGAGCTGCCTTTGAGTAATGCTTTCATGTATCATGTTTTGTGTGTGCATCATGCTTTATTGATTTTCCTTTATTCTAAATTCAAGTCTGCTCTTGTGTAATGGTTTTACATGTCATATGCTATATGTGTGTTTTATGCTTTATTAGTTTATCCCCTAATCCTGTAAAGCACCTTGAATTACCTTGTTGAAAGTGTTCTATACAAATAAAATTGCCATGCCTATGTTCAAACTTTTAAAAGTAATGCAAAATAAATAAACAGATCAGCAAATAGAAGTCGGGAACTAGTACATTTTTAGCCAGGCAGGTGACAAGCCTCCCTCCCAGACCCTTAAATGTAGCTCACAGAGCTCATTTAAAAGCGATTCAGCGCATGCAGGCTAAAATGGAAGAGTTCAAAATGCCAGGGAAATGTGAGTTCAAGAATACAAGGCTTTTTATGCACAAAAATCGAAGCTGGCTGCAAAAGGGTGGAGACTCGAGAGACGCCAAGTGTAAGCTTTACGGAAAAAAATTCAAAGTATTTACCAGTATGTTTATGACGAGAACAGCATATATTTTAAAACTCAAATGGGTTTTGCATGATATCTCCTTTAAAAAAAATTATCGTTTAACATAAAACTGCAAAACACAGAAGGGTGTTGCATTCACTTGAAAAAAATAATAAAAAGCTCTGTTTTTCTGAATTAACGAGATATCTGTGGTGTGTGCTTATCTCCAGCAGTCATCGAGCAAAAGGTGGTGTTCACCCTGGATACAGTATGTGGCCATTCTATTGTAGGGCAATGCCATGGAATCCCACCCAATTCAATCTCAATTCAGAAAAAACTGCTGGACTTTCTTTTTTTTTGGTAAAACATAATTCAGGATAACAGAGCCTTTTCGTTTGGGTTGTCTTCTGGATGTGGATGGTTCAGGAGTGTGTTTGAAATCAGGCTTGTGGGTTGCTAGCTTGACATCAGTCTAACTGCAATCAGCTGTTCTTGCTAGCCCAAGATTACTTGGAGCGCATATCAAAAGAAGATGCAAAGCAAGATGTCTTAACTCCTAATGTATTTGACTGCTAAATATAACAATCACTTTCATTGTTTCTGTTGATTTTCAGGTGTTTTTTTGTTTTTAACCTGTGAATGCATCATGTCAATTGAAGCTGTGCAGCAATGCACCGCGTGTGAACCCTCGGGAACGAGCCTTGCACAGTGCACATTCCTGTGTTCTGGAGGCATACAGAATACAGGAGACTGGGGAGCAGGGCCAGGAGCTATAGCCGTTTACCTTTCCAAATCTCCCCCTCCTCTACTTAATAACATCATGCTATGTACCCCTGCTTTAAGATAAAGTGTGCATCAGAACCGTTCATTATTTTAGTTGTGAAATACGGCTTTGTATGAATGTTTTCATCTTTAAGGTTCAACTGACCTTTTGGGATTAAGAGTTTAATGCCAAGTGGTCAATTAATTGTTAGTTAAATCAATCGGAAAGTAGGCTCTACCATACGATCCAGCTGCTTTTGGACTTAAGTTACCCAACTTTACTTTTATGCTGTACTTGCCAAAACTAAAATTCATATTTTTATTCCAGACTTTGTTAAATATATTATTTTTTTGGTAGGTGGTATTGAAAAAGTTGATGACTTCTTTCATTTCAGTTCACTAAACAAATAATTTCAAGAAAATAAAAAGAATCAATGGAAGAAAAAAAGTGATACAAATTTAAAATCAAGAAAATTACGGACAACCCTGAACGTCCTCTACATGAGACTCCCTTACAGCAATACTGTCTTCTGTCAGAGGCTTCTTCAAAACCGCTGTAATACAGACTACTTCAGGAGATCCTTTCTCCCCACAGCCATCAGCATCTACAACAACTCTTAGAAGTACCTTAAATAATATGAGTTACAACAACAGTTATTTCCCTTTAGGATTAATAAAGTACTTTTGAATTGTAATTAAATAGAATTAAAACCCCATTATTGAAAACATAAACTTAGATGTACAATTTAGTTGATCAATTTTGAGAGTTGTTATAACCTTTGCAGAAACCTTGCCACTGTTGTATTTGCACAAACGTCACATCTTAATTATCAATGAAACAGTGATAAAAGTCCTTTAAAAAAAAAAACTGACATTGGTGTTGTCATGACAATTTATATGATGCTCACATTAAGTTTTTGTTTACATAGATGGAAACACTCAAACATTGTGAATGATACCCACAAATGCATGAAATCTGGTGTTACAGATTACAGCACCTCTGGAGTATAAAGAACACGAAGTCTTTTATTTAACACCCATCCTAATGCACTGTAAGCTGTTTAAATAGGTGGTTTCCTTCAAACCAGATTACAAGTTTGATTTCAAGCTTGTAATGTACAAATGTGACACAGCAGTAAGACATATTTATCTACAACCTCTAAAGCTGTTTGAAATGCTTGTTGTTCACTCAAGTCTCTTGCATAATGTTGTATGTTGAGTAAACAGAAGGTTAAACGGTAAGTAGCTGTACCAAGCTGATTTTATATTTTGAACATTACCCGAGTGCCTAAGAACCATATTTAGGGGTAAGGTATTCCCAGTAACATGTAGTATAAATAAATCCCTGCAGGATGCATGGAGATACACACTTAAATCTTAAGTAGCTAGTGGAATAAATCTATATATACACTCTTCAATGACAGAAATTATGATTTGTTATGTGCTTACTTACTCGAGCCTTAATTGTTTAACTGTTTAAACCTAACAACACATACAAAACATTGTTTAACTTTAGTACGGTGCATTTCCCAAACATCATGAAATCATTTAGCTTAGGGATTGGAGGGGAGCTGCTTAACAAGAGCGATGTATGGAATTATCACACTGTCAGAAAGTAATCATTTGTAATTTTATATATCAAAAATAATGAAATGAAGTTGGATTGTTTCTTGATATTGATGATCTAGTCTCGTGTTTCAGATATGACGTGTCTTGATGCCCAAACAGCAGCAGGATGTAAGCTAAGAAATCTGTGGTTAGCGTTCCGTTCACATGGTAACCATGTGTTGTACTGACCAGACGGGTGGCAGCGTTAAGAACAAGCCCAATAGTCTCCTACTTGTTCTTCTATGTTGCATGTGTGCTTGTAGCTGTACATAACAACGTATTGTTTCAACCAATCATACAGTTTTGTACAGAGCACAAATAGATTAAAATCTTCATAGAAACAGAAAACAGGGAGTTGCAGTTTTAGAGATGGATTGTAAAAACGTAAGGATCCTAAATCTAATGCTGTGCAGCACATTGTTTGAAAGTGCTTTATAAATAGTTATAATAAAAGCCTAAAAAATTTACTTTAACCATAATGCATTTCTTTTCAGATAAATTCCAAAGTATCTGTAAAAAAGTAAACAAAAAATAATTAATACTTGTTATATATGAATCAAAAAATGCTATATAAATAAATAAATTAGGCTTAAATAAATCGGATTACCTGATAAAATATGGATAAAACTAGCTCAAGTGAGGCTGTGTTTTGGGACCTGTCTGAATGAAAAAGCAACATCAGAGACAGGCTGGATGCAAACAATGTGGAAGCCCTGTGATAATAGCTACTGGCTAATCATTAGCTGCTAACAGTTTACAGGTGCTTTGGGAGCTTGCCAAACTAAAAGGCTGTTTCACAGTGTTTACACGAGTCTGGACTGCATATGAGCTAAAGTAATTGCACCACTCAAACCTGAACTGGATACAAAACACAGTTTGAGCTTTATGAAACCTTTATTCTAGTGCTGAAAACATAAAAAGTAAGAGTTTTATAAAGTTTTTTTTTTTTTGCCATTCGGACCAACTTAGATATAAACAGCAACTAGAAACGTCAGTCACCATCATCTAACATGCCACTATACGCTGAAAATATACAGAGAACGCTCCATTATTTGCCAATCTCAAAAACAATTGAAAGTTGATGTATTTAAGTTTCGCGTTATAAAACATAAATTTATTGATTCATATAACCCTTTAGAAAACAGTCAATAAAGACAGCCAAAGTGCTTTACAAAGATCATTAAGCTCATCTTTCTTTTTTTGTGCAGCAACATGAAAGTATCCCACATTGTACTCAGCAAATTAGTCTTCTGTTAAAAACATTTATCAAGACACTTATGGTGAACAGATTATATATGTAATATAATATATAAGACTTTCCTTGTAAAGGTATTCTTAATTCTGGTTATAACTCAAATAATACATCAAAGTACTTTTTGTGCAACTGAATGCCAGCAGTTCCCTTTCTACACATAAAGTGTATACACGTCTTCATTTTGATGCATCTTTTTTTTGTTGCTTTTTGGTGTTTCTCCTGTTCAAGGACTTTGTGGAGGGTAGCCTACTGTTAGGCCCTCTTTCAGTCTGAAAGAAATAATGAGATACAATGTACCTTTTTGGTAAAAAATATATGGCAGATGGTAATAAAAGTTTGTTTGACTGCTTTTGTCGTCTCCACCTTCAAGATACACAAGCATCATAAATACTCCATACATCCTCTCACACAATTCTGGCTTTGGGTGTGCACTGTTTGTCACTCTTTGGAATTGATAAAAAAGATTGGTCCCCGGAGAATGTGTTTTTACTGTCATAAAGGGAAGGCCATGTCCACATTATTATTTTTCTCGTTGCAGCCAGCAGTGTGCAGCTTTTCAGAACACTTTAATCTGCTCTCCAGTCGGACGCGTGGGATGCGGCCTTGCCCCCCTGTCACCCCCAGTAGACTCAAGGCGGTAAATATCAGATGGGGCCCCTGCCCTCCACACAGACACGATACAATCAGCATTCAGAACAATCCCCAGCACAATAAGAGTTTTTCAACGGGTGGCCACAGTCCTAAAGTGGGTTGAAGGGCCATTCTTACCCACAGACATAGCAATGAATAATAGGAGGAAAAAAATCAATTGCTTTTATCTATGCAGTGAAATATAGATTTACTAAACTTCTATCACACATTCAAGTTAGTTACTTTTCATTTAATTCGTTTAGTTTTTTCCATTTAATCTATTTTTGAAACAAATTCTTTAAAATAATTTTAAATAGGCATCAAACACTTATCATTGTTACTCTTGTTGACATTTTGCAGAATATCAGTGAGATAGGATGGAATCTTTACATTTCTTTTTGGTAGATTTCTGTTGTGTGGAAATGCTAACCGCAAATGTCAATGTAAATGGCACAAAAAAACCCATTTGATTCTCAGGTTAAACCCTAATTTATTAGATCAAAAATAATTTGCATAGATGAAAATGCAGTTTCGAGTCTTGCACATGAGAACAGGTGTAAAATTGGTTGTGCAATATGACGGAAGGTATCTCGAGAGAAGTTAAATGAGGCGTTCCGATACCAATAATTTCCAAAGGCCTTGATCTCTAATATGCGAGATTTAACCTCATCTAAAGTTAAACTTTAATACAAAATCCAACATCTTCTTTAATGTAAAAAAAAGAAGATATTCTATATTTAAAATTACTTTATTGCATAATTTAACACTAATAATAAATGTGTTTGAATTTTGTATCCTGGGAGGATTTTGGACTGTCAAGTTAATTTTTTTTTCTTTTACATTTTTACAGTTTTTCTCTCTTTTGAGCAGCCAAATGCAAACCATCACCTTTCCCGGGATGCATTCCCGAGAAGCCCTAATTCTAACCAAAAAATAACTTTACAGCATTTTACACTTTTAAACTAGTCTTCACAAGGTGGTCGATTGTGATGCATTTTAATAATATAACAAAGGCAAACACATTGAAACAGGTACACGCGCGCGCACACACACACACACACACACACACACACACACACGCACACACACACACACACACACACACACACACACACACACACACACGCACACACACACACACACACACACACACTACATGCTCAGTTTTTGATCTGTTTGACAAGTGTTCACATAAGACTGGGAAAAGATGTAAGGATTGTTGTACCAAAAAAGAAAAAAACAGTCTTTTTAAGACAATAACATCCAGGATAGGACAAAGCAAATGGTAGATTGCTGCTATATAATTATTTCTCTTTCATACTGAGTGACAGTTATTGTTATTCCTATTTTAAAACCACTTTGTCATTAATCAGCCAGGTCATGTGGTGAAAGCTGTCACTGTTGGAATAGCTTTAATATTGACTACCCCTTTGGGACTAACTTGGTCATTAACTCTAATGCCATTTTCTGCTGGAGCGAAACGTTCCACCCCTCCCTTTTTATCCCCTTCATTGATTCCAAAATCAAGAGGCAAATGACTCCCAGGACATTAAAGCGTACTCAGTCCTCCTCCTTGCCAACCAAAGAGGTTGCATCAAATCTTTTGTCCGAAGCTTTGACCTACTCTTCCTCTGCAGATAATCTCCCCGTTTGGGAAAGACCTGGTAACAAGTCATTCATTTGATTCAGCTGTGTTGGAGCAGGGATGTCTCTAAAACCTGCAGGACATTAGCTCTCGAGGACCAGGGTTGGAGACCCATGACCGAGACTGACTTAAACAATTTGTGTCTCGTTAGGAGCGTGTCAGTGTGTCATTTACGGTAGTAAACGGGGAGGGGTGAAGGGTAGTGAGAAGGAAAGCTAAAAAGCCTGTGATGAAGACAAGTGGAGGACAGGTCTAATGGCAAGCTGCATCTTTAACATAGCAGCTATTGATTTTAGAGACTCCCCATGGGAGACACAGGGAGAAGCACAAGTTAGCTATCTGTTTGTAGGTGGTAACATTGAGTAACACATTGGATGCGTCAGGTGTACAACCTGTCCTATTTTTAAAAAAAGGCTCCAGGTTATTAATTAAGTCTTAAGACAACATGATTAAAAGAAAATAAACTGAAATTTCAAGAAATATTTGGATTGCGTTAATGTCAAATTAGGTTATGGGTTAGTTTGTAAGAAAAGAAAATGCTATTGCCATGAAAAGTATGTAGTGAGGAAATACTTGAACAGATCTAATCTTACCACGATATGACATTTTATTGCATCTTGAGAACACAATGCATTTCTTTATCGCTTTTCAGATTACTGCTAATGATGGACTTCCATTATACATACGTATTGAGTGTTTATTGAGTGCACAGTGAATTACATTTTTATCATTGATCAGTTTTCTTTTGTTTGTTTTTTATACTTCAGGATCACTTTAACTCTTTGGGGTGATGATCAATGATCTATACAAAGTCTGTGAATACCCCCAAGTGGTCAATTAATTAACTAATCTATTAACAAAACTGTCCTTATTCACCTTCCGCATCAGCAGCTCCATACCCTCATCTTGCCAAGGTAAGCAAATCTTCATCAGTGCAGACAGAGCACCTGCATAGCAAAGCATGACAAAGCTATTATCAGGTAATCGCTCCAGCATTTGGCATCGCCTAAAATTTCTAGCCATGGTTCATATGCACAGTTAATGTGCAGTCTCTGAATTGTGACGAAATTAAATTTTTTATGTCCAAAAAAGCCAGCTAGGTTCAGCTAGTGATCACATCACATTGTGTGTATCAGATGCACAGAAAACTGTGATGTATGTTTACTTAAAAAACGCTTATCTTTAAACACCCTGAAAAACTAGTGCAGATTTCCAATAGTGTGATGGGGTACTGGCTAAAACAATAGCTTCATTCATAACCGGGAAAACTAACTAGCTAGTCTATTTTATTTTTGTTGCCTATAGCATCAAGAGCATGAAATGAAAATAAGTTAAAAAGGTAATGTCTCCAAATGGCTAGCCAACATATCTCTACCCACCCTGCTTTTAGGCTTTTTTCTTTAGAAAACAAATACTTGATTTCTTAATTAAACTTAGTGTGTATTTATGAGCACAACAACATTCCAGCTTTTTTAATTAAATTCTGAGATATTTTAATGAGTTTCACTCTCAGCTATGACACACCAGTGGAGCACCAGTTAGACAACCAGAGGACCAAGGGTGAAGTTGGCAGTCGTGGAGTCAATATGGTAAATGGACTGAACTTATATAGCGCTTTTCTAGTCATACTGACCACTCAAAGCGCTTTACATTGAAGCCACATTCACCCACTCACACTCGCATTCATACACCCAACATGGCTCGGTAGGACGATGTTTTTTGGGATGTTTTTAAGTGCCTTGCCCAGGGGCACATTGACATGTGACTGGAGGAAGCTGGAATCGAACCTACGACCCTCCGATTGTAAGCCAACTCTACTCTACCACTGAGCCACAGTCGCCCTGCAATATGCAATGTCCATAGGCAAAAAATTTTTCTGTTTTAGAGAGAGGCGATTGGTGTTGTTTGGAATATTTGTGCTACTGTGATGTCTTTACTCATTCCACAAAAATCTCATCTTAGCCCATTCCTTGTCAACTTCTGTCCGATAGAGCTTAAAATGAAGTACACTAGAAAGCCCTCAGTCAGTAACGATCCCTTAAAGACAATCATGAAAATACCTAGCAACAAGTTTGAAGGTTAAAATTTCATTCATATGTTTGAATACATTCCTTTTATGCACATAAATAAATAAATAAATAATAAAAAATGCTTAAAAGTAATAGCATCGCATTATAGAATGAAAAGAAGCGTTTATGTGTGATCCTAACTCTTCCAAGTCTGAATAGCATATCAGTGTGAAATCAATAGTCTCCTTCAGCTCAGCCTCACAAAATGTTCTAGTCGGATTTGTTGCAATTGTTTCAATAGTGTATGGAAACATAGGATGAAGGTTTTGTGCTTCAAAAAGAGGATGTCTTCATAGAATTTCCTTTCGTTCCAGTTCGAGTTGTGCACTGGTAAGAATGATTTGTATAAACTTTAACATATCTCTGTAGAGCTTGGTCTTCATTTCGTGAACTGGGACCTGTGCCACCATTTATTTCATTATTAGATTAGACATGATTGAAACAGTGTGAAAGGGGTTCATTGAAATGACATATTGAATCAGATATATATAAAAAAACATTTTAAAATGCTTACTGTTCATTAACCACCAATTCACAATTGTATATTGAAGAGGTCAGAGAGAAATGCCTGTACAAGTACAAACAATGTATTGAGTGTAGTAAATAAAGCATTAAATACCTCCCAGCAAAATAATAAAAAAAGAAACATCTGTTGGAGTAAGCAGTAAAGCATTGAAAATGATGCATTTAATGGAAAATATATTACCATTTGAAATGGACTCAGCTGTTGTCTGTTAATTAGATGTCCTTGAGAGATAGAGGTTGCCTTCAAAAGCAACAATAGCTCTTTTCAGTATGTTTCTATGGCTTTGCTACTTAGGCCGCCCCTTCCAGACTGTTCAAGGGAACCACGAGCCCATCTCCGGACCGTTCCTTTTATTGTCTCCATCATTTTATATCATTTAGAGTCACTCTCATTCTTATCTAGATATTTCAATTACATGGCTTCTTTGTCACAATGTAATTTATTGAATCACTGGTTTGCGCAGTATGTTTGGTCCACTGTTTTTCTGGGAAGGTTTAGCTAAGCACAAAACTCCTGTTTTTACAGGATCTGGTTCAAGTCGTTGGAGGAGAGGAAGCCTAAATCTTTGGTAAAATAACTGCATTTTTAAAATCACAAATATTATTTCATCGCATACAGCATGCATATATGTTTATTAAAACTTCCAAACTTGGATTACGCTCTGTTGGTAAAACCATATATGAACGAAAGTTCTACAGTCATAATTATACCTTTATTTCTGTTAGGATCCAGATTTTTATTTCTGAGTCTGTTTCTCACAATATTTGCAGTTATTGTCAATGTCTAAAGTTTTAAGATCTAGTTTTGTCTCGCTGAGAACAGTCTAAATGCAGATGACTACTCTGTCAGCGTGGCTCATTACCCTGATATTTACTGTAGCTGGATTGGCCTCGGTCTGGAGATAGATTACTGTTAATCAGTTGGAAGGTTAGGGGGTTTAGTCCATGAGTCAAAAGTTATTGAAATCCACTGTTTCATGTTGTGTGCAAGCCTGCTTGTTGTAAAATATTCAACAGGGATTCATTGTTGAGAATTTGGAAGAATGACAGGTGGATATTTGACATGTTTCAGAGCTACTTTTTAAAAACTTAAGCTATTTTCTGCACACTTTCCATTTGCAGAAAACATATGATTATTAACATGTGGTTGAAGAAACATCTGACATCTGTTTTTTTTCACCATCGAAATGTTAGGATATGTAATTTAATACGAATCTTTACCCATCACTCTGAGAATGGCCTGAGCACTTTTCCAGAAATTCTAAGTCTATTATTCTAAATTAGAAACCATTTAACACATGGAGTAAGTTTGGCACAAGCAAACTTACTCCATGGTCAGACAGTGCAATGCTAAAAGAAATTACTAAAAAACCTAGATGAACATGGGCATTTTAGACTATACAGCCCTCACAGTTTGAACAATAGAGGTTAAAGTTCAACATCATAGAATTAGGGAAAGAATGAACAAATCGGACTTGCTTGGAACCACCCAGGCTAGCAAAACGTTGCAACTGCATTCAGAACAAACCTAGAACAATTTTGTTTGGACAGATGAGACCAAAGAAGAGATGTGGTGTAGTATATTACAGTCTACTATCATGCTATTATACTATAGAACAGTGTAGTCTTCTATGGCATCGTAAAGTCTAACATTGTATAGAATAGCATTGTACATTGTAGTATAATATGGTATATTATAGTGGAGTCCTCTATGAATTTTAGAAAACTATGCTATGGTGCAGTCTACTATAACATAATTTAGAAGTGTACAGCTTACTATGAAATATTGGAGCACAGTGCAGTCAACTGTTTTATAGTATAGTACTATATTACTGTATAATGCAGTGCAAAGTCTAGCATGGTATAGTTTAGTAAAGCATAGCATAGTACAGTCTGCCGTCGAATTGAAAAATATAGTGCAGTCTAGATCAATGGTTCCCAAGCTTTACAGTTTTTGACCCAGCAAATAATAATGTAAGAGGCCCATGACCCCTGACTCTTGGCGGACCATTCAAGCACTTTTACTGTTTCAGTTAAAAAGTGTTATAATGGCAACACAATCACCATCAACAGCAAATATATTAACCAGTATCTTGCTTTTAGTTCTTAAGGTTCTGCTTTTTATCTTTTAAGCTATTTGTAAAACGCATATGCTTTCTCATTGGTATGTTTAGTATTCAGGCTATTTTTTCAAAGGGATCTCAAGACCCTACACTTGCATGTTTCTCACCCCAAGTAGGGGTACAACCCCAACTTTAGGTATCGCTGGTCTATATTATAGTATAGTATATCATAGTTTACTTTAGTATTAATAAAGAATAGTATAGCATACCATAAGAGAGTCCTCAGTTTAGTATATTTCAGTCTAGCATAGTATATTATTATAGTCTACTATAACATAATTTAGAATAGTGTAGTATATCATAGTCTACTATACTATAGTATAACAAATCTGCACACACAAACTGACTGTAAGCAGGTACCTATTTGAACTCATGTAAATCTTTTTATTCCCCCGCTGTACATTTCCAGGGATGTTTTGCTGTTTGCATCAAAAACTAACTTTCTACTGACGTAGGGAGAGAGGAGACCTGATGCGGCAGTCTGGTGTGGATAAGAGGTTTCCCTTCCCAGAATCAGTAGTGCACAGAGCAGGTTAACAGTGCTGCGCCCAGGGAGATGAAAAAGCATAAATTAAAGTGCTCCCTCAAGGAGAAGAGGGGGTGCTGGGTTACCGAGGCATTATCAGTGCCGGGTGAGGAGCACACAGAGCTCAGTTTCATCCTCATGTTCTTTGTTAACACAAAGGGGGTCACCTCCATATGAAAGGGAAATATAATAACGCCTAGACCCTCACACAATGGTGTACTGCTGACAAATTCTCACCTAATTCTGCCTTTACAGTCGCCGTTCCAAACCTAAGGCTCTTTTCAGGAGGGGCATCAAGGCTATGGCGATACAGTTATATAAAAAAAAAAGAATACAATATGTTAGCTAATGAAAAATAAAGCACACAAAAAAAATAACACAAGCGCACACATGCTCACTTGAGAAATGTTTTAATTATATACAAAAGAATGCAGCTAATAAAGAAGGGAATTAAGGAAAACGCTCTGAGCGATTGTGGGAAATTGGCCAAAAGGAAATGAGTTGCCTCACAACCTCTCTCTCTCTCTCTCTCTCTCTCTCTCTCTCTCTCTCTCTCTCTCTCTCTCTCTCTCTCTCTCTCTCTCTCTCTCTCTCTCTCTCTCTCTCTCTCTCTCTCTCTCTACCATTAAAAAGCCTGCAACTTCAAGCAGTTTTTTAATCAGCTAAAAAACATATGTGGCTTTGCAGCTAAGACAGCTTGCCCAGGCGCTGATAAATGCCTATCACTAATTTGCATATGGTAGAAGCTACCCTTTAATCAGAACCTCTAATCCCTGACGGTATTAATGTTTTTTTTTCCTCCTCATATAGTATCATGTTTGCTAATTCCAAAGTGATCAGCTTCTTGTATGCGTCTCTTTTTTTGTGCTGGCATAATGGCCGAGTTGAGAACTTCTGTTATCCTACTTTGGCACATAATTAGGACTACAAAGGGGGACAAATCGCGCTGAATGGGACTCACAAAGAAGAGCTCCTTTCTTCAACCCCTTCTCTTTCTGCGGAGCTCTCGTTTAATGGTTGTGTCACTTCACGCACAGCTGCGGAAACGGGGAGAATTTGCTGCTAAATCTTGACTACATGGCAGCGCTTAAGAGTTCAGCCCCAGACACACGGAGAGAAAAAAAAATATCAAAATTTACCATGTAATTAAAATGTCTGTCACCCGTCGGCGGGTTTAGAGGTTGGAGTTTCTCCTAAAAGTGGCACTCCAGGCTGTGAAGTATTCCCTCTTAATTACTTTGCTAAGCACCTTGCAGGGTACATATGCTTGACCTTATTTTCAGCTTTCATAAATATCTCATCTGCTTCAGTTTTGCCAAATAACATTTTAAACAAATCTAAAAGAAATTACATTGATTTTCTTTATTTAAAAGAAAAGCACACATAGTGCTGGTGAAAAGTACTTCCCCGTTAAGGATTTATTCTATTTTTGCTTTCTTTAGTCATACTGAGGTGCTTTAGATCTTGAAACATTTTCAAATACCAGAAAAAATAACCTCTGTAAGTACAATAATTTGATTTATTAGGCTATCCAAGCCCACCTAGACCCTGTGTGAGGAAGTAATTGCCCCTTTAACCCAATAACTTGCAACAACTACCATCAAGTGTTTGCAAAAAACTGACATGAAGCCTTTTGCATTGCTGTGGGGGCATTTTGGCCTAGAAGTGGTTGATTTCTGTTGAAGCAGAAACATCCACAGCATCTCAACTGTATTTAAGTCCCAACTTTGACCTGGCCACTCCAAAACCTCAATTTTCTTTATTTTTGAGCCATGAGGAGTAGATTTGCTGTTGTGCTTTAGATCAACGTGCTTCTGCCAAATCCAAGTACACTAGAGCTTACCTGACCTAAGACAAACATTTTCTTTTAGCTTCCCGTTATCTGCCAGAGAGCAGAATTCATGATTCTACCAGTCAGTGTGTTTTCATGCAATCACAGAAAACCGAATTATTCAATCCGACTGAATTTGGACTTTTGAAATGGATGTATACCTATATACATGTGAACAGGGAGAAGGAGCTTTCAGTTTCTAGGCTCCCCTTATCTGGAAAAGACTTCCTGACGAGTGCAGAGCTGCTGAAACTCTGAACTGCTTTAAATCGAGACTAAAAGCTCATCAGTTTAAAATTGCCTTTGAGTAAATGATTGATATCATATGTATCAAATGTGTTCATGCTCTCTTGCTTTACTGATGTTTCTCTTGCTTTATTGACTTATAATTTCCAATGTTATATTCTGTTTTTTTTCCTCTATTTTTTAATCACCAAATAATGTAAAGCACTTTGAATTACCTTGTTGTTGAAAGTGTGCTATACAAATACAATTGCCTTGCCTTGCTTTGTCTTGCCATGTATAGACCTTAGTCCGACTGGAGTCGAACCAAACTGGCCTACTCTTAATCGAGCTAAGACACCCAGATAATGGATTTAGATCCCAGTAAAGTTTTTCTTGTACTAACACTGCCTTAAGAATATAGGTATAGTCCAGAAATGGGATAACAAAAACCTCATGTTAAATTAGTTAGCAGGAAAAACTCTGGACATACTGTAACTGACTGTAAGCAGGTACCTATTTGAACTCATCTAAATCTTATTATTCCTCAGCTGAACAGCTCAGCCGAGCTATTCCCAGCCTGGGCACTGCCCCTTTGGGAAGTGACGAGATCACGGAAGAAAGAATAACAACACCCCAACTACACACAGCAGCAACGGTATAGTACATACAAAATGTTCTGTGCTGCAGCGTTGTTGTCGTCCATTTCTTTGCTCATTGTGCATATCCTGCTTTTACGCCGTCTGCTTCACTGCTGCCAGCATTTATTCACTATCCGTGTGACGCTATAGGCCAACTGGAAGAAATCCAACATGGAAGGGCGTATGTCGCCACCTACTGTCGCGGAGTTGAACACACTAATTCGATTTTCTGAGTGATATGTAATCTGGGATAAAGGCTTCCATCATGATTAAGGTATTAGCTCAATTTTTGCCATAGCTCGATTTAGATGTGCATGTAAACATTCTGAGTTATCACCTGAAGCAGCAAAGCAGCCCCAGATTCACCCTACCACCCCCATGACTGACTATAGAATGATGAGGATGATAATGATGATGATGTTCTCCTCAGAATTTTTCACTTTGTTCTTGTCAGTTCACAAAATAGTCTTGTGGATCATAAAGATTTTAATGTGGGACGGACCTGTAGGTTCTCATTGCTTAGCGGTGATTTTTGCCTTGGAACTCTATCGACATTTTTGCCCAGTTTCATAATATTTCTTATTCTTATTGTTCATTAATGAACTTTGACCCTAACTGAGGTGAGTGAGGTCTGCAGTATTTTAGATTTTGTTCTGCAGTTATCACTGACCTCCTGGATGAGTTGTTGATGGACTCTTGGAGTAATTTTGGTAGGTAGGCCCGTCTTTCGAAACTTCAGAACCGCTCCATGTTTTTTCAGTTTTTGTAAACCACCTCTAACTATGTTGCACTGGAGTCCTAAAGCCTTAAATAGGGGTTTTCAACCCATTCTAGACTGATATATGGTAATTTTTCTGTTTCACATCAGTTGTTAAATTTCTTTAGATTGGAACATGATGTGTGGCTTTTTGCCTGCTTCATGTTGTCATATAGGTTCTATGTAAGTGATTTCTTGGTTCCACTGCCTGGACGTGAGTACTTTGTGAAGAATCCCGGCAAAAATAATTATTTTACTATTTTTAAACTAAATAAAAGCCTTATTTTTTTACACTGAAACATGTTGATTTTGACAGCCCCTAATAAATAAAATCCTCATTTGAAAACCCCTTTTTCTGTTTTCTCCGTGTGTTATTTATTTATTTTTGTCTGATATTAAAATTTGTTTGCTCTGAAGTGCGACAAAAATCAAAAGCAGAAGAAATCTGCAAAGGGCCAAACACTTTTTTTGTGGCACTGTAGCTTTTAAGGACTATGGCCTTAAGTTTTGGGTCACAGTGCTGAAAGAAGGGAATTAAAAGTGAAAGGAAAAAGAAATACATCACCAAGGTACACACGACAGCTGATTTATACAATTCATTTGGGCCATTACTTTTCATTAAAGATCAAATGAAATGGGTACTTACTTACTAAGAGGCCTTTGGGGAGCTGAATTGCAAAGAAGAAAGAAGATTAAACTTTACATTCAGCCCCAAATTTAATTCAGAAGTAATCAATCGCATAATGGCCCAGCAACTGTAGCCGGGGTGATTGAAATGAAATTACCATATTTTTAATCTTAATTTTCCACACTGTTTATCTGACACTGTCAATATAAAATACAAACAGATAATGAAATAGCATTATATTGACACTACAATCATCTCTCGAGCAGCCCTCTGTGATTAAACCGCTGGAATGTTTGATTACATTTTGTTGGCTGACATTACAAATGACACGGATGCTTCGCCGAGACTTGCTGCTGGCTGGAAAATGAGCCTATCCATCAAGGACTCCTGGCAGCTTCTCCCTTCCAGTCGATGGCTACTGCCAAGGGTCTGGGCACCCTTCTGTCAAGCCGTTTAGCACCCAAGGAGAGGGAGGGAGCGGCGGCAGTGGTCGGGCTGTTCAGGGGTGGAGAGAGGTTGAAAAAGATGGGGAGGGGGGCGGGAGGAAAAGGGGGGGGGGGGGGGGGGGGTTGAGACGAGTGATTCACGGCCCCTTTGCTCTCCTAATGATACAAAAGCAAAGGAGCCACACAGAAGGAGAGAGAAAAATGTCTCAGGCAACATATCGCCTATGCAGGTGTCTCCTGGCGTACCATAAAGGGACCATAAAGCCCTCACAATGCAAGGCCCACAGTCTGCAAATCAACAGCTAAACTGCTGCCCTGGATTAGATTTGCTCTGCAGTCATCAAGGCCTGTCCACTTCTGTACCTAACACTGTGAATACCCTAATTACTTTTTAAAAGGCTCATCAATTATTGGTCCGTGCTTCAAAAATTTAGAAGGAAGTTTAGCAACAGTATAAACACGTTCACTTATTTTATTCTTAGCTACTTTTTTTTATCACTTTGCGTGACAGACGATTTGAGGGAATATTTGGGTGCATGAATATTTATTACATGTTAGTCTTTCAAGGAGCGGTTTAAAAGGTCTCTTGATCATTGGGCTTTATGAAATGCATATGTACTGCTGTGACAAGTGCGAACTAGTGCTTCTTTCAGACTATAGTATAAAGTGTCCTGTAAAAGTTTTCACACCGCTTAAACTTCCCAAATTGCTGTCACCTCACAGACACATCCTTAAAGAACTGTACTGTTTTGGGGTTTTAAGTAATAGACGAACAACAAAAAAGCAGACGATTATAACGTGGATGGAAAGGATCGTTTTTTACGTTTTTTACAAATACAAATCTGAAAGTTTGATTTTGCCCCCTTTGAGGCAATACCTTGTAGAATCACCTTTAGCGGAGATTAAAGCAGCAAGTCTTTTGAAGTGTTTTTTTCCCCCCACCAGCTTTGCACAGCTATTCGCTGAAATTTGTGCCCATTCTTCCTTGAAAAGGGACCTCAGTCAGATTGTGTGGAGAGCTTCTGTGGACATCATTTTCTCCTGTCCTTTCTTTCCTTTTTTTTTAAACCTCAATTTTCAAGTCCTTGCCACAGACTTTTAAGTGTATTTAGGTCTGGACTTTGACAGGACTATTTTTAACACATGAATATGCTTTGATCCAAACTGGTCCATTGTAGCTGTGGCTGTACATTCAAGGTTATCATCCTACTGGAAGGTGAATCTGCACCCAAGTCTTTTTCAGCCTCAAACAGGTTTTCTCCTGGATCGCCCTTTTGTTGTCTTCTTGACTCTTTCCATTAACTACGACTAGTTTCCCGTCCTTGGAGCAGAAACATTCTCCGCAGCATGATGCTGCCACTTTGATGCAGTCCCTGTGATGATGGTGTGCTCAGGCTTATATGGAAGTTGTTTATCACCAGAGATGTGTAGAGTACCCAAACATTGTGCTGAAGTAAGAGTAGCACTACTTCAACATATTTCTACTCAAGTAAAAGTAAGGAGGAGCCATCCAAGAAATGACTGTAAAAGTAGTGTAAAAAATTAAGTCTTCTTAAAGAGGACATATTGGGCCTCTTTTTAAACAAATTTCAATAGGTCCATGGTCTGTACAAGACATGTTAATGAAGTTTCTTTGCACAAAATCACTCATATAAAGCGATCTCACCACATCAATTCTTGACAGTTTCAGGAGGGTTTACTACAAATGAGAACGGCATGAATTTCAATTTGGTGGACAGGGTTTGACAGGTGAGGGGCGGTTATATGCATATTCTGCTTATTGTGACGTCACAATAAGGCACCTTTTTAAATGGCTACTAGAAGCACAAGATTTCTGACCGCAACAGTTTGCCAAATAAACTAGAAATGGATGGATTGATGGTTTTTATTCATGTTTGGAGTGTTTATAGAGGTAGCAGAGACCCGAATGGCAACACAAAAGGATGAAAAAAGTGACGTTTCCAAATCATGTCCCCTTTAAGTACTGAGTAACTGATCAGATCATCTGATTTATTATTTTAAAACGATGTGATTAGAAAGATAAAAAGTATGAAGTTATGTGCAAATCCGGGTATATTGAAGACTAAAGTGAAACAAATAATACAAATAACATAATTACAAAATACCAAAGTAAGGGTGAACTATTATACAATATATTATAATGCAATAGGCTTAGTAGAACTATAAACCTGTACAAAAAAGTGTCACTTTAGCATTTAGTCAAGGTTTCTGTTTGTGTTTGGTTAATTTTTAGTTAAAAAATGTTTGTTCTTGATTTGGTGAAGTAACTCACAGTGTGTAGAGTATCAAGAAAGAGTAGCGATATTTCTTAGTAATACTACTCAAACAAAAGTTAAAGTATGGTGTTGTAAAACTACTTGTAAAAGTAAATTTTTCCCTCTGTTTAAAACTGCACATTGGTTGTAGGCTAAGAAGTTCAACTGTGGTTTCCTTTGACCAGAGTTCCTCCCTTCACATGTTTGCTGTGTTCCATGCATGGCTTGTGGTGAACTGCAACAGGACTTCTCATGACTTGTTTTCAACATTGGCCTTGTTCTCGACAGAGTGCATGACTAATAGTTGCTCTGTGAGCAGGTCGTCCCACCTGAGCTGCGGATCACTACAGCTCCTCCATAGTTATCTTGGCTGCTTCTCTGATTGTACTATCACATTAAATTCAATCAAATACATTGAAATCACTGGCTGTAACCTGACAAAATGTGAAAAAGTGGATACTCTCTATGAAATTCATGAATCCGACATATGAAATTGAACATCTACAAAAGTAAACATCTTTCCCAAGTAAAAGCAATGTTTTTTGTTTTTAATCTCAGGTCAGTGAAATCAAAAGAAACACTAGTTTTCCGCTCATTCCTTTAAGCTCATCTCCCACACGGTTGTCTGCTGTGTACATCCATCGCATGTTTCTTGTGTTGAACTGTGGGAACACCACTAATCTACCCAGCCACCTGTTGAGATGACACAGCATTTTCCCTGGAGACGAAGTGCCGTCTCCAGGAAGTGTTCTTATCCCTGCTGGAGTTTGTGTTAATGTTGTTGGATGCCTTTGAAATGTTTACGGAGGGATTTATTCGCACTGATAGATATCAGGCATCAACACAGAAAGGACTTTTTTTTTCTTTCTTTTTTTTTAAATGACAAGCTAATGCTGTCACGTAAACACTAAGATGCATGATATAAATATGAGGTAAAGTATCTATCCCAACTGAAGGGCGGTGGCGCTGGTTGACGTGGAAGCATGCCACCATCGCTGCTGTCCTCTTCTCAACAGATCAAACCTTGAGTGTGAATGAGGCTCATACCAGACTACAGCGACTACTGTCACCAATATTATTGCTGATGAGTGTTAATGTCAGTACTTTGAAGTGTAAAGCGTGGCCTTTTTAAGTTATCAGATTTATTCAACCACACAAGTACTGAATCAGTTTTATATATGGTAAAACGGGGTTTGCATTAATGCAGAAGCATTGTTTTATGGTGATCTATCAAAATGTGCTCTTTCATTTTTTTTTATATATGAAGCAATTGCATCACAGAGACACGACAATACAACTAAACTTAACAAAAAAAAGGGCTAATTACATCAATCCCAGCATTGTTGTTTATCAAAAATCCTTCAGAATAAAGCACAGCGGTGCATCAGAAGCGACGGATTGTAGTGTTTGTGTCATCAGTAGTATCAGCGGTCCTGAAGGTCAGACTGATAAGGCCGAGGATTTCTACCTTCCAATTGCATTGTGCGCCGACCTTCAGACCCCCCCCCCCCGAAGTCGATCAAACCAGTATAACAGCTGCTCCCCCACAGGACAGCCGGGTTCAGAGAGATGTGGAATAAGGAAGGATCAGTGCTTAGCCTGGAACCTGGTGAGGCGAAGCCAGACAACATGGGGGAATTTTTCAGGCCGGACAGCCACAAAAAGCAGACTGGCTGGCTGCGTAACTTTGTGCAGCATCCTTCTGAATTAATGTCCAAATATCTCACTATTTCACAAACCCTACCATTGAATGAAGTTTGGTTAATAACCGTCATTAGATATAAAGCTCTAAAGAAATCTTTGTGTCCTTTATTAATGTGTTGTACAATTGTAAGCAAATAGGGAATTTTTATATGTTTACATTAGACCTGGGCTGATAACTACAAGTTATAGTTTTAAACATTCCCTCATACTGTTCCTATGATTCAAAGTTGTTTTAATGATGTGCCAGAGATGGTGCAGAAGTCACAGCATTGAGCATAACATACAGTAATTCTCCGCTGCCCCTCTTTAACCTGTTGCTGCACACTGCCAGTCAGCTAGCCAGAAAAAGGCTTCAGACACTTTTGCCTTGCTTACAATGAAGACAACTTTGTTTGTTTGAAAATATTCATAGTCATAAAGGACATAGAAGACCATACAGTTAAAGGTACAGATGCTATAAGCTACCAGCTGCATATCTGTTAAGCAGACAGCAGGCTAGCTACCCAACAGATAATCTGACTAAATATCCAGCTAATATCAGCTTGTCATTTAAACTAGGTCTAAATTAGGCAAGTGTTTATTCTATATTATTTTTCATATCAATACATAAAAATTAAGGAATAATATTATAGATTTTTCCCCCCCATTAAAAATATTAATAATTTTAGCATCTATGGTCAAGCTCAAGGTCAAATCTTTTTTATAGTACATTTACTGTACATGTTGTACAGAAGTAAGAATACAGTAGTCAATAAGATAACCTGGGCTTAATTTGATCCGGATCCTGCCGGAACAGGATCCAGGAACTGTTTTATTTTGAAAGGGTGCATTCCATTAACTGCTTGCTAGGACCTCTTTGCACCACTTTGTCAAAATTACAACATTAGACTGTCACCGCACAGTGATCCGTGGCCTCAGACAGTACGTGGATTCAGGGGGAAAGACATTCATGATGAATTGAAAAAACCCTTTTACAACTGTGAATACCATGCCCATATCAAGTGCAGAATGTAAATGGAACCAGAGCAATGTGCTGAGCAGGGAGGAGGATGAGGAGGCGCACCTGGCCGCGGTGTAGGATATAGTAGGCTTACTAAACAACTGGTATGGTAAGAAATGAGTTTCATTAGGAGCAAATTAAAAGCAAAAATCCTCAAACTCTGTGGAACTTCCTCAATTTAAAGTGGAACTGAACCCCATGAAAAATCATAACCCCACCCCCAGAGAACATTTGAAAAATTCTACAAAGTGGGCGGTGCCAGGAAGCACGGAGGGGTATGGCCAACTGTTGAGGATGAGCGGAGGGGGGAACGTGGGGGTGTGTTCAGGAGGACAGTGACAGCTCGCTTAATCTGACACTGAAACATGGACAGTGACCAAAGCGACGTTGGCAGTTTTGCAACTGATCGATCTGATCAACATTCATCTGTTTTGAACGTTAGCCTATGTTAGCATTACCACTCAGAGACCGGACTCCTGTCTCTCTCTGCCTCAGCAGCAGCGCCAGCCTCGGGCAGCGCTGACTCAGCGCCCTGAGCCAGCGGCTCTAATTGATATGGCTCGGGGCCGCTGGGCTCCATAAAACCTCCCTCTATCTCCGGTGACGACGGAGGAGATCCGCTGGTTCAGGGCGCTGAGCCAGCGCTGCCTGAGGCCGGCGCTGCTGCTGAGGCAGAAGGAGAGAGGATGGGTCCAGTCTCTGAGTGGTAATGCTAACATTGGCTGACGTTCAAAACAGTATGTTAGCTATGCTAACTAAGTGCCATGGGGCGAGTGTGTCTGAGAGATAGTTTTATACCCAAACCCACGGGGCGTGTCTGTGAGACCATGCCTGTGACGTAAAGAGTGGAAAAGATGTACCGCTCTCCACCAATCACAAAATTCAAATGCAGTAGCCACAGTTCAAACCTAAGAGGGCAGCACTAAGACGTTTTTAGACCCAAAAGTGTAGAACTAAACAAGTTTACACGAAAATGTAAAAAAATCCCCAAAAAACTGAAAGATTGCTTTGGTAAAGACCCATTTACACAGTTTATAGGCAAAAAAAGTTGTTTAGTTGTTCTTTAAGTTGCATTGTAAATTAATGGACTTAAACACTGCTGTTTAAAGTAAATCATTTATCAAACAGAACAAATGTTTACTTTGTTTTAAAAAGTTCAGTATAGCCAAAGAAGTGAATAGCAGCAAATTAAATGATTCTTAGCAAAAAAATTTCATGTTCACAGCAGGAAAATAAGTCTGAATTCTGAACCAGGGTCCTGCAACGGTGCATATACCCATGGGTGACCCGCCTAAAAGTTGTTTCTTGCGGACCCGGCGTCAGGGGAATTTAGCTGGAGGGGCCGTGGCTTATTCCGGTTGTGCCCAGTAAACAGTCTTTTCATTCAACCAATGTCAGTAGCTCTCTTACTTTGAAAGAAAGCTTGCATGGCTTTCAAATATGGGGTTTGAGATATTCTTAAAAAAAGGTGGTGCTGATCCGCCGACCTTTCTGATCAGGTCAGTGGATCAGCACCAACTAACCATCAAACGCATCCGTTGCAAGTCCCGTGGTGGCCGTATGTGCACCTATGCTTTGGAATCAGCTACCACTCCATATGAAGTTATCACCCTCGCTGGCCACTTTTAAGTCTCGTTTATAAACCCATTTTTACTCCCTGGTTTTACTAAGTTTAATGTCTTGATTTGTTTACCTTTTTCTATCCTTTGTTTTTAATTGTTATCTTTCCCTTGTAAAGCACTTTGGTCGCCCCTTGTGCTGTTGTTTAAATGTGCCATAGAAATGAAATGGTATGGTATGTTATAACAGAGTTGGCCTAATTGAACTCTGGTCTCACGTGCCTATTTGCGTTCCGGTATCGTTTGATTTACAAATTAATCACTGAAGACAACACAAGCTCAGGTAAAATGAACATGGATAAAACAAGTAATAAAAGTCAAATAAAATGCATCTAAAGCATTTAAAAAATGTAGGCTGACAACTAGTGTTAAAATCAAACACAAAGAAATGTGACCCAGGCAAAAATGTCCAAAGTCTGTGCACATCTTACATAAAAAGACCGAGCACTTCATAATTTCTGAGCAGCAACCGAAAACGAGTGTTTGTGTTTTGGTTTTCTTCTGTGTTTATATTTGAAATATTTCCTTGTTGTTTATTGATAACAGTTTAGGTCTTGTCATTATTCTGTTCAGTCCTCTGTATTCATTGTTGTTTGAAAGGTCTTGCCGTATCCGTATCTTTGTTTTCAGTTTCTTAGTTTATTCTTGCATTTTGTGTGTGTGGATTTTGTTCTCTTCGACTTCATTTGTAGTTTCCTTTGGTCTCAGCTCTTTTTCTCCTTGGAGTGCTGTTTAGCAAAGTGTGCCCAAATCTGAGATGAGGAATAATTGCCTCTTCTCCTCTCCTTCTTTCTGTACTCATTTCTCCAGTTTTCCTTTGGATTTTATACAACCACTGTTCTGTCCTTTCCTTTCTTTCTCCAACTGCTTTTGCCACCTCTCCTTCATTTTCTGTTTTTATCATATTTTCATTGATGTTTTACTAAAGCTGATAATTAATTTCACTAATGTGCAGGGGCGGATATTCCATTTCATTTTTTGGGGGGACAATAAACAGTAAAACTTCAGAGAGTTATTTTTTAGGGTGCACATGAAAAAAAATTGCTCTCTCCTGCTTCTTTGTAACTTGCCTTGCAGGGTGGGCCTTCAGCATGTTAAATGCTGTTACAGAATGTTACATAATTGTAGCTATAGTGTTGTTCTGTATTAGTCCATATTCTACAGGTTTTTCTACGTACAACCCGCAATATCAACAATGGTACTAGGTGGAAGCTGGCTAATTTTTGCATTGCTGCATTTTTATTTTTCGCATAGTTTTGCATTTGTAATTTGTATAGTTTGTGTTGAGACTTTTATTGAACAATGCTATATTCTTAAAAATATATCTATGTGATCAATGGTTTTTTTGGGGGGGGCAACTTCATGGAAGAGGGGGACATGTCCTGTCTCTACCGGAATCTCTGCCAATGCAAATGTGTTTCCAGTGGCCTCGTTTACATTATTATTCACCTTCCGTCTGTCTGCCAGTTTGCTCCCTGCCACAGCTGTTTCCCATTTGCCTCTGATTAGTTCTCCTGGTTTGCTTCGTCATTTCCCACTCTCCTCAGTATTTAAGATCCTGGATTTTTATTGTTTGTAACTGGATCTTTCCTTTAGTGGTCATTTTTAATTTAGAAGCTTGAACATCTAGTGACAGCTGAGATGTGGACTGTAATACTCTCTATTGGAGTTTGATGTTGCAACAACTGAATAAATGTATTGAGCATAATTGTTCCTGAACAAGCTTCAGTTGGTGCCAGTAGATGGTCTCTTATAATGAGACTTGGTTTACCTGGAGTGTTCCTCCTGTTTAATAGGAGTTGTTCCTCTCCACTGTCACCACATCCTAGCTCAGAAGGAAGGATTACAGCAAGCACAATGAATTAGATGCATTTGTTATACAAAGTGGCTTGATGATGCCTTGAGATGAAATTTACTTTGAACTGATAAACAAAATTAACTGAATTGTTAGAGCCTGTTATAGATGTTTGATTTGCTATCATACTGTGAAATCGTGGTATTTTCAAACAAACGTTCAAATTTCATAGCTACCCATACCTAGTTTACACATGAAGTAGCAAGTGCACAAGTGTATATCCAGCTGAATGGAGAAAAAATGTTCAAATGCAGGGAAATTATATTTAAACTGTAACTCATTGTGGCCACTTGATAATTAGTAAGACTTTTTTTTCAAGATTTTTTTTTTTATCCCACGGTTTTTTCCCATTATTTATCACCCAGTGCTCCTACCTAGTTCCAGTCCTGGGGTTCTGCTCTCCCTCTGCCAGCCCCGGGAGGGGCCCTGCACTGAAACCCAAGCCTCCTTCATGCTTGGGCAGGGAGCAGGACCTTCTTTTCACCTAACGGGGTGGGGTTTCTCTGGCTGGACGTAGTGCGTGGAAGGATCACGTTATTCCAGCCATATCCTCCCCATCCCTTCAAGTGCCCCGGCTGGCCAGGAGGAGGCAGTATACAGCCCCAGGACTAGTGCATGTTTTTGTGGGAGTAGCTCACGTTAGCTACTCAAGGGAACATGGGGAGAACATGCAAACTCCACACAGAAAGGCCCTTTTGCCAACCCCACCCAGGGTGTGGGTGCCAATGATGCAGGGGAACAAACACACCCTCAGCACCCACAGCGTCCCCAGCGGTAATTGAACCCAGGACTTTCCAGCTGTGAGGTGAGCTGCTCTACCAGCTCTGCCACCGTGCTCCCCAATTAGTAAGACTTTCTCTGTGAATACATGAAGGAGAAAAAGAAAAAAGAACTCCACTTTGTGTAGACTGCAAGTTTACTGGTGGTTCCTAGGATTTCTAAAAGTAGAATGGGAGGCAGATCTTTTAGTTATCAGGCTCCTCTCCTGTGGAACCAGCTCCCAGCTTTAGTCCGTGAGGCAGACACTCTGTTTACTTTTAAGGCCAGGCTTAAAACTTTCCTTTTTGATAAAGCTTATAGTTAGAGTGGCTAAGGTCATCCTGAGCTAGCTCTGTAGTTATGTCAATGTGCACTTGACACAATTTTTATGTTACAGAAGACAACAGCATTTCTCATTTGTTTTCATGGTTTATTCACAAGAAAATATCAGCACTGTGAAGGGAATGTGTGCAATGGATGGATAACTTAAAATTTACCTGTGTTTCTAAGAAGCACACACACACACACACACACACACACATACACACATATATATATATATATATATATATATATATATATATATATATATATATATATATATATATATATATATATATATATTTGTCATATAAAAAATGTATCGCCTGTAACTTATGGCAAATTGTATATTTTTCACATCCTATTGGATCTATGGTATAAAGTTATAGCTGTATTGTCAGTTGTTAGACTATGCAGAATTTTTTATATTCATTTAGTAATGCAAAGGGTTCAAAGATACATATTTTTATGAATTGGGTCGATTAACCAATCAGCAACAACATTGTGTTCACCTAATAATTAATGGGTCCAGTTCTTGCCTCTAAAACAGCTTTGAGCAGTCAGTACATACATTTGTAGGAAGCAAAAGCCTTTGATGTAATTCAGATGATATTTTAATCATGCTGACATGTTATTGATGCAATGCACAGATGTTGTTTACTTTGATGTTAAGTTGGAGTTACACCGATTTTTGTCCTGCCATTTGATTTTTGTGTTTGTTTGATTGTTCTGAAAAACTCACATTACACTGGAGAAAAGTAGAACACAATTATTTTTGGGTGTTTTCAGATTTCCTACCTGAGGTACTTATGTGTTGTATAGTGTGTGCACATTGGGGCAAAAAAGTATTTGGCAGCCACCGATTGTGCAAGTTATCCTACTTAAAAGGCTGAGAGAGATCTGTAATTTTCATCATAGGTACACTTTAACTGTGAGAGACAGAATGTAAAAGAAAATCCGGAAAATTACATTGTATGATTTTTAAAGATATTATTTGTATAATGGTGCAGAAAATATATATTTAGCACCTACAACCAAGCAAGGATTCTGGCCCTCACAGACCTGTAACTGCTTTTTTAAGAAGGTCTTCTATCCTCCACTAGTTACCTTTAATAATGGCTCCTGTTTTAAATCATTATCTGTATGACACCAGTCCACACCTTCAAACACTCAGACTCCAACCTCCACCATGTCCAAGTCCAGAGAGCTTTCCAAGGACACCAGAGACAAGATTGTACACCTACACAAGACTGGGATGAACCAATCTACAATAGGCAAGCAGCTTGGTGAGAAGAGATCAACTTTTGGAGCAATTATTAGAAAATGGAATAAATACAAGATCACTGACAATCTCCAACGTGGGGCTCCATGTAAGATCTCACCTCATGGGGTACACATGATCATGAGAACGGTGAGGAAACAGCCCAGAACTACATGGGGGAACTGGTCAATGACCTGAAGAGAGCTGGGACCACAGTAACAATACAATTCAATTCAAAAACACTTTATTGATCCCAGAGTGAAATTAAGTGTTGTTGTAGCTAATATAATTAATTCTTTAAGGAGTTGTTGTAGATAATGATGGCTGTGGGCAGGAAGGATTTGCTGTAGCGGTCTGTATTGCAGCGAAACTGAAGAAGCCTCCGACTAAAGACACTGTTGTTATATGAGAGTCTCATGAAGAGGATGCTCAGGGTTGTCCATAATTTTTTTGATTTTATGAAGAATCCTTCTTTGCATCATCATCTCCAGATTTTCCACAGTTGTCCCAAGATCAGAACCAGCCTTCTTTATCAGGTTGTTTAACCTTTTTAAATCCCTGGCTCTGATGCTGCTACCCCAACAGATGACGGCTGAAGAGATTACACTCTCCACATCAGACTTGTAGAAGATCTCCAGCATCTTGCTGCAAACCTTGAAGGACCTAAGCTTCCTCAAGAAGTACAGTCTGCTCTGTCCCTTCTCGCCACTCACTGTCTTTGGAGGGCGAAGAATGCTGAGTTGCATCCCAAGAACACTATACCCACTGTGAAGCATGAGGGTGGAAACATTATGCTGTGGGACTGCTTTTCTGCAAAGGGGACAGGGCGACTGATCAGTATTAAGGAAAGGATGAATGGGGCCATGTAAAGTGAGATTTTGGACAAAAACCTCCGTCCATCAGTGAGAGGATTGAAGATGAAACGTGATTGGTTCTTCCAGCATGACAATTATCCCAAACACATCGCCTAGGCAATGAAGGAGTGGCTATGTAAAACACATTTTAAGGTTCTGGAGTGGCCTAGCCAGTCTCCAGACTTCAATCCAATAGAAAATCTGTGGAGGGAGTTGAAAGTCTGTGTTGCCTAGCGACAGCCCCAGAACATCACAGCTCTAGAGAAAATCTGCATGGACGAATGGGCCAAAATACCAGCTACACTGTCTGTAAACCTGGTTAAGACTTACAGGAAACGTTTGTTCCCTTTTTATTGGCAACCAAGGTTAGTTTACAGAGGATTGAAATCAACTTTTGCTATTGGCCAAATACTTATTTTCTGCAACATTATACAAATAAATACTTTAAAAATCATACAATGTAATTTCCTGGAAAAAAACATTTCATAGTTGAAGTGTACCTATGAAAATTACAGACCTCTCTCATTTTTTAAAGTGGCAAAATTTGCACGATCGGTGGCTGCTAGATACTTTATTACCCCACTGTATGTTGGAATAAAAGGTGTAAAATATACAGTGTGTGACTGTACACGGGAACGTACAGTAGCACATTTCTTTCCATGTTATTACAGTTACAGTTATGCTTTATTTTGTTCTGTACATACAGTGGCTTGCAAAAAATTTCAGCCCCCTTGAATTTTTCCACATTTTGTCACATTACAGCCACAAACATGAATCAATTTTATTGGAATTCCACGTGAAAGACCAATACAAAGTGGTGTACACGTGAGAAGTGGAACGAAAATCATACATGATTCCAAACATTTTTTACAAATAAATAAGTGAAAAGTGGGGTGTGCGTAATTATTCAGCCCCCTGAGTCAATACTTTGTAGAACCACCTTTTGCTGCAATTCCAGCTGCCAGTCTTTTAGGGTATGTCTCTACCAGCTTTGCACATCTACAGACTGAAATTCTTGCCCATTCTTCTTTGCAAAACAGCTCCAGCTCTGTCAGATTAGATGGACAGCGTTTGTGAACAGCAGTTTTCAGATATTGCCACAGATTCTCGATTGGATTTAGATCTGGACTTTGACTGGGCCATTCTAACACATGGATATGTTTTGTTTTAAACCATTCCATTGTTGCCCTGGCTTTATGTTTAGGGTCGTTGTCCTGCTGGAAGGTGAACCTCCGCCCCAGTCTCAAGTCTTTTGCAGACTCCAAGAGGTTTTCTTCCAAGATTGCCCTGTATTTGGCTCCATCCATCTTCCCATCAACTCTGACCAGCTTCCCTGTCCCTGCTGAAAAGAAGCACCCCCAGAGCATGATGCTGCCACCACCATATTTGACAGTGGGGATGGTGTGTTCAGAGTGATGTGCAGTGTTAGTTTTCCTCCACACATAGCGTTTTGCATTTTGGCCAAAAAGTTCCATTTTGGTCTCATCTGACCAGAGCACCTTCTTCCACATGTTTGCTGTGTCCCCCACATGGCTTGTGGCAAACTGCAAACGGGACTTCTTATGGTTTTCTTTTAACAATGGCTTTCTTCTTGCCAATCTTCCATAAAGGCCAACTTTGTGCAGTGCACCACTAATAGTTGTCCTATGGACAGATTCCCCCACCTGAGCTGTAGATCTCTGCAGCTCGTCCAGAGTCACCATGGGCCTCTTGGCTGCATTTCTGATCAGCGCTCTCCTTGTTCGGCCTGTGAGTTTAGGTGGACGGCCTTGTCTTGGTAGGTTTACAGTTGTGCCATACTCCTTCCATTTCTGAATGATCTCTTGAACAGCGCTCCGTGGGATGTTCAAGGCTTGGGAAATCTTTTTGTAGCCTAAGCCTGCTTTCACTTTCTCAATAACTTTATCCCTGACCTGTCTGGTGTGTTCTTTGGACTTCATGATGTTGTTGCTCCCAACATTCTCTTAGACAACCTCTGAGGCCGTCACAGGGCAGCTGTATTTGTACTGACATTAGATTACACACAGGTGCACTCTATTTAGTCATTAGCACTCATCAGACAATGTCTATGGGCAACTGACTGCACTCAGACCAAAGGGGGCTGAATAATTATGCACACCCCACTTTTCAGTTATTTATTTGTAAATAATATTTGGAATCATGTATGATTTTCGTTCCACTTCTCACGTGTACACCACTTTGTATTGGTCCTTCACCTGGGATTCCACTAAAATTGATTCATGTTTGTGGCTGTAATGTGACAAAATGTGGAAAAGTTTAAGGGGGCCAAATACTTTTGCAAGCCACTGTATATAGCGCCAATTCACAACAGCTGTCATCTCAAGGCACTTAACAAGAAGTCATTTCAATACATTTATACAAACATTCCAATCAGTTAAAAAGTTTCCTATTTAAGGAATCCCAGCAGATTGCGTCAGTCATTGGCGTGAGGTTGGGCAGATTTCCAACCACAGCAATCCTTCAGCAATCCCTCATACTGAGCAAGCATGTAGCGACGGTGGAGAGGAAAAACTCCCCTTTAACAGGAAGAAACCTCCAACAGAACCAGGCTCAGTAGGAGCGGCCATCTGCCACGACCGCCTGGGGGTTTGAGAAGACAGAGCAGAAACACAGAAGGAACAGAAGATCTGATATAAAAGTACTTTCTATGTTACAGAAAGTAAAAAGTTGATAACAGGACACAGTGGATGTTCAGTTACTGCGAGGATCATCCCAGTCGATGCCCCCCATCCAACAGGGCATTGCAGCCAAGCAGGATACCAGACTAGGTATATCTTCTATGGAGAGAAAAACACTGATTGAAAACAAAGTTAACAGTCGAAATAACAGAATGTACTGTAATACAACTGGAGAGTAGTAGGAGAAAAGGAAGTAGCAGAGTGAAGAAAATTGGTAAGTCTGTCCTCCAGCAGTCTAAGCCTATAGCAGCATAACTACAGAGATAGTTCAGGATGACCTAAGCCACTCTAACTATAAGCTTTATCAAAAAGGAAAGTTTTAAGCCTGGCCTTAAAAGTAAACAGAGTGTCTGCCTCACGGACTAAAGCTGGGAGCTGGTTCCACAGGAGAGGAGCCTGATAACTAAAAGATCTGCCTCCCATTCTACTTTTAGAAATCCTAGGAACTACAAGTAAACCTGCAGTCTGAGAGCGAAGGGCTCTGTTAGGAACATAAGGAGCAATTAGATCTCTGATGTATGATGGAGCTTGATTATTAAGGGCTTTGTATGTAAGAAGAAGGACCTTAAATTCTATTCTGGATTTAACAGGGAGCCAATGAAGGGAAGCTAAAACAGGAGAAATGTGATCTCTCTTTTTAATATTCATCAGAACTCTTGCTGCCGCATTTTGGATCAACCAGAGGACCTGAGAGGTCTGGAAGGTTGATACGAAAACCGATCATTGATTAATTGTGGTGCTAAGCCATTCAAGGATTTATAAACGAATAAAAGTATTTCAAAGTCTATCCTCTGAGCTAAACAGGCTGTACATGAAAGAAACAACTCAAACATCTCAGCTGAAAGTGAGGAGACGGTAAACCTTCCTCTGAATTATGTCAGATTTTGATAGATGGCTAAAAGAAGTGTCTCATGTTATTCAAGTTGTTATACACTAGCTATTAGGGGGTAGGGTGTCATTTTTTCCCCTTTTTAATAAGTACATTTGATTGTTTAAAGAGTAAAACAATGTTCACTTTTGATACAGACTAATCAAAACACTTTCTTCTCCACTGCTAAAAAAACATGCCATCAATTTGTCAACATTTCATTTGACAGAATTCAATATCAAAAGGGAGTGTCCTAATTCTTTCACATACATAACGTATAATTGCATCCATCCTAATGCTGGCTATATCCCTGATTCATTTGTAATTACCAGAAGTGTTAAAGCTACCTCCTTGATTCATGTGAGATAATGTGATGAAATAAATACAAACTATGGGCGTACCCACTTCCGGGTACGCCCACCTCCGGGTACGCCCATTTCCGGGTACGCCCCTTCCGGTTACGCCCCTTCCGGTTACGCCCACTTTTGCAGGCTCCCTGGCTGCCGTGACAAGCTCCGCCCTGTCACAATAAGCTCCGCCCCCTGATGGCCACGCCCACCTGTCACAATAAGCCCCGCCCCCTGATGGCCCCGCCCACCTGTCAAAACGGGATACGCCCCCTGGTGGGCACGCCCACCTGTCAAGATAGGACACACCCACCTGTCAAAATGGGGTACGCCCCCTGGTGGCCACGCCCACCTGTCAAGATAGGACACACCCACCTGTCAAAATGGGGGTACGCCCCCTGGTGGCCACGCCCACCTGTCAAAATAGGACACGCCCACCTGTCAAACTGGGGTACGCCCCCTGGTGGCCACGCCCACCTGTCAAAATAGGACACGCCCACCTGTCGAAATAGGGTACGCCCCCTGATGGTCACGCCCACCTGTCAAAATATGGCACTAAATGGCTCCCTCTAGTGGTTCTGCAATTAAACTAAATGCAAAAAATGAAAATACCTCCCCCTAGTGGCCCAATAAATACTATTACACCAAAACTTATAAATGCCTCCCTCTAGTGGTTCAAAATTAATATAACAGCCTATTGTATAATTGGCCCCCTCTAGTGGATCAAAGTAACATTACATGCAAATCTAAAAATACCTCCCCCTAGTGGCTCTAAAATTAAATGACATGCAAATATGAAAATACCTCCCCCTAGTGGCCCAATAAATAGTATTACACCCAAATGTGAAAATACCTCCCTCTAGTGGTTCAAAATTAATATAACAGCCTATTGTATAATTGGCCCCCTCTAGTGGATCAAAGTAACATTACACCCAAATGTGAAAATACCTCCCCCTAGTGGCCCAATAAATAGTATTACACCCAAATGTGAAAATACCTCCCTCTAGTGGTTCAAAATTAATATAACAGCCTATTGTATAATTGGCCCCCTCTAGTGGATCAAAGTAACATTACACCCAAATGTGAAAATACCTCCCCCTAGTGGCTCAAAAATTAAATTACAGCCTATAGTATATATAGCGCCCCCAATGGTTTGAATCTAACTCCTCAGTGTCATCAGAACATGTCCGAACAAGTCCCTTTAATATTATACGGTCTGGGCTCTGTCTCAACATGACTCCTTGAGCATTCCATTTTATTTTAAACAGTTAAAAGGTGCTTTTTAGCTTCCTGACTTTAATTTAAAACCACATTAGCTCCAACACTCTAGAGACACCATTACATCTGATTCTAACAATTCAACCATGATAAATTAAACTTGTAAGAGCACTAAAAAGAGAATTTATTCACCCACAGCTATGTTGAAGCAGATGCTCATCCTTTTGTTGATTTTAAAAATGCACCATTACACAGTCTTTAAAAACAGATAAGGATTTTAAAAAACATCACTTTAAACCTGGGTGCTTTAAGCTGGAAATAAGAAATCTATCAAACTACTAAAGTTACTGGTAAAAAACAGTCCACCAATCAGCGTTTGACACGCCCCTGCTCTGCTTTGTATTCGCTGTATTTATCACGCCCCTGTCTTCACCTACGTCCGCAAGTCGGGTAAACCGGTTTGGGCGGTGCTCACCGGGCGGCATTTACCTGTATAAAAGGCTGTCGGAAAACGGTTAATCTCTACAGCATGCTGGAAGGACCTCATTCAAGAATCCGACCTTAAGGACACGGAGCGCGGTGCTGCGACGAACAAAGAAAACAGCGGTTTCACGAAGACTGTATCACCGGCTTCATTCGAGGGGAATCCCAGAAGCCCGCGTCATTGTCAGACCGCGTCAGAGCTGAGTCCTGGCGGGATTCCCGAGCTTCCCCTGCTAAGAGCTGGAGTTACGGGTTCAGCGGTGAAATCAACTTCACAGCGACTTCAGGAAATCTTCACATCGGCGACCTGTATTATCGGTTTGGAGCGAGGTGAGTAAATGTTTTTTTTAGCTCGCAATTGTGCGATCGTCTATGGATGTTTCATAGCACCAAGATGGATTCGCTGCTGGCTTATCGATAGATTCACCATAGCATACATACTCTGTTACAGCTAGAAGTATCGCTCAACTCCAGTTGCTGCTCTGAGCTGGTTTTGGGCTGGAGCGGGAAAAAGGCGCTGGAGATTGTTACAAAGCGAAACTTCGCTCTGAGGTGAGTTTACTGTTTGTTAAATTATGTTGACTGTTTATATATGAGCGTTACCGTATATGTATTTATTTTATTATATTCCTGACTTTTACCTGCGCTTTATCATAGATCGTGATCGAAGTGCGGAGCTGTTTGCAATTGGATCTCAGCGGATCTGCCCAACGCCAGCCTTGGCGCTCCGGTTAGCTGCGAGACTGTCTGGAGCTTTCTCCAGCTTGTGTATTGTCTGACTCTGAATGTTTTTTCATGTCCTTATTTTTCTGATCGTATGTTTAAATAGCAACATCAACCAGTCAGTATGAATGTCTCACAGGAGCTAAATAGTCCTCAACCGTCTAGTCAGGAAGATGAAGAATTTCAGATCAATGTACGTGACGAATTCAATAACATAGAGATCCGACACAACTTTGTCCGGCCTGAGGGTGATCATCCGTGTCCGTATGAATTTCATAATCACATAATGAATTTGCTCAGGGGTTTATCAGACCGGGTGACACCGCTGGTTAACACTAACGATATTGTGCAGGTAGAGGTTAATGGACCCGGCGTGTCTCGCAGCGTGACTTTCTCTGTCGATGAAGGGGGGAGTAACGTCATGCACCAGTTCGAAACGTTTTTAGATGATCTGATGCAATCCAATGCTGAAATAGCCTCAACAGAGCGTTTGGAGTTTGTAATTCAAACAGTGCGTGATCTTAGCGGGGGAGCTAGACGAAAAGCTGAAATGTCTCTCGATTGCGAGCTTATACACAAGAAGAGACGCCACCTATATATTGTGAACAATGATCGAGATGATAAACTGTGTTTTGCTATTAGCTTAGCCTGTGTTGCAGACCCTAGCCTCGGCTCCGATGCGGCTATACAGCTCGGTAGAGAGTTGCAACAGCGTGCAGGCCTTTCAGAACACACCCCCGTCAGATCAGGCGATATCCACAAATTTGAGAAGTTGTTGAACAGAAAAATAGTTGTTTTTATCAGAAGTGAGGGAGAGAGAGCTCTAGGGAAGATTCAGACCGACTTTGAGGACCGAAGCAGGACTGTTTTTCTATTGCACTTCCGAGACCATTACTACGGGATCAAAAACTTGAAGGGTTTTATAGGGGCTCGGGATATTTGTCACTACTGTTTCGATCCTATAGGGCATAAATACAATCATGTATGCAAATGTTCGTGCGCTGTCTGCAATGATGCAGCGTGTGCTCAGGGGGTTACAAATCCGATTCTTTGTCATGACTGTAACAGATATTGCAAGAACCAGACGTGTTACGATAGACATAAAGTACCTGAGCTAAAACCCAGGGCGCGTGTGATGGTCAGTCATTGTGATCAGGTGAAGAAATGTCCCAACTGTGGGTTAAACTATAACCAGAGTCTCACAACAGGCAAGAAGCATGTGTGTCAAGGGAAGAAGTGTAGGATTTGTGGGGGTAAGCTTGACAAGGACCAGCCAGCATCGGACCATAAATGTTATATCCAAACATGCTCTGTCGATAGCGAAATAAGTGACAAGGTGATTTTTTACGATATTGAAACTTTCCCTGGTGCGCAGGGTGAGCATGTTCCATTTCTGATCTGTTCAAAGTCCACATCTGGCGAGGAGTGGTCAGCCTACGGTAGCGATTGTATTCGGGAGTTTATTCGTGAAATCAGGAGGCCGGGCCGTCGGAATTACACATGTGTAGCCCATAATGCTAGAGCTTTTGATTCCTACCTTGTTCTGAATGCAATGACGGAGATGGGTTTAAATCCTGACATCATTATGCAAGGGTGTAAAATTCTGAGCATCACTGATCCTGATTACGGTTTGAGGTTCATTGACAGCCTATCTTTCCTTGCCATGAAGCTTAGTAAAATGCCTGAAGCCCTCGGTTTTCCTGACCATAGCAAGGGCTATTTCCCACACCGTTTCTCATCCTCTGATAATCTGGGCTATGTAGGTTCTTACCCGCTGCCATCATTTTACGGTGTTGAGCGAATGAATCGTGCTGAGCAGGAGGAATTCTATACATGGTACGCTGAGGTTAGCAAGGGCGTGTTTGACTTTAAAAAGGAGGCTCTCTTTTACTGTAAGAATGATGTGGAGATACTTGTACAAGGATGTACAAGGTTTCGTCAGGAGTTTTTTAACGACAGTCAGATTGACCCTTTTAACAGGATCACCATCGCAAGTGCTTGTATGAAAGTGTTTCAAAGCAATCATTTGAAGGCAGACACTCTCGCTGTGCCTTCACCTACAGACTACAGCGAACAGTTTAAAAAGTTTTCCACAGCTTCCGTTGAATGGTTGGAATATGTTTCACATACAAGGAGGGTTGGAATACAGCATGCTCTAAGAGGTGGTGAGAAAAAGATTGGATCATACTTTTTAGACGGTTACCTGGAGGTAGGGGTGCGTAAAATAGGGTTTGAGTTCCATGGGTGTGAGCATCATGGCTGCAGCACCTGTCGCTATCCAACAGCTGAGAGTCCATTGACCGGTGTGCCTTATGGGCAGCTCTACGCTGCCACCATGGAGAGGGAGCATGTGCTGAGGACTGTGTACGGTATAGAGCTCGAGGTGATGTGGGAACATGTGTGGGAAGAAATGAAGAAGAGTAACGCTGATGTGAAGCAGTTCATGATGACCTACCAGGCTCCTGCACCACTTACCCCCCGTGAAGCGCTTTTTGGAGGGCGTACATGTGCAGTCAGGTTGAGGTACTCTGCAGCCCCCGGTGAGCAGGTTCTTTACCAGGACGTGTGTAGTCTTTACCCATTTGTTCAGAAGACGAAAAGCTTTCCTGTAGGGCACCCGATCATAATCAGGGAAAACTTTGATGATCCTAGAAATTATTATGGATTTATCAAAGCAGTCATTTCACCACCTCATGGTCTTTATTTCCCCATTCTACCATTCAGAACAGATCATGGAAAGCTTGTATTCACCCTCTGTCGCACATGTGCATTGGAGAACAATCAGACACATAGTTGCACCCACACTGACACTGAGAGAGCCTTAACAGGTGTATGGGTGTCTGAAGAGGTTAAAGAAGCCCTTTCACACGGCTACAGAATCGATCAGATCGTTGAGGTGTGGCACTTTGAGCAGCATAGTGATCAGATCTTTGCAAAGTATGTCAACTCCTTTTTGAAGACCAAGCAGGAAGCTTCAGGTTATCCCGAGGGTGTAGAGAGCGAGGAGGACAAACAGAAATACATCCAGGATTTCATGGTGAATCAGGGTGTAGAGTTAGACCCTGAAAAAATTAAAGTAAACCCGGCAAAACGTCAAGTAGCCAAGCTGTGTTTGAATTCGCTTTGGGGGAAGTTTGCTCAAAAAAATGACCAAACCCAAACCTCAATCATTAAACACCCTGACAAGTTTTTTGAGTTCCTGTTTTCAGGGAAGTTCGTCGTGACATACTTCAGCTTTCTGAACCCCAAGATGGTCATGATTCAATGGAAGTACAACAAAAACTGTGTAACGCCCCCTAACAAAACCACCAATGTGTTCGTTGCCGCATTTACAACAGCTTACGCACGACTAGAGTTATTCAGATACCTACACCAACTCCAAGAACGGGTACTCTACCTTGACACAGACAGTGTGATCTATGTTGTGCGTGAAGGCGAGAGCTCTCTGCCGACAGGTAGCTATTTGGGTGACTTGACAAACGAGCTCCCACCAGGGGACACCATTCAGGAGTTTGTTGCCGCAGGGCCAAAGAGTTACTCGTATCAGACAAAGCACAGGGGGAAGGTCGTGATGAGGGCAAAGGGGATATCGCGAACCATAGAATGCTGTGAAAGGGTGAATTTTGATACAATGACAGGACTTGTTGACGGTTACCTGGGTGGTGAGAGAGGCGAGGTACTCAAAGCACCGCAGCATTCCATCAAACGTGATAAAAACGGGTTCCATCTGAGGAATCACTCATTTACCAAAACTTTCAGGGTGGTCTATGACAAGCGGAGGTTGTTCCCAGACGGAACGACGCTACCATTTGGTTTTTGAGGGGGAAAATGCAGCATCAGGGTGAACTGGAAGCGATTAACTTTGATCCAAGATTTAAAACTCCTTTTTCAAGTCTTGTGGTAGGCCCGAGTGGCTGTGGGAAGTCTTTTTTTGTAAAAAATGTTTTGATTAATTGTCTACATGTGATGGATTCTGTACCTGAAAATATTGTTTGGATCTACACTTCATTCCAACCATTGTATACGGAATTGATGAAGATTAATAAATCAATTAAATTCATCGAAGGATTGCCTCATTCCTTTGAAGATGATGTTTTATTCCCCCCAGATCAATCGCATCTATTGATTCTCGATGATGTACTCTTTCAAGCAGCTGAGCATCCAGAGGTCGTGAAAATATTTACACAATATCGACACCATAGAAACATGAGCGTTATGATGTTGACTCAGAATGTGTTTCTCAAGGGGAAACATACTCGAACTATCAGTCTTAATTGTAATTATATGGTCTTGTTTAAAAACCCACGTGACAGATTGCAGGTAGCAAATTTAGCACGTCAAATTTTCCCTGGACAGAAACCCTTTTTCATGGAGAGTTTTGAAGATGCTACGAGCCAACCACACGGCTATTTATGTGTAGACCTAACCCCTGACACACCAGACCAATACAGGCTCAGGACAGGTTTACTTCCTGGACAGTGGCCGGCTGTTTACATAGCTAAGAACAAGTGACCAACATGTCGGCACGCATAAAAAGAAATGCACTGTTACTAGGGGCTCTTTTTCATTCCACACCCCAGAAACGTAAAGATATCCTAACTCATTGTTCTCCCGACTTTCTACAAACCTTGTGCGAGATTGCTTTAAATGTGCTGAAAGGGAACATCAAGCTGTCCACAACACAATACAACAGACTTAAGAAGCAGAAAAAAATCCTCAGGCTGTTGGCTGATCGGAAGGTGGGGTTAAAGCGCAAACGACAGACATTGAAAACCCAGACAGGAGGAATTCTCCCTCTGATTGCAGCTGTAATACCGTTTCTCGGAGAATTGGTGGCTGGAATATTCCGCCGGTAGAAGTGTATTATGACACTGAGAGCATCACAGAAAATGTTTCTAGTCTCGCCGCATCAATTAAATCGTCTGAAGCAACGGGATAACTCCGGAACCATACGACAGAAGGCTCAGGATGACACTGATGAGGACATGCAAGCAATATTGGATGACCCAAACAGTGCATCGTACGAGAAAATTAAACGCTACCACGCATTACTTCAGAAATACCTAACCCTCCTTAAGCAAGGAGAGAACGAAGAGCCGCGTGTCACCCTATCGCTGCAGAGAGACCGTGCGAATGATGACCCCCCGAAGGACAACCAGATCGTTAGTGGGTATAGCCGAGGTTTAGACGGTCTAGACTCCTTAGAGACCTCTTCTACACCTGCCGTTGAGAGTGTCGTGGATGAGAGAGCAGGCAGGAAATCAAAAAATAAAAAGCGCGTATTGATGTCACCAGTTTGGCCGTCTTTAAAGGCTCCAACTGCTACAAAACGGCGGGAAAGAAGGAGGTCGTTCATGATGTCACCAGTTTGGCCTCAGAATGCGCAGGTACCACGCAGAAAGCGTAAGAGTGTTACCTTATCACCCCTCTGGACCAGAGCGGAAGATCATTTCAGTAAAAAGTCTCTTCGTAAGGCAACCCGAGCCCCCAGCTGGCTCACATTCTCCCCCTAGCTGCATTACTACTGAATAAGCGTTGTTTCTTTTCATAATAAACGATATGTGTTCACATAATTTCATGCGTACAGGTTTATTTCATTCCATGTTAAACATCATAAGTCTAATACATTTGATGCATATTCTCATACATATCAAAACCCGTAACAATCTTTAAACACATCTAGAGAACAGGTTCTATGCGTGAAAAACGTTGTGTTTCGCTTCATAGCACATTTCACATACTTTTTGACAAAGTTAGATACAAGCTCATCATTTGATTCAGGAATTTGACAATACTTTGATAAAACTTGTTGCATGGAGAGACCACAGGCTCTATGGCATAAATAAAAAATACAGTGATGCCCACAAACAGAAGATTGAACGCTCTGAAATTGTTGGTTATGGTACATTATCACAGACGAACGATCTTTCAAAAAATCCAAAATGGATGAAGGGTAATAGACAAATTCTGGTGAGTACCCGTAAGAGTCAAAAAACGTTGCTTTACCACCCTCTTCCAGAGTGAGGGCTAGCCAGTGTTCCCCAGGCATGTTAGAAGGGTGTGTATTGACGATAAAATAAGCCGGTCTGGGGAATGTCAGTGGTAGCAGCTCCAGTTGGTCGCTGGCCCATACACCGCAGAAAAGCTTCCCAAGCAGATGACTGAGTATTGCATCGAGTTCGTGATTATTCATGTTTCCAAGTGGTTAATAATAATCCACTAAAACTCTTCTTTTAGAGTCTATTTCCAGGATGGAGTCGTAGCACGCGTATACAATCAGCGTTGTTGTGTGCGGTAACGTTGTTCTGAATCTCATTTCTAGCCTAATGTTACCACTGCGTACTGGTGATAGTGCTTCAGATTCAGCACATGGGTCGAGATTAAAAGCAAATAATGCGTAACCCGTGTTAAAGTCCTCCCTAGTTATGCTTAGGGGGAGATCCTTTAAATGCCTCCCTGTGGATGTAAACAGGTTGTAATATTCTCGTACAGAATTACCCTGATCGAAGTTGGGTTGGAAGGCCTTAGCAGGAATCTGTCTACCATCACGGGACAGAGCTAGATACTCCATATTATAATGGTTGAATGAAAACGGATTCAAATTGCGCGCTCCTGTGAAGGCCTGGTGATTAACCATCGAAATAACCACATATTTAGGTGTCATACCCAAGAACAGGTTCTCCTGAGTGCATATTCTTGAATGTTCAGGTATAGAGTATGTTTTTACATTCACACGCGATACCGGGTACAAAGCATTTCCTTTCATTAATGCGGTCTCATGACCGAGCCGTACGGCGGGAGATACAGTCACCTTTTTGACAAAGAGAGCTGCACCTAAAATCCATAGTTTGAAAGTAGAATCTGCAGCCCCCATAAGACAGAACGCATCGCTTGCTCGTGTTAGCTTAATTCTTATGTCAACAGAGTTCAAAAGTAGTCTTTCACAGAATAATATGTCAGCATGAAGCGGTCCTAGCAGGTGCACCTCTCGAGATTGGGCTGTAAAGGAGGCACGTTGGTTTAATCCTTCATTCGGTCCATCAATGGTCTCTGTAGAATCCATTTCATCGGCTGTATCTTTATAAAAAAGCCCTGCACTGAACTGGCTTTTAAGGGTTTGATCTGAATAATTAAGCAATGTTTCGATCATAGCTCTATAAGGATGCGTAGCGCTGGACTGCGATATTAAACGGTCTCCAAGGGTTACATCACATTGGGAAAAAATTGTGTTCAGAGGGTAGTTAATTAAGCCGACCTTAGCGTCACGAGCCATGGGCGAACCGTTAGCATTGCTAATTTTAACTCTGAGATGGATCAACATGTCATTTAAATCGGTATACGACTCGCCCCCACCAGGGATAAAAAATTCTATCGGTCCTCCATCGGTGATGGCTGAAAGGGGTGAAATCTCAGTGTACAGCTTATCCTCTACCGATAGTTGAGTCATAGGCGCTGAAAATAAGTCAAGCTCACCGAGCGTACACTCTCCCGATTTGACATGTAGTAGAGCCATATTCCTATTCGGTTAAAATATGTCAGAGCCTCTGCCGGACTTCCTTCCCCTCTGCCTGCTCACCCTGAGTGGTTTCTTTTTCTTTGTCTTGGCTTGTTTTCTAGTCATCCAAACACGCTCTCCAGGGGGTCTCTTTCGACCTCGTCTTGATAAGATCATTATTCCTGAACCTTCCTGAGCATCAGAATTCTGACCGATCTTGCTCTTGATTTTATTGACCGCCCTCCCAAAGACGTCCGAAGCTATATTCGATGCCGCAGCTTTAAGGTGCGGTTTAGCAATAGACACTCCTTTCTTAACAAATGGGGATATAAATCGGAAGAGGCGGGCAAACACAGATCCAAATCCACGACCATACATGACAGGCTGTCCTGAAAACCCGGGTAGCTCTCCACCCGTCTGGTTCACATAATATTGTACAAACCGCGTTGGTTCTGGTCTGTGTGTTAAATATGCCATTTTACCGCAGGTGTCAAAACCGGTTTAAAGTGCAGCTTCACGATCGTCTTCCCGTATACAAAGTTCACACACTCGTTACGATCTGTTTTTACCTGTATGCAGATTGTCTTAATATAGCTTTTTGAAACGGGGAGGTAATGCACTGTGTTATACCTCACACCAATCACGTCACCGAATTTACCATTTATGTTTACGACACCGAGCAGAGGTGAGTGACTGTCACCAACAGTTTGGAAATGGATTATGTCTGTGTAGACAAACAGGTTATATACACCAGTGCCGAGATCCGCTGGGTGGGGCGCAGGTCTGTTGGAGATGGTCCACCATTCGTCAGCGTTCAAACCGAGCATGATGGAGAGAGGGTTGCTAGCTCGAATATTGTATCTTCCATCCTCCTTGAAGTCAAACTTTTTCGAGACATTATTGTAGGTTAGATCGATGCTCCTGTCATATTTCTTCACGGCTGGGACTAGAGCATCTGAGAGGTCTTGAGGTCTCTCAAAATACCCCCCTCCGGAAAACTTGGACCTGGCGTATTCTATACGGGGTGTATTCCTCTCATCTTTAGATTTGTCTCCCACCTCATAAACAACCTTCTTTAAATCAATGTACGAATGCTGATCCGACAGGTTATACCATGTATGAGGGTAGACAATTTCACACAGTCCCACTACCCAGTCTCCACTTAGCTCAATAGCCTTTGGAAGGTCTGTAGTATAATTTGAGCTCGTGTTATCTTTAAATACCTCTCCGCTGGCGTTGGAAGGTAGAGTTACATAGAACCCCTCATCAGACATTGTGAATTTGATGGAGCAAAAAAAGTCATCTAAAGGCTTTGGAGGGTAAGGTTTACTAATTAATCATAGTCTGTAGAACCCACGCTTTATAGTGAATCGACGATGTGTTACACGGTTTTGTGGGCGATATTATTTGACACTTTTAACATCTGAGGCTCTGACCCAACTGTTGAATTTTTCGGGCCAATTTCTCCACCTCACAAAGACTTGGTCCTCCCCGTTGACTCTCCGCCGCTTTAAAATCTTGTCCACGTTATACACCCACTCACCATTAATTTTTACTTTCTGCAATTCGGCCTCATAAAACGATCCGTGTATTCGATCCTGATCATAATCAACTAACTCGTACACTGGGGGGTAGCGGAGTATGCAACGGTCAACCGTAAATATTTCATCTGTGAAGCTGTTCTCATATTTCTTATCAAATACCCCACGTAGCTTTGATATTCTGACCAGATCCCCTTTCTTAAACTTTGTCTTTATTTTACCAGAGTCTATCGATGGGGTGATGCAATAGAGGTTTTTCATGACTTGAGGAGTATTCTCTGACGTCACTTGCATAGGTGTCATCTTAATGCTTGAGTGGAAGCTGTGGTTGTAACTCTCCACTAGCTTTTGAAGGACGTCGATGTACCGGAAGGTGTTATTAGCGGTGAAATATCTCCACATTCTACCCTTCAGAGTGCGATTGAAGCGCTCAACAACAGATGCCTTTAGATCACTGGCTGTACTAAAGTGGGTAATACCATATTTCTTCATCATTAACTTAAATTGTTTATTATAAAACTCTTTACCAGCATCCGTCTGTAATTTTTGTGGAATTTGACTCTCTTGAAAAACTGATTCAAACCCCTTAACGACCTCACACCCCGTCTTTCTCTTTAAAGCACGCACATACGCCTTTTTTGAAAAGACATCAATCACTGTTAGTAAATAGTTGAATCCGTCGTTATGTGTCGCCAAGGCTTGCATGTCACATAAGTCGGCCTGGAATTGCTTCAAGGGTTTGGTTACAAAAACACGATTCCGGGGAAACTTTACTCGTGCAGGTTTATGCAACGTGTAGGTGTCCTCGCCTGAAAGAAAGTCTTTTACTTTTTCGACACCGATCACACGTCCTTCTCTGTCCTTTAAACCCCTTCTCAATCTGTCAACACCCCCATAGCTCCCCGGATGGGCGGGGTCATAGTATGCATTGGTCAACACCCTCTGTTCTGACATTTTACTATCGAATGATAGTACAGGAGAACGGCTAGTGTAATTTAACCCTTGTATTAATCAGATAGATGAACCATATGATTGGATCAAAGTTTTTTTATTACAAGTTTAAAACCATAGCATTACACAATTATAAAAACAAATGAATAAAAAACAAAACACGTCAGGATTAAACTAGAGCATTTATATCAGAGGAGATATAACCAACATTAGTACACATCAGATTTCATAGCCATAGCATCGGGAGACAGTCCTGAGTTCTTCCAGGATGGCTTCATCATCCCTATCACCATACACAGCTTGAATCGCGTTGTAGAACCCCTGCATACTCCTCAGCTCATGTAGAACGGTTTCAGCTACTGTTTTCACCTTCAGATCATCATCATCATGTATGCTCCGATTTACCAGCAGAATTTGAATAGCTGGAATGAATCGCGGGGTAAGAAGTTGTCGCATGACTGATTGAAAGTGGAGTTGGTAATAATCCTCATCCATTAGCTCTAGGCATTGATGCTGCAACTGACTGGGATGGCTAATTTGACATCCATAACAGTTATCTTTCTGATAAGCAGCACTGCTCATGTGAAATAGATGCAGAACAGCAGTCTTTACAGCCTTGATGAACCTGGATGACATCAAACCGTCCACCAGGTCCCATTTGTCAACCTCAGTCAGAGTCGGAGAATCACCCCCCTCATCCTGAGACGCACACCCGTGTTCCGGTGTCGCGCATTCCGGCGCATCGGGGGTCCCACCATCGCTGGGCGCTGAAGGTCCATCACACTCTCCCTCGAGATCGGGCATAGGCACCGGGGTTAAAGTAGATAGAGGGGGTCTTACACGGCGATGTTTCGTTGTAGGCGGCCGATAATAGTTGAAATAAGGGTGACCCGCTCCCCCAGCTTCAGGGTTGTATGATCCCTCGACCCAAGCGTCGGGCTGGGCATCTGCAGGCAGAATCTCCGAAAGAGAGAACACAGGGGATGGTGGAGAGTAGCATGGCGAGAGCGATGAAATTGACGGTGGATGATACGGGTTAGCGTAGCCGAACCCCACAGGCGATGGCGGAGTGCTCATCGGCTCATACGGCTGGCCGATCCCCCAGTATGACGGTAGAGTGGTCTGCTTGACGAATCCTCCCATATCCATCGTCTCGGAGCGAAGATTACGGCGGCCTGGAAGTCCTGGATGTAATGCCGAAGACCAGGAGGTTTATATAGGAACCTAGCGTACGGGGCGGGGCCTGTAGACTTGTCTGGACATGTTCGGCATGAGGGGCGTGATAAATACAACGAATACAAAGCAGAGCAGGGGCAAGTCGAGCGCCGATTGGTGGACTGTTTTTTATCTACAACTTTAGTAGTTTGATAGATTTCTTATTTCCAGCTTAAAGCAACCAGGGTAAGCTACTAAAAGAGGGTAGGACCTGTTTGTAACAAATTTTGCTGGGAATAAAACATATTTTGCTTTATAGCATCTACACCTAAACACTGGTGCTCCTGCTGACTGCCTCCCATTTTGCAAGAGTTACATTGTTTCCGCAGTAAAGATATGCAGGCATAACCCATAAAATGGCTTAGAGCAGTTTTAATAGCACTGTTGACTGCTGTAGGTATCCAGTTCTCAATTTCCTCCATTTGATTCTCTTGATCCAGGAAGGAAATCGGAGTCTCGCTTAAAAGAGGAAAGTCTTCTGTAAAAGCCAATGTCGGATTTTTGTCCAGAGTTGTAGAGGTTGATTTATCGCACATTGAGCGTGTCGTCACGGATGGAATCCCATTTGACAATTCAGATAAAAGAACAGACGTTTCCTCATCAAGTTCTTCATTTTTAAATTCAACTCTTTTTAGGTCCATGGTTGGAGTTGAGGCAGAAGAGGCTATATGCTTGGACTCAGCTCTGACGCGGTCTGACAATGACGCGGGCTTCTGGGATTCCCCTCGAATGAAGCCGGTGATACAGTCTTCGTGAAACCGCTGTTTTCTTTGTTCGTCGCAGCACCGCGCTCCGTGTCCTTAAGGTCGGATTGTTGAATGAGGTCCTTCCAGCATGCTGTAGAGATTAACCGTTTTCCGACAGCCTTTTATACAGGTAAATGCCGCCCGGTGAGCACCGCCCAAACCGGTTTACCCGACTTGCGGACGTAGGTGAAGACAGGGGCGTGATAAATACAGCGAATACAAAGCAGAGCAGGGGCGTGTCAAACGCTGATTGGTGGACTGTTTTTTATCAGTAACTTTAGTAGTTTGATAGATTTCTTATTTCCAGCTTAAAGCACCCAGGTTTAAAGTGATGTTTTTTAAAATCCTTATCTGTTTTTAAAGACTGTGTAATGGTGCATTTTTAAAATCAACAAAAGGATGAGCATCTGCTTCAACATAGCTGTGGGTGAATAAATTCTCTTTTTAGTGCTCTTACAAGTTTAATTTATCATGGTTGAATTGTTAGAATCAGATGTAATGGTGTCTCTAGAGTGTTGGAGCTAATGTGGTTTTAAATTAAAGTCGGGAAGCTAAAAAGCACCTTTTAACTGTTTAAAATAAAATGGAATGCTCAAGGAGTCATGTTGAGACAGAGCCCAGACCGTATAATATTAAAGGGACTTGTTCGGACATGTTCTGATGACACTGAGGAGTTAGATTCAAACCATTGGGGGCGCTATATATACTATAGGCTGTAATTTAATTTTTGAGCCACTAGGGGGAGGTATTTTCACATTTGGGTGTAATGTTACTTTGATCCACTAGAGGGGGCCAATTATACAATAGGCTGTTATATTAATTTTGAACCACTAGAGGGAGGTATTTTCACATTTGGGTGTAATACTATTTATTGGGCCACTAGGGGGAGGTATTTTCATATTTGCATGTCATTTAATTTTAGAGCCACTAGGGGGAGGTATTTTTACATTTGCATGTAATGTTACTTTGATCCACTAGAGGGGGCCAATTATACAATAGGCTGTTATATTAATTTTGAACCACTAGAGGGAGGCATTTATAAGTTTTGGTGTAATAGTATTTATTGGGCCACTAGGGGGAGGTATTTTCATTTTTTGCATTTAGTTTAATTGTAGAACCACTAGAGCGAGCCATTTAGTGCCATATTTTGACAGGTGGGCGTGACCATCAGGGGGCGTACCCTATTTCGACAGGTGGGCGTGTCCTATTTTGACAGGTGGGCGTGGTCACCAGGGGGCGTACCCTATTTTGACAGGTGGGCGTGTCCTATTTTGACAGGTGGGCGTGGCCACCAGGGGGCGTACCCCATTTTGACAGGTGGGTGTGTCCTATCTTGACAGGTGGGCGTGGCCACCAGGGGGCGTACCCCATTTTGACAGGTGGGTGTGTCCTATCTTGACAGGTGGGCGTGCCCACCAGGGGGCGTATCCCGTTTTGACAGGTGGGCGGGGCCATCAGGGGGCGGGGCTTATTGTGACAGGTGGGCGTGGCCATCAGGGGGCGGAGCTTATTGTGACAGGGCGGAGCTTGTCACGGCAGCCAGGGAGCCTGCAAAAGTGGGCGTAACCGGAAGGGGCGTAACCGGAAATGGGCGTGCCCGGAGGTGGGCGTACCCGGAAGGGGCGTACCCGGAAGTGGGCGTACCCGGAAGTGGGCGTACCCGGAAGTGGGCGTACCCGGAAGTGGGCGTACCCGGAAGGGGCGTGGTCTCGTTTGCATTTTGACAGCTAGTGGTCTATACTTTCTCTAATGCTTTCATCAGTAGCTTTTTGAACATCGATTTGACACTATTTATAGGATGAATTGGAGATAAACCCTAGAATTTAAATCCAATTGCAAATTGAGGTCTCGTTCCCTGTTGTTTCTAATAAGTGTTTGCATGGTTCACTGCGCTTTCTATTTACTGTGATTTCGGACAGAGATAAGGTTGATAACTAGAACCTTCCAACAATTAGGTTGACATTTGTTCGAACATTCCTAATGATCTTTCTTTACATTCGAAGAAGCTGCTCCTCATCACAGAAACATGTGTCGCGTGTCACGATCATTTAGAAAAGACTAAGGAGGATGGTAGAGTGAGAAATACAAGTTCTGTCAGAGGTGTTTGATTTATTGCTTGTGTACACACATGTAAAGTTTATATGTTGTAGCACTTAGATCAGGTTCCCTAGAGTGATACACGTTTCACTTTGATTTTTCACAAGCAGCCTCGAAGTTATACTTAAATTTTCGTTTTAGAATTTATAGAAAAACATGCTCACACTCAGGCTTACAGTTTAAAACTAGTCACCAGTTGAGGACTCCTGTAATCTATTCATTCATTCAACCATCAATCCATTATTTAGGGTTGCGGGGGGCTAGTGCCTATTTCCAGCAATCAACGGGCGAGAGGCGAGGTACACCCTAGACAGATCCATCACAGGGCAACACAGGACAAACAACAATCCAAGCACACACTAATAACTAAAGGCAATTTAGAGAGACCAATCAACCTAACAGTCATGTTTTTGGACTGTAGGAGGAAGCCAGAGTACCAGAAAAGGAACCCACGCATGCACAGGGGGAACATGCAAACTCCATGCAGAAAGTGCTACCAACTGTGCTCGATGGCAATGCCGCCCCTTTCCAGGCCCCTGAGGGTCAGGAGAAGGAGGGAATAAGAGAGGAGGCCAAGTGATGGCGACTGAGCGGTCCCGGTCAGGGTCCACGCGTTGTGCCGGGCGTCCCGATCGGTCTGGATTTAGGTGGACAAAGGCAGGTCTTCCTGCGAGTGCCCCAGCCGCGGAAGGGAACTTCCAATTGATGGCAAAGCGACCCTCAGTCAGGCGTAGCCCCGGGAGGAACCCAGTGCCACAAGGTGCGTTGTCAATGTGTCCTGCAATTCACATTAGTGCTCGCAGCTAGCTGCGTTCTTCATCGATGCAGGACAAGGAATTAAGGTTTCAGTTCTGAGTTTGGGGCCAGCACCATCAAGTCACCATGCACATGGCACGGTACGGCCCACCTCCAACGTGCAGCCCCAAGTCTAGTCCTGCGAAGCCCTGGGGAGCAGGATACTGGAACTCCATGCTCTGGAGCAGAGGCAGTAGGGTGATGGCAGAGGCGATGTCGGTGGGTGGCAGGGTCCCAGACCAGGGACACTCCCAGGTTGGGGTCCCGGTGGTCGGGGAACGTGGGAAAACAGAGAGGAGGGGAGGGGACACAGAGAGGCTTCGACCCTTCTTGCGACAAGGGCCCAGCCGCAGTTCAGCAGCCAAGGAGGAGCCTATGTTGAATCCATATGCTAGTTCACCTACGGAAACCTTGTTACGACTTTTAATCCATTTATATACTGTATACCACAAACACACATCTTATTTTCTTGTGATGTTAAGTTGCATGTAATGTAGAGCCCTGCAAAAGTTGGCTCTTAACACTGCTGCCGATGGATTTCTAAAGTTTTCAAACCAATTCTGCAAAATGCATTCTTCTGTCCACGTTCACTATTTTTAAAGGACGTTGATTTTTTTTCTTTTTAACATTTTTCTTGTCATTTGGTTAATGTGTCAAAGATGTTCCTCCCATGCACCTCCCTAAGAGAAAGTTTGATCTTGTTTTGGAAGCTTAACTTCGCTTCTCAGCATCATTTGTAAATGGCATCATAATTTTTATGATAAACAATACCAGTATGACCTGCTCTTTATTTTCTATCATTGTCCCACCACCTGGCCGCTGCAGCGTTCGATTTTTAAGATTTCAGATTCCTTTAAATTAGACGTGTGGAGGTAAAGATGGTGGAACAGTTTTCCTCTTTATATAATAAATAAAGAGTGATTGGCAAAGGTTTTCAACATTTTGGAATTTTAGAGCCACAATCCCCAATGTATTTCATTGGGATTTTATGTGATAAACAACAGAAAGCAGGTACGCTCTACTATATGTGAAGGGAATGAAAAAAATGGTGCATCTTCATGGTGGCACACAAAAAAGAAGGTGCTGTAGTTGGATTAAACCCAACAGAAATTCTTGACCTACATCCAGAGAATTAAAATGGAATGGTTTAGATCAAAGCATATTTGTGGGTCAAAACAGCCTAGTCAAAGTCCAGACCAGGACTGAATATTTTACGCATTTGACTGTTTTTAGAATGATGGCGAAACATCTGAAGGCTGTCTGTCATTTTGACAGATTAGTATTCACACCTCTGACCACTTGGTGCACATGCGTGAGCTTCTGAGCATCATCTCAGACCTGAACACCATACTCAATGCATCTCGCTAACCGGGAGCTTGTTGAAGAGGTACAAAGCATTTGGAGCGTCTCACTCCCAAGAGGCTGGTGTCATGCCAACCACCGGTGCGATCACTGAAGTGATAGCATGTGGGTCAGGAAACAACTCTTTTAGAGAGTCTTTCCGACTTCTGATTGCTTCAAATGGAGAAAAATGTTCCCTCATATCAAAACTTTGGCTGAAGTGGCGCTTAATTCCAGTCTTCCATCAAATACCCCCAAATACTCCAAATACATTGATGTTTGCGGTTGTGAAAAAGCTCAGTGGGTATGAGTATTTTTGCTTCCTAAGCTCACTAATGAGGCTGTCAAACTTTGACGACACTAACATTAGACTTATAAATTTGATACTCCTAATTCAGTTTTCAGAACTGAAGAAGCCTCTTGGATGAGAGACGATTTCAAAACAAGAAAAGTCAAGTTGAGTTCATTTAAACTGTCAAGATTATCATGTCTAGGATGACTGAGAATCTACACCAGTGCGTTGCCTCTTTACTAACGACAGTGCGACAGTGGTAAGAAGTAAAACCCCTTCAGATATTGTATTTAATGAATACTGATAGGTGTTGAACTTTATTCACATCAGAAGAAAAGACTTGGGCCATACTCTGGTCCTGTTTAACCTAAAACAATTAATGGTTTCTGACTTCCTGAACTCATCTCACACTTTGTGTCGTAAACCACCTCTGCTCCTCACATCTTCACCATCTCCCAGGGACAGAATCTGACAGTCACAGTTCTGCAGCCTTTCTCATATAGATGGTTATGTTTACATGACTGCTAAAGCTTATTTAAGAGTAAACATTTTACCTCACCAGTATAATAGGATGGGATTTGAGTTCACCTATATTTATAAGGGACTACATTTCCCATATAAAAGTGTCAACCAGCAATTTTAAGAGTCTAACACCCAACTTGACTCTTGATGATAAGGTCAGACATCAGCACTGTGGGTCAGAATCATTCATTCAATCATTTTCCTCCCCAGTTCTCTTTTATAAATGATCTTTTAAAACTATCTTCACATTGAAACCTTTTTTGAACCTTGGCAACCTGGTAATGGCAGCTGGCTTTGAACCTGCTTCACCTCTACAACATCTCAAAATTATGCAATTCCATCATCATTTCACATCTTTGACACGCTGAAACCCCTTCCTACATCCACTTGATGCTGTGCAACCCTTGGTCCTCTGTGGTCGCATCTCTTCAGTAGGTTTTACCCTTTCAGAAATCTTTTACTTTAAACCACAGAACCAAGCCGTGCTAAAATACAGCTTTGCGTTTATGGTTTTTTTTTCTGTTTCACTGGAATGCAATCCTACAGTTGCATACCATCAAGGGGGGTATGGCTTTTCTCCTTGTCATTTTGTGTCTTTATACAGTGCCGTCAAAAAGTATCTGCCCCCCCCCACCTCAAATATTTCTTTTGCTGTTGCTTTTTTTGGTCACACTTAAATGTTTGAGATCGTAAAACAAATTTTAACATCAAGGCAAGGCAAGGCAATTTTATTTGTATAGCACACTTTCAACAACAAGATAATTCAAGGTGCTTTACATGATTAGGGGATCAAGTAAAAACAGCGAAAAAGCATTAAACACACACATAGCATATGAGACGTAAAAACATTACTCAACAGCAGACATGAATTTATGATAAAGTTAAAACAACAATAAAGCAAGAAGCACACACAAAATATATGAGACATGAAAACATTACTCAAAGGCAGCTCTAAACAGATACGTTTTTAGCCTTGATTTAAAAGAACTCAGTGTTTCAGCAGCTTTGCAGTGGTCTGGAAGTTTGTTCCAGATTAAAGGAGCATAAAAACTGAAAGCTGCTTCTCCATGTTTGGTTCTGATTCTAGTGATGTTGAGTAGACTGAAATTAGTGGACCTGAGTGGTCTGCGGGGTTGGTATAGTGACAGTAGATCTTTAACATATTTTGGCACTAGGCCATTCAATGATTTATAAACTAGTAGGAGTATTTTAAGCTGAGCTACAGGGAGCCAATGTAAGGACTTTAGAACTGGGGTGATTTACTCTACTCTCCCGGTTCTAGTGAGGACACGAACAAAGACAACCAGTGCCTGTACAAAATGCAGTTTCAAACGATTATTATTAGGGGGAAAAGCCATCTAAATCAACCTGATCTGTGCCAAATATGCCATACCTGTGAAATCATGAATTGCATGATTCATAAAAAAATTTAGGCTCAGTTTCACTAGTCGCTGTCAGGCCTGATTACTACCTGGCCTGCAGAGGCAGAAAAATCACAAAAAATACAGAAATAGTATCAACTACTCATCCAGGAGGTCACAAAAGAACCCAGAACATCTTAAAACACTACAGTCCTCACTTGTTTCAGTTAAAGAGCAACTTATCCTCTACCAGAATATGACTCCACCCACATTTCTTGTTTGAAAAATGTGCCAAAAGGAGTCGCTGCCTGGCGGACCGAGGGACGCGCGGGGGGAGAGTCCTGGGCTGTGACTGACATTTTGACAGTGGTGCTGCGGTAGCGACACAGACTGCGAGACAGATGGAGAGCGATAGCGACGGTAGCTCCTTTGCCTCAGAGCAGTCATTTGAGGTGGAGGATTTCTCTCTCTCTTAATTTATTTCTCTCTTGTTTGCTATTCCAACTCCGAATCGCTATGAAGGCGTGGCCGAGAGTCGGCTGCTTTTATACTCCAAAGTGGCAGTGCAGCTCCATCTGTTTGAAAAAAAAAATGTTAAGGTGCAAAACTAGCAGCAGTTCAGAAAAAGGAACAGCATACCAACAATTTGACTGTTGTGGCCTGCTTACTTTAAACCCGATTGATTTTATTACTTTGATAATTTTATAAACTTCAGAGTGAAAAGAAGGGAACACCAAATTCTCCTCCTTGTGGACTTTTTATATTTTCCACTGATACTGCAAGGTAACCGGACGCTCCATACTGTTTGCCAAGAAAGGACATATTAGCTCAGTGTATTAGGATATGCCTTACAGTGGTTTTACTTATCTATCTGATCATTCAGTGTGTGTGACTGGTTCAACTGATAGATCTTCCTTATGTAAACCTCCTTATGGTGTCCCTCAGGGTTCTGTTTTAGCCAACTGTTATTTCTGGTTTACATGCTTCATCCTGTGCACAGCTTAAGAACTTTGAAATATGTCTCATATAACTGCTACTTTGATTATGCATAAGGAAAACTTTGATTTAACATTGTGCCATCATGCACCAGGGTGAGTGATAATAATGACAACCCCTGGTTTACTCCTAAACTCAAACAGCTGTGGCTAGAAAAGAGAAAGGCATTCAGAAGCGGAGACAGGGACTGCTACAGAGAGGCCAAGTACAGGTTCAGTAAAGAAGTGAACACTGCTAAACACCTGCACTCTGAGAATATTCAGCAGCAGATCTCAGAGAATGACTTGGCCTCTGTGTGGAAAAGGTTTAGGATCATTACCAACTACAAGCCTAAAACTCCCCACTCCACTGATGACTTGCTGTTGGCCAACACCCTCAACGACTTTTATTGTCGTTTTGACCACCCACCAAGCAGCCCTCACACCTCCACCAGTCCCAACAATAGAGACACTTTGGACACTCATCCCCCCACCCCCACCACAGAGCAATTAACACCATCAAAGACTTCACCCACAGCAACCCCCTCCTCACCCCTCACCTATGACGAACTCACATCAACTCCAACTAAAACCCTTCATATTCATGAAGCAGATGTGAGGAAACAGTTTAAGGGCCTAAATGCTAGAAAAGCTCCCGGCCCAGTGGGTGTGTCTCCTGCCGCTCTCAGACACTGTGCAAATGAGCTGGCCCCAGTGTTCTCTGGCATTTTCAACTCCTCACTGCAGGCATGTCATGTGCCTGCCTGCTTCAAGACCTCCACCATAGTCCCTGTCCCCAAGGAGCCAAGCATCACTGGACTTAATGACTACAGACCTGTGGCTCTGACAACTGTGGTCATGAAGTCATTTGAGCGCCTGGTTATGTCCTATCTCAAGACCCTCACGGCCCCCATCCTGGACCCTCTGCAGTTTGCCTACAGAGCCAACAGGTCTGTAGATGATGCCATCAACATAGCTCTTCACTTCATCCTGCAGCATCTGGACTTCCCGGGAACTACGCCAGGATCCTGTTTGTGGACTTCAGCTCTGCCTTCAACACCATCCTCCCAGACCATCTCCGAGGCAAGTTATCCCAGATGAACGTGCCTGGTCCCATCTGCAGGTGGATCACTGACTTCCTGACAGACAGGAAGCAGCATGTGAGGCTGGGGAAGAATGTCTCAGACTCTTGGACCATCAGCACCGGCTCCCCTCAGGGCTGTGTTCTTTCTCCTATGCTCTTCTCCGTGTACATCAACTGCTGCACCTCCAACCACCAGTCTGTCAAACTAATTAAGTTTGCAGACGACACCACCGTTATTGGAATCATCTCGGACGGGGATGAGTCTGCCTACAGGATGGAGGCTGAACGTCTGGTGTCCTGGTGCAGCCGCAACAACCTGGTGCTGAACGCCCAGAAGACAGTGGAGATTATTAAGGACTTTAGGAAGCACACAGCCCCACTCCCCCCCATCGTCCTGACTGACACCCCCATCACCACCGTGGACTCATTCCGCTTCCTGGGTACCACCATCACCCAGGATCTCAAGTGGGAGCCCACCATCACCTCTGTCATAAAGAAGGCCCAGCAGAGGATGTACTTCCTGAGGCAGCTGAAGGAATTCAACCTGCCAACACGGATGATGATGCAGTTCTACACTGCAATCATTGAGTCCATCCTCACCTCCTCCATCACCGTGTGGTATGCTGGAGCTACCATCAGGGACAAACAGAGAATGCAGCGTGTGTTGCGCTCTGCTGAGAAGGTGATTTGCTGCAGACTCCCATCTCTGCAGGGCCTGTACACCTCCAGGACACTTGGGCGTGCAGGTCGGATCACAGCCGACCCTTCTCACCCTGGACACAGACTGTTTGACCTGCTCCCCTCAGGCAGGAGGCTCCGGTCCATTCGGTCATGTAAGGTTTACATTATGCCATGCCTACCTTTGTTATTTGTAATGTCAAATGGCAATAGCCTACAATAAGAAGCCTAAATGCTGGTGGTGGGCACCCTACCTTGTGAAGACCCCTGTGTGGATTCTAGTGGGACATTGTCTGGAACATAAATGTTTAAACTGTCAACGGAAGCCTACATCATCAATATAACAGACAAGTATCTGACTGCAGAGGGCTGAGACCAGATATACAGATAAGCAGGCTGTCAGTGTGCTGTACCTGTGGATCTCTTGTCCTGCCTGACCTCACTGTCCCTCTTTTGATCATTTTCACTCTCATTCCTATTCTTACTGAAGTAGGCAGATATTTTTCTTTTCATTTCACCTGATAGGTAAAGAGTAAAGGTAAATGTAAATGTATGCTAACCTGCCTGAGGAAAAAGCATCAGGGGAGGGGTAGGGGATCTCTGCAGGGGCGAGGCTCTCAGCTGAGTACGTAAGGTCGGAGGAGGAGATGGGTGGAAAAGGCGGGGATAGGTGCGAGCAGGCGTTTCAGCAACCCCAAGAACTACCAGCAGAGACTCAAAGATTACTCTAACATGACTGAATGGGTCAGAGCAACACTTCAGGTATGTTTTTAATGAGGGAAAGACAGGTTCTCAAGATATTAAGCTTCAGAAAGTCAATTTTGCATAATACCCCCCCTTTAACCCCTTAACATTCCTGCAATTTCCGCCCTACATTTTTTAAAAACGCATACCCAAAATTAACTTAAAGCTGTTCTTGAACCATCTTGAGTAGAGACATTGCTGGGATCTCTTTGGAAAGCAAACACTCTAAAACTTATCCCAAAACTGTGTTAATATCTCTGAGTGCTATTGTTACCAAGCAATATGAATTTTAATACACTGAAAAAAAAAAATATTTTGGTCCGATTTATTTAAAAAAATGCATGCTGTAAAAATAGCTTTAAAAATAGCTTGGGACCTAAAACACACTGTGGGTCTAAAGTCTGAAGTATTACCTTCATCCACACCAAATTTGACAGCAATAAACCAAAAAAATGTGTGTTCTGCACACATTTTTCTAACTACAGGTCAAAGGTGGTCAAAAGAGTGTCATATGCGCCATCTCCTGGGTAAATGCCATAGTCCTCACTGAATTATTTAATATCTACATGCTTTCACTAGCCCAGATTATAACAACCAATAAGAGTAGCTACCATAACTATGCAGATGACACTCAGCTCCACATTACAATGTCAACAGGTGACTTCGAACCCATCCAAACCCTAGTTAAATGCATCGAGCAAATCAATGGATGGATGTGCCATAACTTTCTCCAGCTGAACAGACACAAAACAGAAGTAATTGCTTTTGGACCTAAAGAGGAACAATCATGAGTCAGCACACAGCTTCAGTTAATACAGCTAGAAACTACTGATCAGGCCCGAAATTTAGGTGTAGTAATGGACTCAGACCTGAACCTCTAGGGTCACATAAAGGCAATAACAAGGTCAGCCTTCTATCACCTGAAAAACATTTCTAGGATTTAAGGACTGATGTTGCAACAGGACCTCGAAAAACTCATTCATTCATTTATCTTTAGTTATATTGATTACTGCACAGGTCTGCCTAAAAGGTCAATCAGACAGCTGCAGCTGATCCAGAACGCTGCTGCTCGTATTCTCACTAGAACCAGGAACGTAGAGCACATCACCCCAGTTCTAAAGTCCTTACACTGGCTCCCTGTAGCTCAGAGAATAGACTTCAAAATACTTCTATTAGTTTAAAAATCATTGAATTGCTTAGCACCAAAGGTCTGTTGAACATCTGCTGTTACTATACCAACCCCCCAGATCACTCAGGTCCTCTAATTCCAGTCTAAAGAACATCCCTAGAATTTGAACCAAACATGGAGAAGCAGCTTTCAGTTGCTATGCTCCTCTAATCTGGAACAAACTTCCAGACAACTGCAAAGCTGCTGAAACACTGAGTTCTTTTAAATCACAACTAAAAACTCATCTGTTTAGAGCTGCCTTTGAGTAATGTTTTTATGTATCATATGTTTGTGTATGCTTCTTGCTTTTTTGCTGTTGCTGGGATCAAAATATTTTTTCTGTTTTTCTTCGTCGTTCTTCGAATGGACAGAACTGTTAAACCTTCCCTGCCGCAGAAGGACAGCAACGTTTCCTGGTTCACATGGAAAATGAATCAACTTCTAGTTCCGAAGACTGAACATTGGTTCAATGCTTCAGAACTAAGGGGGGATGTTGTGATTGCATTTCTCATAAGATGAACTGAACAGACTTTTGGATGTCTGGGAGCTATTTCAAAGATGGACTGAGCAGACCACATTTCCCAGCAATCCTAGCAGTGACCCCCAATACACTCCTATTCGTCCGTGACCACCCACGGTGACATCAGTGATGACATCACAGCCAAAAGGGGCTATAAGAGTAGACGCGCCCATTTTGAATTGTTCTCCAGCTAGAAGTTCTTGGATGAACTATTGCTGAACAGAGGACATCTCGCCAGTGAAGATTCTCTTCTGTTCTGACCCGCTGGACCGGGGAAGAACTCATTTCAAAGCATTGAAGTGCTCTTTTTGCTGTTGGTGTATCCAGCTGGGTTATATCAGAACTGTTCCAAGACAGTTCGTTTAACGTCGACCTACAGGGCTTCCAGCCTGCATTTGGGCCACACAGTCCTTAAATCCTGTACAGATTTTTTTTATAACTCTTCCTTTTCTTGCTCAACTACGGACACAATTTGCTCTCCTCCTAGTGGACTGGACCTCCTTCAAAGCAAAGTAGGACTGAACCGGTTCATTTATACTAATATTGTGTCTGGGCGGAGATAAATAGAGAAAATAGAGTTTTAACGAGTTAGATCTCGTTCAGTGTTTTTAAGTGCTGTACCTGTTTGCTCATTTTTGCATCGCCGCACCCATAATTTAGAGCTGAAATTGCTGTGTTTTTGAAACTGTTTGTTTATCTTGAGCAGATCACGCCTTTCTTTATTTTTTCTTCCTTTCCTCTCTCTCTCTCTCTCGCTCCCTGATCACCGTCGGCTCGGTCCGGCCTGCGTTAGCTGGTCTCAACTGAAAAGTTTAACTCCATTGTCTTTAGTCTGTTGCTAAAGCAGAGGCCTACCACATGGACGCTTCCCCCATGTGCTCCTTTAGCCAAAGCTAGTTTTATGATTCTTTCTTAGACTCCATGTGCTGTTCTCCATCTTGGCACAGAGTTGAAATTTATGACTTTTGTCCCACAGGCTATCTGTGACTTGGGCTCCCTGGAGTGAGCCCCCCCCTCCTTTTCTGACCCCCTCAGCTGTCCTCACTGATTTCATTTCATGTTAATTGTGTTTAATGTTCACCTATTATTGTTGTCTAAGATCTGTAGTAAATTTGGCATGTTTTAGAATAGATGGGATTTTCTATTTTATCAATAAAGTCCCCTTAACTTAAAGAGAAGTTGTCTGGGATTACTTGGAGTGATGCGTACAATTAATGTCCACAGCGTAAGAACTTATTCCTTCATTTGTTTAAGTATCTCAGCCTTATTAGGCTGGTAATCATAAACATAAACTGAGACTGAACAATTTGGCTATATGTTCCTGGAATCCACCAGGATGGTGCCCCTAAACTTGGTAATTTTTACATACAATTATTAATCTTATTAATAATTGCCCTAAGCAATTATTCATAATTATTCATAGCCAAATCCTTCCTATCTGCGGCACAACACTGTTTTTACTTTATATCCTTTGACTGTGTTTTACTACTATTTTTACTTTACCCCTTAAGCATGCAAAACACCAAAGTTCTGCTGGTTGTACCATTAAAAACAGGTGAAAAAGCCTTTTTACCATTAGCTCCAGGACTCCGGACTCCCTCCCTTGAGTTTGAGGGCCGTGGATGCAACTAAAAACCTATCTTTTAAAAAATTGCTATTGCCTAACTATATGGATGTACTGATTTTCAAAGATTTGAGTTTTTCTTTTCTCTTTTTTGGAATATGTCTTGAAAGGTGCTCTACGAATGTTTTAGATACCAACTCACTTATTTATTTGCAACATGAATGCAAAGTGTTAACTCACTGGAGTGCAAAATATTTTGTAGCACATTATTATATGTTGCGGTTTAAAGTGTTAAGCATTTAAAATGAATATATTTCTATATATTCTCCTATGGCATTCTGGGAATCCTGCCTTTATGTTTCTTTTATTGAAATTCTACTCAGATCAAGGTCAAAAATAATTTATTGCAGGGTTATGAATCACCATTGCTGCCACGTTATTTAACCATTGAAACTGTACAATGTGGGAAGAACTGAAACAACAAAAAATATTAAACACAATGACAGAGGTCACTCTTCAGTATGGCTCACAGCATTTCTGTCCTGATGCAGTTATAATAAAGTTTTCTTGTACTGACATACGGTATTGAGTGTGAGGAAATAACAGTCCACCCACATAACCCGGTCCTGTCTGACCACTTCTTAAGAACTTTTGAATTTACTTTAACTGACCATCTTAAATCTGAAAGAAAAATTCATTATAGTAGAGCTTAATCAGACAATGCTGTAACAATTTTTGAAGAATCTGTTCCATTCTTACTTTCCTTAGTTTCTCAGGGTAACACAGTGGATGGCAGCAATTCTATCTATAACCCTTCAGAAACTGATGGTCTGGTTCACAGCGTTACGTCCTCGTTGGGTTTGGCATTAGATAGTGTAGCCCCCTTAAAAAAGAAAGTGGCTAGCCATAGGAGGCTGACTCCTTGGTTTAACGCAGAGTTGTGTACTTTAAAGCAGAATACTAGGAAGTTGGAGAGAAAATGGTGCTCTACACACCTAGAGGATTCCTATTTAACCTGGAATAACAGTCTACTGCTGTATAAAAAGACCCTTCGACAAGCTAGAACAGCATATTTTTCATCATTAATAGAGGCGAATAAAAACAATCCTAGGTTTCTTTTTAGTACAGTTGCCAAACTTACACAGAGTCATAGCTCTGTTGAGCCAACTATTCCCTTAATAATCAAGCTCCATCATACATCAGAGATCTAATTGTTCCATATGTTCCCAACAGAGCACTTTGCTCTCAGACTACAGGTTTACTAGTAGTTCCTAGGATTTCTAAAAGTAGAATGGGAGGCAGATCTTTTAGTTATCAGGCTCCTCTCCTGTGGAACCAGCTCCCAGCTTTAGTCTGTGAGGCAGACACTCTGTTTACTTTTAAGGCCAGGCTTAAAACTTTCTTTTTTGATAAAGCTTATAGTTAGAGTGTCTTAGGTCATCCTGAGCTATCTCTGTAGTTATGCTGCTATAGGCTTAGACTGCTGGAGGACAGACTTACCAATTTTCTTCACTCTGCTACTTCCTTTTCTCCTACAACTCTCCAGTTGTATTACAGTACATTCTGTTATTTCGACTGTTAACTTTGTTTTCAATCAGTGTTTTTCTCTCCATAGAAAATATACCTGGTCTGGTATCCTGCTTGGCTGCAATGCCCTGTTGGACGGGGGGCATCGACTGGGATGATCCTCCCAGTAACTGAACATCCACTGTGTCCTGTTATCAACTTTTTACTTTCTGTAACATAGAAAGTTCTCTTATATCAGATCTTCTGTTCCTTCTGTGTTTCTGCTCTGTCTTCTCAAACCCCCAGACGGTCGTGGCAGATGGCCGCTCCTACTGAGCCTGGTTCTGTTGGAGGTTTCTTCCTGTTAAAGGGGAGTTTTTCCTCTCCACCGTCGCTACATGCTTGCTCAGTATGAGGGATTGCTGAAGAATTGCTGTGGTTGGAAAGTCTGCATCAACGGGGCCCAACCTCACGCCAATGACTGTCACAATCTGCTGGGATTCCTTAAATAGGAAACTTTTTAACTGATTGGAATGTTTGTATTAATGTATTGAAATGACTTCTTGTTAAGTGCCTTGAGATGACATCTGTTGTGAATTGGCGCTTTATAAATAAACTGAATGGAGTTGAATTTTTTCTGTAGTCATTCCCACTATTAAAAAAGGGGGCAAAGCTGCCCCTTCCCCACCTCTTGCTTCACACTGGCCAACAGCTGGCTGAAAGCAGGCTGATGCAACTTTCCCGGGCTTACAAGACAAATTCAGTATATAAAAAAAGATTTCTGTTCACTGCAAACAAAGAAGGGCGCTGTGTTGAAAATGAAGGAGACTCAATTAGTCCTATAGAGGTAAGGTTGCTTTAAAACTCCAAGATGGTACAACATTCTCCACAATAAGCATAATAATCTTTACACACTGAATTATGCCAACTTATCATGTTAAATATTGTGTAATTGTTTTTTTTGTCTGTCATTGTGTTTTCATTTTATCATGTATGTTTAATTTTCTGTATTGTTCTTGTGCTGTTGTCTTGTACCAGCTCCCTCTAGGAAATTACATTTGAAATGAGTTTTTTCATCTGGTTAAAAAAAGGAATAATAAATCCTACATATCAACACTAAAATAAAACTAAATATTATAGAAAACATTATTATAACTGTGTTAAAGAACTAACATTATATTTTGCAACAGTAGGGATTATTGATTTAATTTAACATGTGATTGGGATCATGTTAGGCAAATTAATTTTTCATCATTGTGTACTGTTATGCTGTGAGCATTTCATATCATACCGTGTCTATCTATTATTTTTCCATTAGAACAAAACTCGATTGATAGTTTCAATGTATGATATTTGTATGATGTATGATATTTGCAACCTACCGCCGAGGTTTTCAAAGTCGGCTATAGGCTAATGGTAACGCTAAAGTCCAACGCCATGTTGTTTACATTTTTCACACCTAGCGCACATGGCTGACAGTGGGATTAAAGTTCACCGTGTGAAACTGTATTAACCCTTTAACAGCTCAAAATGCCCGTCTGGACTTTTTCTTCCCCCTACTTTGGCTGTAAAATGGACAAGCAACATTAAAGGGTTAAATTAATCTTTGGATGTACGAATCGATCTGTAGGAATTTTTATAAGAATTGATTTAGAATCAGAGAAATGTTTTTTTGTTTTTTTTTTAACACAGCTCTAACACTGGTGATCTATTATTTCTTTAACATCAAATGTTGTTGTTGTGCCAAAAAAGCAATTTGGAGAACTTGAAAAAACAGTCAGCGATTATCAGCATATGGTGTACCATAGTAAACAGCTGTGGTTAAAAAATAAAATAAAATAAGCTGGTCAATAGACAAAAATATCAACAGATAAGTGGACAGACTACAAAGTCATATTTCCCAGTTGAATCCCAACTAGATTTATATGCTATATCATTTAGATCAATGTTGTCTATCATCGAGTGTCGTATTGTGCCAAGATGAGTTGCTTTATGGAAAAAATGTCAATGACTGATTCAAGTTCTTATTAGGCCTCAGCATTGGTGTTAAAAGCATTATTTATGTAAATTTGTGTAGCAAAGTTTGTGTAGAAATACATTGAAGTTTTATGATAACAAAAACCGTTAAGCTCATTTATTTATTTGGTCCTTATAAAATGTTAGTATGCTAATGTCGAACTAAGCTGATCCGTAAGCACACATTTGATCAGATGTCAAATTTTCCCTTGTTTTTGTAAAGAAACATTACCATGCTAAGATTAGCGTTAACATGAGAGCCCTGTTCAGCTCTCATTGTGATCCAAAAAAGCTGCCTGCATGACTTTAGCCTCTCTGTCAAAGCTCATTCTGGACAAAAGACAAAGTTGCACTCCAAGCATTTTGTCAGAATTCCAGCGTTAGATAAAAAAACAAAAAACAAAAAAAAACCATGGCAAGCTAGCTGAGGGACAGCAGTCACTACGGAATCCCGCCACCTGTTGGAGGACAATGTGGCTTTTACATAAAGTGAGACAGACCTCCCCTGTGCCCTCCTCATTTTGTCAAGGCATAACCTTTTCCCCCCCTTCAAAATGCGGCAACTCTTTCCAATTGAGCTGTTGTCGCTGCCATTGCTATTGGCTTTCAATAAGGCACAGGGTTATCAAAGAGTGAAGGAGAAATTGCCTTGGCTCTGCCGTAGCCCTGATTGCACTATCAGAGCCGTCAGGGAGGTTCTTTATAAAGGGAGGGCACGAGGGAGAGCGAGGTGGCGGCTGGCGTTGCCCCCCTGATAAATCAGCGCGTGCTGGCAGCCACCGCTTAGTGCAGCCAGGCAGCAACAGACTGCCGCAGTTCAGGGTCGGTACTTGGCAAGCCCCCCTCTCAAACTGTCTGCACCCGACCGCAGACTGCGTCGCTCCCCCGGATGATTCTCCACCGCTGCCCTTGTCAAGGTTTGTTTGTTTATCCGTGACCCCCCCCCCCACCTCACTCACAGCTAACAATATTGTTTCAGACCATGCCAAATTATTCTGCCCCCCTTTTTTTCCTAACTTATTTTGCACATATTCTAACTTTATCTATTAAATTAGAAACTGTCGTATGAATTTGAAACATGCATCCACTTTGTTTCTATTATTTCTTGTGTTTGTCCTGCTGCACAACAAACATTAATCCAAATAAAAAAATATTAATAATGAAAGAAAATAAGAAAGAAAAGCTTCTAGAATTGTTTTTTTTTCTTACTTTGTATTTGGTAGGTTTGATTTTATTACTGCTCTCCTCTACAAATGAACATTCTTCTTATAAAAATATATTTTTTAAATGTCATCTCAATATGTAACTATAAAAATGTGTCTGGAAAATTCTGTAGTGAATGATCGAAAAGAAGTGCATATTTAAATTGTAAAATATCGGTTAAAAAAATCCTGCCATATGGGAGAGAAATTATGCCCCCGTTAACATTTCTCATAAATTTATCCACTTCATCTCCAATTGGATGCTCGAGTTTATAACCCCTAATAAAACTCTTGATTTGTTGTGCGCTCGAGTGTTTGCTTGATAAGGGTGCAGCACAATCATCACTTTCAGATCCTGCACCTCCCTCCCTCTAGTCCTCCCATGGCTATTTCTATACTTGTCTTCCAAAGAAAGCTAAATTTTAATAGTGCAAGCTGATAAAATTTAATGAAATTAAACGAATGGTGATGAGTTGGAGAAGGGGGGGGGGGTACTACATACATATAATTTGACCTTCTCTATTCCATGTACAGTGGTTTAATGCAAGTCTTCAGTGCGGCAGCTTTAGGTTGCCATTAGTGTTCAATTACACACACTTAAACAGGCACCACATTGCCTTTCCAGTTTGATTTAGGCAATGATTAATTTCAGATCTATACTGTCGCGCTTCACCCTTCTAATTTCCACTGCTGCTAGGAATAGGTTTGATGTTGCACATGTCCTCAAATTTTCTAATTGGATGGACACGAATATAGCGGTACATGCCGTTAAGGGTGTATGGATGTAAGTGCAGCACTGGGACTGTGATGACATCAAGCGACCTACAGATCTGTAGTGCTGTGAATGTTAGCAAATCATCCAGTTTAATTAATGTAAATCATTGCATTAAAATATGCATTGGCCCATTTACGATTAACTTTATGTAAGAGAGATTTCTCGTTTGGCCATTTGTGCAGAGTTGTATTTGATATGCATTAAAGAGAAATTTAAGCATGCTACCTGTGTGCATGTGCGTGTGAGTGTATGAGTGCGTGTGTGTGTGTGTGTGTGTGTGGGTGTGTGTGTGTGTGTGTGTGTGTGTGTGTGTGTGTGTGTGTGTGTGTGTGTGGTGTCGATGTAGATTTTGGACCATAACCCAAAACTGGACCAGGAATTTTTTACTTTTTGCAGTGGCTTAAATAAACAATAACATCATATAGTTTTTAACAGGAATTCTGATATATTTGAAAAATTATTTTCATCGATCTTTACACTTTGATTTGGCGGAAGGTCTTCAGAAGAAACTGCAGCCAAATAAGTGAAACCGGAGGGGATGCGGGGTGCTGCTACATCTTCGTGTGCTTTTTTTCACTTCTGAGATAAAAAAAGCTGCAAAGTTGGGAAAGAAGGGGGTCATGTTTAGTAAAAAAAACTAATCCCAAATAAAGCCACGATTCCCAAATACTGTTGTTTGAAATTTTAGATTTCTCTCTTTCACTTTCTGAATATTGTAAGGGCCTTCACACAGATTTGGATTTACAATACTTTTAAGATGTTTGTTTCTGTTTTATTCTTAATCGTTTACGAAAATGGCATGTCAAAAATAATTCAAATACTTCTCATAAATCAATGGAAAAATCTTCTCTGGCAATACTGCAATCATCCGACCAGCTTTCACATCTTTTTCACAGGTATTGTGATGATTTATGCCATCACCATAATCTTTAGCTCCATCCACAGATTATCTATCAGACTCAAGTCTGGACTCTGATTGTACCACTCCAAGACATACAGTCTTGAAAAAAAAAATATTAGTTTAAACCTATATCTTTCAGGGGTATGATTTATTTTGGGCTTAACTGGAGCACCATTTTACTGTCCCACATGGGGATATGTAGATAGTCGCTGGATGTTGTTGAGTTTTATTGTGAAGGTTTAGGGGAAGGCAAATATTTAGTCTTTCAAGTCAGACATAGACAGACCCTCTAGAGGAGGACTAAACAGTTTCTTGTTAAGATGAGTTAGATTTTCTAACTAAGAAATTTCCTTGGGCCTGACATTGCCTTTTTCCAGTCCGTAACAAATAAAAGGTATGCAAAAATTAACATTTGGATTCGGATGTGATGGTAAAATGAATTAGTATTTGACAGCCCAAGCGGTGTAAAATTGACGTTTATTTTGTTTGTCTTTTTTGTTAGTTTTACAATTCAGTTTTGATAAAGACACATTGCATGAAACAAACTAGCTAGAATCACAGCACTGCATTGATTGTAGGTTTACTACACCACTGAGTGTTGTATTCAAGGTTCTTTCTAGTGTAGGAATTTTCATTCTTATAGGTATTTGTAAAACAAAATATACATTTGTTTCTTCTAGCAAAACCAGGGTCTGGTTTTCAAAAAGTTTTCCTCTGCCGGTTGAAAATTCTCAAAATACAGCTACATTTAAAAGTGGCGACTCTTTGGTGGAAACTTGTTTTTTTCCAATGGAAAGTAAATGACTCAACCAGCCAAAACCAAGTCAAAAATGATTTATATAGGCCTTTATACAGCCCAAAGGGTGACCAAAGGGCTTCACATTAAACAACATCAGATATAAAAATCACAGACTCACCTGAAGACAGAAATAGCAATAAATGAGTCGCTAAAATAAGGCTAACCTTATACTAGCCAAAAAAGTCGACAAAACGATTTCAGAACATCTTACTAAAATTCTAAGAGTTAATAGCTCGTTGGAAAAGATGAGTTTTAAGATTAGATTTAAAAACCTTTAGGTCTGTAATGTTACGCAGGTCAGGAGGCAACATGTTCCAAAGTTTTGGGGCCATCCCAGCCAACACTGTCAGTAATGTCCGGATGTTAATCAATAATGTCGGTAACAATTTGATCTCTATAGGTTATTATGTTTCACGTGTAACAACACGGGTTTCAACAGATGATTGTTTCTAGAGGAAGTTGTTTGCACACCAGAGGCTGGGTCTCCGTCCGGCCCCAAAGCCAGCCGCACCTCCTCCTCCTCCTCCTCCTCTTCTATTTTCTCCTCTTGAGCCGTGAAGCCAGGGGATGCGTGGGGGCCTTTTGTGTGTGCAGTGTGGGGGGCCGCAGATGCCATTCCCCAGAGACACAGCGGAGTTAATGATCTCTCAGCCCCTGCTAAAATAAATAAATCATTTCCAGGCAGGAGTCTGCATAAATCTTCACTCAAACGGCGATTTGCTGGAGCAAGCACCACCAGTTGCTAATGACTGTTTTTTTTTTTTTCACCCCTCTTGATTGCCCGAGGGGATAAACTGTGACACAGATGAGTTCTTTGCCTCACTCTCTCTTTATACGCCTACACCCCCCCCACCAACCCACCCCCCTCCCAACCTAACCTCTCTCACTTACTGTCACACACACAGGCACCCACGCTGTTTGTGGCTATTCTAATTCACAGCATGTTTTGTCAGGGGACATTAGTCGGCTGACAGGCGTTTGGTTTGGACGGGATGGGGGGATGGGGGGTCCATTTGTCGTGGCAGTGGTAGTTGTTTCATGTTTCAGCTGAGCTGATAGTAGCAGACGTGTGTGTGTGTGTGTGTGTGTGTGTGTGTGTGTGTGTGTGTGTGTGTGTGTGTGTAGGTGGGGAGGGGGGCTTTAAGCAGTGCATAACACAACACCTAACTCAATCTCTTTCATGTTCTCCACGTCATATGCTCTCCTCGACTTAAACGAGGAGGATGACTTTGTGCCGACAAGTTTCTTACATTTTTAACATTGTGTGATCTATATATACTCTTTAGCATTATTATGCTAAGTTATCAAGGCTCTACAATGACGAAATAAGGCTGGAGTGTACTGTGGTACCACTTCATAGCTCCAATTAACACAACATGTATCACAAAATATCTGTCATGTTCTCTACATCAGTCAGTGTGTTTACATGGAGTAAGAGAAAGCCAAATTATTGCCTTTGCTTCACTGAAGTCAGACTTGTGAAATGCATGTATACACCTCGGTCCGGCTGGAGTTCAACCGAACTAGAGTTCTCTTAATCAGACTAACCCACCTAGACAATGTGGTTAAAAAAATCAAATTTCTCTGCATGTAAACTCCCGCCGAGCCATTCACAGGAAGTGATGAGACCGCCCATGTGCATGTAAACGTACTGAGTGTTTCCCAAACCTGGTCCTCAAGGCACTGCCCTGCATGTTTTAGTTGTTTCCCTGCTTTAACACGTCTGATTCAGACGACTGCAGTTCCATACAAGCCTGTTAATCAGCCTTCAACTGAAATCAGGTACTGAAGCAGGGAAACATCTAAAACATGCAGGGCAGTGTGCCTTGAAAACCAGGGTTGGGAAACACGGCTCTACATCATACGCTCCCTCTAAATCTCCTCAAACAAAAAGAATGAATTTATACAAAGATTCAACTAAATTAACATTTAATTATCTGTATTTTTTCTTGATTCTAATGTTAATCTATTAAGGCTTTACAATGGTGGACTTAGGGTGAAGTTAAATATAATGTCACATATCAGTGCATTTCATTGACTGCAGTCTCCGGCTTTTCATTCACCTTTCTCTCAATCTTTTTCATGTTCTTTACATTAGAAGATCTCCTTAATTCTATATATGTTACTCTATATATGCTATTCCATAATATTTGTGTAAATTTCAGTATTTTTGTCCTATTTCTGTTATTCTGCTAATTTGAACCTGTTTTGGATGTCTAGGACATCTTTAGGGTTTGAAAATGGACAGAACCTTTGAGCTTACTCTAACAAAAGCATCAATGTTTCCAAAAAGATTTCAATAACTCGTGTATTATTCTTATGATTCAAGCATCCATTATATTCTACTCTTTGCTGTACGTTACACCCAAAATGTGAAGTTGTACCACCCTTAATACAAAATATCACACTGTGGTTATCGGATGCTGTGAGATAATAACAAACAGGAGGAAAAGCATACTTTATGTTTTAATGACACAGCAGAACCTTCAGCTGTTAACTGCTTAAGTGGTGTCATCAATAGACATGGATTAGTAATCAATGAGCCCATTCAGAGCTAATGAAGAGAGCCACAGTCAATTAGAAACATTCCTCAAAATGAATGGAGTTATCTTGACATAAGCCATAAAATAAACTGAATTCATTCAATTCTAACAGATAATTTCTCACTTAAAATTAAATGTCTGGATTTTTAGCTATTTTTTTTATACACCAGTACAGAAAATACCCCTTTTTTCCCATGAGATAGTGCTTTGACAAAGAAAATGCATGGATTGATCTTTATTTCAAAGTAAAAGGCAAGTCAAACACTTTGAAGATTTAAAGATCAAATCATAACCGTTTTGACTGGAGCAGGGATTTTTTATATATATATATATGTATGAAGAAGCAACAACAAAGTAAATAAATAAAGTCATTACCAGAGCTTAGAACAGAGGCACCCGATTTGCTCTTTTATCCTGCTACAACAAAAAGAAGACGACAGAGGGAGAAATAACAAAAAAAAGAGAGAGAAAGAATTGCACAGAGGCTTTTCTTTTCTTTAAAATGCTGCATTAGGTATTTTCCTGCAGTCAGTTTTCATAGTTCAAAGCTGGCAGTTCAATAAATAGCTGGAACTGGCACATCTCTGTTCTTGCAAAAAGAAATCAATGTTAATCCTATTACCGGCAGTTATCACCTAGCCCAGAAACGGTGGCAAGTAAGGAAAAAAAAAAACTGAGATGTCAAAGCGGGAAGGGGAGAGAGAGCGAGAGAAAGGGAGAGAGAGAGCGAGTCACCCTTCATTCACTTTCAAACACAGTTTTGATAATTTACTTCTGTAGAAGAAGAAGGAGGCAGGCGGGAGGATGGGAGCAGGGCACTGAGCTTCACTTACGAGGAAATGTGTGTGTTTACGTGCACGTGCGTGTGCACACCTCTGAAGAGGGGGTCCAAGGCTACTGATGTATTCGCACATAATGCTTGGATCAGACCCTGCTGCTGTAAGCAAGATGTTTGAGGCACAAAACATCGTTTTTGAAAAATGTTCACACCGCTTAGCAATCCTCTTCCTGGAGCGCCCTGACATCTGGCCTTTCTCCTTCCCCCCTTCTCTCACTTCCACTCCATCCTCTTCGCCTCACACTCAGTTTGTAGGGGGGGAACTGAGGGCTGCTACCTGAGGCACAGGGGAAGAAAATTATCGCCGCTCCTTCATTAATGCTCTAGCATTAAAAATATGAAACGTGCTCTATTAAATCTGGCTAATATTCTGCACTTAATTTTTTTTTCAGTTTAAATATTCTGTCAATAATTTGCTCAGTTCCCTGTTACAAAAAGGTGATTCCGTCAGGAGTCTTGTTTTGCCTGACTAACTGGACCAAAAGGTGTCAAAAGGCAGAATATAAACAGAACATTTCAGGAAAACATGTGGATCATTTAATAGGTTTGCTTTAAAAATTATTTGAATAATTATAATAAAAACACCAAAATAATCTTGTCTTACAGATCAAATGATCTAGGATATTAACAAAAGAACACAGCAAATAATCAGCACACTGATTGATTTCTCTGTTGGCAGAGAATTAATACATAAAGAAGAGTAGTATGTCATCAGAAATCAATTATAATATTACAGGAGACAATAAAGTAGTCTTGAAATTGTGCTCCCAAAGTACTGCGGCAATACCATTATCAAAACACAATTCATTTATCAGAAAAGAAAATAATAAATTAAGGAATAAATCATAGAAACTATGAAAGAAATCTCCAAAAATATATCGTAAACATCTGTTTCTTTTCTCTGATTAAATTGAACAATATTACACAATTCAGTTGGTCAGAGGTTTGATTAAAAATGTTCTATGGCTGCCTAATATAAAGCAAGTATATTGTCATTGCAATATCACTGTATTCAATAATAATATTGCAAAGGATTGCTTGGAACACAGCACTTTTTTACAAGAATATATTTCAGGTATCATGAGTTTACAGTTTCCATGTCGATATGATATTCAGATAGGTAAGGAGTTAAAGATGCTGAAATTCATTGAGTGTTGTAGGAAGCAGAGTTGAAAAAGAGACGATTAAGAAAAATATTATTTTATTACAACTGATTTTGTCAAAAGCATCAATAGCATGGTCACTCCCTGAATGTTTTTAATTCATGCTGCCATAATTAACTCATCTAGAAAAGAAAAAAGTGAAAGTTAATGTACTTTTTTTTTTGAGCGAGCCAACTTTTTGTGAAGCAGATATTAGAAAAAGAGTTTAATATATATTTATCAAAGTGACGTCTGTTCTGTGAAGTGATATGTAGTCACTGTTAGCTTGTGACTTTCTCGTTATGACGAATAGAAAGTTTCTTGTTTTAACGAGATATAAAAATATGTTCCTCTGACAGATTATGACTTCTTATAAAAGCTTAAAGGGGCTTTCTCTGATTCTCCTTCTTCTCACTCCATTTCTTCTAGACGACATTTTAACATCATCTCTGCATCCGAGCTGTTGCCAGTTTAATAACGATCTTTCTCATTTAAATGAGAACATGTTTGGTTATAACGAGTTATAAAGAGACATAAAATTTGTTATGATGACTTTTCTTTCTTGTTAAAACGAGCAAGTTCTCGATATAGCGAGATACTGCTCCTGAATGTATTTTCTAGCTCTGGCATTTTAACGAGTTGTTTGGCAAAGTTTTGGACATTCGGTAGAAAAAGAAGAAAAGATAGTAAAGCCTGTGAGAAATCTGTGACAGGCTAACCGTTAGCCGCTAATCATGCTAAAGACTAGCTAGCACTAGTTTAGCTCAATTCTACACTACATAAACTGACCAAACCTTAACAGAGATTTATGAAATCTTCATATTTTTGTGAAAATCCCCCCAAAACAGAATCATTTTTACGTGTTGTTTTAACATCTGTAACGCATTAGCACAGGAAGCATATAATGGTGCCGTTTATGGTCCGATCATTCATTGACTGGAATATATCACCCTGATTACAGATTGATGAAACCTTTACTCTATTTGTGAACATAAAAAAAATACTTTTAGTTTCGCCAAAAATATCATTAAAATGCCATCTTACTTTCACGAATCGAAGATTGTGTATCACCTAATAAGCTGGATGTATTATTAAACCCCCAAAGTTCATAGATTTCTGAGTTTTATGTTGCTCGTCTGGAAAAACCAGGCAAGTACGGTACCAAACATTTTCCTACATTTTTCTGATATCCCCAAGTTGCTGTATTTAAAAAAAAAAAACTGTTCACCAGAGAAAATTATCAGCATTCTAGATAGATAAAGTAATACTGGGATTCAGCCCTACTGTCTCACTCGTTCAATGTCAGTGCCACAAAAGATGGATTGCACTTTCACTTTGCCACACTCTAACTGTTCACATTCAGTCGAAACAAAACTCTCTAAAAACAAAACACACAGCCATTTAAAATCGCATTTCTCCAATGAACACACCAAAAGCCCTAGATTAGGCCTAATCACTGTCACCAGGAAGCAGAATCAGGCCCTCTCACTGGCGGATTAAGTCTTCTGTTGTTGTTGTCCTTATTGTTATTGCTGAGAAATAATTACAGCTGAATCTCATCAAAGCCAATTCAACTCTTGGCAGGGCTCGGCTCTGTTTTCTCTATTTTTATTTTTTTTCCCTCCCAGTGAGGAACCTGAGTTTCTCCTGTATGAAAGTAAATATTAAAGTAGGTAAATACTGAGGAGGAAACCGAGGGCAGTGGTGACAGGCTGAGGAAAGGTCTCGCTGCTCTCAGAGAGTAAAGAAATCCAAAGAATGCCAGAATGCATCTTACTGACACAGGTTTTCACCTTGACTTGAATGACTTTGTAGGAATTTATTTCCTGTGCTGCGTGAAAGCAAGTGACCCCATTCCAGGCGAGCCTATTCTGTATTTTTATAATAAATTAGGTGGCAATGCAGGGGGCTTTAACATGTAAAATAGTGGTGACATGCTAAATAATGAGGCAGGGTAGAATTATGTGGCACCTGCGTGCAGGCTCTGGGGTATTCCTGGGCCTCCGAGTAGTCCGGGCCTCCCACTCGCTGGCTGCTGCCCCAAGCAGGAGGCTGAGGAGCTAAGGGGGTAGTTTGGTTGGAGGGTGGGGTGAGCAGTGCATGTATAAAAATGGAATTAATGTTCCAATGCCCAAAGCTAGATTACACTTTGGTGACCCTTTCGACCACCCTTCACTGTGTCTTTTTCTTCAACATGGATGTTTGCCTTTTTATGAACCTATTGCAGAATTTTTTAAAGATGTATTACACTGTTTTTATTTTGGCTTTTGATGATCTTTGAAGCGTTTCCGTTTCGTGGTGTCTCAAAGCAGAGTTTTGGCAGCGATGCACATCTGAAAGCAGGAGATGACTGCAGTAAAGACGCAGAGCTGTGTGATTTCCAGTCAGAAATGTAATGATCTCACAATGATTGTTACTTCTTCACTTCCAGCTTCTTCACTGTTATTGTCGCTGTTGAATATGGAGTATATTGTGCATCGGAGTGCCTCGCAACCTTGAGGCTGTTGGGTAAAACTCTACTGTTTTATTGCTATTGTTGCAGCAGGTGACAGATTTACCAGGTCTAATGCAGCCGATTTTAGTTTGCTTGTAAACCTTTCTTTTACAGCCTCCCTTGCTGTTCTTTTTTTTTTTGTCCAGACGGATAGGGGTGGGGATTAACCGATGAGCTTTGCCTGTCCTTCAGGTCTCACACGCTGTTGCATCCAAACAAATATCACACTTTATAGCTTTCTGTCAGCAAATACAAGGGAGACCGATGAGGTTTTCTCTCATCAGAACATTAAAAAAGGTGATTTCAATCTGAAACACAAACACTGGCATTCTCTTAAAAGTATCTGAACAATGAGAGCCACCATGCTTTGGGATTTGCGACCAGATGAAAAATGGCCTCGTCGTCTCTGTTTTTTCCTTTTCACTTTTTGCCAGCACTCCTGTCTGGCGCGCACGGCGGCTGTTACAATGGGCGATATGTTACACGTGTGCGTGCTGGCTGGATTAAATTTTTAATGGCTGCAAGGGCAGTAGTCCTGGCTGTTGGAAATAAAAAATACAAAATAAAACTGCAAGAAAAAAAAAAGGGGGGGGGGGATTATTCAGCAGCACTACAGCTGGTCCAACTTTTGGACATTGCTGAAAATTAGATAGCTGCATCCCTGAGCTCACAGGTTGCAGACATCGCAAAAGATAAACTGTTTTTGCTTTTTAGACATCCATAAATGTAAATTTTAATTTTAGACAAAGATAATCTGAGTAAAAACAAAAAGCAGTTTTTAAATGACATTACCTATTAAGGTAAAAAGTGATCCAAAACAACCTGGCAACCTATTCAAAAAAGTAATTGCCCAAATTGTAAAATCATGAAATAACTTTGATGAACTGCATTTCTTTGGACAGCTGAGTAAAGTTTCACAAACCATACTCAGACCAGATTACTGCTGACCAGTCGATTCAAGAAATAACATCAACAGGACCTATCTGATAGCACGAGGTAGGCTAAAAGAATTCAACAAGCATCACATAGGGACAATGAAACAAAAGTCATTTCATCTATCAGTCTGGAAAAGGTTACAATGCATTTTCTACAGCTTTGGGAACCCAATAAACTTCAGCAAGAACCATTATCCACGGAAGAGAAGACATGGAACTGTGGTTAACCCTTCCAGGAGTGGCCAGCCTACCAAAATGACTCCAAGAACGTATCAGTGATTCACCCTGGAAGTCATAATAGAACCCAGAACAACATCTAAAGCTCAGCAGGTCTCAATTGTAGTAGCTAAGGTCAGTTTTTATGATTTAACCACGTTGTATGATTTAACAACGATACCAGTTTGGCTGGGCCAAATTGGTATTGATAGGAGAGTTCTGAGGTCAAAATCCCTTTTGAGTAAAAATACCACAAAGGCCTATTTAATATTTAACAAAAACATCTTGACGATCCAAAAGACGTTTGGGAAAATGTTCTGTAGCCTAGATATAAGTGGCAGTTTTTTGAAGGTTTTCCTCCAGGATCTGGGAAACGTCCCGTGATTGATAAAAGCATGAATTCTGCTTACTAGCAGAAAGTCCTGACCAAGAATATCTAGCCATCAGTTTGTGAGCTGATGTGCATTGCCACATTGTCCTACTGCTTAAACAATGCTTCGGACAATGATCCGAAGCAAACCAGCAAGTCCACCTCTGAATGACAAAAAAATCAAAATGATGGTTTTGGAATAGCCTAGTCAAAGTCTGGACTAAATTCAATTGTGAAGCTCTAGGGGGACCTTAAACAGGCTGTTCATGCTTGAAAACCATCCTATATGGCTAAATTAAAGCAATTCTACAAACAAGAATGGGTCAAAATTCCTCCCCATTGATGTGAAAGACTCATTCTAAATGCTTGATGGCCACCAATGTTAACCAGGGCCGCAGAACCAGTTTTTAGGTTTAAAGGTAATTACTTTTTCACATAAGGCCAGGTCTGTTTAGATTTTTTCTTTAATAAATGCAGTCATTTGAAAACTGCCATTACTGTAATTTCTCAGGTGATCTTTGTCTGATGTTGAAAGTTCTAAAACATTTGTGTCAGAAAGGGAGAAAACTATAAGAGGGCAAACCCTTATTCACAGCGCTATAAACGGCATGATAAGCTGGGGATCAGTATTCTGCAGGTGATGTTATGAAGTGGGAGATCTCTTGAGTTATGAGCTCTGATTGTTGCCCGACATTATGCACACAGTTTGGGGCTAAATAACGCGGCCAGTGTGGGGATCATAAACTGTTCTTCCTGCGCGCCACCTTGAAGCGAGGGAGGAAAGCCCGCTGCCCCTACTCCCACACCCCCAGCCCTCCTCCCATAAACAACTCTGTCATTTTAAGTAAGCATCACCCTGCTTACCAGGCACCTTTCGTGTGTGAGCTGCACCTAATTTAGAAGCTTTTAAATCTGTCGCCAAGTGTTGTTGTGAGAACTGCCTGGTTGCAAATGTCTTTTATTGAATGCTGACTCTGTAGTATTACAGGCTTGCAGATATGCCTGGTGTAATATGTCCCTATAGCTTTATCTTGTAATAGTCAAGTGCATTAATTTTTCCGGACTGGAAGGGAGTGTGTGAATGGGAAGAATTGACTCTATTTTGGGGATTGCAGTGACTTGCCACACTCTCCAAACATGGCTTTCATACAAGGGGGGGGGGCGGCAGATGAAGCAGGTGGTGGGTAGGAAAAAAGGGAAAAAGAAGTGCTTTCAGTTGGTGGATTTCTTAAGTAAACCCACCGGTTTATCACAATCCATCATAAGGAGTGGCGACTCAGTAATTAAAGACTTTTCCAAGAGTGGAATTCTTGAAATTGGAATTCAAACTCCACTTAGCGTGGTCACCTCAGAAGTAGAGCTTCATCGTAATTGACTGCACACTGAGGGGACACTTTGAGGCATTCAGTAGGTCTGCATGTTCGTTACACTGTCTTTCATACCCCTTGAACATTTTCTACATTTTGTCACGTTACATCCACAGACGGCAATGTATTTTTTTAGGATTTTATGTGATTGACCAACACTGTAAAGTGTAATTGTGAGGTTGAAGGAAAAGGATGTGTGATTCTCAATTTTGTTAACAAACAAAACCATAAAAAGTGCGTCATGGGCCAGTAGTCATCCCCCCTTTACTCTAATACCCGTAAATATCTAACCATGTGGAACTAGTGGACTTCAGAAAACACTAAATGAGTAGATAACATTCATCTGTGTGGAATCTAATCCCAGCATAACTCCAGCTCTTCTGTGGAGACCTCAGAGGTTTTGTTTGAGAACACTAGTGAGCAAACAGCATCATAACGACCACAGAACACAGCAGAGAGGTCAGAGGTAAAGCAGTGAAAAGCTCTAAATAGAGGTTAGGTTAGAAACAGATTGGCCAAGCTTTGAACATCTCACAGAGTGATCTTCAAATCTATCATCCAAAAATAAAAAGAGGATGCTAAAAACTTGAAACCTACCAGGACATGGCACACCACCTAAACGTAATCAGAAAAGTAGCCAAGAGACCCATTGAAGCATTGCAACCAAAACCACCTATCTCAGAACCAAGTCAAGATCAAAACTAGACCAGACCAAGACCTCACCAATTCTGGCTTTTATGGAAGAGTGGCAAGAAGAAAGCCTTTGCATAAAGCAAGTCATACAAAGGCATGTATTTAAGTAGTTTAGGCCAAAGCATAAATAAATAAAAGATAAATCTCCAAAGGAGGCTGAATACAAATGCATGCCACATTTTTCTGACTTTTATTTGTAAAAATGGTCCATAACAATGTAGCATTTTCTTTCTGCTTCCCAATAATGCTCAACTTTCTGCTGGTTCACTACATTTTATCTCAGTAAAATACATTGAAGTTTGTGGTTGTAACATGACAAAATGTGAAGAATTGGCGGCGTCAATTCTTTTAGTAATTTATACTCCAGCCCTCTTTGTGATTGGCATTTTGAACAAAAATAATGAACCAATAAATAGGACTGCCAAAATGATTTACTTTGTTTAGTAGAATTATGTGCAGCTATCAAAAAGCACACCTTTCCGAAGAATTTAATCTAAAACTTGTTCGTCAAAGTTGACTGTATTTGTCCGGGTTCTACCTATGAATTGATATTTCGAGGGGTTTTATGTGGATCCTAACATCAAGCTGACTAAAGAGTGTCCTATTTGCTCAGATAAAGAACGCTATGCACTCCTCTCAAAGCTGTGGGGAAATGGCAAAATGGAGGAGACAACCGGTAGTCTCCCAAGTTTGTACAGCAGTGCTTTTCCTGATAATGCCACACATTCAGGTTCCTGCTTTCAGTCACCTTCGCACGAGTGCTCCAGTCTCACATGGCACTTAAGTGTGATTAATAAGGTGCAGTGCTGTGTGTGCATGTGCACGAGTGTGTGTAGAAGGGTTGGTGTTGAGGTGGTGGTAGTGGGGGACTTTATGTCAAGATAAACGTGGAAATGACCTAGCAGTCACCGGCTTTTTCCTTTTGGCAACTGCACAGTGCCTCGCTCGAGAGCAGGAGAGGCTGGGGTTTTTTATCAAGCCGAGGGCTCAGACCACCAGAGGCTCTTGTGAAGGAAGGAAATTACCGGGTGCAAACATTCACAATACCCCAACTCAATCCCCCCCCTCCTCCCTCATCTCTCTCTTTTCCGTCTCTCTCTGACTTCCACTCTCCTGTCCCTATGTTTATCAGGTTTTGGGGCGCTGTATTTTGATGTCAATAAGCAATTTTTCTTGCCTGGTCTCCTGCCTGACCCCTTTAATCCATCAATATATTATTAGAGATAAAGTTTTGTGGACGCCTGCTGCAGTCACAAGATAAATGACATCTCTGAAGTCACGCATTAAAGACTAGATTAAGGCCTTGTGACTGTGTCTTCAGTGCTCATCTGTGCGCCTCTGTCCAACCTATCACACTAAGTGACAAGAAAGAAAAATAATGAACTGAGGCAGAAAAAGCAAAGAGATATTTCTTACACACACAACCGGCGTCTGTCTTCAGCCAGGATTAGGACGCATTAGAGGCATGCTGGAGAAGAGGAGAGAGGCACTGTTTGTGTCTGTCTCGGATGAGAGAAAAAGGGATTTTCAGCCCTCTATCTGTCGGAAACCAAAAGAAAGCAGGAGTTTTGTGTAAAACAATGTCAACCCAATTTGTTCATAAAGCAGATGGCTTCATTTTTTTCATATCTGAGCCAGATTATCAGCCATATTTGAACCCCAAACTATTAATAGGAGATTCTGATTAGATTTTCAGCTTCATCAGCCAACACTCTATTATTCTATTGGGGTAGGAAGTTGGGTTTTATGCTGATGCATTAAGATTTATGTAATGACTAATAGCTTCTGTTAGTACAAAAAGTGAAAAAATATTTGTTCTTTTTTATGGCGTTGCCTCATTAATGCAGAAGGTGTGAAAAGGTTAATCCATACATTGTCTGAACCTGCCTAATCCTGTCCATGGCAACCAAGAGACTGGTTCCTGTCTCTGAGTGTCGCTGGTTGATAGGCCAATCACAGGGCCAACACAGAGAGATACATGAAAATCAGCCCAGGTTTCACACTATTCCAAATATAAAAAAAATAAAAATATTTCTCTGTGTGTTGCCCTGTGATGGACTGGTCACCTGTCTAGGGTGTACACCGCCTCTCATCCAATGACTGCTGGAGAAAGGCATAACACCCGCGTGCTAACCTGCAAGGATGAGCGCGCATAGACAATGGATGAATGGATATTTGGAACAGTTGGCACAGTCTGTAAGAATAACTGGCTCCGCTCCTACCTACAGGAGCGAAGCTTTTGTGTGATGCTCGATGACAGTGTGTCATCATCTACACTTTTGTCATGGGGGGTCCCTCAGGGTTCTATCCTGAGACCTCTCTTATTTTCACCATACACTCTCCAGGTGGGTGATATTTTTAGGAAGCATGATGTCCAGTAACATCTTTATGCTGATGACAGATAAATGCCAGATACAGGTGCCATTCAAACCTCATGCTTCTCTTCAGTCACTCTTTAACTGCTATATTGATGTCAATGAGTGTCTGGCAGGTAACTTTCTGCACTTAAATGATTCTAAAACTGAGGCTGTTCTGTTTTCTCCTAATATGAATAGTGCTATTCCCCTAATAGACCTGTATTCCATTTCCTCATGTCTCAGCCAGTCCATCACCAATCTTGGACTCAAACTGGACTCAGCACTTAAAATGGATTCACAGATAAACACCACAGTGAGATCCTGTTTTTTTTCTTTTCAATTAAGACGGATCTGGTGCTGCTAGGAGGGAGCATATTATGCACGTTCTAAAATCACTGCATTGGCTGCCAGCCCAGTTTAAAATTCAGTTTAAAGTTCTTTTATTTGTTTTTAAGTCTTTAAATGGCCTTGTCCCTTGTTCCCTGTCGAGCACTCAGGTCGGCAGACCAATTTCTCTTGAGCGTCCCAAAGGCGCGCTCTAAATCCCGAGGTGAGCAAGCTTTCTCCGTGTAAGCTCCAAAACTCTGGAACGAGCTCCATCTCCCTGTTAAGCAGTCCCTCTCTTTAAATAGTTTAAAAACTTGTTTAAAGACACACTTTTTTAGCTTAGCTTTTAATTCCCCATAACTTACCTGGTTTTTATTGTTGGGTTTTGTCTGTTGTACACTCTGTCTTAGTGGGGTGTATCTTTGTGCTTTTTAATTTCTATCTACATACTAATTGTTTTATATTTTGTATGTCTTTGAATGTGTTTCTTGTGTTGATACCTTGCCCTCTGTACAGCACTTTGGTTGACTGCCATGTCATGCATAAAGTGCTTTATAAACAAACTGGTATGGTATATTATTTCCACCGTTTATTAAAATTCACCATCTGTATGAGCTATGGGATTTCAATTTAAAACTTTGCAATACCCATGCTGTGCCAGCAGGTGGAGATCACTTCAACATGAAATTGTTTTTTCAGTTTTTGAAGTAAGGTGATGTATAGTTATCGGTAATACTTATTTGACCTGTTATAGAAGCATGTCATAGCTAGCTAGTGCTTGTATGAAAAGTAAATGCATCCAAAGAGTGGTGGAATCTATTAAGCTAGTCAGATATACGCTGTAAAAATCTGCCAGGATAATTTTAAAACGACTATGAAACCTGGAAAAGTACAACATGCTGCTGTGCAAAGTAACAGTCTGATGCAAAATCCAACGAGGGCGTTGTTCGGCTGGACAAAACCCCACCAAACATGAAAATAGTCGCTTGTAATATTATAGACTGGTAATATCCTCTAGTAAATTGTTTTATCCATCTAATATGAACATTTTCAGTTTAAGTTGTTCTGAATGACTAAAGTCAGCTGAAAGAGATGTACTGCTGACAAACCTGTTAGTCTCTGCAATAGTTAGTCTCGCTAGGCGGACTGGTGTGGCGTCTGCAGTGATGCGAGCGCTGTAGTGGTCTGTCAGAGTGAAGAGAGAGCTGAGCCAAAAGGCGAAGCTCTCGATTAACCTTTCGATCTACGGTCCTACCCTCATCTATGGTCACGAGCTCTGGGTAGTGACCAAAAGAATGAGATCACGGATACAAGTAGCTGAAATTAGTTTCCTTTGCAAGGTGTCTAGGCACTCCCTTAGACTCAAGTCAAGTCAAGTCAAGTTTATTTATAGAGCACTTTAACAAACAGCATGACAGCTGACCAAAGTGCTGTACAGTAAAATAGAGAAAGAAAACAGACAAAATAAAATAATAAAATACAACAACAAGCAAATATCCCAACATCGAATTAAACTGGGTAAAAGTACAATATAAATACTGGAAGTAAAATATAGAATACTAAAAAGTTTGATCACAACCAATAAAACAGACGTCAACCACAGAAAGTTAAGTTAAAATAATGGGCTTTCTGTCACGATTTAAAAGTAATTACAGAGGTGGATTCTCTCACCAAAAGTGGAAGTTTGTTCCATAATGTCCGACAAACGTAAAAGCACGTTTACCACGGGATTTGTAGTTTGTTTTTGTAGTTTGTAAAACCAGATGGTCAGAGATAGGGTGAGAAGCTCAGTCAACCGGGAGGGGGCTCAGAGTAGAGCCCCTGCTCCTCCACATTAAGAGCAGTCAGTTGAGGTGGCTCGGGTATCTGGTCAGGATGCCTGCTGGACACCTCCCTGGTGAGGTGTTCCGGGCCCGTCCCACCGGGAGGAGACCCAGGACATGCTGGAGGGACTATGTTTCTCTGCTGGAAACACCTTGGGATTCCCCCTGTAGAGCTGGCCCAAGTGGCTGAGGAGAGGGAAGTCTGGGTCTCTCTGCTTAAGCTGCTGCCCCCGCGACCCGACCCCGGATAAGCAAAAGAAAATGGATGGATGGATGGATGGATGGATGGATGGATGGATGGATGGATGGATGGATGGATGGATGGATGGATGGATGGATGGATGGATGGATGGATGGATGGATGGATGGATGGATGGATGGATGGATGGATGGATGGATGGGTTCTGATTCTGCATGGTGTGGCCATAAAAAGTCTTCAGCAATGCACGTCTCATTCTGCTGGGATCTCTGCACAGGGAAATGTTAGCTGAGGTGATAGGCTAACATTAGCCTACTGCCTTTCTTTATTGATATGACTCATTTATAATTCAGCTCAAAACATGTTCTCATAATCGTGTGTGCACAACACAAAAAAAAGAGTTATTTTCCGGTTTCTTAAACCAAGTGCTTTCCATGATCTGATTATTAATGGCCTGTGTTATAGCAGACTGCAGCCCTATGCTCGTGTCTCTTCCAAATGGCTTTCCGTTCACTCTCAACTGAGGGTGCCCCAAAATAAGATGTATAGTGGATTTCTGATCCGAATCAGAGTCTGAGCTTTGTTCTATACCAACCAAATCCAGTACAGGATCCTGTCCTTGGTGCCACCAACTTTTGTCCTTGTCCAAATTTAAAGAATGAATAGAATTAATATAAATACTTGTAACAGCTTTTAATGAGTTCTTGGACAAATTTGTGTATTTCTTTTTTGTCTGATTCTCTCACGTTACTCGTTTTGGTAAAATTGCTGCATTTTGTACATTTAGCAAATCGAACACAAGATCTTGCTTCAAGATTTATGATTTTAGATTAGATCAAGATTGGCTAACACTTCCAGGCTGGGGCAAGTTGCAGAGAGAAGCACATCTTCTGTTGCTTTTCAGTACACTACTTTCAAGCATCCTTTTAGTTGTGAAATAAAAAGAAGATGTATCCATGAAGATCCATAGTGAAAGGTTTTCTCTGCCCGCTAAATGTGACAGCGTTCTCCTGAAAACTAGACCCCTAAAACCTCTGAGTAATAGACAGGATTACAGACGTGAAATGACATTTTTGTAGCTTAAACTCCCGACTACCCGGACTAGAAGATATTAAACACATATCTGGTAGCACTTAGTGTTAAGTGGGACCAAGTGCTTATTAAGTTTCTGATGCCCTAAGAGGGTGTCTGCTCCAGTCCGGGCTGATACGCACTGCTAGGCCACAGTGAACGACTGAGGGTGGATTTGCACCGGACTTAGACCTGTTTTATCAGAGCTTTAATACGGCGCCGGGGCTGACATTGTCGCCACTGGGAACCGATTGACAGTATTTGAATTTCACATTAAGCCCTCCCTGCTGCTTATGTTTTCATGTGGAACCTTTTCACCTGATAAAACACTTTTCCCTCCACAGACACACAGGCTGTTGCACAGGCATTGAACATGGTCAGCTGTTCGCCTTTTTGCCTATTTACCTTTCCAGTTTTCCGTATAAACGTGTCGACATGCCACCCTTATTGCAGTGCCTTATAAATGTATATTATTGGGGTTTAGTAGTGGAAGGAATAGAATAAATGTATTTGATTAATATTTTTTACAAATAAAAATAGGAAATTGTGGCATTTATAACAATCTATCAGCTTTGCAGAACTACAGACTGAATTATTTAAATTTTTGTGCTCATTAAGATTGAATTTAGAGCATCTGTGAACAACAATTTGTGGCTCTTGCCAAAGATTCTCGATTGGATGTAGGGCTGGACTTTGACTGGGACATTTTATATTTAATTTATATTTAATAGATGAATATGCTGATTCTCAAACTGTGGGACAAGTTCCTCTTGTAGTACCTAGGCACCTTGGTGGCATTGTGAAAAAGAGTTCTCCATGTCCTGTTAGCAACTTTTTACTTTGGCATAGAAAGTACTCTTATATCACTTCTTTTGTTCTTTTTTGTGTCTCTGCTCCGTCTTCTCAAACCCCCAGTCGGTCATGGCAGATGGTCGCTCGTACTGAGCCTGGTTCTGGTTCTGCTGGAGGTTTCTTCCTGTTAAAGGGGAGTTTTTTCTCTCCACTGTCGTTACATGCTTGCTCAGTATGAGGGGATTGCTGTGAAGTCAACGACACAACGCAGGCGACTGTCTGTCGCTACATATTGGTCCAGGAGGAGTGAATTCTGCAAGTCAATGACTCGATGCAATCTGCAGAGTTTCCTTAGATAGAAAACTTTAAGACTGATTGGAATAATGAACTGAAGGATTCATTGGGATGTATGAATTAAAATGACTTTTCTTGGTTCTTGTTATAAATTGGTGCTATATAAATAAACCAAATTGAGTTGAATTGCATTGAAAGAAAATTGGTAGTAACTATTTGCAAGGTAACAGGCAAAAATGGCCAACAGCCAACAATATTAGCACATCGATCTTGGCTTCATCATGCACTTCTTTTCAAAAGAGAAGTGAAGAAAATGTTGAAAATTGAAACTTTTTATGCTGCCTTCCACTTGCCTCTGAAGCCAGGACCTGGATCTGTGAATGACGCCAAACTGGTATTCCAGTTGCAAGTGAGATGCATTAATCGAAATGCTCAGTGATCGAGTTTACTGAATTGTTAGGTTTTACTGCTGTTGTTATTGAATATTACAGTATGTGCCAGCAGGCATTTCGGATTTTTAGGTCTAAATTGGTGAGAAACCTCAGATTTCATCATGTGATTTTGACCTCTATTAACCTTTCTGCCTAATTTTCCAACTTTCAACAGACCAAGTATTCAAAATCCTGTTGTACCAAGGTTTCGCGTCTGTCAAGATGGTGGTACTTGGAAAATCTGGAACTTTACTAATGTGGTACTTGTTACAAAAAGCTTTAGAATCAGTGTCTAAACCACTCCCTTGTTACTCTAGAGGGAAACACCATCGTGATCTCAAGTCTCTTGCCACCTCTAAGAAGTTTTCTTACAGGATTGCTCTGTATTTAGCTCCATCATTCTTTCCTGCTGAAGAAAAGCTTCCCCACAGCAGGATACAGACATCAGGTTTCACTATGGGAATGATTAGTTTTCCACCGCACAGCATTTTGGGTATGGGCCAAACTTTTCCATTTTAAAACAACCTGATCTAGGGATGCACAACATATCGGCATCAAACTTCGGCATCGACTGAAGTTTGTCATTTTTTTAACATACTGGAATTGGTCCGATAAGTAAAATGGAACCGATACTAACAATCTATGTTTATTTCCATCTTGTTGCTGTTTGTATTTCATGAAGAGGAGGGGGTTGGTCATGGGGTATTGGTTTGGTCACGTGACAGAGAGATATGATTGTGGGGTGTTTAACTGAAGCAGAGAAGCAATGTAGGTTGTGTGGTCGTTTTTCTTTATGTTGTCAATAAAGCAGAGAAATATAGATCAAACAAATTACATGGGTAAATATGGGTTATCAAGCATAGCAGTAGTATTGATATCGGACATCGATATCGGCCCGAATGTTCATATCGGTGCATCCCTAACCTGAACATTTTCTTCAATGTTTGCTGGTTCCCTCTAATGGATTGTGCCAAACTGCTAATATCATGACTAATGGGTTTCTTTAACCAATGACTTTCTTTTTGCAGCTTTTCCATAATGTTTTGTGGGCTACATGATGTAGAAATATTTGTACTGTCAACACACAGTCCCTCCTGAGCTGTGGATCTTTGCAGCTTCTCCAGTTACTATGAGCCTCTGAGCTGCTTCTCTCATTAATGTTCACCTTGCCCTGTCAGTGGAGGATCATCCCGGTAGGTTTGGAGTTGTGGGAGTTTTAATTTTTTCATGAATTGAAAGCTTGGGCTATTGTTTTATTTTATAAACCTGCTTTAACATACTGTTAAACACAATGTTCTCCCTGACCTATCCGCCGCGTTCCTCTTTCTTCATGATGCTGTTTGTTCTGTAATGTTTCTTAAGAAACCTCTGCAGAACAGCTGCATTTATACTGAGATAAAAGTACAAACAGGTATTAATTAGGCGATTTATCAAGGCAGTTGGTTTCACTAGATTTTATTTACAGATACAAGAGGTAGAATACATATGCACATAACCATATTTTGCTGCTATCTCTTAGGAAAATCTTCATTTAAAAAGCATCGGCCCTTATTTTTTCCACAGTTATTTGCTACTTTGCATTGGTCTATTACAAAAAAATCCTAATAAAATACATTGAATCCTGCACTGTAAAATTTTTCATTGTGAATTTACAGTAAATTACTGGATAAGTTTTGCATGACTTTCACAGTAAGGATTACAATAAATCACTGTAAATATACTCAGCAATTTACTGTAAATGTATTTCTGTGATATTACAATGCATTGTTGTAAAAGCACAACTGTATACTGTAACTTTACAGCTTCATTGACAAAGCAATTACTGTGATATTGCAGTAAATTACTGGGGAATTGCAGCCTTTTGCTGTATATCATTACAACAAGGCCCTCTACTTTTACAGTGTGTACTGTGAAAGTGTTGTACAAGTTGACAATAATTTACTGTGAATTTACAATGTATACTGTGGAAGTCATTCTAAAATTGTCCAGTAATTTACTGTAAAAGTAATACAGATGAAGCTACCATTTACTGTGAATTTACAATCATTGTACAACAAACACCTCTGAGGTAAAGTCAATGTTAGCCCAATGGCATATTTATTAACAAATGAATATTTTTCAATGTACAGCAGATGCCAAGAACTTAAAGAATTCAATGAATTCAACTTTTCTATAAAAGCTATCTTAAAATGAAGGAAATGCAGAGAAAATGTGCAAACTTGCAATTCAACAACCTGTCTCACAATTTAACCATTCAACTAGCTGTGTCACAATAACAGTAATGGACAGGGTGGGAATGAGTCCTTCACGGCAAGATAAGAGAGGAAGGGAAACGGCGATGAAGGGATGTCGTGAAGGGCTCAGGCGCTCCTCACAGTCTCAAACATTATAATGAGTCCACACGCAACAGCGTTGTGTAAAAATCTTTTAGTGCAAAGTTGTCTTAAAAAACATTTTTTTAAAAAGAACTAGGCTACTCAAAACTAAGCCTAACAACTACTGTTGCAAAAAAAAAAAACTATGATGCCCACTCAAAGTCAATAAGTTTCCTCAAAAGGGTGCTCACATGACGGTTCGTTGTTGCCCGCTTCTTGGTCTTTGTGTATCTTTCAGGATGGATGCCCAGGAAGCACCTGTTAATAAATAAAGATAGTTTCAGTTTTAAATAGACTTACAGTATGTGTTGCAGGCAGCATTTATCAAGATGTTCAACTGTGCTTTTTCCCACAACAAACCCTAATAGATTTATAATCCAAACTTGTTAGATCAGGTTTGCCTGAGGCAAAGTGGTTGATTTTCTACTATGAGCAGCCATATGAATGTGCGCCGCCACTGAAATGCGTCTCAAGACAATCACTGAGTTGGAAGTCTGTACTATAATGTGAATTACAAGATTAAATGTGATCTTTATAAAATACCTTTAAATGAACTCCAGCGTTGACGATCCAGCAGCAGGATACTCAAGGTTGAAGACGTAATAGCTGCTGAAGAAAGCAGCTGCTCCGTGTAAAAAGAAAGGGTGTGGGCCCATCACAACTTATATAAAGGGCTATACAAATGTAATTCTTATTGTAATTATGTATTGTAATCATGTAGATTTCTAAAATGAAAACAAAATAATGAGTTAGAAATGTAATGATCAAGCAGGTGGTGCTGGGGAGTTCTGCAGTATTGACATCTGCAGCAGTGGCACATGGCTGTAGTAAAACACAATAGCATGGATTTAGGATAAGGTAGTAAATCATACAAAGTAGTTGTTGATAATTTAATCACTCATTTCGCATTTTAAATATTTGAACAAAAAAATCTTACATCAACTTCAAGCATCAAACTCTCTTTCTTGACCCCCAAAAGCAGTCTCTATATGGTTCTAAAACAGTCAAATTCCTTCTTTTTATACATATAATCCTCGTAAAATACGTCTTTGGGTTCGGAGACCAATTTATTTCCCACATACAGCAAAGCTTCGAGTTTTTACCTCCTAAATTACTCTGTGCTTTTATTTGGAAAGTGTAGCGGAAGTTTTATTTTTGCAACTCCGCGCCTGTATTCCTGTTTAAGCGGGTACATAAGTAGTAATGTTTGTCCCATCATTTGTTTTACAAACTTTAAAAACACTAGATTTGTCTAAACGGTAATAGTGACATGAAAAGTTATAGCGAAACTCACATCATTGCTATGTCATGTGACTTCCCAGGGCATATTTCAATACAGTATTTTACTGTAATAATACTGTTTAATGCTGTGAAAGTCTTGCGTTTTTTGATTGTGTTGCTGTGATATTACAGACTTTGTTGTGATATAACAGCAGGTTTTAGATTGCAGGATTTTACTGTAAAATATACAGTAAAATGCTGTAAAATCCAAGGATACTATAGTTTTTACAGGGATTCATTGTGATATTACAGGGAAACTTAATTACAACAATTTACTGTAAAATAATACAGTTAATTATTGTGAAATGCTGGTAATTTCTAACAGTGTGTGGTTGTAATTTAACAAAACATATAAAGGTCAAGGGGCATGGACACTTTTGCAAGTCACTGTATGTGTTTGTATAGAAATTCATCTGCAAAACTGGCTTCTAAAATCAGTTACATGATCAGAAGCAGAGTAGCCTCTATTAAAGACTCCACATTCAAAACAAATTACCCAAGGTCTCTGTTATGGCCAATTAAATGAGCTCCTCTGAATTTCTCCTATTTTTCTAGGTTTTTAAAGGTGAGGGCTAGAGGTAAATGGTACCAATTAGTCCTGTTTTGTTTGCCCCTTGATTCTTCCTTTAAAAGCAAATCTACAGACAGCTATTTAATGCATTCTATAAAAATTCACTATACAATAAAAAAAATTCTCCTGTGGAAAGTCGGCACCTTTTGAAGATTCATCTTTTATCCTGTACATGGATTTCAGAACACATTGAGAGAATCTGGGTTTTCAGAAAAACTCAGTACTTTACCTGCTTATTTTTCAAATCTAATATTCAGTATAAGTCATTATACTTTAGATTATACCTAATCTGAATGTGATCCAAAGCCAACCAATAGCCTCTTGAAGTTTTTAAACTTCACAGTCTTCACTCGGTTTTATTATTCTTCCACGGTATGCTACCTTTCAATGTGTGAATTGCTTCTTGAAACACATTCAGCCCATTAATTTATTTTCAATATGAACCTTTTAAAAGTACCAGAGAATTTTGTTTTTTTATTATTTCAGCTTCTTGAATTCTCCTTTTTCCCCTATTTAGTTAAAAATCATGGTAAAAATCTGACGGTAAAGATTTTATTTTTCCCCAAGGTATTCACTACTTTCATAGGAAAAACAAAGCCCATCAATGCTGTCACCATAGCAATTAAAAGGGGACATGGCTGCCTGGTGTCTAATCAGATACAGTAAAACAGCTGATCATTAGCCAGTGTAACCTAGATAAAATCAGGAGTAATGCCAGTTTGCTGGTTAATGGTACACAGGTGTGAGAACACACCCCTAAGAAGGAAAGACAGCAGCAATATAGTCTAGAATCGCAGTGCTCCTGGTGACGGCATGTTGGAGTAGCTGTTACATTAGTTCTGCTTTGTTCTTTTTCTAGACTTTTGTTCATCATTATTTAAGTCGAGGCATTGCTTCTTTGGAGAATTATTCCCTCTGGTTTCGGATGCTGAGCAGCTGAAAGGCAAGGCAAGGCAAGGCAATTTTATTTGTATAGCACACTTTCAACAGCAGGGTAATTCAAGGTGCTTTACTATGGGATCAGAACAGTATCACCTTGAAATGAAACTGAAAATAAATATTGGCATTGAAAATAAAAATTGGCATTGAAAAATATTATTGTAACTGAAAATATTAATTTTGAATCGGAAATAAATCTAGTGAAAGTTTTTATATTGAAAGTGAAATTTTTTTTACAATGCCAATCTTTTTTTACAAAGCCCATCCTTTTTTACAATGCCAATCTTTTTTTACAATGCCAATCCTTTTTTCAATGCCATCATTTTTTTCAGCTTCATTCAGGTGATACTGTTTTGAAGCTTGTGTGTGCACGCACATGAGGGGCGAGGCTTCAGCCCCCCTTATGTTTGCACATGAACAGAAATCACATGTGGGGGGCCCCAGGGCTCCATCCTGGGGCCCCCCACATGTGATTTCTGTTCGTTCTGATGAAAAGTTTCCTATTGAAACATAGAAGTCCCTGTTCTTTAGGTAAGACTCAAACCAGCCAAGTAGTGTACCAGAAAGTCCGACCCAGCTCTCCAGTCGTTCCAGTAATACATCATGATCAACAGTGTCAAATGCTGCACTGAGGTCCAACAGAACCAGCACTGTGGTTCTACCACAGTCTGTATTTATGCAGATGTCATTGAATACTTTGACGAGGGATTCGTGGAATTCAGACATTTTCTCTACATTATTGTTGATTGGGGATGGCACTGGTTTTGGGTTTGATATTGAGCTACAGATTGACCGTCTAATTGTTAGAATCTTTTCAGTGAAAAAGCTGGAAAATTAAAAAAATGGTTTTTGCTCTTACTTTTTTTACTTTCGAACAGTTGTTATGATGCATAAGCATGGTGATAAGATACAGCAACAGTCTTTGGTCAGAGGCCTGTTCAGATTCGTTGCAAGACTGACTGCTATCAGAAATCCCTCCTGCCCACAGCATCACCCTCCACAATGACTCTTTAAAGATATTTGGATGATATGAGTTATGACAACATTTAATTTTCCATTGGGATAAAAAAAGTATTTTTCAAGATTTAAGATTAATTTTAGTAGCCTAAAATAGCGCTATAAAGAGGGAAATGTAAAATAAAATATCTTAAATAAATTTGACACACAAACACACACATACAATTCTATTACACATACAGTCAGTATTCTAAAGTGCCAGTATACTGTGTGAATATAAAGTTAACTGTGAACATACAATTAATGTTACTTCCAGATTGCGTTACCCAAAAAATTCTTTAGCCATTAAATTGAATTTGAATTTTGAATTTGACCTCAGAGAATAGCTGTTACTGCCTATCAGCATGGGAGCAGTTATGACACCATAAAAAGTTTGCAGTTTTAAAGTGAGTAACAATAATCACAAGTGGACAAGATATGAGAATATCGAAAACTCAAAAGCTACATCTTAGACTACAAAAGCTTTTCTTAGTATAATATGTCCAATATGGCATTTCATTACTTATAATTAGAAAGTTTGGAAGAAGTATGGCTTGTTTGCAATGTTTGTCAAGTCCAGACGGTCCAGACACTAAGTAGGAGTCTCAGAAATGGGGTATCAGACTTAAGGCACTCACCTTCATATCCAGGGCTCATAATAAAACTTCATCAGACAAAGTCACATGCTAACAGAAACTTTAAATTTTGACAGGAAAATGATGTTATTTTAATATTGCAAGACTTTGTTACACTTTAACTTAATAGGAAATAGGTTTTGTTGATTGTGTGTTGCTAAACTCAGCTCAGTGTATTAATACCATTTGCAGGGACTAACAACTGCTCTGTCATTGCTCCAAAGCCAAAGCAAACATTTTGTCAGTCTCAGGAAGGCTGTCACTCCTAAGTATTTATTACTAGTGCAAAGTCTAACTTGGTTTAGTGTTTTCTTCTCTTTTGAGGAGATCAAGTAGCCTAAAGCTGATGCTTGCAATTCTTAGAGTGTCCCAATTATTAATATTATTATTATTATGAAGCCCTGCAGAAGGGCTTTACTTCTTTGGATCATGACTACTTAATTATGCCCACTCTTTTTCTTTGCAAACACATTTTTGGGGAGGGAAAGATAGCTGGATGATGTGTACTTCTTTTTCCTTTTTTTTTTCTTCTTACCAATGAATGTGATGGCAGTTTAATAGTTGGGTGTTCTCAGGCAGATACGCACAAAAGCTGTTCATTGAGTGCGGCGGGTTGGGGCTCTAAGCATTGTGAGTTATGTGGCTTCCGCCCCGCTATAAGAGCCAAGCAAAATAGATCATCAGATAGTCCTTCTGAGCCTGCTGACTGTTTATCTACACTGCAGGGCCCTGTGGAGAGCATGATGTATCTGTAGTGATCAGTTAAATCCACACTGATGATGAACTAATGAATCAAGGCCTGCATTAATCACATCACAGCTTTCATAGAAAAGACAAATGGAAATGCAAAAGTTCCTTGCTAATGATGAACTACTAACAATTTGCTGGTGGACAAGAGGAGATGGGAAAATTACACACACAGGTTTCATGCATAATCTAGGAAGATATTAATATTTCACCCCTCCAACCCGACGTGGCTGCCTTTAGAGGCATAATCAAATTTCATTACCAGCCGAGCCGACATGATTAAACAGAACAGAGGCTGAGTTCAGAGCCCCAACACTGCGGCACGAGCTGGCTGCCACTCAGAGGTGTCTCCACTCGCTTCATCATTCACAAACCGCCGCCCGCCCCCACGCCCCAGCGCGGCCTCTCCGGCTCACGCAGATCCAAATCAGCATTTCACGACCGGCCTCTCATCTCTGACCACACGTCGGCTCTACTTGTGCCTTTATCTGTCAGTCATGTGAATCCCGGAGGAGCAGTTCGTCTCTGAACAAACCCCTGTGGATTCCTGCTTTCTCTCAGGCGGGATAAAGAGACAGTCGTGGATCCCTGCTTGTATATCATGCCTGTTATAAGCTGAAGTACCGACCACATCTATCAGAACCCTTGGTACACACATTGAAATAATGTTTTATTGCACTATTATAATCTCAAATGTAAAAAATTGGAATCAGTGGGGGTAAAAAATTCCAGGTTTAGAATTGAATTTTATTCAAATCAGTTTATTTATGTAGCGCCGATTCACAACAGATGTCATCTCAAGGCACTTTACAAGAAAGTCATTTCAATACAATCATACAAACATTCCATTAGTTTAAAGTTTTAGCTAGTTTTTTATTTAAGGAATCCCAGCAGATTGCATCAAGACTGGCAGCTGATGCAGACTCCAACCAGAGCAATCCCTCATAATATTGTTTCTGATTAAAAACATGATACACCTGCTGTTAAAATGTTGCATAGTTTGCTAAAAGAACAGTCTCCTCCTATTACATCACAAAAGGTTGGAGCAAAGACTGTCTCTTTGTCTTTCTAGATCATCTCTAGGATTTCTTTTGGATTTAGTTCTGGGAACAGAACTGGATTTGGTCATTTTTTAAAATCCTTATCCAACAGAACGACTCAGTAACAAACTATGGAAAGAAAAAAGCCTTCAAAAGTGGAGCTCCTCGACTTTGTCTTTTCACTCCCACAATTCAGTAATTAAAATGAATACTCTCTCTCAAATAAATTTTGTTGGTTCTATGCTTCCTCTGGCACCTCCCAAAGGTTATTGGAAGAAAATTCATTCATTACTTTCTAAATGTATTTGGGCTGGTATAAGACCTAGAATTAAAATCTCTATCCTTCAAAGGCCCAAAAAGTCTGGGGGTTTAGGACTCCCAAACTTTCAATTATATCTTTGGTCAATTCGTGTTGCGCCCTCTCTCCACCTGGTTTGACACAACATTTTGTGTATCTTGGCGTCCTATTGAGGAAAACATTGTAAAGCCCCACCAATTACAAGATCTTATTTACTCTAATATCTCTATGAAACAATCCAAGGCTAAATTTGGATCTATCATCACTGAGCTAATTTCCACCTAGAGCTCTGCTGAAAAACACAGTAAAATATCTCCAAATTGGTATTTCCAGTCACACATTTTCTCTAACTCTCGTCTCCAGCTGGGAGGACGCCCTATATACTTTTCTAGTTGGGCAAATAATGGTGCATTTACACTTTCTGACATTTTTGGGGCTGAAGGTCTCCGCTCATTCTTAGACGTTCAGAAACTCTTTAACTTACCCGGTTCCTATTTTTTCTTTTATCTTCAGTTGCGTACAGCAATGCGTACCTATGGGGTACCTTGGGATGGAATACTAGGTGTACACCCTTTCATATGTGGCACTCTCCACATATATTTTTTCTATTTGATTTGATATGTTTGGTAGTATTGGCATTGTTGTCATTATTACCATTATTTTTGCTATGCTATACTACCATGCTATTTTCTTTGTTGTTTTTGTTACTACTGTCTAATTGATGCTTGTCACATCTGTGTGTTCATTTGCTTGTTGTTTTTTTGTTTTGGGGGGAAAAAAACAATAAAATATTGATCACAAAAAAAAGAAAGACTGAGTAACTACCTATTTCTGGCAGAATCTATGAAGGTTTTATTTAAGATCTTTGGGTATTTCATGAAGTTCATAAATCCATGCTCTTCTAACAAGGGTTTCTGTAAAACAAACAGGCCCCATCACAAATATTTCAACTTACTGAAAAGTAGCATGATGAGCCACATATTTACTATTTATCTAAAGTTCACCAAACTCAGCATGTTTACGTTTTTATTTATAGCAAAGCAAAGGCTTTTTTCTGTATTATCTCTGAAACAACCTTGATACCCAAAATGTGTGAAGAGGTGGGTAGTAACTATTTACATTTACTCAGCAAATTAACTTAAGTAGTTTTTTGGAAAAAATGTATATTTAGGAGTATTTTTATTGCACCATACTTTTTACTTTTACTTTAGTAATATTACTATGAAGGATCGCAACTCTTGAGTAAAATTTCTGGACCCTCTATCTCTCTGCGAGTATCTTCACTGAATCAAAACAAGCACATCTGAACCAAAAATGCACCAGACAACTACATAAACCTACAGTTTATGTTAAAGTGAGACCTCTTGTTTTTACACAAGCTTTGTTGTTCAGTCATTTTCTATCTACTGAGCCTTTGGAAATCAATTGAATTTATGGTAAACACTATTGTTGTTGGAAGCACTTTACCCTGTTCTAAAATATATACATTCATTATTGTTAGTATTAGTTTCAAATGTATTATGTGGAAGATTTTTATTTGAAAAAGGGTTTCTTCTGCTTCAATTTGTTATTTTGTAAAATTATGATATTTATACGGATTAATTATTTCATTGTTCTCTTTAAAATACAAAAATTTGCAGATAACTTTATATTTTTGTCTGTCTGATTAAATCATGTTCTAAATGTTCTGATCAGTTACCCAGTACTTGACTAAGTTTTATACGTATTCTCTCTCTCTCTCTCTCTCTCTCTCTCTCTCTCTCTCTCTCTCTCTCTCTCTCTCTCTCTCTCTCTCTCTCTCTCTCTCTCTCTCTCTCTCTCTCTCTCTCTCTCTCTCTCTCTCTCTCTCTCTCTCTCTCTCTCTCTCTCTCTCTCTCTCTCTCTCTCTCTCTCTCTCTCTCTCTCTCTCTCTCTCTCTCTCTCTCTCTCTCTCTCTCTCTCTCTCTCTCTCTCTCTCTCTCTCTCTCTCTCTCTCTCATGGAGCCCTAGGTCGAGGGAGATTGTTACTGATCTTATATTTGTTCAATTTTCTAATAATTGCTCCAACAGTTGATCTCTTCTCACCAAGCTGCTTGCCTATTGTAGATTGGTTCATCCCAGTCTTCTGCAGGTGTACAATCTTGTCCCTTATGTCCTTGGACAGCTCTCTGGTCTTGGCTATGGTGGAGGTTGGAGTCAGACAATTTGAAGGTGTGGACATGTGTCTTTTATACAAATAATGAATTTAAACAGGAGCCATTGATACAGGTAACGAGTGGAGGATAGAAGAGCGTCTTGAAGAAGAACAGGTCTGTGAGGGCCAAAATTATTCCTTGTTTGTAGGTGCTCAATACTTATTTTCAGCACCATTAAATGAATACATTCTTTAAAAATCATACAATGTGATTTCCTGGAATTATTTTTTACATTCTGCCTCTCACAGTTTAAGTGTAACTATGGTTAAAATTACAGACCTCTCTCATTTTTTAAGTGGGACAACTTGCACAATCGGTGGCTGGTAAATACTTTTTTGCCCCACTGTATCTATCTAGATAGATATATCATAATTTTTTTTCTTCCCAACTGGGTGTAATTGGATCCACATGCATTCAGACGTTTCACTCGCCTGGCATGCTTGAAGCTGTTAGTTTAGCCTACTTTCTACTGTCAAAGTCAACACCATTTAACCTGAGAAGGAAACGCAAAACATTTGGCCCATGTGAAACAGTTCTGGGGTTTTCTGACAAATAGTAAGGAAGTGTATGTATATGTCTGACTTTGACGAGAGTAATAAAAAAATCCAAAATATATGCTAATATTTATTGATCTAAAGCAAAACACATTTACTCTGAATTGGATATTTGATAGAAAAGAAAAAAATGTTTGTGTGTTGTCTTTGTAGTGTATGTAAATATCTGGTTTCAACTGTACATCCAGGTAAAAGTAAGTTGACATAGCCTTAGCTCAAAGTAGAGTGAGTGGAGGCAACAGGTAGAGGTGGAGAACGTAACTAATTCAGCGTTCTTTTTATTTCAGGTGTTGACACACAATCAAAACATCCATGTACCGGTAGTTGTACTGGAAGATGTTTATCCCTCTCATATTCTTGTTCCTCTCTTCTTCCTGTTGTCAGCATGAAGGGGCATAGGTGGTAGCTTTGAAAAACTGTTTTACATTCCGGAATTGCGCCGCTCAAGGTGGCAGGATGTTGGAGTAGCTCTGTTACTTTGGTTCATATTTTTTTCTTTTTTTAAACTTTAATTCTTCCATTTCTGGTAGAAACATTGTTTTTGTGGACAACTGTTCTCTCTGGTTTTGAATGCTGTGCAGCTGGAAGGATTTTTGCTGATACTTTTTATTTTTGGACATTTGTTATGATGCATAACCATGGCAACAAGGTGGTTTACAACTGGCAGCAGCTGATTAACATCACAAAAGCTCAAATAATACCTCAACTACAGCCACAAAACCCTGATGAGTTGAAAAGAAGACGCCATAGATCCAGAGCATCCTCTACATCAGACTGTCATACAACTACAGAGCGTCTTCAGTCAGAGGCTTCTTCAGATCTGCAGAGCTCTACAAGAGATCATCCCTACCCACAGCCATCAGCATCTACAACAAATCTTTGAAGGAACTTGCTTAATGAGTTACAACAACATTTAATTTCCCTTTGGGATTAATAAAGTCATTTTGAATTTGAATTGAATTGAATTTACAAAGTAAAAGATGTTATTGGTTGCAGTGAAAACAAAACATGCTGTGGCTATGGCGTTAACTGGTCTTGACAAAAATGCAGTGTCTCTACATCCAAGACTCAGATAAGACTGAATAAAAATGTCGTTGAGACAGAGAAAAGATTAAGACATTGAAAATGTGGTCTTAAGCTTGGGTTAGAGATCAAAAACAAGATCGGTCATGGGTACCACAAAATTACTACTTTCTGAGAAATTTGGCTGGTAATCGTCGAACCACATGTGGGCACTTTAAAGGCATTGTAATTTTAATTTAATATAAGCAGTTAAATTATATATATATATATATATACACATACATATACATATATATATATATATATATATATACACATACATATATATATACATATATACACATACATATATATATACATATATACACATACATATATATATACACATATATATACATACATATATATATATACATATATATACATACATATATATATATACATATATATACATACATATATATATATACATATATATACATACATATATATATATACATATATATACATACATATATATATATATATATATATATATATATATATACATATATATATATACATACATATATATATATACATACATACATACATACATACATACATACATACATACATACATACATACATACATACATACATATATATATATATATATATACATACAGTATAATCAAAAGTATATTATGAGACAATGACTTCCCTGAAAGGTAATGTTTCTGGTCATGATCTAGCAGGACTCTGTGAATTCCACATTGTTGATCCCAATATACATGAACAATTTAAAACTGGGGCGCATCAAAAGTGACACATAGATCAAAGATGAGGCAGAACTTGATGCTACACTAAATCCCCATTGATTTTCTCACATTTCCACCCACCTAACCTGTATATTTCAAAATGTCCAGCATACATGGCAGGAAAGGAAACAGTGTGACAGCAGTTTTAGTATTTCCTCCTTCCACGGCTGTATGCATGTAGTCTACTGTGTGCTAAAAATAGACTACGTTTTGGTTCCTGTCTATCTGCACATCACTTCGATCAAGTAGAGGGTGAAGTAAAGATGGTGCCATTTTATTGTGAGTTGGGGTCAATCTGGTCCGCTCCTTGGCTTTGATGACCTCTCTACTTTTTTAATCTCTTTTCATTATATTTTAGTAGAGCTGACTCTCTTTCCTTTTCTTCCTCTTTTCTGTTTTTTGTTCTTGTTATATATTCATTAACTCAAAGATCATATGTGCTCCCTCCCGTATATATATATATATATATATATATATATATATATATATATATATATATATATATATATATATATATATATATATATATATATATATATATATATATATATATATATATATATTGTATCCTTCATTTTCTTTTCTATCTCCCTTATGACTTCTTAATCCATCTGAATGCACAGAAGATAATGTTTTGGGCGAAATAACATAAGAGGAAAGATAGACTCCCAAGGACCAGTATCTTTATTGCTTGGAGGATAAACGGATTATGTCAGCCATTTTCTGCTGCTGACAGCTTTTCTTATTAACCGATTTTATTTTTAATCTGCCAAGGAAGAAATGCGGTTTTATGTCACAATAAAACGCTGGTCACATCTAATGCTGCCCTCAAACAAACAGATTTCACAAAGCCATGCTGGGGTATTTGAAATAACTTTAAAAGAGGGGGGCTTTTTTGAGGTGGGGGGAGGGGTTATAAAAAAGAAGGAAGCGGGGAAAGGGGGGGGGGGGGGGGGGGGTTTCATCAAGATGATTGTTCAGTAAGCGGAGTAAAATATTTTTTAAGTCCTTCACACTTGTATTCTTCTTTTTAAATGTCTTTCCTTTTTTGCTGATCTCTGTAAAAAAAAAAAGGCCTCCATCATGACAGAATAGACTGTGTGTGGGCTTCCTGCTGTGTCCATTCACACAGCTTTGTATTTGGAAAACACACAAAAAAGGCACAGATGCTTGACTTACAGCAGAGTATTTACAAGAAGGCAAAATTCAAAGAGCGGGGGAGAAAAAAAAAGCTGGAAAGTGTGGACGCTCTTGTTTCTTTTACCGTTTCTAAAATCCGGCCGACTATCTCAGGTGTTCCCTGCTCAGCTCCCCTTCTGTTAGGAGATTCTAGGGATCATCTAAAATGAAACCATTTGACCAGATTTGTATGGAGGGGTGTGTGTGTATGCGTGTGTGTGTGTTGGGGGGGATGTTGGCTGTGTGGTGCCATGGAGCTATCGTTAACCTCAGGGCTTTAGCGCTCCCTGCTCTCTCATTTCATGCTCGTGATCTAAGGGTGTGAATTAGCCATTGCCCCCAGCAATCCAACTTAGTTACCGGCTGGACAACATGAAAGCAATACACAGAGCTGCATAAAGAATCGTCTCAGAGCCCCCTCCTTCCTCCACACCCTACATCCTCACCTTCTGCTGGGTGACTGAGGCGAGGATGCTGATGGGGGTACTCATGTCCTGTCCGTATTCGACAAGTCACAGATTCACCACAGTTTGAACAGTGGAGGTTGAAGTCAATACATACATACATACATACATACATACATACATACATACATACATACATACATACATACATACATACATACATACATACATACATACATACATACATACATACATACATACATACATACATACATACATACATACATACATACATACATACATACATACATACATACATACATACATACATTACTTTACTCATCCTCAGCTATTGCTGTATGTATGTATGTATGTAAGGCCTATATTGTAGGTAAATATTAGGTAAATGTTACTTATGGACTAATTTAACTAGTTCATGTTTAGACAAACGGAAAACATCTACCAAAAAAAAGACCTGTCAACTCTTTAAAAATCGAAATCTTTTCTCTATGTTTTTCTCTGATTACCCTGTAAGCTGTGTGTGTGTTTTAGTCTCAGTATAAATCCAGCTGTTCTGTCTTTTTCTCAGAGGTTTGTTAGAGAATGTTGGTCAAAACAGCATCAAGGAAACCAAGTAACACAGCAGACAGATCTTAAAAAAACGTTGTGGAGACGCTTAAAGCGGAGAGTTTGGGACCACAACTGCCCGCGAATAGCTGAAATCCGCGGATGTTTCACTAAAAATGCTAATAACTGCTTATTTAAATATTTTAAGCATCAAATACATCTTAATATGCATTAATATGTATACTGGACTACCACAGAAGTTGACATACACAGTAGGGGTGTGCCGATTCACCATAGATTGGTTAATTGCGATGTGAAATGTGCAAAATCGATAGCGACTCAAAAGCGCTGAAAAATCGATTATTTTTCATTATACTTAAATGAGAAAACCATAAAAGTCCGGCCTGCTGTATGGACATTTTTAGGGGATGGACTGGGGAAACTGTTTCAACCATGCAGCGCAAAAGTTACAAAATATAGCAAGTATTTTACACTTTAAGGCATGTGTCCTCTATTGGAACTTCAGGGTAATTTGACCGAATCTTCCTGTGTGCACATGTCTCCACTGCATCGGACCGGGCCGGCAGGGCCGTTTTCGGGGCCACTTCAGGAACCAACTGAGTACCTGTATGGGGGTATGTACTCTGAATGGCCCAATCAAGTCGCTGAGCGGGAGCTGTGGTCACGTCACGCAAAACTGATGCAAAGACATGTAAACATTGTGCAAAGTTACAGTTCTGTATTAAATTGACAACGAATTGGGAGAGTGCCGCTTTTTATTTATATATTACTTTGAATAGAAATATATACTGTACTAATACTTAGCTAATACTTTTCTCAGAATATAATTTCATGTTTTTTGTGTCATTTTTGTGCTGTATGGCTTAAAAAGGGAGCTATTATTGTTATAGGTTTGTTTTCTGATACAGAAGTTGACATATTTCTATTTAGATTTTCAAGACATTTCTGTAATGGTTGACTTGTAAAAGCTGATCTGAAGTTTATTTCATTATTGTTTCCAACCACACAGAGAAGGAACACATTAAATATGTAAGTCAAAAGTCTTCAAGTAAACAGAGCATGATTGATGTGTTTAAGGATTGGATTAAGTGCCAAAACACATTTCCCTTAGCTTTCATTGAAAATATGATCTCGATAAGATTATGAACGATATTTTGGACATGTGTTGGTTTGATTTGTGATTTCAAATAAATAAAAGACAGGACATGAATAGGTTTGGATACTTCAATTAATGGAAACTGGATGTATTTAGGAGTAGAAATTAGCCATGGAAGGAATGAAGAAAAAACTAAATGGGGTAAAATATGCAACAAAAATAATTGTTTTATAATTGAATCGTAGCACCCGAATCGTAATCAAAATGAAATTGTGAGGCACTCAAGATGGCACACCCCTAATACACAGTGTTCCTTATCTCCACTCTTGGGGGTACAGCCAATCTGCACAAAAAAAAAATAAAAAAAGAAATGGCGATCCTGGATCCTGGATTTGCAAATGCTAGCTAACAAAGTCTTAGCCAAGCAGCCTTCAGCATAGGTACTTCAGCTTCCAAAGCTGTATTTTCTTTTGAATATATTTTAGATGTAGCCTACTCTATGAAAAAAAAAATATATATAAAAAAATCTCTAAATTTCACAAATGGTTTGGTGAAAAAAAAAAAATCCACAGATAGGTGAAAAATGAACTGTGTATGGGTAGGGGTCCACTGTGAATGGCCTGTACTTATATCACTTTATCTTGTCCCCAAAGAGCTTCACACTACCTCCAGCCATTCACCCACACAATCACACGCTGATGTAGCTGGGGCCTGAGCCACCGTCACCCCATACTGTAAAACAACATTCCAAGCTTGAAAGATCTCATGCAGCTCTGTTCAATCCATCTTCTGGGAATGGAAAGAATATTGCACAAACGTACAAATACACGGCTCTCAGACCTAACCTAAAAGGCAGGACAAGAAGTGTATAAATCAGCAAAAAAACGCCAAAAAGCCCCTGATAACTCTGGACTGGATGTAGAGCTCAGCTCAGATGGGAGAATCATTAGACAGGAAAACCACAAATCTGACCATCATAAAAAAAGTGGCCATTATTGAAAGACAGCGGTAAAAAGTCCCTTTTACAGTTTGACAAAAGCCATGTAGTGAACATGACAAACATGATGATGGTCTAGTTAAATGGGATCAAAGACCTCTTAGTCCTACATGGAGCACAAATGAAAAGTTGCACATTGAGCTTAAAATTACACCACAACTATGAAACATGGTGATAGCAGCATCATGCTGTGGGGTTGCTTTTCCTCAGCAGGAACAGCGAAAATTTGTGTTCATTTGAGGTTGGATGGAACTAAATACAGGGCAATGCTGGAAGGAAACCCCTTAGAGGCTGCAAAAAACCCTTAGAATTAGGTGGAAACTTAGCATCGAGACAGAGCTACACCGGAGTAGAACAGAGCATTTTTAGAAAAGCCCAGTGAAAACTAAGTCAGACCAAGTTAGAATCTGTGGACAAGACTTGTGTATCACCACTTACTGTATCGTAGGTCTGCCATAGATATGCACAGTGCACAGAGAGTGAGGCCTTTTCATGAAGCTTCATCAATTTACTGCCATTAAAAACCATTATTACAAGACTGGAAAAATGATGACGATCCAGTCCGAATTGAAAACTGTCAGTGTGCACAGATTTATAGGCAGTAATCAAAAGATCACATAACACTTCAGCAGCAGGACAAAATTTAAGACTAGAATATTCCATCAGAGCAGTATATAAACAATTTTAATACAGAAATAGGGACTTAATGAAAAGTAAGTTTAATACCTGCTGAAAGGTTATTTTCAAAAACTACTTTTAATCTGACAAATGAGCCTCATTTATTGAATATAACTGTATACATTAAAACATATTTTTCCAACATGATTTTGCATTTCAATGAACACAAATCTTTTCCTGTGTAGAAAACTGCAACCTATATTTCTTTGGTCTGGTTCATAAATTTGCAGAATTTTCCCTAAAACACACAGACCTATCTGATGAGGACCACATGTATTTCACTTAACCTGTGTGACCATAAAGCAAATGCAGCGGTGTATTTGTAAGTCAGAGCTTTGGTGAAAATATGGCTGGAGTTTAAATGGATTTGGTTTGTGTGCAGACTGTAAGAATAACACTGTTTATTGAGCTTGATACTGTGTGTGTGTGTGTGTGTGTGTGTGTGTGTGTGTGTGTGTGTGTGTGTGTAGGGGTGTGTGTGTAGGTGTGTGTGTGTGTGTGAGAGAGAGAGTGTGTTTGAGAGAGAGAAACTGTGTGTGCTATTGCTGGAGTAATACTGACATCAGTGCAGATATGCCAGCAGACACCTGAATCAAGTCGCATGTCATTACAGGATCCAAATTCTTCACGAATACCCATAACTCTTTGCTGACACGCTCTGTCGCCGGCAACGGTTTGCCTTAGGAAGCGGCAATATCAACTCGTGTTTACATTTTTATAGGAATCTTGCACAGCTGCGAAACCAAGGTGCATCAACAGAACAGTAGGTGAACAGTAAATGTATCATTTTACGTTGCATTGTTTCTAAAACTGAACACAGACATGATCTCATTATTACTTATATGATGCTTTAATCTATTTGATCAAAATGAAGATGCTTCAAGAGATTCTTCAGATAAGAATGATTGGTCATAACCTCTTAAAAGATCCCCACACAAAAAAATCTGAACTATCCCTTTAAGGCATTTGCACAGCATCAAACATCAACTGAAAATAAAACAATAAAAACAACTATTGATTACCTTCCTGGGAGGAAATGACATATTGTTCTAAATGTCTATGTATAATCATTGCAATCTGTCACGTTGTTGTCTTAACCAGATACAGTTTGTTGTGCCACCTCCGTATGGGGTGCTGTTTGTGAAGTTATAAAGCCAAAAATTAACACTAATAATTTGAGGTATTTAGACTGTCATAAGAGAAAGAAAAAGGGAGTTCATTTTTAAAAGTCACATTTTCATGATCTTATTCATTCATGTATAAATGTCACAGTTCATTCCCAAATATTTAATTAGCAAGCTAAATATTTTGTTCACAAAGCGAATATTTAGTTTGGAACTTAATATTTAGCTTCCTAAATATTAAATTAATCTAAAGCTGTGAGACAGCAGTGAGGTGTGCTATAGGAGTGACAGGAGAGTTCAAGGTGGAGGTGGGACTGCATCAAGGATCAGCTCTAAGTTAGACAGGAGTCTCCATGGACTATGATGTTTGCAGATGACTTTTTGATCTGCGGTGAGAGCAGGGTGCAGGTAGAGGTAAAGCTAGAGAGGTGGAGGTATGCACTGGGAAAGTGAGGAATGAAGATTAGTTGCAGCAAGGCAGAATGCATGTGTTTAATGATAGAGAATGGTGAAGTTACAGGGAATGGAAGAAAATACTAATACTAATACTTAAATGCTTGGGCTCAACGGTCCAGAGTAACGGAGAGAGTGGAAAAGAGGTGAAGAAGCATGTGCAAGCTGGTTGGAATGGGTGGAGAAAAGTATCAGGTGTGATGTGTGAAAAATGGGTTTCAGCAAGAATGAAAGGAAAGGTGTACAAAACAGTAGTGAGACCAGAAATGTTGTATGGTTTAGAGACCGTACCAATGAGGAAAAGACAGGAAGCATAACTGGAGGATGTAGCCCTCAAGATGTTGAGATTCTCTTTGGGAGTGATGAGGATGGATAGAATCATGAATGAGTACATCAGAGGGACAGCTCATGTTAGATGTTTTGGAGATAAAGTCAGAGGGGCCAGCCCGAGATGGTTTGGACTTGTTCAGAGGAGAGGCGACGATTAAATTGATAGTAGTATGCTGAGGTTGGACCCACCAGGCAGGAGGCAGAGAGGAAGACCAAAAAGGAGATTTATGGATGTGGTGAAAGAGGACATGAAGTTAGTTGGTGTGGGGGCAGAGGATGCTGAGGATAGGACTAAATGGAGACAGATGATCCACTGTGGCGACCCCTGAAGGGAAAAGCCAAAAGAGAAGAAGAGAAGGAACTTAATTTTTAGCTTCCAAACTAAATATTTAGTTGTAGTTGTGACACAGATATGTATGTTTTGGGAATGAATAAGTATGAATAATTACTTAGGGCAAATATTAATAAGATTAACAATTTTATGTCAAAATTACCAAGTTTGGGGCACCATCCTGGGATCCAGGAAAAAATAAAATAATAGCCAAATAGTTCAGTCTTAGTTAATGTTTATGATTACCTGCCTGATAAGCTTGAGATAATGAAACAACAGATGAAGGAATAAGTTCTTGGTGTTCTTTGAACAGCAAGTTACTACATAGGCATGTGGAATGATAATAAACAACTCTCCAAATTACAAGAGTTTAATAGCAAAAAGGATTCGACTTTCCAGTCAAAATGCTTTAATCAAACTCACTAAGCTAGTAACACACAACTACTAAGGAAAAGAAGAATGGATAATAAAATTACCAAAAGTAAAACAGTAAAATGGACAAAGAAGAAGAAACAATAACCAATAAATTGATTGTGATGTCACAGTTCAGCTTGAACATGTATGCTTAAAGACTAAGGCTTGTACTTTAGGGTTTTGGAATTGAAGCTGTTAGTTTCAAACTACAAGCAGAAGTGAAGACAACATTATTTGGAGGAAGTAATGTTTCATTAAACGATCTGCAGAATCAATTCTGATATATGGAGCAGTCACCGCAGTGATTGATCTAATTTAGTATTTTGACATACTAAGAAGGCGGTTTCAAAAGCGACTTGTACGATTAGTTTTCGGTGTTTAAACTATATATTTTAAAGCAGATCTGCATTTTGAATAACACAGGTAGCAGTCTATATTGTTTATGAGCGCTTAGAGCCACTCCGTTTAGCTTAGCACCAGAGGAGTAACTCATGTTGCGTGATTTAAAACGACTCTTTCTATTGGTCAGAAAGCTTTGAAAAACACCGTTTATATCTAAACAGTTGCAGAATGAAATATTGCAAATGCAGCAAGAACACAGTGAAATAGACAATCAAAACAATCCTTAAATTTTTTTTAACCTAAGCTAATTTATCTCTGCCCAGACACAACCTTACTTGAACGATTGTTAGATCTCCAGGGAAGGGTGGCTCCATTGCCTGGGGAATCAGCATTGAAGGAGGGAGACCAGCTCTTAGCTGGTCAGTTAGCTGCAGCTGCATGTGGGGTGCTAAAAGTGAGGCTTCGTGTTTCGGTCCAGTAATCACAGCTGTAATCCAACGTAGTGTATGCTTGAGTTTCACCTGCTGGGGCTCGGTGGACGGATCTGACAAGAGATCTTGGTTATGTCGCTGCATGTGGCTCATGAACTTGGTCGTAGTTCTGCAATACTTCACTTCCATTTGGGAGGCCTTGCAAATCGCTTTGCTTCTGCCTAAATCAATGACCCGACAGTGAGTGGGGTTAAAGTTCACCTGGGGAAACTGTATTAACCCTTTTAACAGCTAAGCCTCAAAAATATTCAGTTCCTGTTTTAGCAGTAAAAAGGACAGACAGCATTTAAGGGTTAAATCAATCTTTTGGATGTACAATCTTTGTAAATGTTTATAAGAATCAATTTAGAGGGGCGTCGCGTGGTGTAGTTGTGCCTCAGCCCTCGACACACGGTCGTCCCGAGCTCGAGTCCAATCCTCCTGGACCTTTGCCGCATGTCATCCCACACTTCTCTTCCCCCTTCTACGCTATTCACTTTCAAATGAAGGCCACAAAAAAAAAAAAAAAAAGATTTAGAATCGGAGAATCCTTTTTTTTTCTTCAATACAGCACTACTTGAAAATGGCTACAAGAAGCTCTGACTGAACCTATTTCAACCAAGGACTAGGAATTATGTTGTATAATGTTCTAACCTCTTCATGAGGTAGAATACACATTTTTGTTATCTTTTCTTTAATTAGTACACCAAGGTTCAATTTGGTTGGTAGTTAACTAATTCTCCTCTAACCCCCACCCACAGAATATTTAACAGGGTATCCTAATTTTTTTTACATGACTGTAGAACACTGTTTTTTAAAGGAAGAGCGATGGCAACCAGTAATGAGTGCATGTTTAACTTTAGCTAATCTTCTTACTAGTGCATAATATGAAACGAAAGTAACTCATTATTTACACTTAAAAAAAAACAAGGGTGTTAACTCTCGGATATCGCTGATATCTGTTGTAAAAATGTGTTTGTATTGATTGTATGTACTGCTGTTGCAAACTCCTTGTAGATTTTTGGTCTGCCCCCCCTCACCTCCAAATAGCGTGTTTACTTAGGCAGTGCTTATGATGATGATCAGTCTTATCAGCAGAAAGAAGAGCAGTGGAGGAAACAGTCGCAGAATTAGCGGAGATAGATTCCTTCCCTATCATTCATAACAATCCTCCGTATTTTCTCCTTAGACTTTCAGATGTTTGCATATCATTTGTGTTTTTAATTGGTGAAGTTTGATTAAACCCAGCCCCTAGTGTTACATGGCATTAGGCGCTGCCATATGTTTTGTCGTGTGCAGATACCCATTTCCATAATCATTCTCCCTGTTTGAGGCGCCTGTCTGTTTGCTGCACGGCTCTGATTGCATCTGCCTCAACTTAAAATGATGCCGTGTGAGTTTCTCAGTTCATTGCTGTGACCTTTAATCTACGACTTACAGAATGCTCCCATCTATCATGGTTGTCACTTTGAAATTCCTAATCTCTTGTGAAAAGTCTTTACAAGTGCAGCTGGATTACTCTGCGATAATTAATCATATTCAAATGCATGAAAACAAATTTTGTTTACAAATTTGCCATCACCTAAAATGAGAAAAACGAGGGAGGAGTGAGCAGCCCTGTGAGCTAGGTGAGGTCTGCATTTGCATAACATTCAGTTTAAACAAGCGAGCAGAGACTGATTTGTTTGGAGCACCACTGAAAGGAACAGAGGGCATGTGTTCCTTTCATTTTTCATTCAAATTACATTCAGATCAGAACATTTTGTGACACTTATATTCCTTACAAGCACAGTAGTAAATTTGATGGGCCGTGTAAATATTAACAGCTAAACTCCCGTCAGTGATTTCTCTTGTCGTCTGACTGGGCGGATATAAATGATCCTCTGAAGTGTTCCACTGAAAGCTAGCCAAACTTAATCTGCTTTATCACACTAGGGGCCAGTTGTTCTTCAACAAGCAGAATTTTTTGGAGTCAGTTCAAACATGATTTTTACTTTTCATGTGAAGCCTTTAAGTGCAATTTTAAGGGAAGGATGCTTCTCATCAAAGTGAGCAATCAAGTTGCTATCAGCTTTGTCTGGACTTATTCTTGTTCTTTTTATTATTATTAATATTATTATTATTATCCATCCATCAATTTTCTATACCCGCTGTTTGATAAAATGAGTAAACGGTTTTATCATGAGACCCCCAGATATGAAATGGAATGCTCTAAGGTTGACACCATAGGTGTTTCTGAATGTCAAGGCGCCTTGCTTTCAAAGACACCATCCTTCCTTGGTCAAAGAAAACTGTCAAATGGAACAGACTTATATAACGTGACTGCGGCTGCCCAGGGCCCGCCTTTTGCTTACGCGCTCTGTTTACGTCCCGCCCATCGTTATATTTTATACGTATAAGTTTCAATATAGATGTATAACGAGAGTTTTACTTTTTAAATTGTGTATATATTGGTTAAATCAAATGTGTAAGTGAGTTAGTACCTGCTAGCAACCGAAGCTGCAACTACTAAGCAACTAACCAACCATAGATAACTGCTTTGGATCTAAAAAAACATTTTCCGATAGCTAAAATTACTTGACTTACATTTAAATTGGAAATTCGCTACCACGAAAATACCGTGCAGTATTCTGGGAAATTTTTGACCAAGGGAAGGCATCAAGGAACCTCCCACGTATCCTTCGCCAGTTAGCTAATCGGCAAACAAATGGAGGACAGACGCCTCGGTAGCACATAAACATTGGAACACGCCTTGGCAGTACCTGATGACGTATCTCCTAGGCAACTGGGGCAGGACCAAGGCATCAGGGTGAGGTTCCTTGGCATTGAGAAACACCCCATGTTCTAGCTATGCCTGAGACTCTTATTTCGAAGTAAGAAAGGAAGTAGTTCCAGTGATGGTGAGGCGCTGACTTCTCTGGAGTCGGATGTATTAAAATATAAAACCTAAAACAGAAGCTTATATTTCAACATAAATATATCTGACCTCAAATGAAACACTTAGTTGTTTTAGAAAGCTTTTAATTGTGAGGTAATCAAATCCATGCAGTTCAGCAACCCTATAGCAAGAAAAATAAAAGCATGTTTCATTTAAGGTCAGAGTAGATTTTAATTTTTTTTATAAAAATGTTGTTTTTTGGCCAAAAATATCTTTTTTTGTATATGAAGTCCATAGACTTATCTCTCGCAATGAATATATCCATCACTCTGTTGTAAAAAAAAGAAATGTCCTTGTTTGCCTGGGTGCTTCAACGGGAATGATTGCCAAGGAGGAGAGTCGTTCTGGATCGATTTTATTCCGACTCTTTTTTTTTTTGTCTTCTCAATGCGTAGAAGAAGAGAATGCAGCAAAGAGCACCTGTTACCTTTTGTGGCTATTGAGCTCAGCACTGAGCCCCATCAGTGCGCTACGATACTTTCTGCCTCACCCGGTGCATTTTCACTGTTCATTTATGGCCGTTCAGAAAGAATAACAATGTCACACTCATTCAATAAATATATTAGACAGACTGTGGAACGTCAGCATGTGTAGAACATGTGTAATCATAGAATCCCAGAAATGTTGAAATCATATAGAAAACAACATTCATAGAACAGTCAAGTGGACACAATGATTTTTCTCATCATTGTTAGTATTTTCCTTGTCATGATGACAAGTGAGGCAGTGCCTCACCCACCTCACCCAACTGCACGTCACTGAGCGGTACTTGGATTGAGCCGTTGTGTTGACAGGGCTCAAGACTTCTTGTTGGCCTAGCTGAAAACGCATGGTTACAAAATCATAGAAGAAGCTTTTATCACTTTCAGATTGTTTGTGTGGCATTAGTTTTTGGGTATGCATTAGAAAAAAAGAAGAAATGGTGATTGTGACATGCAACATAAAAAATTAAACGACTTACATACCAAAGCATGGATCACGCCTCAGCGGCATGAGGCTACTACATGGGTATTGTGTCTGCACTAGGCTGTTCCCAAAACATTGTCAAAATCTGCCTAGTTTTCTATTAGAAGTTTCCATGCCTCTAACATCAGTTTCACACTTTCTTTGGTGGAGTAAACAACATAATTATTTTTGAGAAATTCTTTAAATTCCTCAAATTAGGATTGCAAGATATCAGGAAAATAATTAATTGTGATGCTATTCCTGAGTATTGCAATATCGATATCAATTATGATGACCCCCATTTTACTGCCATTCCTCTTTTTGAACATCAAACAATGTCCCCACCACTCTCTGTGAGTTTTAAAATCTGAAATAACAAAGATATCCATCAGGTGAGCTCATTGAGAGTAGTTAGACTCCATCAAACTGCAGAAATATGTTATCAATATACATGGCTTGATTGTCTTACACTTTAAATATGATATCTTTCCAAATATTGGGTGCAAGCAGTCCTTTGCAATTGCGCACACACTGACGTTATGATGACGGCTGCTATTCAGAACATTGTGCAGCTTTACCTCAAATCAACTGATAAACAGCTGAAACACGAACACAGTTTGGTGTTTATACGGCAAAACTGCTTTGGAATGGATACAGCAAAGTAACATGGAGGTAATAGAATGGCCTTTCAATAACCTTAACTTAAAAAAAGCGTGGACTAATGCTTAAAAGCAGGGTCAATGCCGGGGAACAACTCAGTTTAAATGAACTCTACCAATTCTAGTGGTCATAAACCGGCCAGAATTGTGACCGTAGTTTGTTGATGGCAACAAAAATCATGTAGTTTTAAGTGTAAAATGCCAAGGACAAGTTTTGACCTTGTGTTGATTACAAAAAAATCTCAACTCTTTTTTATTTAAACCACAGAATTTGTATAAGCCCTGCACCCTGGAAAGATTTGAATAATTCAATAAAAGCCCAAAATTATAGGAAATATATATTGATGGGTGGACGTAAACTTCATGGTGAAGCACTGTACATGTCCAAGAAAATTCCGATTTAGGCTATTTATGTTGACTGGGTTTTTTCCCGAGTTGCAACAAAGAGAGCTTGAAAAGGGAGCTACATTCAAGAAAAAAAAACTAATCAAATATCCCATACAATGGCAGAAAATGTATTATTTGTGCATGTAAAACAGGAATGACAAACTAGGCTGCCCTCCAATGCAACAGGATTGATATCTTTGTTGGCTCTGTTCTGTGGATGCTACATAAGGGGATTTCTTTAGCAAGAAGCAAGTCCTGGCTGTGATTTCTGTTTGAAAAAGACACATTCTTTCCAAAGAGGTAGGGAAAAAAACATTTCAATTTTCAATTACCCCCAGCTCCTTCACCTCTTCCACCCTCCCCAAGTCTAGTTTCCAAGGAGAGGAGGAAAAAAGAAAAAAGGGATGCTTTTGGCTTGCGTTGCAGCATCCCCCTCCCTCTCCTTCTGCCCCTATCATCGTGGCCTCCACTTTTATGCATGAAACAGAGGCAGATTGAAAGCATTCAGCGGCCATTCAGACAATGAAGAAAGGAGATCCTCAGAGCTTTATTAGATATGAAGATCTACAATAAAAATCAATTTCTGGCCTCTTTATGCAGTTTAAATGACAAAGCCTCAACCCATTCAGTCATTGTGTGCAGGAAAGTAATTCTGCTGCACTGGCCGAGACAAGAGCGCCGTATACTTTCTGACCTGCGATTGCAGATTCTAATATGATTCAGACCTAGAGAGATAATAGGAGGCACTTAATATCATCTGTTGAGAAGAAAAAAAGTTATCTCATATCTTTTGCCAGATAGATTGATGGAGGATGAGATTTAAACTGTTTCATGGGTAGAATACTAAACAGGGCAAGATGGACAGCTGAGCATTTTGCTTCAATAATGTGAAATTTTGGAACACTAAGGACTAAGGACATGCGCTCTATTGCAGCGCCTCATGAAAAAAAAATGCACATCCTTAAACACAAATTGTCATGTTGCAACTAGAAACGTCAATGTCTTTTGTTGGAATCTATAAATGGGAAGTGGAAGTAGAATGATACGTGGGTGTCAAACTGTTCAACAGTAAAGTTCAGAAAACGGTGGAGTGCATAATTATGCTACAGCCAGAGTCAGTCCTTTTGTAGAACCACCTGGTGTTACAGATGTGAGTGTTTTGGGCTAAGTGTCAACCAGCTTTTACCAAGTAGACACTGAAAACTGTGCCCATTCCTCTTTGCAAAATAGCTCAGTCTCATTCAGATAGGATGGAGAACGTCTGTGAACAGCAGTTTTTAGGTGTTGCCACAAATGATATTAAAGGCTGGACTTCGGATGGGCCAATCTACCACATACAGATGCGTTGATCTAAATCATTCCCTGCTAGCTCTGGATGGACATCAAGGGTGTGTTTCCTGCTGGAAGGAGAACCTTAACCTCTCAAGTCCTTTCCAGGTTCTAGCAGGATAGCCCTGTATTCAGCTCCACCCATCTTCTCATCAGCCTCCCTGTCCCCACAGCTTGATGCACCCATCGTCATAGTTTACAGATGGAAGGGCGTTTTCAGGTTGATGTGCACAGTTTTTTTTTCACACGTTGGGTTTTGCATGTTGGCCAAAAAGTTCAGTTCTGATCTCATCTGACCAAACTACCTTGGTGGCAAATGGCTGGTGGCAAACAGCAAGCAGAGTTTCCTATGACTTTCTTTTAGAAATAACCTTCTTGCCCCTCAGTGAACAACTGATAACTGTCCTGTCATACTCTTCCACCTGAGCTTTGGATCTATGCAGCTACTCCGGAGTGGACCTGTTAGCTGCCTTCCTGATTAATGGCCTCCTTGCCTGGCCTGTCTGTTTAGGTGGATATAGGTGGCTTGGTAGGTTATCTGTTGAACTATCATCTTTCGATTTTCAGATGATGGATTGACCTGAGCTCTGTGTAGTGTTCAAAGCTTGGACTGTTGTTTTAAACTCTTTCTATGCTTTAAACTTCTCCATGGCTTTCTCCATGACCTGTCTCCTGTGTTCCTGAGTCTTCATGATCCTGTTTGCTCCTTAATGTTCTCTAACAAAGCTCTGATGTCTTCCCAGATACAATGAGACAAAAAACTACTTGGGAGCCACCGATTGTGCTAGTTCACCTCAATACTTTGTAATATAACCTTGGTTGGCAATGACAGAGGTCAAATGTTTCCTGTAGGTCTTCAGGTTTGGAAGATCCAGCCACATTTCATCTTCAATGCTCTCACTGATGGAAGGAAGGTTTTGCCAAAAATGTCAAGATACATGGCCCATTCATCTGTTCCTTAATACGGATCAGTCATCCTGTCCCCTTTTGCAGAAAAGCAGCCCCAAAGCATAATGTTTCCACCCCCATGCTTCACAGTGGGTATGGTTGTCATGTTTTGCAGTTTACACTGGACCCAAAAGCAGCAGAGTAAATACAAAAATGATTTAATGAAAAACACAGGGAACTTACATAACTCAGGAGGGTACAGGCAGCAACAGGGAAAAACAGGAACCAGACGGGCTACAAGGAAGGCAGAAAGCAGGCGGGGAAGAAAGACGGACAAACCAGCGAGTTGTGACTGAAAGAGGACCGTATTTATACTGAGGGAGGAGAGTGAAGAGTGAAGCAGAGAAGGAGCAGGACCAATTAAGGGAAGCGGTTGCAGCTGAGGGGGAGTGAGCAGGTGGAAGTGATTAGCTGGGACAGGAGGTGAAATGGCTGGGAGACAGAAAACTGGGAAACTAGAAGAATCTTAAGAAACTAACTAAATACAAGACTACGGGGAAACCAGAAAGTACAGAAATCACAAGAAAGACTAAGAATAGCAAAACATGAAAATAGAACTAAATAAGGAAAATCACTAACAAAAGCCAAACACCCGGGGATCACAACAATGGTGTTCTTGGCATGCAACTCAGCATTCTTCTCCCTCCAAACATGGCGAGTGGCGTTTATACCAAAGAGTTCTATTTTGGTCTCATCTGACCACATGACATTCTCCCAATCCTCCTCTGGCCTATTGCAGATTGACTCATCCCAGTCATCTGCAGGTGTACAATCGTGTCCCTGGTGTCCTTGGACAGCTCTCTGGTCTTGGTCATGGTGGAGGTTGGAGTCTGACTTTTTGAAGGTGTGGACAGGTGTCTTTTATACAGATAACGAGTTCAAACAGGTGCCATTAATACAGGTAACGAGTGGGGGATAGAGGAATCTACAACGTGATTTTCCGGATTTTTTTTTTACATTCTGTCTCTCACAGTTGAAGCGTACCTGTGATGATAATTACAGACCTCCCATCTTTTTAGGTGGGACAACTTGCATAATCGGTGGCTGTCAAATACTTTTTTGCCCCGTTGAAGCTGGATTTATACTTCCACTTCAGTTGTGCACCACATTTTTTTTTGTTTATTACAATAAATCCACCTAAAACATGTAGAACATTTTAGCTGTCATGACACCAAATGTGGAAAGCACATAGGGAGGAGTACTTTTTCAAGGCACCGCAAGTGTTGATTTGAAACTGTGCATATCTACAATTAAGTAATTTTCTAACATGCACTATTTTCTCTTCCATTATTGTCTTTCTCTGTCTAAAGTTATGAAATTATCCTCTCTGTCTGGATGATTAGTTGTTGTGTTACACCCTTCTGCCTGTGATCTAAACTCAGTTGTCTCACTGTTTCCGGAAAACTCCTGCAATCGATGACATGTGGCAGAGCAAACTCGGCAAGATGAATGATCCATGTTGCTGTAATAAAAAGGTCTCTCTTTTCTTGTCGTCGCGCTTTCATTCTACTCTGACGGGGGGACGCGGATGAATTGGAAGTCCACGCCGCACCTCCAAGGACAGGGAGATAAATATTGTGCCTCACTTCTCCTCCGCCATGTGACACAGAGCTTCCTTACCAGGTGAAAAGCAATTGTTTCACTGCGGGGGCCTCGACTGCAAGACATGTGCTATTTCAAATTAAACCTTCAAGGTCCCAAAGTCATTTATTTGTGTCAAAGTAGACACTGAGAGGAATTCTGAGAAACAACAATAAATTCACTGTGGATGTAAGAAATCACAATAAATTGTCAGCCTCTTAGCTGTGAGTGCTGTTTGCTTGTGGAGCAGAAGAATATCCAGACGCCGCTCTCCATTCTTGGCCTTAACATGTGGAACTAATCTCCTCCAAAAGGACTACTATTTGGCTTCGTTGTTGTTTTTAGTTTAGCCTTCCCCAAGTGTCAGATACTCTAACACGCATCCACGGGGAAAGCTATTGATTGTGAGTAGCCTCCTCCAGCTTCTTTACCAAGAGAGACCGAGTGGATCCCGATTCTCTGATAGGACAGAAGCCTCCTTGAGTGTTTGCAAAGTGTGGACCTTGAGAAGAACAGCTTTCCCAGAAATCCTCTTGTGGCACCCTGAGAGCACAGCGCAGTGCTCAGTGAAAACAAAGATGTTATAAGCTAGCTTAGCTATTATCGCCTCCTCGCACTACATCTCCCTAGACACTGCATTCAAATCAATCCCTATTTATTTGCTTTTTATTTATTTATTAACACATTTTTCTCCCCTATTCCGCAGCAAAATAACACTAAAAGGATTAAATGTGGAATGACTGCAACAATTAGCAATGCTCTCGCATGTTTAAATCAGCCGAACTCAGCTGCATTTTTCTTGAGTCCTGGCAGAACCATTAGCATACAGTAGTTTTAGGACAGAGGGACAAAAGACAGAACTGACAAGAGGGCAGCAGAGAAGCCTGCAGACGTTTTGGGTTAATGTGGGGGTGAAAGAAACAAATGTCAAAAGCTAAAAGAATTTAATTTTAATAGAAACTATTACTGTATGCACTGTAATTGTCTTTGTGGTTTAATATCCTATGCAGCTCCTCCAGAGTCACCATCGGCCTCTTGTCTGCTTCTGTGATGAATGCTCTCCTTGCTTGGCCTGTCAGTTTAGGTGGACAGCCATGTTTTGGCAGGTTTTTAGTTGTATCTTACTCTTTCCATTTTTACATGATGGATTGAACAGAGCTCTCTGTGAGATGTTCAAGGCTTGTTTTAGAACCTACCCTGCAGTAAACGTCTCCTCAACCTCCTCCCTGAGCTGTCTGCTGTGTTCCTTGATCTTTGTGATGCTGTTGGTTCACCAATGTTCTGTAACAAACGTCAGAGGATAAACAGAGGTGCAGTTAGACTTTTTTTCTGATATGATGATTTCCCGAGGCAGTTGACTGCGCTGGTTGACATATTTAGTGGTTTCAAAGTAAAAAGGGATGGCAAAAAAAAAAGAAGCAAAAACAGTACCTTCAAACAGGAGACTATGTTTAGTATTTTTGTATGTCTTTTATCTATTCCACAGATTCTGAAACAATATGGTGTATAACAATTTCAAAGACAATAATAAAACATTACTTATACCATAAAGGATACAATTACAAACCTGAATTTGATAATTTACCATTATAACCGACCACACAGGATATTTGGAGACCAGAGCAAATGTAGAATTCTGAATCATTTTGATCCTTGTTAAAAGGTGAAATAAAATCAACTATGTGGAAGAAAAGTTTAGGCTGTTTGAATATGAGATCAAATAAGACATAACAGACCTGTGGGCAAACTGGATCTACGTAATTCTTGCCTTACAGATACCCATTTTTCCAGAATAGCTTTTCCAAAACGCCTGACCATAACTGTAATAAAAACAAAGCTTAAAGATGGGTTTGTGGCAGAAAACCAAAAAATGAATAGCAGGTCTTGAAATAGAAGGTGAAATGTCCAGTCTTGACCATGCTAGACGATTGTTGATGGCTGCAGAAAGTGTGAGATTTCTTTGCACTTTGAAAAGAACCGCATTTAACCAAATATTAATGGGGGTTCATGGATGTATTTAATCTTACCTGTGTAAGTTTGACTGCTGTGTTTTTTTCTTCAGGAACCTGGTGGAAAAAAACCTATTCAAAATAAATTATAAACCCAAATTCATTATGTGATTTATGTAATTTATAGCATTAGACAGAAACACTGATCTACTGTATTTGACATGATGCTATATCTCAGTGCTTTAGTTTGACAAAAACAAATAAAAATGGCTGTTTTATTTCTCTACTCCTCATGTGCTCCTTAATTGTCTTCTCCAGCTGTTTGTCTGCATCATAAATGGAAGCATGTGATGATTCCCTGAGAGAGCTAGCAGTTGTTGGTGCATACAGGAGAATATCTACAAACACTTGAAATAAAAGCAAATGTGCCTCAAAGTAGAAGTTTTGAACATCCGTAGGCCGTGGAATCAGAATTGGTGAAGGTTTTGTTCCTACTAAAGGTGAACAAGCAGCCATAATCAAATCAAAACTACTGCACAGTAATAATTTTCGGTAGTTTCAACAGAACAGTAAAAAGCAGAAATTATCACTAAGAAACATACAACTGTGTTCAAAATAGAAGCAGTTCTACATCACTGTCCAGATCCGTCACTGAATTTCTACTTCTAAATAGGAAATAACATTCTAGTGAGTGTAGTAGAGTAATAGAAAACCAATAGATCCAACAGTCACGATAGGCTGTCAATTCTGTCTCATCTTCTCCACCATAAAAACTAAATTCTCATCCTCACCACAGTGAAAGATAAACATTTGCAGTCAGTTAATTTACAGAGGCCTTCTCTTTGGTTTGCTGCTCTCTAGAGCCACTTTTGGAGTTTGCAGCATTTAGAAAAGCAGTCGATTGAGATGTTTGTTACTCTCTCTCCATTCTGTTGTCCAGAATGAATCTGAGGTCTTCTATGCATTACAAGACACGGAAAAAACAAATATTACTATCATCTACTATCATTTAACATATGTCTTTTTTCTTTCTTTAGATCAGGTTATTTGGGAATAATCACTGCGACATCACACAGCCATTCATCTGCTGAAAAGCTTCTTGGAGATGATTGCTACCAACAACTCTCCTGATAGCTGGAATGCATGAAGTTGATGGGAAATTGTGAAAAGGAGATGTGGGTCTATCAGGATTAGATGCCAAAGATGGCCGGAGCTTTTTATCCTGAGTAGACAGGGCTTTTAGATAGTTTGGATAGTTTGGAAGTGGGACAACTTGCCCAATCGGTGGCTGCCAAATACGTTTTTGCCCCACTGTATAAGAATTTGGATCTTTACTGACTTTTTTTTCTCTTTTCTACACATTGCAGTTCTTTTGACCATAGCAGAAGGTGCACCACAGTGGAATGATAAAACTGGTGAAAACATGACCCTGTGTTAAGACCCATGAAACAACTTAATAGCATCTTAGCTTCAAATCAGTACGTGAGGATAGATCTCATCGTTCCCGTCATCTTGATTGGAAGCGAGGTTATTTCCTTAAGATCAAAAAGCCTCCCCCTTAATGAAAGAAGGAGAAGAAAAACACTCAGTGAAAATTAATCACGGTGCGTTGCACGGATTTCTAGACACTTGTTTAAATGAACCAATGAATCCGGTTGTTATCTTGAACAAAGACCGTGATCCTGCTATCAGACTCTTCATTCATGTCTTCTCAATGCCTGAAAGACAAAGTGGGTAGCACAACAAATTCATTTGGAGCAGTACTAAAACATGATCGGCATCTGTATAGGCGTGGGGTCTTTTTGCCAACTTTAATTATATTCATGACACAGTGCACTGCATACAAATGACCTTGGTTCTTTTTTATTGCATTCACGGTTTGTTAAGACATACATCCTGAAACTTAAAGTGACTGTAATTATTGGTGCTTTTCATTTTCCAAGTACAATCTTCTGATCTTATTGAATTACAGGTATATAAAAAAACTCAAGTAGATCTTAGCCACTACAATGGGATTAAAGATGGAGGGTAACTGAAACATCCTGCTTATCAAATGTACTCCATTAACTGATCATCATCAGTACAAGCACCTCTGTAAAAAGAGTTTTTGCGGTTTGCTGCTTTGGAGCATACAGCAGAGGTCGAGTTAGATATTTTTGTTGTCAGTCATTTTGACCCACGGGATCAAAAGAATCCGGTCATGATCTGTTTTTTACCTGTCAGTTTTTAAAATGAAAACATATTGTTAGGATTCAGAGGCTGTGTGCTGTGGGTGTATGGGTGTGCCTGTGTCTCCTTACCTCTCTGCAGGGTGTGACTGGCAGGTGCTGCACCAGGTGTTTCCCATCATCCTCATCAGTTCTGCTGCTCAAAAGAGGGATGGTTTATGGAGGCTGACGCTGTGGAAACCTCAAGGAACTGAACCAACTCTCAAAAGAAACGCAGGTCAAAAATCCTTAATAAATAGATGCTAAAAAGGCTTCCACAAGTTACAGAATAATAAAGGATGTTAAAATGTACAACTGGCGGTTAATACTCTTGCCTAGCAAGCAAAAGAAAGCAGTGTGTAAAGCAGTGTGTAAAGCAGTGTGTAAAGCGGTCTGCGAAGCGTAATACGCAGCTGATAGGCGCCGTTATAGTCAGTTGGTTTGTTTCCAAAGAGGCACGAATCAGACTAGTCCCAGAAGCGTTGTGTCACGACCCTCTCCTAAATTTACGCGGTGAATCTATTTTTTATGTGCTATGCTTCTAAAATGCGTACAGTTCAGCAGTTCAGACACAGAATAGTAAATGGACTGAACTTATATAACACTTTCTTAGTCATACTGACCACTCAAAGCACTTTACACTGGAGCCACATTCACGCACTCGCACCTACATTTAGACACCGACACGGAACTCTGTGGGTAACTTGGGGCTAAGCACAGGGGCACATCAACATGTGACAGGAGGAGGCGGAAATTGAACCTACGACCCTCTGATTGCAAGACAACTACTCTACCTACTGAGCCACAGTCGCCATAGCGTAAAGCATCCGAAAAATTTCAAAATAAAAGACATGGGCAGATTTCTGATTGCTTAACAACGAAAAAACTAAACAAAACGTCATTACCTGTGACACTGGTGTTGAAGTCAGTCGGTCTGTGTGTCTGATTTGTTGGTTTTTATCATGGACAACGAGAAGTTAATCCATGAAGTGGGAATCACCCAGTTTATATGATACCAGGGATTGTTTTTATAAGGACAACGTAAAATAGGAGAAGGCATAGACAGAAGTATCTGCAGCTTTGGGAGTGGATGGTGAGTTTATGATACTCATTAAAATATCATTATTTTTTTCCCCTGCATACTACCCATTTAGTTATGCAATGGCAATTCTCCTGTGATTTTGTAATCTCCTGGGACCAGCAGCGCGGAACGCATTCGCAGGCAGTGTGCGTCTGAAACGCTCCCGGTGGGAAAGGACGCGCTGTTGAGCTCGCGGGGAAAACAAGTCTATTACGTTACATGCCGCTTACGTTTCCGGTGTAGACCAGGCTTTCAAGATCCGGCTTGCCCTCTCATTTCCACTTTTTTAAAAACATACTCTTTCTCACTTGCTTTTATTATGCATTAATTAAGTTTTTGTATAGATTTAGTTGGTCTCTGTTCTGGTATTTGTTTGGTTGATTTGTTGTATGGCCCTTTGGACAACTTTGTTGTATGGAAAAGCGCTTTATAAATGAAGGTTGTATCCTGTGGTGCTCCTTGGTCTTCATGATGCCGTTTGTTCATTTATGTTCTCTTGCAAACCTCCGAGGCCTTCACAATACATCTGAATTTATATGGAAATCAAATTAAGCATGCATGGACTGAGCTTCAGAGAAATATTCACAGATGGTTCCCAAGAAGACTGTTACACATCACCTGTGGTTTCTTTTTTGCCGATTGTAAGTTCTACACTGTTTACAGAGAATAGGGGTGGTGTGATGGAAACTTAAATTCCTGTATTCTTATCCATCCACAACTATTACCACACCAGTCCTCTGCCTCGCCTCTCCATACTAGAGAAAAAAAAAAAATCAAAGAGGGTATTAGGCAGCAGGGTTATTCCCGACACTTTGCTGGAGGCTGGCGTTAATCTGTGCGTTTTGGAGAAACGAGGTTAGTTAAGCATTTTAATGGCCCTAGCCCTGTGATAATTAGGCCTGCCCTGGAGGGAGCTCCAGTTGAGCCACTTGGGCCTTGAAATGGAGCCAGGGAACTAAAGCTCTGCACGCACACAATGATCCTCAACTAATTCCCTGAGTAAATATTTTCTCCGTTCTCTCCGCAGCCTCTTTCTCTTCAAAGTTGTAAAAGGCCTGTTTCCTTTTTCTCGCACTCTCACTCTTTTATACCCTCCCTCCGTGTGTAGATATTTTTAGCAAGAAAGCACTTAGAGGCAGTCTTTCTTTCTTTCTTTTTCTTTCTTTCTTTCTTTCTTTCTTTCTTTCTTTCTTTCTTTCTTTCTTTCTTTCTTTCTTTCTTTCTTTCTTTCTTTCTTTCTTTCTTTCTTTCTTTCTTTCTTTCTTTCTTCTGCCCTTTTTAACAATCACAAAACAGAGACACTCTGTTATGTTTTTTGTGAGTGGCGTGGCCCCCTGACCCCAGGGCCCATGGAGAGGCCATTTGACTGATTGATCCGACCGTCCTAAAGGGGATAGGAAATCTCTGAACATTGTGCGTCGCGTTCTCTTCCTGTCTGTGACTGGGGGCTTTCACAACACAGAGAAGCCCCTGAGCTACAGCTCCCATTGTTTCTGGGCACAAAGGACAGACATCACGGTAAAAGTCCTCCGTGTCATTACGAACTCACATTAGTCTCTGTCAACAGAAGAACCAAAAGCTATCGTAGACCCTGGCAATTAGAAATTAAGAAATATTCATGAGACATGCAGTGATAAGTCTATTGACGTCAAATAAATGCACAATCCCTGATTTGTTTTTGAAAGGCATCCCAGGTTTTCTTTTTTTATTGACACACTGAAGATGTCCTGGCATTAAGTTGTCAATCTACAAGTTTGTGTGTGGGTGATAAAGTTTGTCAGCTTTCAGAGTGGCTGTTTGGAGGACGCTTTGACTGACACGTGGCCCTCCAGCAGCAGAAGCTAGCGTCCAGGTTTTCCGGGGACACTACTCACTTGGCTCAGCGAGGCTTTGTGAGAAGTATCTCCATCTCACTGCTGCTCTGTCAGCCCACTCCTCCAGGCCACAGTGTCAGGCATCATTCATATCTGACAGTGACGCTGTCTAGAGAGGGTGTGTATGTGTGTGTGTAGGAGAATTTAAACGTGTGAGATTTTGCATTGTTTCTGCATCGGCTGGTCAGACGTTTACATACACTGGCATAAAGGTTCTATTTGTGCATTTTAATAATGCATTTAAATCATTCTGTTGTGGAGGGTGGGATATGGATACAGAAAAAAAACATGTAAAACATAAAATAAAAATAAAAAATCTTATCTAACATTTTGGTTGGCCCTGTTCTCTTCATAACAAGATTCTAACTTAACAACAGCGAGCCGAAAAATGTGTTTTCTTGCCGCACTTTGTGCATCTCGATACCCCCCGTAATTGCTGTGAAGTCATTGACAGTACGGCTGCTTCCTCCAGTGTTGCTAACATAGTGACTTTGTTGGAATATTTAGCAACGTTTTAGACAGCTCTACCGACTCTTTTTCAAAAAAAGTGACTAGCGACAAATCTGTCGACTTTTTCTGGCGCTTTCGGAGACTTTTGGAGACTGATGTGGAGCACCTTGGTGAAGTTACAGAAATTACATGAGCCAGACAGGAAGTGAGATGAGTCAACGAGGTGCCTCTTGTATATTTCAAAAGAAAACTCGTGTTGCATTTTTGCCCCGGCTTTTTCTTTTATTATCAACGACATGGACATTAGTTCACAGTGTATGATATGGCAGTCGGTGTGAATGGCAGTCCGTATGGCAGCCATACTAAAACCAGGCCGCATCTGGTGTGAATCCGGCGTAACTCTTTTCACCGAGCAGCGGTGCTGCTGTGGGCATTTATCCCGTTCCAGAGTGCTCACAGCAAGCAGCCAGTCGTCCTGCTCCCCGGACCGTCTGTTGTCAGAGCAGACGTTTATCTGTCCTTTTTTTTCAACCTCAGACTTGTCGTGGACTAACAATTTTATTGGATTAATCGCAACCTTGTAGATGTAAAAAGACGGTTTTTGTTTGAAATGGCTTGGTTTTGTTATATGAGGCTACAAATGGTGAATCGGACTTTTTTTTTCTTTTATGGTTGGGTTGCCAAAAGTGCTCGCTGTGTCTTATGAGTGTATCATTTATTGGCATACACCGTTGGAATCACAATAATCTTTGCTTTCCAATGATGTATAATATGTATATGCAGATAGACCTTGGTTGAGAGGATTGATGGTTTTGAACTTGGACGTAGGCAACTTTCCGCAGGTGGGACATAGGAACACTAAGGGGTAATAAATCTAGAAAAATCACAGCTGAGCAGTATTCTTAGATTCTGTATAGATCTAGCATGTCATTATTCTCAAATAAGACTGAGTGACTGATTCAGATTAGATGTCATCTAGATCCACTGTATACAGTAGATCTATATTTTTTTTATTTATTGCATTTATTATTATTATTATTATTATTATTATTATTATTATTATTATTATTATTATTATTATTTAATGTTCACATGACAAAGTTGATGGTGAATTGCTTTACTTTAGCTTACCTCAAAGTGTGCCAAGCATAGCCTTGATGCATCCTTTGGGGCCCACTTCTCTCTGGTTTGACGCACCTGTTTTGCCCAGTCTTCTCGAAGAACCTGATGTTTTGGAAACCTAAAAAGCTTTAAACCTGTTTCTCTGGTGTTCGAACAATATCCTGCTAAACACCGACATGGCAATGCTTAAAAACTGAAAATCGAATTCGGAAAGAAGATCGACCAACAAACAATCCAAAAAGTTGAGACAGCTGGCTTTCAGCGCAGTAGTACCAACGTAACTTCCGCCTCCTTCCCCAATCACTGCCAAGATCAGAAATAATCGATGTTTTAATGGTGCGCTATCCAACTTGAGAGCCAGTCTTCAAAACACATCCACACTTCTGCAAGAGGTTTATTTTATTTTGGTTACATCGTATATGATGAGTTTAATGAAAAATACTTGAAAATGGTGTTATGAGCACTTTAAAATAACTTCAAAAACAAGAACAAATTGTAAATATGTTTTGGCTTTTCTCATTGTCTACACAGGTTCAACAATCACAGATGCAGGCTTAAATAAACTGTCATATTTCCCCCCTGCAATCCTGCAAGGATACCCAGGTACAGATGATAGACAGATGGGACTGTCACCGGTTGCACAAGCTCATCAAATGCATAATTAAAACCCCAGAATAATATAACACCCAGCCAAATGATGAGTGTTTTAAACTTCTGACCAGCACTGTATATGTGATTGTGCCTCATGTGTCTCGACGACGTGCCTCAGAGCCAGTTACAGCAGAACGAGTAGAGAAGATGAATGTTTTATGAGGATAGAACTGTATCATTAAAGCTACCTCTACCGTGCTTGATTGATTTTCTGTTCCTCTGTGGCCAGATGTTACCATAGAACCTGCAAATGATTCCAATTTAAATATGTTACTTATCAACACTCCACAGTGTATCAATGTAAAATCTTGTGGAAGTGCACTTTAATAGGTAAAATATGTCATTTTCTGTACAGAGTAATTAGTCACCATTAGTTACAAAACATCTCAGTTGAGCTGACGTTCGATGACTGCCAGGCTGAGTAATGTACACGCTTGCTCAACTTCACATCGCCAAAAACGACTTCCAGCCTTTAATGTACAAGCATTCTAACAACGAGGGAGACAGGAATGATGAGTGAGGGAGGAAAAAGTTAGTCAATGCATCTTAGCCTCTTGATTTGGCTGGCCTATTGACATGATGAATGGAGGTAGTAGGTGTTGCACTTAGCTCATATGGAAGAGTATGCTACTAAACAAGGGCTCCAATTAGCATCAAAATTGCTTAATGGGACTCATAATTCAGTTTAATAATCTCAAGTCACAGATGCGATGCATAGTCACTATAAATTTAGGACTTATAAACTAATAAACTCCCTTGGAGTTGAAATCAACTGACTCTGTCATGTTAAGACATGTCTGGTATGAATCACAGACGTATCTAAATATGTTTTGGAAAATACAGTTTCTTTTTAGATGGTTTCCTACAGCTCTTGGATTGTGCTTATTTTAAACACTTGACTGGTACTGAAATTAACCAACTTTGAATCTTTTTGAACAAGTAACCTCTAGAGGGTTGCCTGTCACTAGTCAAGACCAATTTGTTGGTGCATATCTGACTGACCAGTACTTGTCAATAATGAAGAATTATATATTGGTCAGTGCCTATTTAGGTCGCTTAAGAAAGCAAGTTCTATTACATTGGCTCTGTGAATCAGTGAGCCATTAGATTGTCATGAATTCAGGAGAAGATATGAGGTGCTTTCTGAACACATAGCTGAGCTCCAAAACATTTTTCACCTTGACAATAACTCGATTGACATCGTCATTGCATCCACCATACTGGGAAGGTGGACATGAGCCACTGGAACAAATGTGGTTAAGGTTTAATTTTCATGAACAACATGTTTTCAAAATCTTTTTACTGTTTTGATTGTTAAGCAATAAACCACTGGAGTGCTAAAAAGACAAAAAACAAAAATGTGCAAAGAGGTGGAGGCGAAAGTGGGGCTGTGAGGGTGGGGGCGGATGATTGATACCCATCAAACTCTGAGCCGATGTAGCTATGAGCTAACTGAGCTAACCCGGCGCTAACCAAAGCTAACGTAGGGTGGTGGGCGCTTTTAGCCATAAAACCATGGTTGAGCGACTCTGCTACCCCTCTGCCTTCTAGGCAGATTCAATATTTTGTCAAATAAAATCATAGAGCCTTGTTGGTCTGTAACATTAACTAAAACTAAGTGAATTTTAATTAAAACAAGCTTAATAATGTAAAGAAAATAAGAAATGTGGTCATTTCAACTAATTTTTGAAAAAGCAGCATTATCCTAAATGCACAGCTGAAATATAATATTACTTATCCCAAAAGAATGAAGCAGAGACTTCCTGGGTTGTCTGTTAGTGCGATCAATACCACAGCAAGCCATCTTTGTCCAATAAGAGCGCCATTAACATTCGAACATGAATAAACATTGCAGACGCAACTGATGTTCAAGTTCAGAGAAACGAAATAGCCTCAGACTTTTAAAGTGAGGCCGATGCTGCAGCCTTCACAGCAGCAAGCGGGGGGGACCAAGCCACTCATCTGAGACATGTCAATCAAAAGGACACGCCCCTTATTATTCATAACTTCAAGCTTAAATTACATCTAAACGGATGGATTATTAAAAAAAATTTCACCCACCTCAGAGTTGTCATGACGGTAAACTTGACCTATTAAACCTAAAATGTGTTTTAGTACCAGGCTGTAAACATGTTTATTTCTGCTGTGAAGTTGGCATTTTTAACATGGGAGTCAATGGGAACTTGCTCCTTTCTTGAGCCAGCCCCTAGTGGATGAGGGGGGGAATTGCAATTGTTGTCACTTCCGAGTTGGCCTCACTTTTGGCCAGCGAAGTTTGCCCCTTGGCTGTACTGCAGAAACTAATGTCTACAACCGTCCTTATTTATGCTCTTAGGGGTAGAGCCAATCAGAAGCAAGGAAAATGGATGACCCTCCTTGATTGGCTGCTTTGCAAGCGTTAGCAAATAGCGTGTCAAGTAGCATTGAATCTAGATATTCCAGCCTCTCAAGCTGCAGCTTTTTCCCCAATATTTTACATATGTGTTATAAAAAAATCTGCAACTAGGCTGATTTTCCACGAATAAGTTGGAGTCATGTTCCACAGAAAAGGCGGGGGGTCAACTGTAGTTGTAAAAAAAGACATTTCTTCTTTTGCATTTGGTCTGAATGATGATGTTTGATGTATCTATGTGTGTATTCCAAGCAACATTAGATTTATTCATAAAACTGTGCAGTTCTAACATCTGCGCTTAAGCACACAGAACGCTGGGAGCTTTCTCCTTCCTTATAGCATACAGTAAGGACTCAGAGCTTTAGTAAATAACTGAAGAGACAGAAGGCCGCTTTCCTTGAACGTACAGAGCACGCTCCTATCTTATCCCACTATTAGCTTCACCCCAGCTGTAGACGCGCTCCCCTTTATCCTGTACTTTCTCTTCAGTCCCTCCATTGTCACCTCTTTGTCCCGTCTCCAGGCCACGGCCAGTCATGGGCTCGGGCCGCGCGCTCCTAGCAGCTTCTGACCCTTTGTGCCACCTTTATCACAGACTTCCTCACCGTGGGCTACTTAACCACAGTGCTAACTGCAGGTCCTGCGGGTCCCTGTGATTGTGCTCTGCATTGAGCAGAGAGATGAGGATTAACACCGACACTCGATAAAGGGGTCAGAGGTGTGCAGTGATTATTTGTGTGTGTGTGTGTGTATTACGGCAATGATAGAGAGACATGGGGAGACGGCGTGTGTGCAAGGTAAGCCTGTGTGCATGTGTGTCTCTCAGGATAGAGGATGAAGCAGGAGGGAAGGGAGGTGGTGGGGGGAGGCTGGGGGTGCATGGCTGCAAGGTTGAGGTGAAATAGATGGATAAGGTTAGCTGAGTTATCAGACAGGAGCATCACAATCAAGCTGTCAGCTCAATGCCTCCCTCTCTCTGCTCTCCCCCTCTTTTTGATAAACAGAGGAATAGGATTACAATTTGGACCGGTCCTGGGGCAGCGAGGAAGTCTGCCCTGCCTTTCAGCTTCATTCTCTGCTCTATGAAAGGAACACAAGAAAGGCACAAATCTACCGAACAGGGCTTTCTGGGGCAGGGAGGCCTAGCGGAGGAGAGAGGAAGGGCATTCTGACAGTGAAAGAGGTGTGGAGGTTGGCTTTAAATGGGGTGAAAAAACATTTTCAGTAAAAATATTACATTTATATGACAGATTTCCTTTTTGAATGTGGTGACATGTAACCAAACCTAGTTTGGACAAATAAGACAATGATATCTTGGTATAATTTTGCATATTAACATACAACAGACATGATTTGCAGTTATTATCCATTCTGTGTCAAATACTAATGATTGTTGATGATGACTGGAACAGGAAATACCATACATTATTAGCTTGTAAATTAACTTATAAGTGTTCACATTTTAATCTTTTACTATACGATGGTGGGAAGATAACCACGATAGCTCTGGAAAATCTGCAGAGATTCCCTCCTTAAGTGGGACAATCTGTGAATAGGACAATTTTTAAAGGAGGAAAGCCATCCGCATTGTAAAACACGTTGGTGGCAGCATCATGCTATGGCGATGCTTTTCTTCAACAGGGACATGGAAGTTGGTCATGGAGGATAAGAAGATGCCATGGAGCTAAATATAGGGCAATCCAGGGGAGAAAATAATATTTGAGCCTGGAGCTGAGGTTCACAAAAGCCCTAAACGTACAGCCAGAGCTCCAATGGGCAGGTTTAAATCAACACATATGAATCTGTTGGAATGGCCAAGTTCAAGTCCAGACCTAATTCCATTTGAGAATCAGGGACAAGATATGAAAATTGCTGATCACATAGTGTCAGCGATGTGTGTGTGGAGTATGGACCCAAACGCAGACGCTGAAGGAAAGTGCAGGATGTTTATTAAAGGAGGTGATGATGATGATGGTGGTGAAGACGGCAGGAACGGATATACTGGACATCGGGCATGAACGGAGAGGCAGGAAGTCGACACACCATGGGATTCGACAACGTTATTAATGATCCGGCGCTGAGTGAAGGGAAGTGATGGGTAATAAAGGCCGGAGGTGAGTAGGATCAGGTGTGAAAGATATGAGACAGGTGAAGACAATGAGGAGTGAATAGGGCAGCGTGACACATAGGTTCTTCAACTAATCCCGTATTACTCAGTTTAAGCTGTTTAACAAAGTAAAATAGACTACTCTCACTGCAGAACTAGTAGACACATTCCCAAAAGGATTTGCAACTGTGATTACAACAAAAGTACTGAATGTGGGAGCTGTATACATTAATGAGCCACACTTTTTGAGATTCATATTTGCAAAGACATTTTGAACACAGTTTACCCCCAGATTACCTCAAATTTGTTAACACCGCCTCTAAAATGTTCATAACTGCCTATTATAATAGTTTGAACACCAAAAATACCGTAATTCAATTCAATTCAAATTCAAATTCAAAAATACTTTATTGATCCCAGAGGGAAATTAAGTGTACAACATAATATGTACAGCAGAAACTGTCTTAGCGCTACCACAGAAGCTAACATCAACAGTCTTCCTTATCTCCGCTCTTGGGGTTACAGCCAATCAGTGCAAAGGAAAATAAATGGCGCTCCCGGATTGGCTGTACAATCCAATAGCGTGTCAAGTAGCATTGCATCTATGTATTTCAGCCTTCCTAACTGAATTTTAAATGTGCTCTAGGAAAAGAAAATCAGTGAATAGGCAAATTCTTTGTGAACAGTTTGGAGTTACGTTCCACAGAAAAATGAGCAAATATGGGTCCACTGTATCACTTTAAAATTATGTCACATAAAATCCAACTAAAACACAATAATTTATGAGTTTTGGAGATTAAAATACATTATTAAGAGGGTGTAAAATTTGTCTTACTATGCTGGTTTTACCAAACACAGTTTGGAATTTCTGGGATATATATATATATATATATAATAACAGTCTGCTTTTCATGAATAGTAATAAAATTAACCAGTTATATGATCAACAATTTAAAGATTAGTAATGTTTTATGGTTGTAAAGCATCAACCAAACCTTTTTCTATGCAATGTCACGGTAATACCAACAAAGAAAGCCTAACTTATTAAATGTTCCGCTGATTTTATATTAATTGGATGGTGCTCTCCTTTCTTCTCTAAAACTAATAAACATTATTCCTGTGATGGCACCACAAAAGCCCATGCTGTGGCTGTTTTGTCGACTTTGTTCGGGACACAAAAGGCTCACTGTTCCTCCGGTGCCCCCGCTGACTGATCCCAGAGATTTCTTTTTTAAATGTTAACTCTGCCGAGAACGCAGAAATAATGTTGGGACAGCGACCAGAGCAGCAGGGCAATTAAGATAAATTAATTATGGTGGGGGGGGGGGGGGACTCTGCGGTGTTGGAGTCATAAACTGACGCTTTTCCTTTTAAACACAGCTGTTGCTATCCTATTCACCAAGAGAAAACCTCTGGCTTGTGAGGCTGAAGTTTAAGGCTGAAGTCGCAGTGAGAGCAGCCACCACTGAATGGCTGAGATAAAAATGAAATAAACGCTTTATGCATAACTTTAGTCAGAGACCTATGTTCCTCTTTCTCACCTGTACAAACAGGCACAGCTTCAGGTCCTCAACCGGCTTCAATAAAATAATCATATCAAAGGGGTGGTCCCACTGTTATGCAAGTTCAGCAACTTGCAAAAGTTGCATTGACTTTTATTTAGGGGTGTCAGATTTAAGAAGGGGTGAATGCAAACGCATGCCACACTTTTCAGTTTTTTCAGCTGTAAAAAAAATCTTAAAAACCATGTCTCATTTCTTTTACTTAACAAATATGCCTAATTATATCCCCATCGCACATAAGATGAACAGAATTTTTGTGGTTGCAAAATGATAAATTATGAAAACATTCAAGGACTATGACTGGTTTTGCTGAACATTTACAAATTCACTAAGAATTCACAAAAACAGCTACTATTGTTTCCTTTATTCCCGTGCCTTTCTTCCAGTTGTGGTCTCCAAGGAGCACAGATAAATTTTTTTTTAAGTCTTCTTTTTCTGGAACCATAAAACCATTTTGCCAAACTTTTTCTGTTTTGTCCAGAGATTTTCTACATAGAAGTTTCATATGACGTTTTAAAAACCGCAAAAACACACACGTGCAATAAATGCCTTGTTTTCATTCCAAACACTGCATTACACAATTGAATTAGTGTTGTAGTTGTAGCTTTAGATTAACATATGGAGATATTCTTTTTGTTGCCAGGATGGGAAAACTTGCCTGGCAGCACAAACTCAGAGAGGAGACGATTGTTTGACTCAAACAGGATCAGAAAAAGCCAAAGAATCGGGAACATCTCATCATCAGCTTAGGCAACAAGTGAAAACATCCTCCAAAACCTGAATGAACATAGACACATGACACAGATCCATGCTCTATTCTTTTGTAAAAACCAAATCCTTCTTTCTCTCCATTCTCAGCCATAATATGGCTTCCAAGCGAGGTCCAGCCAGAAATCTTGCGGCATGGCCGTGAAATAAAGGAAGTGCTGCCATGGTCGACTATGCCAGTGAATAATGCCAAAGCAAATGACTTAGGGAAGTTTGGTCCAATTGGATGCCATCCCTTGGTATGTAATTCCCATGGAACATCGCTGGCAATGGCGTTGCACGCCTCAATCAGGTGTGGGGGCCTGGAGGAGGCACTGCTCATTTACATGTCCAACTATGAGGGGAAATCCTCCAAGGAAGGAGCCAGGCTTTGATGTGGGCATTCCCATTTGAATTACCAGCCCGAAATAGACAGTAATGGATCAGTGAAGTCATTCATCACAAGTGTGTGGTTCACTCAGTCCTCCTTCACCTCCTTAACCACATTTGGCTTCAAAGAGAGTGATCCACTGGGCTCCTATTGTCAGGGCACCTGCTGTAGATGAAACTGAGAGGTCATTATATTAATTAGAAACAGGCTGAATGAGCCATAATTGTAGAAGGACCACTTCCTCGACATGTCAGGTTGCTTTGTAAATTCTACTGACAATAAATGAAATACATATTTGTTAATATTTGTGTTTCACATTTTTATGTACAGGCTGCATGGGAGTGCAATTGCTAGGATCGTTGCCTTGCAGAAAGAAGGTCTTGCGTTCAAATTCCGGCCTGGGGTCTTATTGCACGGAGTTGCCATGTTCTCTCCATGCATGCATGGGTTCTCTCCAGGTACTCTGGCTTCCCCTCACAGTCCAAAAACAATTGTCCTTACATATGAGTGTGTGGATAGTTCTTTGTCTGCTGTGTTGCCCTGTGATGAACTGGGGACCTGTCCAGGATGTGCCCTTCCTGGCACTAGCCAGCTATAGCCAGGTATAGACGATGGATGGATAGAGCATTATGTACTATACCATTATTTTTATTCCAATTTTAGGGATGTACCAGATGTTTATTAAGCAAAAGAGAAAGGCAATATTTCAAGAATTCAGACCGTCTTTTTCAAAGAAATGTTTGAAATTTTTAGCAACAGGAAAAACTAAGAAATGTAATTTGGTTGTTCCCCCCATGTTCTGTTTCTAGTTTCAGAGTTCATTAAGACAAACACCGACACAAGACTTCAGTGATTGGAAGATAAAAACAACCAGCTACAGGTATTAAGGGTAACTTAAATGTGAGCTGTAAGGACAGATGGAAATAACTAAAACTGATTAGATGGAGTACTCGAGACCTGGACTTGGACTCAAGTCCTGACTCGAGTCACGTTCAAGGGATTTGTGACTTAACTCGAGCAGCACACAGATGACTTGCACTTAGTGTCAGACTTACAACATTAGGACTTAATCTTGGACTTGGATTCTGACATGTAAAATTGCTATTGTTGGAATTAGTATGTAGCCGATGCTAATGTTAGCTTGATATATTAGGTCAGATTACCAGACAAATTTAATAACAACTTCCTGAAACTTTTGAAAGTGTACATAAAATGTGTGAATTATGTACTGTTTTCACATGTATTTTAAACATTGTTTTAAATTATTTTGGTCATGCTACTGTTAGCTTGGTGATAGCGTAGGGGCATTGAGTATAATTGTTTTTTAAATAAAGTAAACCATGTATCACTGCCATTATTCAAGTCTTAAAATCTATATCCTGCTCTCTTGTTTTTTACTTGCTCTCAGGTGATAGTGACTTGATTTGGACTGGAAGATTCTTTTTGGGACTCAGACTTGGCCTGTAGGACTCAGTCACTTGACTTGCACTGATCCTATATGACCTGGACTTGCACTTGGACTCAAACACTAAGACTACAAGTGTTACCTGGACTCGAGAGATGGTAAATTAACTGCAACACTGGTTCAAGGGTTTCACTCCCTGCCAAATGTCCTTACTGTCCTTTGTTTTGTTTTTTCTTTTCTGGGTACTCCAGAAACATGCTTTTCAAGGTCATTTGAGTTCCTAAATTGCCCCTATGTGTGAGTTTGTGTGTAAGTCAATTTGTGTCTCTGCCTTGGCCATGCTAGATTTAAGCTCGGCCAAAATGAATTCGCTTTACTAAAACACATGGTATATTTAGGGCTACTGTCCGGTTGGAGGGGGAGGCACTGCTCCTGTGTTCATCTCCATCCTTCTCTTTGACCAGCTTCCCTGTCCCTACTAAAGTAAAGCATCACCACAACATTATACTGCTACCGCCATGCTCCCTATTGGCGTAATGAAACTTTGAACCAGTGTTTTTTTGTGTTGGTTTGAATTAATTTTTTTAGTTTTAATTCTTGCATTTATTTCGATTGTATGTTCTTGGTTACTTTGTTTGCACTGTTTTCTGTTTACTTCCTGTTATTCGTAGTTAGTTTCTTTGTCACCTTTTATTTGAGTATTTTGAGTCATTTTCATGTTGGGTTGTATTCTGTTTTGTGCTTAAACAATTTCCTGGTTTTCAGGATATCTGCGTTTTCATTCTGCACCCCATGTACTGTGTTTGTTACATGTTCGTCAACAAATCCCGTTGATATGTTCAGGGTGATGTTCAAGTTTTTGTTTTTCTGCCGCACATTTTGAGTGTTGGCCAAAAAGTTGATTTATTTTTTCAATTGGGACTTTGCAAGGGTTTCTATTAGCATTAACCACCAAACCTGTGGAGGGCATGAATTCTCCTACCTTAACTGTGGATCACCCCAAAGTTACCATGGTCCTCATGGCAGTTTCTCTGATTAAAGCTCTTCTTGCCTGGCCTGTTGGTGTAGGTGGAGCAAAGTGTTCCCTAACAACCTAACAGAGGGCCTCACAGATCTTCTGACATAAAATTACACACATAACTTCTCTAGTTACTAATTAGTTGGTTTCACTTTTTATTTTATTTAGTAGTATCAGCGTAAAGGCAACTGCATGCCTCAAGATTAACATTTTTATTAGTGTAAAGTAGGGATGTAAGAAAATATTGATATATTGCGAGATTTTATTTCCCGATATTGTGTTGATGTTCAAAAGCAAAATATCTATTTTTCTTTTTTTTAGTATTTGAATAGAACCATTAATGATGACAGTCATTTTTGTAGAAAAATTAAAAGTATGACTGGTAGTTTGTGGCTGTTTTCACCTTCTTCGTTCCAGTGGATCAACTAGATCTAGTAATAAAACTGGATGTGTTTATGTATGAAACAGGTTGGTGTGTTTAGAATGCTGTGACAGTTTTTCTACAGTTAAATTCAGTTTTAAAAATCACAATATATAGTCTTACTCATAGTATTGCAATAAAGCAACATATCGTATTGTCTCCCCTGTATCGCGATACATATCGTATTGTCAGATTTTTACCAATACAAATCCCTAGTGTAAAGGGTTGAAAACCAGGTATCATTTCCCTTCCTATGTCTCTTCTATTGATGTTATCCTATCAATGAATGAATTATTATTATTAAAAGTAGAATACTTATTTGTTTACGACCTCTTTAATATGTTCAAGTTACCCTGCTGATTTAACGGTTGACTGTGACGGCCATCCAAAGAATTTTCCTCCTGCCTCTGAGTCTCTTACCACAACAGGTGAAGTGAGAGTTGTGGAAGAATGAAGGAGAGGGAGAGACATGGGAATAAAACGATAAACAGTTTGACCTTCTGTTTCTGCCAATTTCCAGTACCCCCCTCCTCCTCCTCCTCCCCCAACCCCCCCCATCAGCCTTCTCTTTCCTTCTTTCGCCCTCAGCCCTGTGTTGGACGAATCCTTTTTGGAAGGGATAAATAGCACCGCTGCGCTTTGATAGCCCCAGTCCCAAACAGCAGCTACCGATAAATAAAAGGAACTTTCTCCATTTATCTCTGTGAGGAAGAAGTTCCTATTAGGGTCCCCATAGCCACGGGGCCTTTCCCTCCTTCACCGCACAGCTTTGTAGATTGCCTGCTTGGTTTAAGGTGCTATTGAGTGCTCACCAGGACAATTACATGCCAGGACCCCCCCTCCGGAAATGTCCCTCCCCTCCACTTCCCTCGCCCCCGTCCTGTACCTCAGCGTCGGTGTTGCGCGAGATGCTATCTGCGATCGTGGCGGATGGGAATACCGCGAGCAGCGCGTCGTGTAATTGTGTGTGCATGTGTGTGGGTGTGTGTGTGAGAGTTTCCTGCAGGAAGAGGGGACAGAGGGGGTGAAGTGATAATGGCACTCTGAATGGTATGGAATAAAGTATCATTGCTTAGAGCCTGGAGTCAGACAGTGATACTAATGCAAATGGTTTTTACCCCCACCTCTGCGACTGGTATAATGATAGCTCCACAAACAGTATGTATGAAGAAACAGAGCGGAGGAGATATATAAATAAAAATAGACCACACCTCAGTGAAAATGACTTTTTGTTGCCTTCAGGGAACTTAAGACACACCTTTTTCTTTTTTCTTTTTTTGCAGTCCCCCCTCCGCCTCAGGGCCTCCTCCTATTTCCTTCTTCCTTTGATATATTTATACATTTTTATCTCTGATAACATATAGAGTCAAGATTTCAGTGCAGAGCAATATCATGCTGGAAAAAAATAACTGAGCCTGATTTAAGAAAGACTGGGACCTAGACCAAGCGTGTCATTTTCCCCAGCAAAAGAAAAAAAATGAAATAAGACAAAATAAATACAAAAATCAAGGTGTTCCCAACACGTGAAATCACATGTGTGTGTTGGTGATTGAAGGAGAAGGTGGCAATGCTTAAACTTTAGCTTATCAAATGGCCTTTAAGATTGGACGAGTGGCCGTAGAAGAAAAAAGCAAAGATAGTCTGAAGCTGTTGTTCAGAGTCGGGCAGGAAACTGTTGCCAGAACAGCAAGCGCGGCCTGTTTGGGCAGAAGAGAGCCGGGAAGCGACGCCGCAAATCTTCAGTCACAGAGGAGGGTTGAAGGCTGATCCAGGATCGGGGTTGAGGATCTTAGATATTGCCATGGCCAGAGCGTCTATATCAGAGTGAGACAGGCTAGGGGGGTTCATCATCATCATCATCATCGTTGGGACGCGGCGTGCCTGTAGCCTTTAGCAGGGCTGGAGGGGAAGCTCATAGACACGGGGTTGGAGTGGGTGGCATCGGCTGGGCAACTGATAGAGAGGGCAGAGCTAATCAAGTAGCCGACATCCCCCTTGTGCTTGTTCGGGCCTCTTCCTATACCCCCCTCCCTCCCCCACCCCTCAGTTCTCTGCATTTACTCACAGAGCTCAGCTCCTTTTATTTCATGGTGTCGGTTTCAAAGATTTGCCCTTTGTTCTGTGACAGCTACCCGATTATGCCTCCGTTTGAGCACAAATTGTATAGAAACACTCAATAAGTAGAGGGAAGCAAAGAACCTAAGGATAAGAGCTGCACAAAATTAGGAAAGAAAAGGCAGATGCATTCTAATATTGTTCAATATTGTTTGCAATTAACCCATGTTTTTTTCTCGCTCATCTCTTCCTAAGCATCAGCCACTTGACCTTTAGCATCTCTGTCACTAAAATCTATATCACATTTGTCCTATAGAGGACAATTACAGTTCATCCTGCTTAGCCAAAGAATTTTTGGATGCAGAGAGTAAATGCACGGCTCTTAATGTACATAATTGCTCACTGTTTTTGCAGAGGAACAGCCCCATGTGATTATGATAGTGATTCTATATATTGTGCTTCTCTAATAGTGACATATTTCATTGCTAGAATTTACCCATTATCTTCTGGTTCAACAAAAACTCTGCAAAAGAATCAAATCCCCCCACCGCTCCATTTCAGCTCAAGGCCAAAATAGTAACACTACTTATTCTTCCAGCTGGTGAAGCTTCATATAAATACTAGAAATGGTCACCCCTCTACACAATGTCTCTGTAACATATCAGTTGGCTTCACAGTGCCCTAATATCTGGGTAAAGTTTTATAAGGGTGCCTTTTTTGGCCGCCTGAGCTAAGTGGTCTTAGCCGCCTGTGATAGGCCTGTGTGCTGAGCAGGTTCTGGAGATAGCGGCTCTCTGGTGGCACGGCTTCTCTCTCAGGTCCCTCCCTGGCAGAAAGCAAAAGAAAGGGAATAAAGAGGGGCTGGGAGAGAAAGGAAGGAGGCAGGAGGGAATTGACACAGAGCTTGGCGAGGAGCCAGAGCCGGCCTCCTCGCGTCTAATGTACGAACGGGGATTTATTTAAACAGTGAGAAGAGAGGACAGCTTCACAGTGCCAGATTAATTCCACTTTTTATTCAGAAAATAAAAGAGACTTTGAATTATTAAGAGATAGCAGGATTAGAGGCCTCTCTTTCCAACCCCAATCTACGCTCCTTTTAATTTCCACTTTATTAGAATTCTTTTTGAAGTATTTTAATGTGGACAAAAGGAGAAGAAGAGAGAGAAAGCAGAAAATATTAAATATCAGTTAAACTGCATTAAACATAAGCCCATGCCTCGATTTTTTCCCCCTCCTCTCTCTCTCTTCACAGTTATATTGATCCCGCTCTTTCACTTCTCAATTATCAACTTTTATTGTAGGTTCAGCCAAGTGCAGAGGCCGATTTTGAAATGAAAACGGCTTCTATCTTCTATTCATCCTCGGGGCTGTGGGGCTGCGGTGGGCTTTCTCGCTCCCTCACACTCTCTCTTCACATCACTTCCTTAAACCCCACTCAAAACGTGTCAGCGAGGGCGACTGTGTTGTGCCCCGAGGAGGAGGAGGTGGAGGAGGGGAGGAGGAGGGGAAGGCTGCTGGTTCTCACGTCTCTGTCGCTCAGGTCAGCGTGGAATCAACGGTATCAACAGGCACAGAAAAAAAAAAAAAAAAAAAAGAAAAGCCAAACACCCAACCACGACTACTTTTTCCTACTATAATGCTAAATTTCAAGCGGGCCACTGTTTACCTAATATGCACTTCATGCTATATCCATCCAGGGAACAGCTTGCCCTCACATTACCGGAGCGCCGAGCCGTACGGTATTGTGCCCTCTCCAAATCTCGGCAGCCATAGGAATTTGATTGTGCCGGAGGATTCTCTCTGTCAGACAACCGGTCCATAATCTCTGGCAATTCTTTGTGCTGGAGGATTACCACTGAAAGTGTTACCACATATTTACAACTACTCCACCAACTCTCAACAGGCTCTCCTGCATGCGGGCCCTCAGCCGCAGCTAAGCCGAGGTTAACATTGGAAATCAAGCTGAGATTTAGGACATCTCCTCCTTAATCTAAGCGGTGTGCTGCGTCTGCGCAAATATTAAAGCATCGGCTGCTTTTCACCGTTGAGTTTTAGCTCCGATTTAACCTCAAGGATTACCTGCGTTTGTGAAAAGTGGTGTTGTTGGTGGGTGGGCATTTTTAGGCGTGGGATTCTCACGCCACGTGTCGCTTGCTGAAGTAGTCAGCACAGCATCAAGCTATCCGTACGTCTATGTGAATGATATGTTGGAGCTCAACTGTTAGGTGTTCGCAAAGCACCTTCAATCTCCTGAGTTTAAGATAAGCTAGTGGCTCCACAATAACACTGGGCTAACTAGCTAGCTGAGAATGATTAAGCTTTAGCATGCTCTGCTACAATTAAAACACATATTTCTTTAGGGAAAGCTATTTTTCTGTTGTAAAAATGTATTTTGGCCTATTTATTTTCACATAAATTTCAAATAAGTTTGACATATATCTTAGAAAGGTAAAAGTAGCTATCTTAAATGTTACATATGTAAGACAAATTGTTTTTTGGGAGATTAACAGTCAGTTGTGACTAGGTTTGGTAAGTGATGTGTGAATAGGCATGGCTCAGTACACATAATTATTAATAATTTTGACTCATTATTTTCACATTAAAAAACAGACCTACAAAATATAGAATAACTTCAGACAAAATTTTCCTTAAATTTTTAATGGCAAACAAACTATTAGCTTTAGTTTAGAATTACAAGCCATTGCAAGCTTTTCAGCTTTAAAACGTTACCTTCATAAGAATCATTGGTGGCGCTTCTCTTAGTATTTTACACAATGACTGTCGTTTTTCGCGATCAGAAATGCTTCCAAACAGCAGAATTTCTCTGTTTAGAAAACAAGGGAAAAGTGAGGTTTCCTTCTTTCAGCTAGCTGATCAGCAGAAACAGGTAAGGGAGGGACGGCGCTGTCTTAGCAGCTCCACACAACTGGAAACAACTCTGATCACTCTGGTACTCTCTTTTACAATTCTATGGGAGTTTAAACTGTCATGGGGAGAAAAATATTAGCAGTAAAAACCGTAAATTTTCAAAACTTTTATATACCTTTATAACAGTAACTGGCCTATGCCTATGTATAGCTATAGCTTAGTGTGTATTTCATTCTGTAAAGGAGAACAAACGTTAAGTTAACATTCACTGTTAGCTTGATTTTGATGCATAGACTTAAAGAGAAATATAAAGTGTTGCTAAATTTATTAACACTTGCGTTAGCTTTGCAGGTTGTCGTTTTTGTAAACAGCTGACCAGCAGTGCACAGCAACAGAGATAGAAGGGACATCGCTTTGTTGCTCTCTACTCCATACAGCTGCAGAAAACTAACCTTTTCCGGCCTGTCATTAACAGGACTTAAAACTGAATAAACGCCACGTCAGAAACGTTTTGCGGTTTCAAAAGCATACATTTTTAAAACCGAATTGTAGCTTGATAACAAGAAATGGCTCTTGCCAAGAGAGTACACATCTGTTTATGTGTAAAGCACTTGACACCGTCTTCCCAAGGGATACATCAGTGGCCCCACAGTAAATACGGAGCCATTCATGTGAAAATGATCGCGCTTTAATTACCAACGCAGGTTTACACAAGAGGATATGAACCGGCTTCTTTTTTTTTTACTCCTCATGTTAAATTGATATTTTGAACTGATATTAATGAAAGTGGGTCAGGAAAAAAAAAGAAGTCTAACCAGGATCTTGTATGATGTTGACTGATTGACTTTATTGGCTCTCCGTACAAACAAAAAAGCAAAGCGAGGGTCAAGAGGCCATTTCAGCTGTCTCCCTTTTTAGCATCTGTGTCTTATCTCTTCATCAGAGCCTAAGTGTTTCATTCAAAGTCTCACCAGAATGGTCGTGTGTCTGGGTGTTGTTATTGAAATAAACTGGGCCGGCGTTGCCACCCCGGCCTAGCAACCCCCCCCCTGCCCTCTCTTGCCCCTGTCTGTTTTGAACAAGTGTATCTTCAGAAACACGCCAGCTTGTTATGGTAATGACCTGCATATCCCTCCGCCTCCACTCTGCATGTGCCGTGGGGGTGAGGCTTTGCTTTTTTGGGTGTGTGTGTACGTGTGTGTGTGTGTGTGTCGGGGGGGGGGGGGGGTTAGAGGGGACAACCCAACACAATGTACCAGGGCATGGCTTGCTGTGTCAGAACAAGGGTTGAAATATTATGAAAAGACGTCCCGTCAAATACACGTGTTACAGCATGTTCATTATTTTGTTGCAAAACAATATCGAAAATGTGATTCATGGGAAGTTTTTGTATTGAAAAAGTAAAGAAAGAAGTCTTATTTTTGTAGCTGCTCGAACACACACAGAAACATACACACACCCACCCACACACGCAAACACGGGCACAAACCAAACTATTATGTCAGCCAGACTCCTGGCATATGTGAGATCTTATTTCTATCATTACAAAAATGCTGGGCACAAACTGACAAGCATAACCTAAGCACTAAATGGAAATCATCCAATATCTGATGCTAACAACAGCCAACAGTAGGGGGGAAAAGTGTTGCTTCTTTGACATGAGAAATCCCCGGCGAATAATCCGCCCGGAATGTCGACTGGATGGGTTTGGGAGGGGAGGACGTGTGACTGCAGCCGGGCTGGAAATATTCCTCTGTCCTGCTCGCACAGAGCGGCTATAATTAAAATAGCAATGAATTCAGCCCCTGGACAGGAGGCTCTTTAAAAGGCAATTGTCGAGGCTAGATAGCTTGAGAAGAATTGTGGGCAAAGAGAAATAAACAGAGAACAATGTCAAAACTCTGCATTGAAAGAACGGCGATAAGGATCATCTATTTAAACAAACCTAATGCTTGACTGCTTGTTGTGAGCTACATTTCATACATAAAATATGTTCTGTCACTGATATCGGCCCTTATCTGCAGGGAGAGAGGCAGACGAAATTTGCAGCCTGTGTGCGAGCAATGGGCTGTTTGTGGAGAGTGATAGAGGCCCAGAGCTGGAGATGCACGGCAGATAGCATCTGTCTGTCTGTCAGGCGTGCAGGCGGGCTGCAGCGGTGGGGGAACGCACGGGAGACAGAGACAGAGGAGGGGGGCAGGAGGCTGAGTGGATGGGGTGCACACAGCGCGGACCAAACGGACCAAAAGGCCCTGCCTCCTGAGGAAAGTAGGTGACTCCCAACACACAGCCCCGGCCGGCCTCCTCCCACATCTCGCAAACCCCGTCAAACGCCAGTTGACTTGTAGGGATGCTCCCCAGTGGACCACAACAACAAAAGAGAAGAGGGTAAACAATAAGCAAGCTGCCAGCTCTGCGGCGAGCGGCCCACTGGATGCGGATTGTGGATCACGTGGCTTCTGGGAGTCGCTGAGGTTGCGGGATAAACGAGAGACTGGAAAGTGATCGTCTTCGGCCATTTGGCTCAGATCCAATCGTAGCTTTTACCCTTTATCACAATAACCCCCCTCATTATGTGAGTGACCTTGGTGTTAGTGTAGTGCTTGTGATGAATTAGCCGGGTGAACTGAGAATAGGCCAACGCAGCAAAGTCAAGGCTGCAGCAGCCCGAGGCAGATACTGGTAGCCAGGAGGACATTACAGATTAAAGAGGGGAGGAGGACGGCTGATGTCCTGAACGCAACAGAAAAAGACAAAAATAAAAAAAACAACTGCAGGGATATTGTCTGTTTGTTCCTCTTTAGAGAATAAATCCCACACTCAGCTGTACATATTCACATACATGAGCCAGTAATTAGTATCAAGCAATGCCAAGGTTTTAAAAAGTTACAATTTCAAACTGCTAATATTTTCCGTCATATTGTCTATGGTACAAATAATTTCTTATTTAGATGCCAAGGAAAGTACCCAGGTAACCATAGTTTTTTTTCTGACTATATAGAGCATAAAGTAAAACTTCAAAGTAAAACCTTTCCTCCAAATTGTGTTGCACACTGCCAGTCAGCTGGCTGAAAGCAGGCTAAAACAGTTTTAATGAAATATTTGCAGTTGCAAAAAAAACACTGATGGTAATTGTGGGGACTAAAAGTAGTTCTAGTCATCACTCCTGTTAAAGGGCCTATATAATGCTAAATTGACTTTTTTTGAGCTTTTGACCATGTTATGTCGTTATTTCCTCATCAAAAACATCCCCAAAGCGGTTTTTGGCTTTGTAATATTTGACCATATATGGGCCTATATGTAGGTGTTAAATATCTTGATGTAGGACCTTTAAGATAAACAGGTTTTAAAGGGGACATATTATGCCTCTTTTTAAACAAGTTATAATAATAGGCGTATGATCTGTACAAATATGTTTATGAAGTTCTTTGCACAAAATCACTCTCACATAAAGCGATCCCATCAGCTCAATTCTTGGCAATTTCAGACCCTTTCAGGATGAGCTGTTTAGTGGGCTCTGTCACTTTAATGCAAATTAGCGGTTTTCAGACCACGCCCACCCATCTTGTTACTCGGCTGCAGGCTTGCCACACATGAGAATGGCATGGAATTAGTGGGCGGGGTTTCACAACCGAGGGGCGGAGTTTGAGAGGTGAGGGGCGGTTATATGCATTTCCGCTAACTGTGACGTCCCAATAAGGCACTTTTTCAAACTGCTAGTTGAAGCACAAGATATCTGACAACAAAGATTTGCGGGAAAAAAAAACATAGATGGATGGATGGTTTTTATTCATGTTTGGAGTGCTTATAGAGGCAGCAGAGACCCAGCTGGCAACACAAAAGAATAAAAAAGTGACATTTGCATAATATGTCCCCTTTAAACCCACAATTGGAAAGCTATGATTGCTATGTCTGTTTATCAGCTTACTGCAGGCTGGGTACCAAGCATATAGTCTGTTAAAAATAAAATATTAAAAATATCAGCTTGTTGTAAAACTTCTCAGAAACAAAATGACATGCAGTGATTATATTCTAAGAAAAAGGCACTTGAAAAAAAACATGAATTTAATGGGTGTTTATTCTCTATCTTTGTTTAAAGGCTGCAAGTTCAGATTTTTTTGCAAGGTAACAGTTTCCTTAACAATAGCAGACAGATGTTCGGTCACGGTGAGTTTGTAGAAAAGTACATGAATACTCAGGAATGCTGGAAGGGTACCTGCTAGTCAGTCCATTGTTTACAGTTTCACTGTATTTAAAACAAGAATCTATCCCATGTTCTAATTAAAATGTAACGATTATCATGACCGCTGCTAAAATATTACTACACATTGATTACAGTTATTATAATAATAATTATTTTGTTATTGTGATCATTATGTATTGACTTACAGGGCTTAGTTCAGAGTTTTGAAGTGATGTTCTGTGAAGCCATTTATCATCAGTGATACCTGTAGTAGACAGATGTTATATGGTAGCAAAGTTGTAGGAAAGTGAAAAACATCCTCAGAGCGCTGGAAGCTGGAGGTGATTTTTAGATATTTAAAACAACTCAAACAGAAAACGTTCACATCAGTGAGAAACAACATCGCTATCCGAATGTCTACACTTCCCTTGGAGTTCGTCTCTGTTTTTTCACTTAAACAGCTTCCATGTCTCTGCTTACGTCATGTAGACGGAGAGTACCTGGTGTATTGTTCCTTGTCATCAGTTGATCGTGAAACCTTTCCGGACAATTACGTAATCTAGAAGAGAACAAGAGCACACGCTCTTTGATGCTGTTGCACAGGTGAGACTGTCGTAAAATCTAAAAGTTTATTCCACTCTTGGTGGACAGTTTGGGAATTGACAAGTCATGGCTGATCAGATAGATTTGTCCAGCCGATAGTGTCAACCACCGTTAATACACAGGATTTTATAGGTTTTACAGAATAACTGTTGCTTTTCTGTTTTAAATAAAGGTATTAGATAATGTAAAAAAAAAAAGTTCAACGTTTTGGTATAAAACTGTGACAATGTAACGACAAAAAAAGGTATTTTTAGGTTATCACATCCTAAAAAACCCATACTGGCCCATACACTATGCACTATTGTTTACACTGGGAGCACTTTGTGAAGGTATGTAAGTGTGAGAATTTAAATACTAATTTCCCTACCTGGGCTGCATAAACCGGGCCGGATATTTAAACAGGATTATCCGTCGGAATGAGGTCTGAGATGCAAGATGCTGCCGTGCTGAAAAATTCCATTTGTCAGATCACTGGCTTTCATGAATACTTTAGAATGGAAGAGAGGGGTGAAATATCAACTGCTGAGTATCCCAGACTAATTACACTTGTAGAACACAGCAAAGCATATAAAAATGAATATATGTGCTCAATTTAAAGAAAAAAAAAGACGCTTAAAATTGAAAAAACGGCAATAGCTTTGGAGAATTGTAGCTGCTCATGCTAACCACAGAGGTGAATGAGGGAGCAGGAGGGATTATCAGGCCGGGGGGGGGGGTCGCGTTGCAGATGATTGACCTGAAGATGAACATTGTTCCACATTTCCACCCAACTATTAATAGAAGAGGGCTGAAAAATGAGCTCGAACACAGTTTGATACAAAGAATTGCCATGCACCTGCCTCCAGCTCCTTGTGTGCTATACGGGTAAAATATATAATAGGGATTGGAATATTTTAAATGAAAATACCACAATTTCAAGTTTTTTACACCAACTCCTTGAGCAAAATGTATGCCGTGATGTAATTGTTATTATTTAAAAAGAGAAATGCAACACTCGGGCTAATGCTGCTGGAATAACTAATCAGAACATGATTAAAAGGGTTATAATAATGTTATACATATATTTAGTGATTTAAGCTCCATTTAGTATTATCAGCAACAGGCGCCTTTAACTGTAGTGATGAAACCATATCAGAGTCTGTTTGCAGAAAAAGGAAGAAATCCTCAGAGCTGACATCATATGAGGGGACAATAAACACCAATGCTTTCACAAGAGACAATTGTTAAGTTTTTCTCCGTTTTCTTGAGTTAGGCTGAAGTTACACAGCTTAGGGCTGCAGGTTGCATTAATCCGCCTGATCGATCAGCACATCTCGTGTCCGTGGGGATTATTTTCAAACAACTGTGAGACCTGGAGAAAAACACAGAAACGTGCCATCTTTAACGCCTCACCACAGCTGACCGCCTGAACCAAAATCCAGAAGGTTACTTCACTCAGCCGGACTGATAAAGCTGGTAGCGTCAACCACGGTGGCTTTAGGATAGTAATACGGCAACTGTACTGCTGAGAAAACAGCAATGGAATCAACAAGGGCCTGTTGTAAAGGTGTAGAAAGTAAAGCGACGGCAATGTTTTATGCCTGCGGTAAAGTTTTTCAGTCCGAGTGGATTGAAATAGCTAAAATCAGCAAAAATAGGGGTCTAAAAAGCCATTAAATATTACCATCACCAGTGTGTGAATGTCTGTGTGGATGGGTGTGAAGCTCTTTGGGGTCCTCAGGACTAGATAAAGCACCATACAGTAGAAGTACAGGCCATTTACCAAAAATCTTCAATAAAGACCCATTCATTTTATCTGCAGTGTTCAGGGGCTTACTACACAGAATGTTCGGATATTAGCAGGTTAATTAGACAGCTATCTGCTCTGGTAGCTAGCCTGCAGTCTGTTGCTTAACAGATTCCCTGCTGGAACCTTGGCAAGTGCAGTATTAACACAGTGTCACCTTAATAAGCGGTACGCATGACTGCATGACCTTGATTGTTGTGTTTTTCATAAACCTGAAATATTTCCAAACACTTTCATTTAATTTACCTTTTGGGGTTAAAAACGTATTTTAAATGGAATGAAATTTGCCTTTTTTTTCTAAGTGAGGGAAAAGTGCAATAGCCTTCTTTCAGTCAGCTGACCTGCAGTGTGCAGCAACAATTGGAGGAGAGATAGCGCTGTGTTACAAAACCAGCTGATGACCCATCAGAAAAAGGTCTTAAATCTATAAAAACATTCTTTATGTTTTTAATACTGTGCTTTTAAAAACTGCTATGCTTCGATATTAGGGACCAACCTATGAATCATATAGAGTTCTATTGTTTCTTCAAAACACCGCCCAAGCACATCAATAGTTAGTGCAATCTTTTATAAAGTAAATGTTTCTTCCCTGAGACTCATGTGTTAATGTTCAATGCTGCTTATCATGCACAGTTCCAACCATGAAACAAGGCTGTGCACATGAAAGGCTCTAGAGCTGCTCCTCCACACATCAGTAGCATTGATTAGACCTTGCATTGACATTCGTATGTTTTATACAACTTGACTAAACTTCAGAAAAAAAAAATCCCTTTAAGATAATTCAGATCAGATATGACAGTAATGCAAACAACTGCCCTATAAAATCAATAGCATACCTAAGCTCTGGTGAGTAATTATTCCAGTGATTGGTATTGATCAGTGGTGTGGCTGTGTCAAGTTCCCAGTTTATTGATAAACCAATACAGAAACCTGACTGCGTATGTGTGTGTGTGTGTGTGTGTGTGTGTGTGTGTGTGTGTGTGTGTGTGTTTAGATATTAATTTCAGTCTGCACCTTTACAAGTGACTTAATAATAAGAACATTTAATCCAATAAAGTTTGTTTTCTCTTCTGCCCACATTCATCCAATTAAGAATTCAGAAAATTACATCCCAGCTGAATGTCAAAAGGTGTATTAACTATTAAACTCAGCAAAAAAGAAACGTCCTCTGACTTTCAACTGTTTTTACTTTCAGTAAACTTAATGTGTGTAAATATTTGTATGAACACTAAAAGAGTCAACACCATAAGACAAAAACTAAAAATGTTTCACAGACATGTGACTAACAGAAATAGAATAATGTGTCCTTGAATGAAGGGAGGCTCAAAATCAAAAGTACCAGTCAGTATCTGGTGTGGCCACCAGCTGCTTGAAGTACTGCAGAGCATCTCCTCCTCATGGACTGGACCAGATTTGTCAGTTCTTGCTGTGAGATGTTACCCCACTCTTCCACCAAGGCACTTGCAAGTTCCTGGACATTTCTGGGGGGAATGGCCCTAGCCCTCACCCTGTGATCCAACAGGTCCCAGACGTGCTCAATGGGATTGAGATCCGGGCTCTTCGCTGGCCATGGCAGAACACTGACATCGCTGTCATGCAGAAACTCACGCACAGAACGAGCAGTATGGCTGGTGGCATTGTCCTGCTGGAGGATCATGTCCGGATGAGCATGCATAAATGGAACCACATGAGGGAGGAGGATGTCTTCCCTGTACCGCAAGGCATTGAGATTGCCTGCAATGACAACAAGCTCAGTCCGATGGTGATGTGATATACCGCCCCAGACCATGACGGACCCCCCACCTCCAAATCGATCCCGCTCCAGGGTACAGGCCTCGGTGTAACGCTCATTCCTTCAACGATAAACATCCATCACCCCTGGTGAGACAAAACCGTGACTCATCAGTGAAGAGCACTTTTTGCCACTCCTGTCTGGTCCAGCGAAGGTGGGTTTGTGCCCATAGGCGGCGTTGTTGCTGGTGATGTCTGGTAAGGACCTGCCTTACAACAGGCCTACAAGCCCTCAGTCCAGCCTCTCTCAGCCTATTGAGGACAGTCTGAGCATTGATGGAGGGATTGTGTGTTCCTGGTGTGACTCGAGCAGTTGTTGTGGCCATCCTGTACCTGTCACGCAGGTGTGATATTCGGATGTACCAATCCTGTGCAGGTGTTGTTACACGTGGTCTTCCACTGCGAGGATGATCAGCTGTCCTTTCCTGTCTCCCTGTAGCACTGTCTTAGGCGTCTCACAGTGCGGACATGGCAATTTATTGCCCTAGCCACATCAGCAGTCCTCATGCCTCCCTGCAGCATGCCTAATGCACGTTCACGCAGATGAGCAGGGACCCTGGGCATCTTTCTTTGGGTGTTTTTCACAGTCGGTAGACAAGTCTCTTTAGTGTACTGCGTTTTTAGAACTGTGTCCTTAAATGCCTACTTTCTGTAAGCTGTTAAGGTCTTAACGACCATTCCACAGGTGCATTTTAATTAATTGATTATGGTTAATTGAACATGCATGGAAAACATTGTTTAAACCCTTTACAATGAAGATCTGTAAAGTTATTTGGATTTTTACAACATTATTGTTGAAATACACAGTCCTGAAAAAAGGGACGTTTCTTTTTTTGCTGAGTTTATTTTCACAATATGCATACAATTCAATTTTGTTCATTTTTACAAACCCCAGGTTATTGTGATGTAAATAATGGGAAATTCCAGCATTGTTTCTTCTTAAATACATCCCTGTTATCAATTATGATGAATTTGATTAACTGTAAATAAAGTTTGCAGTTTAGTGTTGAAAAAGATTCCACAGCATCAGGCACCATACCAAAAGTGGACATTTCTTCCTAAATGATGAAAAGACAAGCCTGAAACTGGTCAACGAGGCTACCAAGAGACTGACAGTAACCGTGAAAGAGCTGCAGGGATTTTAGTTACCTACTTTGTTGGTTTTGGTTGTGTTCTAGTTTTGACAACTGTCAGGGTTCTGGTATGTGAGTGTGTTTTTTTTGTGTGTGAGTGTGAGTCTCACTTCTAGAGAGGATCTCAGCTGTTCCCTCATCAAGTTGCTAAGGATTTAAAAAGCTGCAGGACAACCACTCTCCGCCGGATGATTAACCTTACCGTTACTCTAGACTTCTTGAGTCTTCAAGTCAATCGTCCTGTGTTTCTAGAGAAAAATGTATCTTCACCTACCTCAACCTAAGCTTCCCTTCGTTCCTTCTGCTCATAGGTTGAGATTCATCATCTGCAAACCTCTCAAGAAAAGAACCGCTTCAGACCAAGCTTCCTCCACATTGTCCCCTGCAGCGCCAGCGTCCTCAGGACTTCACCAGCCTGCTCGCTGTCCTCCATTCTTTCCTCTCATCCCTTGGATTCAAAGGATCCAAACTCCTCAGGAACTCCGCTTTCATCTTCTACCTCCACACCTGGCTCAGCCTTGCCTCCTCCAACTCCTACCTGCTGTAAGCTCATCCCCCTCACTATAAAACGTTTCCTCAGTCTCCGTATACTTCCACAAACCTGAGAATTATTGCCCTTACCTCCTCCAGACAACAGAACGTATTCAGTCGCACTATGAATTTCATTTCTTTCCCCCCAAATGATGAACTGTTACTGTAAATAATCAGTATAAATCTCTAAATACTGCAGTTTTTAAGTAGAACCCCATCTGGGGGGGTCAAAAAACAAAAACAAATTGATTAAAAATGACGTGTTTATGTTTTCAGAAGTAAAGGTTATAACTGTTTCTTGATTTACCATATCTCATCATCTCTGTTCAGAATAACATTGCAGTCCTGGTTTCTCATTTCTGACTTGAACTAAGATAGTTCTAATGCCAGAAAAAAACCTTATAAAACAGTGACACGGGGCCTTGGAAGCCGTGAATTAGCATCATTAGCTATAGCCAATCTTGCTTTTCTTTCAACATTGATTGTTTTCTAACACTAAAAAGGCTTCAAATCCACACTAAAAACACGTGGTGGTAGATTCTTCAATGGTAATCTTAAGAGAAGTTATCCTGCTAGCCACTGGACAGCGACTTACAAAACAGCGATGACACTCCCATTAATGAAGTTGGATTTTTTTGTGGGTTGTTGTTTATTTATGAACTTTTTGAGTCCCTGTTTGAACCAGAAAAAGTTATTACTCAGGGTCACTTCGACCATGTTAGAAAATTTGGATCTTCATCTGTTTAGGTGCCATGTAAACATGAATGAAAATTTTTCACAATGAGTCTTACATCAAAGTTTTAATACTCCATATTTGTAATGTACCATAACTATGTATCAGCATACGTATGCATTCAGCTTGTCTCTTAGCCTAGTTTCTCTTGGACAGGAAGTTTTTAAACACAAAAATCAAACATTTTAGAAAATGGTATACCTAGCTACAATTTTATGCTACATTACTTTGAACTTTCTAAGGTTTGAGGTCTAATTTGAAGCACCTTGTTGTTGAAAGTGTGCTATACAAACACAATTGCCTTGCCTTGCCTTAACTTAGCTGCACATTGGTTGTAGCAAGATATTGTAAAAAAAAAGTGGCACAAAACAAAAGTGTTTCACATTAAGAAGTTAATAAACTGAATCCAAGAAAACAACATGTTCACATTTTGCAACATGGGTGAGGTGCATAGACGATAGTTCCAACTTTCAATTATTTGCCCTACAAGCATTTTAATTCACCAGTTTCCAGTTGTTACAACCAAAAGGAGTAGAGTCTGTGATCAGTAAGACAAGTGAGTGATCTATAGTTTTTTTCCCCCCCCAGAGACAGATCGTCTGGAAGGTTGCAGAGATTAGTTACATCTGGGGCTTTTAAGAATGCTGCAAATTGTGGCCTTTCTTTAACGCAGCCGATAAGGCATTAAATGAAGGGCGCCTCCTTATCAGCCCCTCTGCTACCCATAAATCACAACTGCCTGCTCCTCTCCTGTACCCCTGGTGGTTTCTATCTGCATTCTCGGGGCTGGCGAGATCCCACCATCACCGCCACTACCACCGGCACATCACACAATAATCACGCTATTTGCCTCCTAATTCACCCGCTGCAGACAGTGTATAAGAAGTGCTCTTCCATTATGTCTCACACTCATCTGTTCCTGCTCAGGCTCGCTTTTACCCTGTTCTCCTCTGCCTCTTGCCTTGGTGTATTCACAAGTCTTCAAACGGAGGATTCATTCTTCCTGCGAGCGCTATCAGGCTTTAATCCACAGAAAAACACTGACACTTCACTACCAGCGGAAATGAATAGGGTGAGGAAACAGCCTTTAATGGGATATTGTTCTTCTTTTGTCTCATTCAGACCAAAAGGAAATAGAGTGGATAGCACGAACTTTAATGAGCTGGTGTAACAGACTCACTTAATTCTTTGGTTTTGAGCAATTAGATGGCAGTGAGAGGGATTTTGTTGTGCTTGCCCAACAGTTTGATTTGCTTGGCCAAAGGAGTGATATAAATATTAAAAATCAAGACTCAAGAAAGGATTTAGAATAAATATCCTTATTTTTTTAAATCCAGATATGAGACAGAAACAGCCAGAATATTGTGGCAACCACTTTAGGATGTACAGCGCCTCTCGCTAATGAGAAATGGCACCATGATAAAATGAAACTGCTTTAGGCAAGGCAAGTGAATTTTATTTGTATAGCACACTTTCAACAACAAGGTAGTTCAAGGTGCTTTACATGATTAGGGGATAAAATAAAAACAGCAATAAAGCATAAAACACAAACAAAGCATATGATACATGAAAACATTACTCAAAGGCAGCTCTAAAACAAATGGGTTTTTAGCCTTGATTTAAAAGAACTCAGTGTTTCAGCAATTTTGCATTTTTCCAGAACTTTGTTTCCGGATTAGAGGAGCATATGAACTAAAAGCGGCTTCTCCATGTTTGGTTCTAATTCTAGGGATGTTGAGTAGACTGGAATTAGAGGACCTGAGTGGTCTGGGGGGTTGGTATAGGTACAGTAGATCTTCAACATAGTTTGGCACTAGGCCATTCAATGATTTATAAACTAATTGAATTATTTTGAAGTCTGTTCTCTGAGCTACAGGGAGCCAGTGCTATTGTACCTCCTTGGCCAGCAATGTATGCCTACCAGTTCGCAGTCAGTCTCAATGGTAACCAAGTGTTGGCCAGTGGGTGGTCTTCGTACTTTCATTGCTGCTTCAGGCTTAACGCTGATATTCACCACCGCAGTGGGATTTGGTGTAGGTTTGGTAGCAGTGGTTGTTTTCTTCATAGAACAATGTTGGCCTCCAGTAGAGATGGGACTTATGGGTCTTTGAAGGGAGCCATTAATTCGGGAGCCGTTGACCTCAAAAGACTGGCTCTCTTATGTTTTTTTGCTATATTTTGAAAGAGCAATGTTTTAATCATAAAATGAACACTGAGATGGGTGATTACATGTTAAAGGTGTTTAATTGGTGACTCATTCTCTCTCGCCGCCACCTCTGGAGACTCACACACACTCTTCTCAGATTGCGACTCCTCCTCCCTGCCTCATAACTTGCTCGCTGGCTGCTGCCCCGTCCTACTACATTTCTCTGCCACTGCGTCTTCTTCTTCTTCTAATACATTTCAGGCAGATTACACGTCAGATGTCACATTGCTACCTTTCTCTGGCAAGGAGAGGTTACTGCCCCACTCCCGTTCCATCTTCTCTCCGTGGCTTGTTTTCTTTAACCATAAAATTAAACTAGTTGTTGCAAAGCAGGCATGCATGGTGCGCACTGCTCGAACACCCTCTTCTTCGATGACGCCGACGCTCCCCTAATGAAGAAAACAAGGACTCGTTTCTCATCGTTCACTGTGAAGAGCCGCTCAAAAGATTTGTTTTGTTCGTGAACATCACGTCACTAGCCTCCAGCCTGTAAAGATATTAAGCTAAATTCAGATGATTTAGGAGAGAAAGCTGTGATGTAATTCTTTCCTTGAGGTCCTTTCTAAAGCTAAAGGCTCTGCTGCATAACTTCAATCATCGAGCCCTGCAACATTCCTTGCAGTTTTAACTGCAGCCCCTCCTCCACAATAAGCAATCACTAATCCTTCATTCATCATCGAAGGCCATCCATATCCACATCAAAAACTGAGAACAACATCCCACATAGCTCTTGGAGCCAATAATAAAAAACAGTGCTCCAGAAACAAGAGCAGTCCCTGCAGACATGCACATAGTCATTCTCAAACGGTGACAGTTTTACATGTGCATCTGACTGAACATTAAAGATTGGGGTTTCCCTTGTTTTTTATTTTTTCCATGTGACATTTAAAGTAAAAGGGATGTTTTCTTGCAGTTCATAGAGATTCAGCAAGAAACTTCCTTATAGCTAAGGTTGTTTTTTTGTTTGTTTTTGTTTTCCAATGTTTATAATAATTTTTCTTCTAACTGGAAGTAATATTTATGTTTTGGAGTGACCCAGCAAGTCCCGACTTAAATCTGTAAAGAGAATCTGTAGACGAGGCTAAAGATTCGTGCGATGGAAAGGAGGCCTCCCAACCTCAAAGAATTGGACCTCATCACAAAAGATGAATTGTCATAAACACCAGTGGGGAATTTCAAAAAGCTTTCCAGCAACTATAAGAAGTGTTCTATTCTTGTAATGCCAATACAGATTTTTCTATTGCTTATAGAGGACAGTATGAAATAATTGCAATTTTTATGAAAATTTAAATAAAAAACAAAATGTTTCAAAATTAATACTCCTTGTAAATCTTGTTGCCTTTGGGTGACACCTGTTCCATTTCCAATCAGATGCAAACTTTTTATTTAACTGAATACTGTATACAGTAACATACATCTAATAAATATTCATTTTGGGCTGAACTGTATACAGAGACTAAACCCACCAAGATCTAAGTAATGTCCCTTAAAAGTAAGCCATTATTCATTAATTGTTTTCAATGACTATCCTTTTCTGTTTGACATATATTACCATTTAAAAAGCATAATCTATTTTGCAGTAGCTTCTGGACTAATAATGCGTACAAATAGGAAAGGTGCACAATTTTGAATTCATCCTAATTACTGAGAAAGTACACTCACACATACATACCCCCTTCTGTGTGTGTGCTTATCAGCAGGTACCTGTGTGGCAGGTGATAGAGGTGAGAGTGGAAGAGGCTTTATGTGGCAGCAGCACGACTGATGGAGCAGCTAAGCCTAAGGAGGAGTTAAAAGCGTGGGTCTGGCCTGCGTTGTGCTGCTAGAGCCCTAACTGGAGACAGATTAAGGACTGTGCATTTATCTTTGCTTGTAAATGAGTGACTGGCCAGTGTTGTTACTGCCAGGCCAGGGTATTGGAACAAGAGGCTTAAGATGCTATCAGAGAATGCAGTGCCTGCAGGCTCTCTGAAGATTATAAGGCCTGGAAAAAAAAGACAGTGGGAGAAGTGTTGACAAACAACCAGGGGTTATTAAACATTAATTATATGCTAAGTTAACGCGTGCTCTGACCCATTAACACAAAGCTTTTGAGACCGTAGGGGTTCAGCGTTCCTTTATCAAGGTCAGGAGTCATCAGTTCAGTTTGATTGGCTCTGAGCTGCTGTGTTAAACAGACAATGAGTATCAAGGTCCTTTGCTGCTCCGCCTGCTTTTTCAGCTGAGAAAAGTCAACAAATGACTCTGAGATCTTGTTGATATAATGATAAAATCGGACTATCCTATACCATATCATGGGTTATACAACAACATGTGTAATGGAGTAGAAATGAAAGACTATTTGCCATTCTCAGATCAGAATTTCATTCCAAATTGTTTCAGTTAGAGCACCTTTTAAACATGTAAACCACAGAGATGTGGAAGGTAATTCCCCCAGTCCCTGTAAGTGAATAAAGCTTGCCTGTTTTCTTTCGATGCATCTGATACTGTAGCATAAGCTTTAATCATAACTCTGAAATCCTTTAGACCCTGGACACATGAATCACTACAACTGAATTTACAATGGCACAGAAATAACATTGATCATGCTACACTATGCAGACACTCAGTCTGCACAGGTGAAAATACATTTACCTCAGCTAGATCAGTGCTTGAGGTGTCTCCACCTATCTGACCAACCAGTTAATAATTATTTGATCACTTGGATGCACACACAGACTGTGTATAGAGGATAGAGCCTTCAGTCTACCATGATCAGGCCTTCATGAAAAATGAAGAAGAAAATAGAAAGTGACTTCATGGCAAAGATAATCTGTCCTGATGCTATTTCCGACACAAGATATAAAATGTTTTACCTTAATAAATACACACTGTATAAAGCAGGGGCAATTTTTTAGCACCACAGTACAACTTACATCTGAACAATCTATAAATTGTCCATAAAATCTGATATATTTGGTGTGAAAGTGAGATTTTTCTTTTTACACATTTATTAGAAGTCTAAATGTTGACTTGTTTTAGCCAAGACTGACAAGCACAGAAAGGGAGAAGAATTAGCTGGACACAAACTCTTGACCTCCCAATTATTAAGACATTGCCTTTATTAAAAAAGCTCCACAGTCACATACTTTAAGACTTTTCATGCATTCGAGTCATGGTTTAACAGTCATTCCTATTAGATCGATGACTAATATTTAAACTAATGGGCTCCAGAGTAGCACAGTAGTTAGCTTAGTTGCGTTACAGCAAAGTTTAAATCCCAGCCTGAACTCTTTTTGCACTGTCTTTGCATGTTCTTCCAGTGCATGGGTTGGTATGCTCCAGGTACTCCAACTTTCTCATACAATCCAAAAGCCTTTCTAAATTCTCCTTAGGTATGTGCATGAATGCTTGTCACGTGTTTCTTTGTGTTGACCTGTGTTTGACTGCAGACTAACTTCGCCTTTAGCAGAGTTAATGGATAATGCACAATCTACCAGCTGTGACACTTAGTGTTGTAGCTTATTGCTGCAATAATCTGTTCACACAACACTTACTGTACATCTTAAACAGAGAATGATGATACTGTACTGAACTTCTAATAAACATGTAGGTACTCACAGTGGTCCATGCTCAGCTTTATCTAAGCTAAAACAGTGAAATGAAGCTCTGGTCCTATGACTCTGACCTCCAAGTAAAAACAAGTCAAGAGTATAATGCCGCATTCACACTGCACACTTTGTCGGCATCAAAAAACTCTCACAAAGTGACTAGTTTGAAGCTTATAAATTTTTAAGCCTGAAGCTTGCAAAGCCCACCACTTGCTGAGCAGAAAAAGATCACGTTGGCGGGCCTTCCTCTGTTGCGGGATGTTTTAAACAATGGCGGATCATATTGAGAGAGTGGCTTGGCTTTATTTGCTAAATAAAGCTAGACAACTTCAACGTCAGGGGCATCAGCGCCGATTGTGGATACATACCATTCTTGAGAGGCGTTCTGAGTTTGGAGAGTTCAACCATTTTCTCCATGAGCTGTGTATGAATGAAGTTCGCTTTCAGCGTTAACTTTAAATGATTTAATTGGTTGGCTCAGGGGACAATGCGGAAAGTTCAGCTAGCTCTACATCTGTGTTGTTAGCTTTTGCCACTTTGAGGCTTTTAAAGCAGCGAAAGTTTCAAAAGTTGCCTCAGCCAAAGCACACAAAGTACCGCAGAGACTCTGATAGCCTCAACCATAGACTTAACATGTAATCTTGCCGTTCTGGGCGTTGACTCTTTGGGTGGTGTGAACGCGGCTTAAGCTGTTCATTCATCCATTCTTCCATCCATTGTCTTTAGTTTATGTTAGTTATGTATCAAAGGTATAAGTCTCAAAGGAAATTCAAATCTCTTGCTCCTTTTGGGGAATCTCAAGAATGTAACATATATATAGTCACTCCAGCAAGATCTGGCTCTGCCTCAGGATCTTTGCTCATGGGACAATCCCAGAAAACCTGCTGGCTCCTGATGAGATTCCAGAATAACTTCAACAGAATGCAGAGAATCATTGGACAAAACTTTTTCGCAGTCTTGATAAGACACAAAATTGGTTCTTAAATCCCTGGTGTTACATCATTAAAGCAATTCTTGCATTGATTTCGTCTTGAGTGCTTTAGATTGTGTTTCCATGCCCTCATTTGTTTCATGGTTCCTAACACAAAACATTACAAATGTGCCAACTCTCCCCTTGAATGAGAGTGGGGCTCACTACTGGATCCGTTCTTGCTTTCGCAGGGTATCAGCATGCTCTGCCATTTCTACAGCAAGCTATTAGCAGTTTGTTGCAAAGCACATTTCTCTAATCGTGTCATGTCAATAGATTAAATGGGACCTGCATCTAAATCTAGTGACATCTACAGAGATTCAGGCATCTGTTAAAATGTGGGTTAGATCAGTAGTTGTCTTCTAAAGTCTTAATGTGCTAAACTTTAATGTCCAACCTTAACTAAACATCCCACAAAACTTTCTGACTTCTTGGTGGTTATCTTAGTTGTTTGACATGATTTACACTCTATGGCTTCATAGAAGATGATCCTCTGGTGAAAACTGCTAGACACTTCACTGAGTCAGAAATTAGAGGGTCTTTTACTCCACTTGTCCAATTTAATCACAATTGTTACTCATCTTTAATTCAATGCCAGGAAGTCATGAGTCACTTTGAGCACCACAGCGACAGTGACACCTTGACACCTGGTTCTCCCTGTGCCTGGCAGATAAATAAAAGTATTTTTTTCCCCCGTCGGTGTCTGATCCACTCTGAACTAAAGCCACCAAGAGCCATTCAGGGAGCAGCGAGAATGGAGATTACCAACAAAATCTCCTGTATCCATACTATACAACCCCCAGCTGCACAGGCACTTACAAATTGGTATTTGGAAGACATGCTTTGGAATATAATTAGCTTTACTTCAAGGATTACACCGCCTGCTACAAAGCAGGAACTGCATTTTTTTCAAGACATGAGGGTTGAGGATGGCAGCCAGTAATACCACAATGTCAAACTTTGTACTATTTCACATTACGGAAAGAGAAGTTAGACTAATTAGGAAACTACTGGGTTATAGTTAATCATTGAAGTTGTTTCCAAAAAGGGCTTAACCTGCTTTTTGATTTTTTTTTCTGTTCATGGATGTGACTATATTTGGAATAAAAAAACCAAAGCAAGTTAGAAAAAAGTTCCTAATTTATGGACCATGTGCGGTACTTGTGAAACAGTGACATTTTTTTTATATTGTCAAAATAACAATCGAGATACCATACTTTAGCTATACAAATGCAGGCATGATAGGAAAATTATCCATCCAGCCATTTTCCATACCAACTTAATTCTTCAGAGTCACAGGGGGACTGGTGGTTCTCCAGCAGGAAGATACACCCATAACAGGTCACCCTGACCTTCAAAGGGCAGCAAAGAGACAAACAAGACAACTCACACAAACACTCATATTAAAAGCTAATTTAGACTAATTAACCTAACATCCATGTTTTTGCACTATGGGTAGATGTTGGTGTATCTAGAGAGAACATATGCATATGCATGGAGAACATACAAACTCTATGCAGTAAGGTTCTAGATAGGATATGAACCCAAGACCCTCTTGATGCAAAGCAACAGTGCTACCAACTGCACCACTATCATGTAAAAATCCAAGTTTTCAAAAAGGTTAGCACTTCCTTTTTAATAATATCGAGATTGCTGATATAGCCTACCACAGATCTTTTATTTTTTTGAAAATTAAAACTTTAAAAGCCTTTAAAAAAATGTAAGTTTCTCTCAACAAAACTCTTTCTGGGTGTAAAGGCCGGTTCACACGGTGCGTTTTTCGGCCATCTTAAAGGACGCTTTCATGCCACGCTGTGCAAGCTCCGCCGAGCTCTAGAGGTGCTTCACACTGAACTGCCCAAGATTTCAGTGGGTGATACTGCACAAAGTCTCACTCTCACTCCCGGGGTGCATTTTCATTGTTCAATGGCAGACTGGGGTCGTAGAATTTCTGACAATGCCTGAAGACTGCCGAGGGCTGGTTCTGGTCGTACAATCTCTAAATAAGCAGTAGCTAGGCCGTACAGTGTGACGTACGGCCATAGAGCTGCGAAATACACCCAAGCACACTGTTTTTCATCACAACTCTTTTCACAATGAAAGAAAAGGTCTAGGATGGCCAAAATTAGACAGTGTGATCCCACCTTAAAAGGGAGTTAGGACGGCAGATTAAAAATCTAGTTTTGCAAAACACCTGTTATATAGATAAGACAAGAAATACTTTATTGATCCCACCCAAGAGTGACCTGCATAAACATGTTTCACAGTTGAAAAAAATTAAATTAAATCTTATGGGCCCGGAAGGAAGTTTCTTTAATTCGGGGGGGTTGCCAGTGAGAAAATATAAATGTTTTAATGTTTCGTTTCAGACTCCCAAAGAGGATGATGTTGATATATTGTATTGGTGGAAAGAGCATGAGGGAAAATTTCCCAACGTTGTGCTGATGGCGGAATATTCTCGCTATCTAGGCATCCAGCGCTACCAGAGAGACTTTTCTGTGGCTGGATTTGCGATTCAGGAATGGAGAACACAGTTAAAGCCAGGGAGTGTGGACAATATTTTGTTTCTGCACAGCAATCCCTGCATCAAATAAATTTCAGATATGCAATATTCCAGAGGAAAAAAAGACAATCATTTTAGGCTACTATAATCACATTAAATCAGGGATTGCATTATTCTCCATCTTTGACTGCTTTTTAAAACTATGATGAAAAAATCTGAAGACACCTTCAATATTATTTAATTTTTATTCATTTTAGTTAATATACAGCCTAAACAAGCTGAACAAAGAATCTCCATTGTGCCATCACACATGGAGCAGATGAATACATGTAGTAAATATTAACATTTTAGCTGCTGTTGTTTTAACGCACAGTCTCACAACTTTATTATGTTCCATGGATGTGAATTGCGCACCTGCTTGTGCGTAATGGAGGCTGAATCTGCTCTGGTCAAACATTGCAGACTGGAATAACAAGAGCCACTTCTTTCTGAAGGAGGACTTTTCTGATTGCTTCAGCTGGAGGAAATCCACAGCATGCGCTCCTTCTGGATCAGTGGGTAAGATGCACCGGTCTGTGTCCGCTGCAGCTAAGCGCTCCAAAGCCTCCATAATTGTTGCTCTCAGTGGATAGCGTGATGCCATGGGTACAGTGTCCAAGTCTGAGATGATGCTCAGATGCTCTCATTGGAATCTTTTTTTGATTGATTCAGTTTCCTAAACTTCATGCGTGAAGTTGAAAATGACTGCGTGTCTGGATCAAATGGTCAGAGGTGTAAACTGTGAATGTTAAAATGATGGATGGTTTTCAGATTTTTCGGTTACAGTTTTAAAAAAATGATCAAAGACGGAAATTAACACAACCCTTGAATGTAAATTATATTACAATTAATTATGTCCCTTTTATTTATTTGAAATATTGCACAGCTGACATTAATCTGATGTGGAGATTGCTGTGCAGAAACAAAATATTGTCCACAGTCCCTGGGTTCAACTGTTCTATGTTCCTGAAATGCCAATTCAGCTGCAGAAAAGTCTTTCTCAGTGACAGCGCTGGATACCTATATAGTCAGAACATTCCGCTGTCAGTCCAAAGTTGGGGGAAAATTATTTTTGGGAGTCTTAAAGAAACAAAAATATTACATAAATACTTTTTCCACCTGCAGTAAAGAAACTTCCACCAGAACAGTAAAATAAAATTGATGTACTTTTCCATCGTGACATTGCAGGATTCTGCCCTGAAGGTGTTTGCAGCAGACTGCGAGTCTTTTAAAACCTTGACATATCCACTTTGAAGAATGCTGCAGCATCTGCACAGAGATAAAACATGATTCTATAGGTGTTTTCAAAAGACACACTGTGGCGGCATACTAGGGTAAAATTCCCGCATTTGTGCCGGCATGCTTGATAGTATTATTACTGCACTATTGCCGCAACATTGGACTTATGAATGAGGATCATGCATTGCCGCAAGAGAGGGTGATATCATGATGATGTGTGGAATGTTTGCTGAGCCCCGGCTGGCAACAGTATTTAAAAGGCAATTAAATATGGGGAGTTCATATAGCATTTGTAAACTGTTTCAGCTGAGATGGCAAACTGGAGTGATGCAGAGGTCCGGGAGCTTCTGGCCTTTATAGCTGCAGACCAGATCATCAGACAGTTCACAGGACTGTGAAGGACAGCCACTTTTTGGAGTGAATACTTTGGAGTGAAACTTGATAAAAAACAAGTTACATCCAAGCTATTTTCTCTGTTTATCATGGACTCTTCCATCTCACGGTTAACAAGCATGTCGACTGCACCACCCCTACACCCCACTTCATCCCGTCAAACACCTGATCACGCTACATTTCCACCACAGGCTAAGCACTTCTGAATCACCAAAAGGCTCACTGATGCCGGCATTGTTTTTTGAAACAGCCTTATTAGAAAGTGGAATGGAGTGATTCAAATAATAGTCCGTTCAGATACTGATTTCAGTATGTGCCAGGTAGCACAAGTGGATATTAGATTTATGCTGGTAAGAAATTCAGCATCAGGTTTTTAAAAGTGGTCGGGACAAAACTGTCAATCATATATTTTGCCGGGGACATGTCCCCAGCATCCCTGACGGAAATAACACCTATGTCGCCAGGCCAATCAGTGGCTACCACTACGTAGGTAGGAGTGAGGGTGACATCACTTTACCGGACCAATCAGTCCATAGGTGGACGTGTTGGGTCACTTCGGACTGAGCCAGTGGTAGTCCGAGCCGGACCTAGTAGAAAAGGGGCAAAAGTGTGGAAAAAGACTCTAATTAGGTTTGTGGGAAGGACACATTTGAATAAGGAAATGCTCCACAGGTATACTGTTTAATGGCTGAAAGCTGGTAGCGTGGATTGCTGTCTGTTTCATCGCAAATCAGCAATCGATCTGCAGTTCACCATGATTTCAAGCCATCATATTTCATTTTTGATATTTTTTAAATCCCAAGTGAATGGTTAGGTTTCTCAAATCAAATATTTGGTTTGGTTTTAAAAAAATGAGTGGAATGCGAATTCTGTTTTTCGACGATGAAAAGAAGAACTTACAAAAATATCTAAAATCAGGTTTCTTTAATGTTAGGCTGATGGTCATCGCTATGCGGTGAAGTTGTCAACATTTGATGATAAATTTAAGTCAAGCTTTAAGAATTTAATAAAGAAAAAAAAAATAACTTAGCAGCATGCATTTGTTCCCTAGTTTCCCTAATAAAACAAAGCGGAAGCACCATTATATAAAAAGCAGGTGAATTTTTTGTGATATGTTGTGAAGTTAGTTTAAAATGTGCTTGATCAGACAAGGATTAAACTGTTGTCTCATACTTTGTCCATTCATAACAATATCACAATAGTCTAGCATTCCTAAAATGGAGATTTATGTCCTTATGACAGATAAAAAAAGCAAGAAAGTAACTCATTGCAGTGGATAATGTTCTATTGGAACTCGCACAAACTTCTGGGAAACTGTGTTGTGTAATCATAGCGGAAATGATTTGATTTTGTCATGCCAACAACAGTGGTTGGTGAGAAGTTAACAGGATTTCTTGCATCGTCAACTGGATTTTTGTACGCAGCTAAACATTTTGAAAAGCTGATGAACAAATGTTACTTTGGTAAATGTTTCTTTAAAAAAAACAAACTAGAAATATATAACCAGAAATTAATTTCCATTAAATAACACATACACACCTACGCTGAAAAGGAAGCCATGACATGATCCGACAGCAGGTATTTTGATTCCAATAGAAGTCAATAAAATTATGTTAAATGAAAGCACTGAGATGAGCGTTTATACAGTAAACTAAAGGTCAAGGCCACCTACAATTTTTGTTATTCAATGTATTTCAAACATGTTGCTGCAGATAGAAAAGATACAACAGTTTATTAATCTGGTGAAGAATAAATCAAGTTATTTAAATGTCCAGGAAGTGGCCTTCTACTTGCACAACAACATACCTTGAAATGAAGTGGTATTAAGAGAACTGCTTGTATCGTGTGTTCTTTCTGCGTGGTTGATCTAATCATCAAGAAATCTTTTAAAAGATTCCCTGTTATTTCTACTTTCTCTGCAGTGGTTTGTTTACCTCTGTAACTCTTACTGTCCAAAGAAGCTTACAGCTTGTATTTAATTCTTACGAATTAGATTTCTGAGTTAGGATCTCCTCTTTAAATTTAGAAGTAGAATTAGTTGTAATGTGAGATGCATTTTACTCCACACACAGGACATAAGATGGAAATGCACACTTATTCATTCTACACGCATGTTGACGTGTGACGTCAACGCGCCCAAACAACGGGATGATTGTCTGCTGGCATACACAGAATCAAATATGCCCAGCTATGTACACAGTGCCCTCCACCACACATTGGAAGGAGACTATTTCTTCCCGCGGTTCATCCGAAAAAAGCACTTGAGCACTGACATCTGTTAAACAGCAGCTGCCCTGTGCTGGAGCTCTGGGAGTATGACCCAGACCGGGGAAAAGTGGACATGTCTGGGGAAAAGAGGACGTAGCTGCTAAGATAATAGACAACAACAAAGACGCATGGTTTCGCAACTAAAGTGTAAAATGTTTGCTGGAGTTTGTGAATTTCCCGCTGCATGGCTCACACATTAGCTTCAGTTATACGGTTTCCGCTGGTTTGTCCCCTAAACACTTTTGAATCGCTATCAATTTGCCACACAATTATTGGATTGAATAGTGAATTGACACACCACTAACGTAAGATCATTTGGAGTTGTAAAAGGACCTTAGTTATACCTGTGTGTTTCTGTGAATGGTTGTTTCAATGCCACAGAAAGACATGACAAAAGTGGACATGTCCTGGGAAACGAGGACATTTGGTCACCTAAATTAGATTGTGATCAAGATATTTTTTAATTATCGGTAACAAATCAGAAACCTGTTGTCTGCTGTCTCTTTGCAGCATTACCAACAAGCTGTGTAGCTACAATTTGCACGATTTTGTTGATAGCAATTATTTCCTTCTGCTCCTCTGAATAAATTTGGCCAAATTAAAAGTTGAATTTAAAAAAAAACATTCATCACTGTCACATTATGCTGTGGCCAGGGCAGGATTTGGGAGAATGTGGGCCCCGGGGCTAGAGCCAATTTTGGTGCCCTACCCACACAAATTCCTTTTAAGCATGGAAAGTAAAGTAAATTGATAAATAGACCCACACTTTTTAAAACATGCTATAGCAGATGGTTCCAGGTTGTTTTTCCAAAAATGTACCCTTAACAGCAAAGGACAAATTGACCTGTCACCTTTCTTGAACTGCATTTATTCAAGAAAAATAACAGAAAAACCCTCCATATGATTTCAAAACTAACCCAGGTATGCTCTTAAATATTGCTGTCGTAAAATTTGACTTGCCTTTGGTTTGGTCAGAGGTACAGCTATAACTATAACTCCATGATTCTCAAATACTTGATTATTGTAGTTTATATTCATAAAAATCCAACAATATTAAAACACCTCACCTGATATGCACAATGATAAGAACAATATTTGCAAAACATGCCTTTACTGAAAAAAAAATGGAGGGTGGGGGGTGGGGGGTCTCAAAACCCCAAATATAAGGTCAGGCCAGACTGCGTCAAAATAGAAATTTATTTTAAGGCTTTTTTGCACGTTTAATAATTTTGTCCATGTCTTAATATGTATTTTTCACATTTTATTTATGAGGATAAGGAAAATGTCAAACAGTTGCTCTTATTTACCAGTACTGGCAGCTTCCTCAGCTGGACACAGAACTGCTGGAATAAAACCGTACATATGAAGCTGTAAAAGAGGAAATTATGTGAGATTCAACATGCAGCTGTTCTACAGTTTCTGATCTTTTGGGCTTCTTACTTTTCTTTATGTGACTTTTACTTGTGTCACATAACAGTAAGATCACTCCTGACTGCATGTGATTAAAGTCTGAGCTGATAAGGATTGGCTGATTTTCCTAGGCCGGTGAATTTCCCTTCATTCCGCTTTATATCTGAGAAAAGAATATGATCTTTCATATTTTATGGCTCAAAAACTACAGATGTTTCTCAGTTACTCAGAGTTGTAAATTTAGGATTGCAAGATGATTCCAAAGACAAATTGAGCCGTCCCAAGTTGTACAGTTGTATAAATATAGATGAAGTGGGTTTTTTTTATTTCATTTTCTTATTTTTATCGAAAGACATATAATTTGCTTTTCAAGCTCAAACTTCAAATTTAACCTCGGAGCTGGGATCAGGGCTCAAATTTTCCCTTCCTATTTTCAGACATAACAGACAATAACCTACAAACAGACAGTCAAAGAAAAACTTGCTGCCGTGCAGAGGTCATGAGGGAAGCCTGCCGACAATGAGGGAGTAACGGGGTAGGTCATGTGCGTTCTGTACATCTGCCATGACACCAGCTGACCTCCAGCTCTAGCTAAGGACTTGGAGAATAAGGATCCAAGAGATGAAAGACGCGGCGGATGTAAAACCCGGGCTTTTGGACATTCTGAACAAGATTATCTTTGCCCTTCTCTCCGTGCCCTCCTCTCTGCACCATACTTCAAATGCTCCTGCAGGAGACTGTGGATTGTGCTTCACTTGTTAACTTTACTGCTGCTACTCCTTCAGAGGGGTCAAAAACTCAGAGAATAGGTGCCAGCGGTTCAGCCTGCTTGTGAATAAACGGGACTGACACTGGGAGGTTTCGAATTTTCATACCAGGTCACAGTCAAGCAGCCCAATGCGGGAGTTAAATGCCATGTTTTGGTGTCAGGCCTGTCGACTCTTAGAGCAAGGACTTCCTTACACACTCATAGGTCACACAGCGAAGATGAAATATTAGTCCCTAAAGAAACTGTCCCTTCAACAGACCATAATACTTTAGGGCGACGAGTCACAGTTTTGTCATTAGTTAGTTATTTAACTGAGATATGAAGCATAGCCAGTGTGTAGCAACACTGGAGCTTATTTGTACCACTGACTCTGGACCTGTAATTAAAACAAGCTATATTAAAGATCTGATGTATTAGCTTGTATTAAAATTGTTTTAAAAAAATAGCTCGGCATATATTCAGTGCTGTAAAAAAAAAGTTTAAAAAAGAGGAATATCCAAGGGATGTCTTCTGTTTTTTCTTTTTATGACAAAAAAGTTTAGGCATGACAGCCTAAACTTTTCAGATAATCATAAAATATAGAATATCACACACAGATAACCTGAATAAATATGAAAAGCCAGTTTTCATATCATGATTTTATCCATTAAGTGAAAAAAGTTATACATACCAACCTTGTCAGGTGTGAAAAAGTAATCGCCCCTAAACTTAATAAGTGGTTGTGCTATTTTACTTTACTGCCATCAAACATTTACAATAAGGGGCAATGAGTCTTTTACCTTACTAAGAAGGGATATCAGTCAACTCTTTTTTACAGAATTATTTTAATTCCCACATAGAGGAAGGGTTTGCAGCATGAAAGGCCTTGCCACGGGATCTCTCATGGTAAGATCCTGACTATGCCACTCCAATTAATTTTTTTTTTGTCATTTAGAGGTGTATTTTCTGGTTTGCTTTAGATCTAGGCCCAAAACTAATGGCTAGACATTCTTCTTCAGGGTTTTCTGCTACAAAGCAGAAGTCATGGTTCCATCAATACAGCAAGTCGTCCAGATGACTGGAGAACCAAGGCAGCCCCAGACCATCATACAGTGTGATGTTCTTTTGCTAAAATGCTAAAGTAAGTTATAGGCTAAATGTAAAAAGGTACACACCTTCCAAAAGTTGAAATTCTCACGAGTGTACAGAATAGTTTCTCTAAAGTGTTGGAGATTATCAAGATCATTTTTTAGAAAAAGAAAGACAGGCCTTTCTCTCATTTGTGGTCAGCAGTTTTTAAGCATTAGAACTCACCATAGATGCCCTTTTTGCCCAATCTCTCTCTCTTATTGTTAAATAATCAACTCTGACCTTAACTGAACCAATGAAGCTTGCAGTGCTACTTAGATTTTGTCCTGTTTTTTCGGGACCTCCTGGCAAGTGTCGCGTAGTCAGCGGAGAGTCATCATGACAAGTAAAACAGATATTAACAATGAAAAGAGAAAATCAGTTTGTCCACTGGACTGTTCATTTAAACATTATTGTTGTGATCCCCGGGTGTTTGTCTTTTGTTAGTGATTTTCCTTATTTAGTTCTATTTTCATGTTTAGCTATTCTTAGTCTCTCTTGTGATTTCTGTACTTTCTGGTTTCCCCGTAGTCTTGTCTTAGTTTCTTAAGATCCTTCTAGTTTCCCAGTTTTCTGTCTCCCAGCCATTTCACCTCCTGTCCCAGCTAATCACTTCCACCTGCTCACTCCCCCTCAGCTGCAACCGCTTCCCTTAATTGGTCCTGCTCCTTCTCTGCTTCACTCTTCATTCTCCTCCCTCAGTATAAATATGGCCCTCTTTCAGTCACAACTCGCTGGTTCGTCCGTCTTTTTTCCCCGCCTGATTCCTGCCTTCCTTGTTGCCCGTCTGGTTCCTGTGTTTGCCTGTTGCTGCCTGTACCCTCCAGAGTTTCTGTAAGTTCCCTGTGTTTTTTTTCATTAAATCATTTTTGTATTTACTCTGCTGCTTTTGGGTCCAGTGTAAACTGCAAAACATGACAATTATATGGTCAAAATCACTGCGATGGACTGGTGATCTATCCAGGGTGTACCCCGCCTCTCACCTCATGACTGCTGGAGATAGGCACCAGCCCCCCTGCAACCCTGCATTAGCATGGACGGGTACAGATGATGGATGGATGGTCAAAATCACTGAATGTACACATTGCTTGTTCAACTACATTGAAGAAGTGCAAGATGAGCAGTGATGAGCTGTGACTCACTTCTGGTGGTGCTGTGTCACAAACTGTACACATGTACCACATATGTAGACGTTCCAGTCTGCCTAATATATTTAATGAATGTGTCTGACATATTTTTTCTTTCTCGTTGGGACAATGAAATGAAAATTCATTGGATGAGGCAGAATGTGCAGTTCCTCACTGATAGAGGGCAGGGCTGAGCCCCATAGGCACAGTAGGCAACATACGCTCTTCCCAGAATACAGCGCGGTATTTTTGAAAAGATGGCGGATCAGGAGTCAGCAGCAGCTTCTTGGGAGCGAATTTCCAATTAAAATGTAAGTCAAGTAATTGTACCAATCGGAAAATGTTTTTTAGATCCAATGCAGTTATCTGCTTAGGTGTTAGGGTTAGCTACGCTATGTAGTAGCATAGTAGCAGGCGGGACGTAAACAGAGTGCGTAAGCAAAAAACGGGGTCTAGGCAGCCATGGTCACATGATGTAAGTCTGTTCCATTTAACCGTTTTCTTTGACCAACGAAGGACAGTGTCCTCGTAAGCAAGACAATGCCTTGGTAGGCAAGGTGAGGAAAGGCGTCAAAATAGAACTGATCCAGGACTTCTTCCCTCCCTGGCGATCATCTCCATGAAAGCAGTCAGAATTTTAAAAATGAAGGCAAACGAGGAGGATTTACAACAAAGTGACGGAGATACTAGTAGAGATGGATAGACACATGGACTTTATAAACAAAAAAAAAGGTAAGATCGTACAGAGTTTTCAATTTTAACAAACGAGAGATTGGCAAAAAAAACGTTTAAATAAAAAGAAAATGTAATTTGTCCGTATAGAACAGTGATCCTCACTATTTTTTTCACAAGAGCCACATTGGCTGTACAAAATCAAAAGGCGAGCCACTTTTACGACAACATACTAAGTCATCTTTGCAAATGTGCATTTCTACATATAAATTGGACATCCCACAAAAAGACTTGGAGCTGCAAGTTGAGTGTTCAGGTGACAGGTAATGTCAGTCAGGAGGGCCAGCTGTATGATCCAGTTTGGGTCTTTCAGCTCTGGGTCGTGTTTCCCCTTGGTGTCCAAGAAAATTTTGATTTCAGGAAGGAGGCTCAGGAACTGCTCCAGCACCCTTCCACGGGACAACCATCTTACTTCACCGTGCAACACTAAATCGCTGTACTCTGTGTCATAGTCCTGGATTAACTCTCTGAACTCTGTGGTGTAGTGCTCTTGAAACAATGTGATTGACCACATACACAACCCTTTGCGTCACATTTTGGAATTCACTGTTCCTGAGCTTTGATACCAGTGCCTCCTGATGGATGATGCAGTGGAAGCTGATGAAATTGGGGATTTCATCCCTTTTTTTCATGAGGCCAACAAGACCCTTCTCTTTGCCTCGCATGCTTGGAGCACCATCAGTACACATACTTGCAAGTTTGGACCAGCTGAGATGATTTTCCTCAAAAAATACTAAAAGTGCATTCAGAATATCCTCACCTCTTGTTTGGCCATGGTGTGGTAGTAAGCACAACATTTCCTCTTGAAAAGAGTTTTGTTTTGGGAACCTCACCCAAGTGCACAGCTGACCAACGTCTGTGACGTCTGTGCTTTCGTCCACTCCGATGCTGAAACAAGGTGCAGCGCGCAGGTCAGCCAACAACTGGTCACGTATGTCCTTTCCGATGTCTTCCATTCGCCTCATTATTGTTGAATCACACAGCTGTAACCCTTTTATTTGTTTGATGATGGCGTCCTTGTTGTCAAAGTCTGCGAACAGTATTTCTGCTGAAGCCAAAAACAGTCTTTTACTATTTCTGAGTCTGAGAAGAGTTCTTTAGCCCGCGCCAAAATCCGCGCTATTTCATAAGACGCCTCTGCTAAACGCTCTGCAGTGGAGGTTGTCCGGTGGATAAGATTTTGCTGCTCACAAAGTGAAGCAGTGAGCTGTGCTACTTTCTTCTTTCTTAGTTCCCTGCCAGACTGGTAACTTTCATTGAATTGTGGATGTGCCATTTTGAAATGGCGCTCCAAATTGCTTCATTTGAAACCGACACGGGTTTGTTTGCATATTAAGCACAGAGGGTTCTTCCCATGCACAACAAATAAGAATTCGTCTGTCCACTTGTCTTGAAATTTTCTGTGCTCATCTTGTATGTTTCGTATTTTTTGTTTCTTGCTGGGTAACGTTACACCTGTTGTTTGTCTGCTCGTCACCTCTCCGGTGTCTTTGTGCTGATTTTCGTTCGCGGCTTCCTCAGACTCATTTTCCTCATCCACTCCACTATTCGTTACAACACTATATGTCTGTCCGTCTGGTTTTTTAGTTCCTTTCTGTCCCTTTTTTTTTATTAAAAAACGGTCATTTTTTTGTTTTACGCTAGGTCAAGTCTGAAAAAATCTATTGGCTGTGTTACCACATAGTCTACAGTGTGTCCCATTCAGAAGTAGCCAATTTCATTCGCGCTTTCCGTGATTCAGCTGCGTGAAATGTGTTACACATTATCACCACGAGATGGCAGTCTAAGTCCGCTGTAGCATTGCCGGTAAACAGTGGAGCGGATTGCATTCAAAGGCAGGTGGCAGTGTGATACTGTGCTACCATGCGAGCCGCCAATTCTAGCTTGACAAGCCCCATGTGGCTCGCGAGCCGCGCAATGAGTAACTGTGGTATAGAACATTATCTTTTATTTTTATTGTTATATTATTACTGAACTGTGTGGAATATATTAAAGCATAATTAAAAGCTTTAAAAATAACAAAATGTTTTAATGAAGGTCAAAATTGAAAGACAGGCTTCTGTTTTGGGTTTTTTATATTTGTAAATCCGAATCCAGAGGAGTCAGAGCCCCACCAGTCACGGACCTCACCATACGTCACTTCCTCCTGGATGAATTATAATGTATTCTTGGAGTCATTTTGGTAGTCAGCCACTCCTGAGAAACGTTTCCCTTGCCCCACGTTTTCTCCATTTCACTGAAAAACCCTTAGGAATGGTTCTGTAATCCTTTCCAGACTCACAAATGTCAATAAGTTTGTTTTGCACCTTTTCTTGATTTCCTTAGCTCACAATGTGGAACAGATTTATTTGCCTATTTATGTTGTCAGACAACAGGTTCTGTTCAGGTATTTCCTTGATTCTCTTGGCTGGGAAGTAGCTGGTGGCTAGAGAGTATGGTAAATCACAGTTATTCATCATTTAACAAAATAGGTGGCAGTTATAATTTCAGTTACAACCAGGTTGGCTTGGATAGCTCTTCTCCTTCGATTAGGTAAACCATTGCTTAAAAACTACATTTTGCATTTCCTCTAGTTATCTTGGACTGGTATTTAAATCTCAACATTTAATTGTGACCAAATAGCAAAAAATCGAAGAAATGTGTAAGGGTGACAATTACCTTTTTACATAATCATGTCAAGAGGGGTTGAAATGAAATGATTGATTTAATAGCTAATATTAGGAAAAATCAACCTTCTTAAGATATTTTCTACTTTAAGTGTTCATCCATCCTCATAACTTTTGTATTTTCTTTACTAATTTGTTTATATGTATGAAAAACAAATGACTCAGCCATTACATTTGAACTTTTGTTTCCGACCAGCCCCTGAAAACTTAAGATAAACAATATTATTTGCTTTCCTTGAGACACCATCCAAAATTCCCCTCTACCTTTTGCAACCCTCAGTAGCAACCCAGCTGCATTTCCCTCACCCCCTTTTTTTGTCAAAGCAACATGAAACAAACCAGAGAGCAAGCAATTTTATTGTTCAGTGGTATCTTTAATTGTGATGATAAAGGATTATGTAGATTTCCATAAGCCTCCCTGACGAGACATATTTCAAAGTGAATAGGCCACAGAACAGGAATATGTGTCAGTGGTGGAGGCTTAGTGGAACGTCTTCTCAATAATAGGGTAATCCTGGAGTCTAGGGATCCCTCATTTAGCCTCTCAGCCGAAGGATGATGCGCACTGGTCTCCAGTTATAGCTCATGGTGTCTTACAAGACAAAGAAAAAGACTTAGGCTGTGTCTAAATGTCATAAAGACATTGCTTTTATCTTAATTACTCTGTCCACTATTAAAGAGTAATATAACCAACAGCAGCCAAGCACCGTCTCTGATGTGCACAAACATATAAGTCATCCGCACAATACATGGTTGAACCCAGATGTTCACATACACTGTATAAAAAGATACATATTCTTTTATTAAATCTGACTAAACGTTTCCTGCTTTATGTCAGTTAGGAAAACAAAAATTATTTCTATTAGCTAATTGTCAAAGTAATTTTTTTAAGAATATTTTATTACCTGCTTTAAAATCAGAAACTTGCATAAATAAGATAATACGCCTTTAAACAATGTGTGAATGATAACTGAAGTTGAAGTGTCTGGCCCTAACGCCTGGTGTTAGATTTTGTTGGGTAGGTCTGCAAGCCTGGGAACACTGTACCAACTCTGAAGTATGGAGGTGGCAGCATCATGCTGTGTCTGTGTTTTGCTGCTGGAGGAATTGGCGTGCTTCATAAAAGCGATAGCATCACGTGTGTCTTTTCATGCAAAGTATGCAAATATCTGGTCTTAGCTGTGTTTGAACTTGTGTTTAACAAGCAAGCGCTCCTAAGAGGTGGTTTTGTAGCTGTAGAGGCCTAGCTCTAGATATTGATCAAACATTTACACCTCGCCAATATTTCACCAGAACAAGCAAGGATTCACATATATTTAGAATCAGAAAAAAGGTTTATTCACATAAACAAGGAATTTCACTATGGTTCCACACTGCTGTCAGTGTACAGACATTTCAAATATAAATATATAAAATAAATTGTTTTTGTCCCCTTGTGAATATGAATATAAACATTGTTTTTAACAAAATAAGATGACATGGTTGAATTTCTGAAAATATGCATTGTATAGATCGGGGCACTGAGTGTTCGTCAGAGGGCCAGCCTGGGGAAAGAAACCGTCTCTCTGGCAGCTTGTTTTTGCAAACAGCGCTCTGTAGCGTCAACCTGAATGTAAAAGTCTAAATAGTTTGTGTCCAGGATGTGTGTGGTCTGCAGAGATGATAGCCGACGTTTCCTCACCCTAGACCTGTACAGGTCCTGGATGGAGGGAAGGTCAAACCTGATGATCCTCTCTGCAGACTTGATTCTTCTTTGCAGTTCAGAACTGTGTGGATTTATGGATTTATGGTATGTTCACCCGATGTCCACTGTCATCTCTGGTGATTCTGACCACACCAGTGGACCAGTCAATCCGCCTCCTGTCTGTTTGCAGACTCGTCATTGGCCTAGATCAGACCAATGACAGTGGTGTCTTATGTGAGCTTCTGGAGTTTCACTTCAATCTATCAGTTCCTTGTGTTATCCATAATGCTTCCAAATTCATGCCTTTATTCTAACATTCAGATGCCTTCTTAACAATGCCCCTATGTTCCTTTCAAGCCATGGTCTATATAGCTTCATATTTATTATATGAATTAATAAGCTCTGATTATAAGGTTGTAAGCCATAAACTGATGTTTCAGTGGGGTTCTATTCAGTGATTATGAGCAGACAAGATCTTACTTGCTATAAATACTGTCACTCTGTGTTGCATCTTCTCTTTGATGAAAAAGAGAATAGTTTTGGTTGATCAGAGTGGCGTCATGACAAAAACAGATTTCCACAGTCTGTGACACCTGATTCACATCGGGTGCGGTCCGGATGTGGTGCGGACTCTGTACGGCTTCTGTAAAGTTGAAAAAACATTGAGTCCAATCAGATCATTCTAACTGGCTGGGGTGTGGCTGCAGAGCTCAGTTAACAGTCCACATGGTCTGTTTTTCTTCCGAATGAGGTTATAGAAATTACATGAACCAGACAGGAAGTGAGATGTGAGCCAGGAAGGTGGAACTGGTACATTTCAAAATAAAACCTGTGTTGCATTTCCCCCCGGCTTTTTCTTTTATTATCAATGACAGGGACACCAATTCAGTGTATGATAGTTCATGTTACTTTTAAAGTATATCTTTTAAGGTATTATGTCGAATTTTGTCAGTGTTTTGCAAACTATTGCTAAACATTCATTGCTTTCACTCTGTGCTTTCCGGAGCGTTCCTACACAAACTGCAGTCAGCATAGACATACATTAGCCTATGGGCACTGATGAGCCGTGGGCCGCCATCTTAGACCGGTATCCCCCCGCTCCACTTTGTAATCTGTTTGGCAGACGCAATGAAGCGACAGCGCATTTATTAAATCATAACTCTCTTTTTCTTTTCAGATTTCCTGTCTCTAACAAAAAATTGCATTTCTGTTGGTGACCCAAAGCTGCTGAAATAATTAGTAAGCTTGTTTGCAAACTATTCAACGGTCGGATGGGTGGATATAAGAGACATTTTATGCAAGTAAAATTGTTTTATTTCTACAGTAGCATTCTTGTGTCAGTTGTAATTTAAGTCAGTGGTTTAAAAATATACAGTTGATAAAGTTTCAGCCTTCTTACCATACCTTTTGTTTGGTTTTTGTTTTTTAAAATTTGTATTTCATTTTTTACTAAGTGTTCATTGAATTACAAACCATGGCACAGTACCGCAAACTGATCACAATTAACATTTCAAGCAGACAAGTGCAAATGAAACAAAACAGCTGAGTGAAAAAGACAAAAAAGATACACAAATACTAATAAAATCAAATATAAAATAAGAAATTTAAAATAAATAGGTTAGAAAAGCTCAAAGAAATGTGCTAGGGGTAAAATGTAGCTTATATTTTTCAACAGTATCATCCAAAGTTATAGCCTTGGATCCTTTCGTGAATTTCAACAAACGAAAATAAGAAACCAAGTCTCTATGTAAGGAAAAGAAAGTAAGGTGATTTTTTTTTGAAATACGGCTTTTGTGTATAACATATTTACCATAGATTATTATAACATTTAACATGAGATCAATATCTTTATTTTCTGTAAAGCAACCAACAAAAATAGTTTCTTTAGAGAAAACAGGTAGGTTATGAATCTTTGTAACCAAAACTGTAGCTTATCCCAGATTACCTTAACAAACTTCTATTCATAAAATAGATGCTCAGTGGTTTCTATATCTTCATTACAGAAGGAGCAGAAGGCCCGGATGGCGTCCCCTTGCTGGACGGCCCGGATGGCGTCCTCTGACTGGACGGCGGTCGGGCGGATGGCCCGGATGGCGTCCTCTGGCTGGACGGATGTCCGGAGGACGGCCTGGTGATCCTCCCTTGAGGACCTGGAGATCGGGCGGACGGCCCGGATGGCGTCCTCTGGCTGGACGGCGGTCCAGAGGACGGCCTGGTGTTCCTCCCTTGAGGACCTGGAGAGCCGACGGACAGCCCTTAGGTCCCCTTCTGAGGGTCAGGCAGCGGCTGAGGAGCTTGGCTGGTCGGCAGCGACGAAGATGCCTGGCCGGTAGAGGTCGGCCGAGATGAAGAGAGTCTGGAGGCTCGGACGCCGGCTGAGACGAAGAGTCTGGAGGCTCGACCGACACCGGTCGGCGGTGAAGAGGCTCCAGCGACGGGGACAGGTCCTCCTTGACCCTCCCTGGGAGCTCTAGCGACGGGGACGAGTCCTCCTTGACCCTCCCTGGGAGCTCTAACGACGGGTCCTCCTTGACCCTCCCTGGGAGCTCCAGCAACCCATGGGGGAATGTCGGTCGCTGGAGAGCTGCCGCTGTGACTGCTAGAAACACAGAAGCCACAATAACGGCAGGTTCTGGGACTGGAACGGGCTCACAGACTGAGACTGGAACGGGCTCACAGACTGAGACTGGAACGGGCTCACAGACTGAGACTGGAACGGGCTCACAGACTGAGACTGGAACGGGCTCACAGACTGGAACTGGAACGGGCTCACAGGCCGGCTGTCTGGCTGACGCTGACTTCGTGACCGAGCTGGTTGAAGCTGAAGCCAGCGGACAGGTCAGAGCTGGAACCGAAGGGCTGACAAGAGCTGAGGGACTGGGAGGAACCGGGGGCGCCGATCGCAGCAGGGGAAACCGGGGACGAGCAGACAGCTCGGGCTTCCTCCTCGGAAGCAGTTCTGCCTCGACGGCTGGCTGGAGGAGCTGGTCTCAATGGGCTGGAAGCAGCTGGCGGTGCCACGTCAGCTGCTTCCTCCTCCTCAAAGGCCGTCACCCTGCGGCAGTACCGTCGTCGGTGACGAGGCTGAGGAGGAGTTTGGTACCTCCACGGACCCACGCCAGGAGGAGTGTGTGACACCTTCCACACCACGTAGATCCAGTTCTCCGGCAGCCAACCCCAGCGATCCCAGTCCGAGCTGGCGCTTTCCCAGCTGTCTGCTGGGTCTATTCTTTCTGGCTGGATCATTCTGTCAGGGGTGTGTGTGGAGTATGGACCCAAAAGCAGACGCTGAAGGAAGGTGCAGGATGTTTATTAAAGGAGGTGGTGATGATGATGGTGAAGAGGACGACGGCAGGAACGGAAAGACTGGACATCGGGCAGGAACGGAGAGGCAGGAAGACGACACACCATGGGGATGAAGACAATATAGTAATGATCCGGACTGGAGTGAAAGGAAGTGATGGGTTTTAAAGGCAGGAGGTGAGTAGGATCAGGTGTGGTTGATTGGACAGACAGGTGAAGACGATGAGGCGTGAATAGGGCAGCGTGAAACAAGCTAAAGCTCTTTTGGCTAAGAAAGAAATAATTTCCTTATTACATTATTGGACAGCTTTTTATCAAGAAAGGTGAGTCTATTAAGCAGAAGTTCAGGACATTTTGGACTGAGCTTGTTCTGCAATTGCTTTAATACGTTTCTGATATTGTTCCTTAACATCTAAATTGTGTTTGGAGCTGAAGATATCATAAGGAATGAGGTTTCCAGAACTATCTAACAAGTGCAAAATAAACCATATACCCGTTTCCAGCCAATTTTGGTAAAAGATTGATTTGTTTCTTGAGGTCACATATCTACAGTTCCAAAGAGGAGTCTTATGGGGACTAAAATTATGCTTGTAAATCATTTTCCAATACATCTTTCTTAGCATACCTAACGTTAGGTAGCTAAGATTTAGCTGGTGGACATAAATACAGTACAGTAATATTATATTTACAAAATGCAAACAATAAAAATGTTCAATCTTACTTGTGAAAAGTTGTCCCCCAAGCCCTACTCTCAACAGTCAACTGATTTGAACAGGAATACGCCACACAGTATTCAGGCATCTTGTATTCACTGCTGCTGTGCAGATGGGAATACCGGTCCCAGATGGCGGCCGCGTTTCTCGCCTCAGAGCAGTCAATGCGGATTCTACTCTTTATAATGTCTATGGCAGTCAGTGTGATTGGCAGTCCGGACTGAAATGGACCACATCCGGACAGCACCTGGAGTGATTCAGGTATTCTCAGAATCTTTCTTTTTTTACTTTTTGGCTTAGTAAATCATCTTTAGCAAACCTTTATAACATCTGCATTGCAATTTTAAAATTATGCAATTTTTTATAATTAAAATCCATCTTTTCAAAGAAAGTGTAAAAAAGTACTTAAAGATTTACTGATACTGTGGACCTTTACTGGCTTAAAGCAGGTCACTGATAAAGTTTTCCTATTGCCACTTTTAGACTAGGATTCCCACATGTAAGCAAAGCATAGAGAGCAGCTGAAACTATAGTCAATAAAAAATTATGACATTAAAACCAAAGTGGAAAGTTTACAAAGTAGTAAAACAGGTTAATCTGCAAGTTTTTTCTACACACGGTTAACTGAAACTACACCAAAATATGTTATGAGATGGGTCAAATCAAAAGAGCTATAGCTTTTTATTGCTTTATTAAATGTTTAAATGCTGAAAAATTCTAAATAGTGTTTTTTTTCCAAATCATCTGTCTCCTCGGAGAACATCCCCTTAAGAATTGCCCAAGTTGTGTTAGGAAAGTTCAAACTGAACTGAACTTTGTACTAGTTTAAAGTTCAGTTCACACATTTTAAAATGAAGTAGTTATTCATAATTCATAGTAAAATTTTTTTTAAACAAAGTTCACAGTTCCAAAAATGAACTAGTTCATAGTTCTTTTTTTTTCAATATGTTGCGGCAAGCCATTACCCTCAGAATACTGGCACTTTTCAATTGTTGACACCCATTCAGTCCACACTCGTACCCAGCTGCAGCTTTTCCCCCTACAGTATATTCTGAAAAACACAAGGAAGAACTTGCTCTTTAAATTGCTTTTTTAATATGGAATTTTTAAATAATCTGAGGTAGGAACCAGACTGACGTAGAAAACAAAGGTTGTACCCCAAAGTGTAATATTCAAAGTGCAAAATATCTTAACATTAATTATCCTTCAATTAGGTCACTTTTAAATTTTTGTGAACAAATGTTTCATCTTGTTTGCCCAAACAAAAAGAAAAGTTATAGAACTTGGGTAATAAAGTGCAACAATCAGCCCAAATGAATAAGTAAAAAGTAATAAAAAATGTAAGATTTTTCCCTCCTGGATCATCATCGACCTTTTCAGAAAATATTTGAAGTGGTCGTACGAAGATGCTGCATTAATCACTGATGCAGAAGCGGTGTTGCTGTGACTGGATTCATTGGAATTTGCTTTCATGCTTTGCAATTTCGCTGACTAGCGTTTCCAGATTTGATGTTTACCCCTGTATTAAGGCCCGTTTTTAACAGGATAGACATTATAAAGAGTAGCCATCTAGAATCTATGACTACTGATGTTTTGGTTTCTGCAGATACCCGTCGATCCAAGATGGCGGACTCATTTCTTGCGCTCTACATTCCTTGCATGCTAACAGAAAAGTGAAAAAAAAAAGTTTTCCGTTGTTCCGCCCCCTCTGTTAGGAATCTGAACTGAAGCTATCTGAACTTGTTTCATTGAACACTTTGTTCCATTTCACCAAACCAATCTTTTCAACAGTCCCTGTGTTTTAAATCTTAAATTGCTGTTTTTAATTGTTATTGTAATAACTACTGCCCTTTATAGTCACATTGTTTGCACTTGATATATTTTTTATGTTTATTTTGTTAGTGTTGTCTAATTGTCTTGTCCAATATGATTTGTGCTGCTGCCTTTCCTGGCCAGGTCAGCATTGTGAAAGAGGCGTTGATCTCAGTTGTTGTTTTTTATCTTGTTAACTAAAAATGTAATAAAAAAAGTGATTGTTGCACTTTGTCCATATACATTTTTTCAATAAAGTTGGACAAATGTGACTGAACATAAGGCAAGCAAGTAATCTCTTGAAGAAAGAGGTTCCATGGTGTCTGAAAACAAGTTCTACACATTACTCCACTAGAATTGCTGAATATTATTAAAGGCCCCCTCGCAAATTACTTCAACAAGATTGTTTTATGTTTCAAAAAATCTAATGATTTTTCTTTCTCTGAACAGGTAGTTCTTGAAGTACACGTTAGCAATGGTAAAATGGTGCCAGGCTGCAACATGAATTTATTTTCCAGGAAGAAATCCCTATAGTTGATCTTTCGGGCAAACAGGCGGCTGTTTTATGCAAACTATTAGATAGATTGCATGTTTGAGGAATTTCTGAAATTTCAAGATTGTCCATAAATCCATTAATTATTTATTTGCAAACAGATCAATGCCCAAACTGTTGGCCTTTATTGCATAGGTGTTTCTATCTCAATGGTTGGCTTGGACACACAAATAAAGAGGTTTTGCATGTATTTGTTGATGATGAGGGAGATGAATTCAGGTGGAAAAATAAAGAATGAAAAGAACTGCGTGATTTTCAGATATACCAGGCATAAACAAGGATTAAGACTAATTACTGCTGGGGGTCAGCATTCCAAATGCAGATTTAAAGGCCTAGGTGTTGCCAGAAATTTATAACAGTCACAGTTATTTAATAAGCTGAATGGACAATTTCGCAGCGGATCTGCAGAGAAAGGGGACATGAAAACTTGTGAAGAATTGATGATAGTCTCTTTGAGAGAAAGTGAGATAAAATTGACCATGAAATCTGGAGCTTGGAGTTAAATGGACTGGAAGAAGAGGAGGGGTAAAAGGTGTGAGACGCTATCACAAAGACGCTTGTCTTTGTGAAAATGCCAAGGTTAATTTGCGGCGCAGTTAAAAGGAATATTCAAATCGTTTTGGTCAAAGGAAAACCGAACGAGGAGGAAGTTAGAAAAGAGCTGAGCTAGATGGAGTGATTTCTGCACAGTTTGGCATTTCCCCTTCACTGCTCATCTTAAAGTAGGTTTCTGTACTTTGCAATGTTCTTTCTTGTCATGTAAAAAGATTGGGTTTTACAATTTACAAAATCTTATATTTCATAAGAATTATTGTAATCCTTAATGTTGTATACCTGTGCAGGTAAATGGTAAACAAATGGCTTGCATTTGTATAGCCCTTTTTCAGTCAGGACCACAAAACGCTTTACATTACATTCAGTCATTCACCCATTCATGCACATTCACACGCAGCTAGACAAAGACATGGCTAAAGGAAAGCCCCATTAAATTCCAGGATTTTCTAGTTTTTCAGATGTACTTAGTTTTTACAGACTTTTTCATCATTAGGTTGTTGAAAGGTCCCAGAACAACATCTAAAGCACTGCAGGCCTCACTTGCCTTAGTTAAGGTAGGAGTTCATGATTCAACAATGCAAAAATCCACATTCATGGGAGAGATCAAAGGCAAAAACCACTGCTCTTCCAAAGGAAAACAAAGGCAAGTATCAGATCTGCCGCAATATGTCCTAATGATACCCAGACTTTTAGGAAAATATTCTGGAGACTAACGAGACGAAAGTTGATTGTTTTAGAACACAGTTGTAAAACTCCTGTCCTCATGGGCCGGTGTTCATCAACTTTTCAACATGCCTCTGTTTCAACACACCTTAATCCAACAATTAGGTCATCATCAGGACCCCATAGAACCTACCTGCCTGCTGAGGAGGCAGCTTAACCATTTGATTCAGGTGTGTTGGAGCAGGAACACATGTAAAGGTTGCAGGACACCGACTCTCGAAGACAGGATTTTGACACCCCTGGTTTGGAAGGTGTGGATGATTTTACTTCTGTTGTATGGCACCCGAAAGCAATGGAGCACAACTCTATTGAAGTAGGCGGGGACATGTAAATTTAAGTGGGGGGTGTCCACAACCTATGGTGCATATCAGAGCTTTGCCCAGACTGGCTGTTACTCCGCGGCAATAGCAAAATTCCAAATTTGCATTGGAAAACAGACTTTTTGGAATGGTACATTTGACACCACAAACTGCCTAAATGAAACAACAACAAGGTCAACATGGTTTTGAGTTCTAGGACCCCTTTGTTATTTTGAGAATATAGCTAACCAATAACAAAGCCTTTCCAAATAGTTAAACAATATAGAACAGGTGATTGTAGATTATAATTAAGTAGCAATGAACTCATTAGGTAACAATTAGGTTAGCAATGAATCTGGAGTTCTTCAATAATTAGTGCCTTCTTAGCTCCTATGTAAGAAAATCAACTTTGTGTGGCCCTTAATAGGAAATGTTACAGTTTCTCTTTAATCCCCAATTAACACCAGCTGAGTGAGCGGCACTTACAGGAGCGCTGCGGTCTCCGTGGTCTATGGTTTGGTTCACAACGGAAGTGCTGCGACGGGTGTCAGACGCGCCCCAGAAGCTTGTTGCCGCGCTGCTCTGCTAAAGATGCACCTGGGTTCTATGTTTTCCGTGACACGCTGCCAGAACGTGTTCTTCACTGGAGTTAACATATGGCTAAAGAGGAAATCACACACTGTATCAGTGTAAAACGTCTGATAAAATTCAAAATAAAAGACAAATGCAGATTTTTCGACTGCTTGACTATGTAAACATTACTTCATATCCGGTGACCAAAAGGCTCATTTGTTCCCAGCATTGACGGCAGTCGCGACGAAAACGCGTTGCTGTCGTAACGTCCCACTCGCACCCGGTGTAAGTTGAGAGTAATACTTCCTATCAAGGGCCACGCCCTACCTGTAAAAAAAATCCATCTTTTTTTGGGTAGAGGATTGAGAGAGTAGCATGCATACATGGTTTGGTCAAAATGACGAAATAGTTTGTCATAAGTGCAGAATATGTAATATCATTTAGTAATAACCCTGGATGGAGAATAGATGTGGTTGACTGATTTACATACATTCACATTACTGTTGCTTTCTAGATTACTGAATGCAAAAGAAACATACATTTTATTCCCATTCGTTTCTAACTTTCAGGCACCAACATTTTTCCGCAATATTAATGTAACACAATAATTCAAGTCACCTGAAACTCGACTGAGACATTTTTCCAATCAAACTAAAAAGCATTGCCTTTGGTTTGTCAAGGTTACAAGAAGTTTTTGAAAACTCTGCCTTGTGTTATATGATTCTGAGAAAGATCCAGAATTTTTCTTTTATTGGTTTAAGAAATCTTTGGCATGCTTTCAGATAAAGCACGCCTTTCTAACAGAACCCTTTGCAATGAATCCGTTTATTTTGCTGAATCAGTCGGCCCAAACTCTTCTGGGAATGCATCAGTAAATTCATTCTGAGCCGTAATGGCTCTTACCAGCACAATGATAGCATATTTTACTTCACAAAACGTTTTTCAGCTGCCACTGTTTTTGTCACTCAAAGTAAAGCTTTCAGAGAATTTGACAAAAAATGAAATTTGTTGAATACCACTGGATAAGAAAATAGTTTTTTGTGTTTTAATAGCATCATCATGACCTTACCAGCTGTCTTCAGCATGAGCGCCTTTAGAACATGGTTGTGGAGGAGTACCGTTTCTGTCTTGTCCCATTTTCATCTACATGACTCAGAAAAGAACAGAGTGCTGTCTTGTTCTGCTTTGACTCTTTTTTTCAAAGCCTGTGACAAGCAGCTGGTAAAATTCTTTAACTTTGTTCGGGCCAGTTCCATTTTTTGACAACCTGCAAAATGAACGAACTGTTCTGTAGAATCTGTCCCATAAGTACACCCAGATATCCTGCACTACTTCCAATTCTAAACCAGATTAAACAGGATGTGGATCCCTTGGCTAGAACTAGTTTCAATGCCCTACTTGCACAAGTTTCTCAGGTTCTTAGTTGGGTTCCCATCAACTTCATGGTTTTAAAGCCTTGTTCACATAAAAAATAGAGTTTTTCCCAGCCAATCTTCGATACCTGTCTTTCTAGAATGTTCCTTATGAACACAGCACTATTTCTGCAAATGTGCTGTCATACAAAAAATGAACAAAAATGTTTTAGCAATGTAGCACAATTGTCCCAACACACACATCAGAACTGGTTTTGGGAGGCTTGAATGAAAGAGTTAGCTTGCAGCAGGAGATGATATGTTCCTGCTTTCCAGGGCCCTCACTTATCAGCCTTACTTACGCACAGATCTGTGGGATATTTTGAATCCGGATTTGGACTGTTTGTACGAACGTTTTACATTTCATCCGTAGGATAGAATATAGGACAGATTCTATGAACATTTGATAAATGAGGGACAAGGTCTTGTGTTCAGAAAATTAACTCAGTTGATGGGGCAGATTGATAAAGTAGATGTTGTTAGCTTTCCCCTCTTCGAGGATGTACTTCTGTTCAAATTTGAAATGCTTCTACCACAGGTGTCAGGTTCCATGGGTATTTTGAATTTTTCCTTCCACTTCATTTCCTTCCCCTCTGTACCCCAAGGTGCTCTCTTATTTTGTCCCTCCTGTTTGTATTTAAACTTAGTTCTTTTCCTTATCAAGTTTCATCATGCAAGGTTATTCCTTGTCTTTATTAGTTTATTCCCTCTAGATAGATTTATTTCTTCCTTCTGCTCTCCAGTGTTTGTCCTTCCTGGACATATTATCTTTAGTTTCTTAAGAGTTTTTCTGTCTCCCTAGCCATTCTACCTTCTGTCCCAGCTGTTAATTGTTTCCACCTGCTCCCTCATTTCCTCCCCAGTATTCTGCTCTCATTCAGTCACTACTCACTGGTCCATCGTCATTTCCTCCCTATCTGGTTCCTGCCCAGTTCCTGTTTTTTCCTCATCGCTGAATTTGTTGGTTCTCCTTAGTTCTGTAAGTTCATGCTCCTTGTTTTGTTACTATTAAATCATTTAAGTTTTATTTGCTGCTTTTAGGTCCTTTGATATACACAAACATGACAACAGGTGACAGAACCATACATGTATCTTTACAGAAAAATCTGAAATAACCCTTTAAAGCTTCCTTCACAGCTTCCCCAAACCTCGAACCTCAACCCTATTGAAAATGTGTGGACTATGATTAAAAGCGGGGTCTGTGCTAAGAAAATGAGCTCTATGCGTTCTAACAAGAAAAGTGGCCTAATCTCCAGTCATAGTTGCACCAGAAGCTCATTCTAAGCAAACAAAGAGTGTTTGGTAGAGGTTCAGCTTGCTAAGGAACATTTAAGAGGCTATAAAAGGAAATCAAAAGAACTGTTCGAATGCAGCATTCAAGGATCAAAATTAGTATATCAATATTGTTCATGCTAAGTTTATATAAACCTCTGGCAATAACTATGCTAGAATTGTGATGTTCATGGTGGCAGCATGTTGGAGTAGCTCTGTCACAATTGTTCAGATTTGTTCTTCTTCTTGACTTTTGTTCATTTTATTTAGTTGAGGTGTTGCATTTTGGAGAATTTCTTCTGCTTTTGGAGGTCAGGCAGCTGGAAGGATCTTTGCTCCTTTTGGACAGTTATGATGCGTAACTTGGCAACAGGTTTTTTTTTTTTTTTTTTTTTTTTTTTTTTTTACAAACGGGGGGAATGGATTAGAATATCAAAAGTTCAAATAATACCTGAACTATGATCCAAAACCCAAAGGAGTTGGGTGGATGCAGAGCAGAACCAAGGAACAGAGAGAGAATCAGAATTAGAATCTGGATCAGAAAGGTTTTATTGCCATATGTGTGAACAGGTTCACGCCATTAGAAAATGACTGGGGTACTTTGTGCAGACATAAGATAAACACTTCTAAGCATGCAATAAATAAAAATAAAATGGGGTAAACAGATTGATATATACATGAGTGCAGGTTTTGATCAGTGCAAAATCAGACAGGTGCAAAAACAACACAGGGTCATGTGAATGAAACAGAGCGGGTGGTGGGAACAGTCTCAGGGTTATTGCTCATGAGTCCAACAGAAGAGGGGACTACAGACGAGGAACTACAAACCATCTCTTCCATCAACCATGGGCAAGGATCACATCCACAAGTCTAACGTCAGTTAGCATGTCATGACAGTGATGATGAGACTTGTCATACAGCAACAGTGCTCTATCAGAGGCATCTTCAGATTTGTTGCAAGACTGACTGACTGGCTAATGATATCAGTTACGACAACATTGAATTTCTCTTCGGGATGACTAAAGTATATTTGAATTGAATTAAACTGAATATTCTAAATGACTGAATGTGACTTTGGATCTGCGGTTTAGAATCATTACCGACATTCTTCCTTTCCTTTAACTGTAAGCCCGGGCTGTCCCTCCAGCAGCAGCAGCTGACTAAAGAGCTCATATGGGGCTCAGAAGAACAAGAGTCATTCTGATGAATTCAGTCTCTCATTAAGGTAAGTGTTTAACTCCATCAATGCCCCCTTTCCCCTCTGTCTCTTTCAAGAGTCTGGACCGGATGCAGTAAGGTCTTTTTTACATCAAGGCCAAAACCTTACACTATTAAAATAGATTCACCAAAACCAATCGTGCTATATTAGCTTGGAGATGACAGAGAGGAACTGACGAGGGGTCTTTGTGGCAGACGGAGTTCCCCCCATACCATGAAATTTGTATACTTGGCCACTCAGAAAACAATTCTTGCTGGTGCGTTGAGGAGCCTTCCCGTCCTCGCACAGAAGAGTGTGGCAGGGCGAGTGAGGGAGTGTGAAGCCTCTTTAATTGCCTTCGGTCACCCACAACGTTGAACTGGAGCGCCACGCGGCTTAGCAAAGGAACCGGGCAGAGGGGGCCTGATAGATATTTTATCACTCAAGTTAACGGTTAATGAATTCCCAAAGTGAAATCTGTCACTTCAAAAATAAAGAGGGAGGCAAATTAAAGGGAGATAGAGAGAGACGGGGGAAGAAAGGGACTGGAGAGGGTGACACAGTTTTAGAATGCCCTATCTTCTGGCCATCCCCGTTTTTCAATGGAATAAAGAAAACTCAGCCTCTTTCTTCTCCTCTTTTCTTCTCCCATCTTTTTTCTCTCCCTCCCATCCTGCTATCTCTCTCACCGCTTTTCTCTGCAAAAAAATTCTCATGAATGATTTATATGTGTCTTGTTATCAGCAACGATTTCTATAGACCCCGACGCATTCACCAAGACATTTGTGGCGTAATTGTTAATTTTAATGCCATAATGGCTTCAGATGGGAGCTCTGATTAGACATTTATTACACAATTAAATGAAACATACTCAAGAATCACAAAAGCCTCCCGTAATTATTTCAGGCCATTAATAAAATGGGCATTAAATTATATTGGACACAAAAGAGAAGTGAAATAGATTTCCATTAGAGCAATAGAGGCAGAGAGGGGGTAATAGATCCTGGATGAATTCACTCTGAAATTAATTGTTGCCCAGCCTATTTCCACACACAGTGGAATAAATGAATGAGAAAAGAGAGGAAGAGAAGAACGAGTTGGTGGCCAAGAGGGTGAAGGGAGGGGGTTACATTTAGAGTCTCTGATAAAAACCTTTTGTTTGACACTCTACAATGGACCCTCAACTCGAGAGAGAGAGGGAGAGAGAGGAGGAGAGGAGAGGAGTCAGACCAATTTCAATCTCCGTCCACCCCTGCAGAGTTTCCGCTCGAGGCTATAACCCTCTTTTCAAGTTTTGTTTGCTGTTGAATAAACAGCTATCACGCATCTACCGGAGAACGCACAAAGCCGAGCGTGAGAGACTTACTTAGGAGGAAGGTGAGGGAAACAGAAGCTGGTGGTTGGAAGAAAGAAAAATCTGTGACCTGCCAGATAAAAATGCGCAGTTGGAGCGCATTCAGACATGGCAGATTAGGAAAACACATCCCGTAACTATGAATCAATTAGAAGCTTCCAGAAAGAAATGTCAGGGAAGATAATCAAATGTGTGATGTGGTCTAAATGAAATGTGAAGAAGAAGAAGAAGAAGAAGAGGGAAAAAAAAGAGCAACGAAGACTGGAACACATTTCTTTTCAGATTAGGACAGTTAAAACACATCAAAGCCCGACGTATGGTAAAGACTTGCTGAAACCATTTCCACTGGGAGCTCCAAAATTGAGGCGCGTTTGAACCGCCACTCTCTTGAGATCCTCGGTAAAAAGTGCAAAAGTAATAGACGCTGATATCTCGCAAGTCTAGGACAGATAATTTGGCTGAAATTAATTAATCAGTCACTGGTACAGATTGGTGAAATTGTATATATTGTTTTCCCTTCTCTCTTCTTCGTTCTGACACACATGATATATCTTTTCTTCATTACTGCTCATTTGTGTTGCTCAGTGTGCACCAATGCTGCCCGTAATGTGACATCGCCATCTGTCTTTCATGGCAATTGGTAAAATGGCCTGCACTTGTACAGCGCTTTATTTAGTCCTTGAGGACCCCAAAGCGCTTCACACTACATTCAGTCATTCACTCACAAGCTACATTGTAGCCACTAACAGAAGCAAGGCTGCCGAACACTGGCACCACCAGTAGCAGATCGGTAAAGTCTCTTGCCCAACGACACAACGACTGAGATGGGTGAAGCGGGGGCTCGAACCAGCAACCCTCCGGTTACAAGACAAACTCCTCATTCCTGAGCCACAGTCGCCCCATAATGCCCCATAATCTGTAAATTTGACAAAGAGAAACTGGACCAAAACACTAACCGCTCCCCTTGAACCTTCCACCTTTTTCCTCATTACCATCATGAACTTGGGTGGATTTCAGTGGAGTTCTGTGTGATCGACTAACGTAAATTAACACAAAACAAGTCATGTTGAAGGGAAAGAATACATGGATTTTAAAAATGTTCTAAATAAAAAGCTGAAAAGTGCTGCATGCAATGATATTCAGCCCTCCTGAGTCAATACTTTGTAGAAACGCGGTGCTTTGTGCTTTCTCTCTACCACCTTTGCACATCTCCACCAACTTTTGCTCTTTTTCTGCAAAATAGCTCCGACTCAGTCCGACTGAATGGAGAGTGTCTGTGAGCATACGTTTTCACGTCTTGTCACACATTTACAATCCAGTTTAGGCGTGAACTTTGACTGGGCCATTCCAACACGTGAACATGCTTGGATCTAAACCATTCTACTCCAGCTCTGCTTGCGTGTTCAGGGTTATTGACCTGTGGTAAGGAGCACTTCTGCCCCAGTCTCAAGCATCCCCACAGCATGACACTGCCACCAACCCATCTTTTTTGAGAATGCCATACATAATGCTCAACACGAAACCCAAAAGTTCAGTTTTGGTCTCATCTGCTGTGTCCTATACATGTTAACTTTAAACCTGCCTTCTTCTGTTTATCTTTAAACAAAACCTTTCTTCTTGCATCTCCTCTGAAAAGGGTATTAATTGTGGAGTTAATGACTAATGACTTTCCGTGCTTTAACAATCCTGATTCAGATGACGGCAGCTCAGCAAGAGCCTGGTACTCAGCCATTAAATGAAATCAGGTGTGCGGAAGCAGGGAAACATTTAAAACATGCGGGGTAGTGTGCCTTGAGGAGAAAGATTGGGAAACACCGGTCTACACGTTCGGGTATATTTTTCCATTACATCTGAGCTTCCACATTTAAAAAAAAAACCTATTCCTTGCCATTATTAAAAACATAATGTTCTTCATAAAGGTCCGTATAAAAACTTTTCCTTGAAATGAAGGAGGACCAACAGAGCCTGGTCATTCAGTTCATCAGCCGAATGGCATCAACTGATGATTTATGGCTCCCAGCTGTAATGAGTCCACATATATGTGTCAGAAGTGTTATCACAAATGTTTGAGTTAGAAAATTGTAAACAGGTGCCATTTAATGTGACAGTGTCCCCACATATATAAAGCCACCCTGTGAGCTTTCTTATTGATGCTAAATAAATGTGACATGACCTCAGAATGACAGACTTTTCATACAATTAGCTAACCCTTTTGATTAAAGAGGTTTGTTGTTGATCTTAAACAGAATTCTTACTTATCTTCCGTGTTGGGCTGTTTTAAAGCGGGTTCTGTGGAGAGATCATGAGTATGTTTTCCCCAGTAGGTACTAGAAGTGCAACAAAATGATTATGTATCATTTCTAGAATCGGTCTCATGAAGCCTTACGTAACTGCTGTTAGCATGTGATTTGATCTGGTTAACCTATTATTTATTATTTTATTATTATTATTGCCTTGTTCTAAAAAAAAGACAGGTTGTTGAACTGACCAGCAACATTTAGTTACACAAGCACTGAAGAAGCCTTCACCACTTTTAAATCCTAAGTGTGGTAGCATTCCAGAAGTTACAAAAAAAAACAACAACAAAAAAATAACTGGCTAATTGTTAGCCGCAAAGGGTCCTAAAGCTGACTTCTGCTCTTCACAGGTTTTGCAATGAGCCTGGATTGCATTTATCATATTGACTTCAAAATCTAAAATGCTTTGACTGATCAAACCTGCAATTCATATCTCTGCACTGAACAAACACAAATAATGATCATTACAATGTTGCTGGGGTTTTTTTTATTGCATATTGCAATAATTAGAATGAATATAATTTGTGAACTTTGACTGAAACATTGTTTAAAACAGGTTGCGATTATTTAGACCTTTACTCTGTGAAATCCCCCCTCTTAATTTACTCAGAATATTGTTAAAATCTTGTCTCATCCTCGTGAGACCAGTACAGTGGATATTGAATGTTTTCATTACGCCCTTGAATGATATAGAAAAATATATACTATACAATATAGAAAATGGACATATCGATAAAGAAAAAAAAGTCATATTGACTGATTTTGATAATTATTGATATCTATGAAAAAATGTAGAAACTATATTTGAAGTGGCCATGTTATACTACTCTTTTATTAACTAAATTTAATAAAGCACACTCAAAAACTGAATTCAGTTGAGCCCTTTATTCAAACACCTTTTTTTTTTACCATAACTAAAAGTTTGTAAGAAACAAAAACAAATCAAGTTAAGAGACCTGAGTGACATCTGTAAAGACTGACAAACATAAAAGAAAGCCTAATGTTATTAACCATTATGTTATTGATTAAAAAAAACTATTTTAATTGCGTTCCTAATTTAAATTGTAGGTTTATCTAGATGCTCTTTATATGTCTTTTAAACATTTGATAACACTTTATTATATTAATGGCTCAGACATTTGGTTTACTTTGTGTGAAAAAAACCTAGCCAAGTTGATTCTGATTCAGTACAGCTGCTGAAGCTAAAACTAGCAAGAAATGGCATCTGTTTCTGGAGTTTATGTGGACTAATATGTATATATGGCTGAAGCTACTGCATTCTTCGTGAACGAGGATTCTGAAGTAAAGAGTTCGGGAGTTTAAAGTTATACTTCGGCTGCAGATGAATATAGAAGACTCACCATGGTAAGTGGTAGAGCTTCTCCTGACTGAATGTGGCCACTGGACACCCGTCACCATGCTGCCTTCAGGAAACATGTGCTGTTACCATAATAAAGCTACATTCATCGCTCTCACAGCAATCTGGCCTCGATGTACAGTACATGCTCCTTTCGGGACCATCATAGAGGGATCAAGATGCTAAAATCTGGATAGAAATGAATCCAGTCTTTGTTATTATTTTGTTGCAGTATATTTATGAACAACAGTAGTCTCCGTATTGGCAGTCATTTTCAAAACCCCTATTTTGTTATTGTTTGATAGCAGCTCTAGCTTAACTTTTATATTAAGCAAATGTTATCTACTGAGTCAGTCTCATGTGGAAAGCTGAAATCCCCCTGCAAGAAAGGCAGGCTGTAAATGAGATTTTTTTTTCTCCTCTTAATGAAGGTCAGGAGAGAGTCACATCTTTCCTTGTGTGATAATTTATCCCTATCTTCTGTTATCTCTGTTTTGGCCCCTTTAATCCTAATTGTATTGTATAATTGTGGTGATGTGGACCTTGCGGTCTTTGAAGTGTTGGCCTATCCTTTCATTATTACCTGATGCCTTGAACCTCTGCTTACTTTTCTTCTCTCGCTGCTCTGTTCTGTGTTATCCGGTGCTGTGGAATAAAAGGGAGAGCAGCTCAAGTTCAGTCATTTTGAATTTTATTCAGGTCTGATTTCACTATCACACTGAGGAACCATCCCAATCACAAAGATGTGATACATATGAATCCCTTCTGTAATATAGTCCACATGTTGGAAATACAGCACAGAAGCGGCTTATTGCTGTTTTTGATTGCTTCTCAGTACCAATGAATGAAGCTTGAAAAGGAATCCCGTCAAAAGGTCTGCAGCATTGTGTGCAGAATATGAGTTTTATAATTGCTTCCAGGAGAAAAGGAGAGCATGTTTATGTTAAACACTATTAGAACAACAGAGATGAGTCTAACCGATCGCTACCCACACACACGGGTACCTTCACCGTGAGCTTTCCCTCACTTCCATCCAATTCTTCATTTGTTTTAGGAATTGCTCAAAAGATTTTTATTATAAATGCAAATAAAGACTCAAAAAGATTTATGCTGGAGCTCAGTACCTGTGTGTACAGGTCTGCATCCTTCACAAATGTTTGACTTCAATTAGGGATTTAACAGAAACTATTGAATTAAAACTTGTTGTAGATGTTGCACATCAGATGCTTTAATGGCACTGACATATTAACTGGGATGGTATAGGCTGTAAAAAATAGGTCAACAACATCTTATTTGGCTTTATAACACACCGTGTAACTATGGAGGAGCTGCAAAAATCCTCCGCTGAGGTGGAAGACTCTGTCAACTGAACAACTGTTATTTATGCACACAAAAAAAAAATCATGGCACTGTATTTAAGTTATTGTTTAAAGAACCCCCCCCAAAAAAATAAAAATAAATAAATATGTCTAAAACTATGCATGATAAAGGTCCCCAGGTTAGAGGAGACCAAAATGTAACTTTTTATGGTTGAATTCATACATGATATAGTCTGGTAGACTCGGTTCGATTGGGGACCAGAATTTTAACCTTGTTGCTTTTTTCTAGCTGGTGCGGTTCGCTTCACAGCGCCTTTTTCAAATGAGCCAAAGCTTTTGAGCAACACGTTTACCTCCTCGCCTGTGGTGGCGCTGCACCAAGAAACACTGAACACAGTGCTTGAAAGGTAAACAAGCATAGTGCGGCATAAGATTTAGTTGGTTTTTTTGTTTTTGAATTGCTCTGTTGTCTTTGACAAATGTACCAGACAAATACGTTGCACCAATGGGCTCAGCATGAGCAGGGGACGAGGCAGAGTTGTTGTTACGTAGTTTGTTTGCTTTTATTTATCCGGAATGCCCTGCGCTATAGTCTGTGGCATTCACACGCGTTGGCATTCACATGTGCAATCGAACCGCACCGGGTTTCATTTCAACCAAATTGAGACCTAGGTTTTTAGGCAGACCAGAGTTTGCTTCTTTGGTTTCGATCAGAGTTCGATTGTGCATTCACACCGCCCCAAACCAACCCAAGAACACAATTAAACATGGTGGTGGAAGCATCATGCTGTGGGGATGCTTTTCTTCAACAGCGACATGAATGGTCAAGGTTGATGGGAAGTTGGATGGAGATGGATACAAGGCAATCCTGGAAGAAAACCTCCAAAGGAAGAAAAGCATTGAGCAGGACAACCTGCAGTGAATCGGTTTGGATCGACTTTGTCTTTAGACCTAAACCATGAGACAATCTGTGGCAGTAGTTGAAAATGAATGTTGTTCATCCAGTCACGTGCAAAGCTGGAAGAGACATACCTTTAATAAACTTGCAGAATCATACTTTCCAGATTTTTGTAGGTGAAACAAAAACTATTTTTTTCTTCTGCTTCACATTTGCAATCCACTTTGTGGTCTATCACACTGATCCTCAGTAAGATCCAAACTGGAGAAAGTTAAGGGTTACTACAGGACTATGCATGCTGACACGCTGTAGTTCAGTGTAATCCTTTATTATTTTAAAGCATCTTCTGATAATATGAAAACAGTCTACATTCAAAAGTAAGGTTTCAAAACATGGAAAGCTGCACATCACTCAAACTGTCTCCAATTCTGACATTTTATTTATTTTCGTCACGGCGAACCGCTAAACAGGATGAAAGTCCAATGAAAGGCATTGAAATGTCAACCGGAGCTTTTAGCTGTGTGTGTGTTTTTTTTTTATTGAGGGGTACAAGGCGTGATCGCAGTGAAGAATCCCTCTTACTTCAGCACCATGGACAGTTACAGCAGCCGGAGCTTACCTCGGAGCTCTGCGGGGGGGGGGCGAGTTGACTAAACAGGCTCTGCCCGTGTCAGGCCGCTCCCCGCTCACTAGAAATGGACGGACACGTGTCCGGAGATAATCCTGTTTTTTTTTTCTTCTTTCTTTCTTTCTTTCTTTCTTTTTTGTTTGTTTTTTAATGCGGCCGTGCGCGCTCACGTTTCCAGTTTCTCCCGCGCGCTTTACTGTGTCATTTAAATTGGCTGTTTGTCAGTAATAAATCTTGTTCAGTTACAGACGCCAACAAATCCTACAATCCTAACTCACGTTATATGCCTAAAAGTGATGGCTTTAAATACCCCCCCCCCCCCCCCCCCCCCCAGACATTTTCACCATGAACAGATTTGTTGACATTTCAAATGACCTCAAGTTTGGACACCGAGGTGAAATTTTAACAACGCACATCCGCGACCAACTCAGTAGTTGCATTTCCCGTGCATTTATTGCAGAACATAACTGAGCGGATCTGAACCGGGCTACGCCAAAGAGAAAATGCGGGAGCCAATAATAATCATCTCGCTCCTCGACGAAAATCAAAACCTATTGCATTTCTCATTACCCCGTTAAATTGTCGAGGGAACTTTCAGGCGCGCGTTTATGAGACAATCAGTGTTTGAATAAGAAACATAGCTGACTGCTCCCCCGTGAGTGGAAGGCTGAGCCCCTAAAATAATTCCCCGTTATCTGACTCACCCATCTCAAATGAAGTCTATAAGCCGATGTGGGTATGCACAAGCCCGAACGCCACATGTCTGTGTAAGATAGCATAACGCAATTTAAAACTTCAAGGCGACTCGAAATTTACAGTGCAAAACATGCGGCATATATATATATATATATATATATATATATATATATATATATATATATATATATATACTACCTCGTGGTTGCAGATGAATATATCGACAGGCGATTGGTTGAACTGGGGGAGATGTTTAATTTGTTTTTTGGCTGACAAAAAAGAAAAAGAAAAAAGAAGAGGTGTCCACAGCTGATTGTTCTGTGAGTCTGGATGAGGAGGATAATTTCCCCCCCCTTTCTCATCTCGTTTTTTTTTTTTTTTTACAATTAGACCTGTTTCAATGTTTTTCCACAACAAATACGATGGAAATCTTCTAAGCAGCTGCCGACTGACGCATGCGCATGAGAAGAGACGTGGGACAGAAAGAGAGAGATGGAGAGGGCGTGAGAAAGAGACACAGATGGGGTTAAAATATGGAAATAATGGGAATGCCAGGAGAGGGGAAAAAAAAAGGGGGAAAACAAGAAATACTGAGCAATTAGACAGGCCCTGCTCGGTCCAACATAGACAGAACAAAAAACAATCGTGATCTTAGGACAATAATATCAGTAACATAATAATAATAACGACAAGGTACACTAATAAAACAAACTTGTATGATTTACCCAAAAAAATGTGTGTAAAATGTTAATACGTTTTATTTGAGAAGATTCTAATCAATGTCTCTGACTTAAAATTATTTCTCAATCATAATGCCTGTATGAATATAGTTTTTTTTTCTCACTGTCATTTGTCAATGACGTGGGTTGATGGCTTCTTGGCAGGTCAACCTTGAAAATGTGGTCTGGATCTACATGGGGTTTTATCTAGTTCAATAAAGTTTGATGATGATCATGATGATGATGATGATGATGATGATGATGATGATGATGGACAGCCGAAAGCCAAGCTTGTTAAATTCTTACGAACTATCAAGCTCATTTTTGCTTGTCTGGTTTGTCCTCCCCCCATGACAAGCTTTTGATTTCTTAATTAAGGCAGAAAATATTACTGAAATAGTAACATTTTTAAAAAAAAGATTCCAACAGTGTAGCATGTGAGCATTTCCCTTGTCAAGCACAGCTAAGATGGCTCATCCAGTGGCAGCGAATGCCCCTGGGTTTGGAAGTTCAGCTTGCTGGCATGTTTGACTCCAGCGTTAAGCACTATCGCTAAACACTAAATCCCACTTAAACACCAAAATGTAGGCTAGTTTAAATAGTTTTTTTTTTATAGCATAACACATGTAAACAATTTTCCCCTATAATCTGGTGAACACTGCACACAACAGCTGATTGAACCAACATTTTCACTTATAGATTCTAATCAAAGTGTGTAGTTGGGGATGTGTTACTAAACTACAGTAGTTAACATTAGAATTAAAATAAATGTAACATTACATTCACAAACTAATGTGGCTGATTAACACTTCAATTAACTTGATGATATTTAACACCCACCAAAATTATTTATTATAGTGCAATAGATAAAAAAAAAGTATACAACTTTCTTAAACCCTTAAACATTTTCTGCCACAATTAGCTTTTTTGTGCTATTTAGATAGAATGTTGAGGTAAATTGGCATTACGAATGTAAAAAAAAGAAAAATTGACCAAAGACTGCCTTAAAAGCAAACAAACATAGCCTACTGTAAGTAAAACGTTCTCATTTTAATAGCACGTTTAGCATATGTGTTGGGGAGATGGAGGGAGGTATAAAAAAAAGGCTCTTCCTCTCGTTTAATAATCACAGCTGAAAGAATCACACATCAGACAGGCCCACATTAGCCCGAGGGTTATTAGGCAACTACCCTCGTTTAAAAATGAGCATGTTAAAACGATCTCCCCCGTGTCTCCTCGGAAGCACACTGTCAAAACGGGGACGGGAACTAATGTAACAATTAAACACACAACGCCGCCTTTTCTGACGCACTCTGTATCTTGACGTCACCTTTCCTGGCTGTCAGAAGTTTCGTCACGTGAACTTTCCCATAGACTTTCAGAACACGCGAGAGCGAGGACAGAGCGCGTGCGTGTACCGATGTCCGGTCGGGGTCTATTACCTGCATGCATGCGCTTGATTATTTAGTTCGCCTTATTTTTCAGACTACAAAAAAAAAAGCAGCTATTTCTTACTAGTAGCTATACACGTAATGCTTTCATTGAAGTTAAACACATCTTTTAAATATGTCTTTTGTTGATCTATGAAGATATATGTATTCTTCTGTAGTTGGGAGATTCTGTGAGAACCTCCATTCCCAATGAAAAAAAGAGCACAAGTTTGGTTTAAGGGCCCCTTTATAGGACATTTAAAATTTTTATTTTATGCATTTCTTCATCATCATCATCATTATTGTTATTATTATTATTATTATTATTATTATTATTATTATTATTATTATTATTATTATTATTATTATTATTATTATTATTATTATTATTATTATGTCAGGTCACTTTACACTTTACAAAGAGGCCTGTATATTTAAATAAAGCAATGTGAAATCTAAATGAATTTGATTCACTCCAGTTAATTACAGACAGTTAATTATATATATATATATATATATATATATATATATATATATATATATATATAGTTAGTTATAGGCCGGTGTATATAACTAAAAAAATAGAATTATCCACTATGGCCGATGTAAATCATTGTAATTTGGGACAAACACCCTTAAGATACTTTTACTGTACTAATTGCGTCAGCATAGTCTCATCGCCTATTTGGATTGAAGTTATGTTTTAAATGGAAAAGATGCTGAAAGCTCATGTCTGCTGCCAGAAACTGGTTCCTGTCGACCCCCCCCCACACACACACACACACATACCACCCACACACGCATGCACACTTCACACGTTCACTAACTCGCACCCCTGTTTCCCCCCCCCCCCGTTTTTTGTATTCTACTACCACCCTGTCTTTGTTTATGTTGTAATGTACATAGCCTATATTTCCCCCCTTTTCTTTCCTGAAGGTATTCTAAGAGCCGGTCTCGGTGCTGATTGGGCGTTCAGGTTGGTGAGTGAACGCCCTGCAGATTATGTCAGATTGCGTGCAGAAACCAAACCAGCCCAGCCTTTGAACTTCACCGCTTTTGGCTCGTATTCACGCTCTTCCGCTCATTTCCAAGCCAGGTGCTTGACGACGAACCTCACAGAGAGAGCGAGATAGAGAGAGAGCGAGGGAGAGAAAGAGAGAGAGAGAGAAAGTCTATGATAGAGGGAAAAAAGTATATATTATTATTAATTATAATAATAAGGCTGGACACTTTTTATTACTCGTGCAAAGCGAATGCGGAACATTGCTTTCACCTTTGTGGATTTTTTTTTTACGTGTGCGCATCTTGCATGCGTGTTTTTCTTTTTCCTTCATGCCGCAGGTCTGACAGAGTTGTGAACGGACTGCAGAGATCGCGCTTCAGTGTTTAAACTCGGGAAGAACCGAACGGGCGCTGGATCTTTCTTTACTTGTTTGCCCCATTTTTATTTCCTCCCCAGACGCTGAACATCCTGGCATGACCGGTACCTGGCAATTACGCAGGTGAACAGCTTCCCTTTTAGCCGATAAGAACTTTTCCTTGTCATTACTGCTGGGGATAAAAAAATAAGTTTTAATATGTCGAAGCCCGCTGATCACATCAAGAGACCCATGAACGCGTTCATGGTCTGGTCCCGGGGCCAGCGGAGGAAAATGGCTCAGGAGAACCCCAAAATGCACAACTCTGAGATCAGCAAAAGGCTGGGCGCTGAGTGGAAGCTGCTGTCCGAGTCCGAGAAGAGACCGTACATCGACGAGGCCAAGAGGCTGCGGGCGCAACACATGAAGGAGCACCCCGACTACAAGTACCGACCCAGGCGCAAGCCCAAAAACCTGCTGAAGAAGGACCGCTACGTCTTCCCACTGCCTTACCTCGGGGACACCGACCACTTGAAGGGACTGCCCGTGTCGGCCGCCGACTCCCTCCTGGGCTCCTCGGAGAAAGCCCGGGCGTTCCTGCCCCCCACCTCCGCCCCTTACTCCTTCCTCGACCCGTCCCAGTTCAGCTCCAGCGCCATCCAGAAGATGACCCAGGAGATGCCGCACACGTTGAGCACCAGCACTTTGCCCTACGCCTCCTCGCTGGGATACCAGAACGGCGCGTTCGGCACCCTCGGGTGCCCCAGCCAGCACACCCACACCCACCCGTCGCCCACGAACCCGGGCTACGTCGTGCCGTGCAACTGCACGGCCTGGTCGGCGTCGAGTTTACAGCCCCCAGTGGCTTACATACTGTTTCCAGGTATGACCAAGACTGGGATAGACCCCTACTCATCCGCACACGCCACTGCCATGTAACCCCCTCAAGACTCTCAGCCCTGTTTTTAAAAGTCATTTGAATACAGAAATGCATGTAAATATGTTACGGACAGCGCGGCCCGTTAAAAAGGCATGCACAGTGTTATCTGAAGGGGACTTGTGGCAACAACAAAAAAAAAAGAAAGGGAGAGAAAAACTTTTAGCAGAAAAAATCCAACAAGTTCCTTGTCCGAGCAGAGGAGCTGGAGTTGGATGTGAAGGACGGAGCGCAGTGAACTGTAAGAAATGTAAATGTTATAATGTTTAAATGGCAACCAGAAAGGGAGGCCTTTAACTTTATTTATTATGTACATTTCAATGATATGCTGATTTGTGTTGATGATTCTGATATAGGCTACTCTTTTTGTTTTTTTAAAGAAAAAAAAAATTGGCTGGCACAATTAGAGTTCAAAAACATGTATAGGCCTAATTAGTCCCCATTTTTTTTTTTTTTTTTTTGCAATTTTAGAATGATAATCTGGACATAAGGTCAACATCCAGACTCATAAGCTGCTTTTTTTAAATACGGGTTTTATTGTTTGTACTTATCAATAATAATTAAAGAAAAAAAATTAAGCTTAAAAGTATCTATTTAAAATGACAAAAAAGGAGGGGTAAAAAAAAAAATCCAAATGTTTAAGTTTTACATTTTCCATGTGGTTCCGTGCTAATATAGTCCCACACATCATTTCAGTTTTTTCCCCTTTAGTTCATCTTTTTTTAAAATTAATTTTAAGGACATCTTTTAATTGAATTCAAGGAGTTCTATGTGTATTTTCTATCTGAGATGGTAATTTAAAAGCTGTCATGTTATGGAAAGGATCCTGTATCTGGAAGGTTGATACCTCCTGCTCTTTGTTCAAGTGCTGAGCAAAGACTTTTTGAATAAAGACAATCTGTCTTCAACCAGATCAAGTCAATGCATTTGTAGGTTATTGAGATAATACGCAAGATAATTATTGGTTTGGAAGATTAAAAAAAAAAAAAAATCACCACTTTACAGTTTGGAATAACGATGTAAGATTATAACATAAAAATGTAACATAAAATTGTATAAGCTTTCTTTTTTATTATGATGGTGATTGAAAGTTTATCATACAGCAAAGCTTATCAATGCACTGATACAAAACACAAACCAAAAACGTTAGATTATAGCCAATAAAATGTGCCGTAACAATGTGCATACATTTCATTTGGGGGGGGGGGGGGGGTATTGATTAATATTTCTGAGTCTGAATTAATTTAAAAGATAAATGTTTAATATTTACTTACTGAACTAAATTAGATCAGCTCTAAACTAATTAAAACGAGCTCATCTAGTCAAGTCAAAAGCACCAACACATACAATTGGTTTGTTGTAACTAAATAAAATGTCTTTAAAAAAAGGTTTCATCATGACCGTTTCCCTGATCACCACTGCTAAGATGTGCTGGTCATTGGCACAGCCTGGGTCAGGTCGAGCTTAATTAAGCTAGCGTTAGCACTTTGCCTTTAGCACTAGCGCTGTCACGAAACTTTTCCAACCACAAAGTCCTATGACAGTTCTGAACTTTGATTAAATTCACGTTTTCACATATAATATGAAACACGTTAAATTATCTACCTTTGGAAAGTGAGAGAAATAACGGATTGAACTAACGTGCTGAGTTACATTTGAACCAACATGTTAAGGCCAGGTTTGGCACCACGGTATCTACTGTTAGAGTTTTACCCATTTTTAACAGATAACGCAAAGCTAATGCCTAATATTTACCAACTTCCAAATTGTCTTTTTTTTTTTTTGTGCTGCATGCCTAGGTTAAACTACAACAATACCATAAGGATCAATCCTCCTTTTCCAATTTCACTCTTGTGTTAAAGCTGCCAAGCCTCTTCAACTCGAATCACTTTCTCCACCAGGCTTAATTACCTCCTTCCTGCTCTCCTTTTTACATTAATAATGACTCATGTTGTTACAGAAGCGGGCGTGTTGCGCTCTGCAGCTTTTAAACGGTGAAGGTGGTTTTTATTTTTTCTGTGACCCCACCTGGGATGAACCAGTTTTATTTGTCATTTTTTTATATTTGACAGTTCACAACAAGAGGCCTTCCCCTGGAGGGATTCCGCCCCGTCCGACCCGTTTGACTGCTTAATCACTTCAAGGAGCCGCTTAATTATAGCTTTACTGAGACATGCAGAATGCGATGGGATTTCTTTCCTTCCTTCTTTCAGCTTTTTTGTTGTTGTTGTTGTTGTTAACTTTCCATTTAAAAAAGTCCGACGTCGTGCATTCGGAGCTAAATAACCCGAGCTGCACACTGACGCATGCACACTTCTTAGTGCGTGAGGAGTTTGGACTCCCCGCAGGACATGAGTGGGAATCGAACCCGCGCTTTCGCTTTTATTTGTCAACGCGTTTTGTTTTCATTCTTTTGTTCAATTAGGATGAGAGCCTCGGCTTTTGCCTCATACAGTTGACTCATATTCGCAGTGTGGCATCAATTAAAAGACAGAAACATTGCGCATTCAAATTATTTGCTTATCTGCCAAGAACATATGGCAGAGCGGCTCCCGTTCTCTGCTTTTCTGCCCCGGGTGCAAAACCAGTCCTGGGGAGGGGAGGCGGTGGGAGTATGGTGGTAGGGGACGGAAGGGGGGGGGGGGGGGTTCTGACAGACTCAGCTCTTATCAGTTGCTGTAAATTAAGATGATACCTCATTGAACCCAAGTTTTACATCAGCCCCCTGAAGCATCCTAATTCAGCTCAGAACCGACGCTATTATAATTACTTTCAGAGCTGGAGCCGCGCAGTCGGTCACATAAAGACAAAAAAAACAAAAAAAAAAACCCGTTCATATCAAATCACTTTTGTTTCAGCTTCTAGATTCACTCGCCATACCTGTAATTATCCAACTTAGTCACGGAAATTGACTGCGGTTACAACTCCCTGGAATAAATAGCGATAATATTAATTTTAAAAAAACGGCATCCGAGAGGACTATAATGTGGAGGGAAATTATGATTTTAAATTATAGCGGGTAGGGGAAAGGATATGCGTGTGCGTGTGTTTAAACACCACCCCACCACCCCACCCTCTTCGACGTTTTTTATTGCCGCACAACAGAGAGAATTCAATCCGCCTTATCTCTCCAGGACTCCTTTTCAGCGTCAGATCAGAGAGGGGAGAAAAAGGAGAGGATAATTGTTCTTTATTTTATTTCATTTAACGCGACAGCCGCCGCTTTCAGGTCATTTATATGCTTCATTTAGCAATAAAAGTCAACGAGGAGGAGGAGGGGGGCACAAAGGAAGACAGTCGGCTTTGACTTTTTCCCTTTTAGTTATTTCATATTACACACCTAATAATACAAACAAACAAAACAAAAAAATCCGATGGAATTAAAATAGCGACGAGGAGAGTGGGGGTGTGTTTGATTAATTTCCAGCAGCCTACTGTGCTCCAACTTCACTCATGAATTCATCATCCACACTGAACAAAGTCTAATAAACAATCTTTTTCTCTTAATCAAAAAGTTTTGTAAACAGAGGATGTTGGCAGTGTGTCAGCGCCAGATTAGTCCCGATATATATATAAGTAGGATCGGGGGGGCTGTGCTCATTTCAGCATACTAAATATTGTCTCTGACAGAGAGCCCCCCCCCTTCCAAAAAAAAAAAAAAAGAAGAGAAAGAAATCATCACTGGCTAAATCCTGCTCTATCTAAAATTGAATCTGGGATACCATTTTGACGGGAGGAAAAGTAGAACCGTACAGTTCGTGTTGTTTGAAGACACATGAGGGGGGGGGTAAATTTTTGGGGGTCCCTGAATTCTCATTTGAAATCAATGACGCTGATATAGAAATAAAATAAAAACAGATTGAGGAGGGGGGAGGGGGGTGATGCTGCGGTTGTTTAAAGCCCCGCATCGGTGCGAAATGTGATTTAGACAAAGGCTTTATTTCCCCCGACTGATGCAAGGAGGAAAAAAAATAATAATCATCTGTTTTGTATTTCATTTTCGCCATTTATCTGAGGCTCGCGCGTGCAAGTGGGGCTACGGAGATCATCAGATCCCGCAGGCACGCGGGAGGCATCATGTGGGGATGCGATGCTTCGTTTGGAGACATTGAACCTGCAGGATCCCTCAGACTTCACACTGCGCTCCACTTTTCCTGCTCCCATCGTCTCATTCCTGCACCGAATCGGAGTCACCTGATTTGTTTTTCACAATCGTGCATTTACCAAACTTCTCAGTGGGAATAAATCCAGTGTTTGAGCAACGCTGCGGACTCATATAAAAGTAACAATTAAGTCAAATATATTCTTCTGTTTGTTCCATAACTTGAACATCAACTGTATCCATATATTAGATTTGAAAAACAAAATGCACCAATCGAGTGATCGGAATCGGCCAATTTTCCTTGGATGCGATCTGATTGGTGATTGGCCTCTCAAACACTGAAACATTTCATTTTCCCCCTGTTCATCAAATGCATCAAATCGACTACAATCTTCAGATCAACCTACAGCATGTAGCTCACTGTTAGGGACATATGTTTAGATGGGATGGGGATCAGATCATTATGTGGTGCCTTCACACTTCATCGTTGGTTTCAAAACAATATTTAACGACGGCTACAGGATGTTTCTTTCCTGACAAAAAGTCAAGTTGGTCAAAATTAGAAAGTTTTATAATAACAGGTCATATATATATATATATATATATATATATATATATATATATATATATATATATACTGATCCATTGCCGGTGCTTTCAATCTTTTTATCTTTTGACCTATTTCAGTTGAACAGGGGTCACTGAATGAGACCCACAAAGACTTAAAAATTATCTGCAAGATTAAATATGTTTTCCCATCCGAAATATATTTCATTTAGCCGGCTCTTCCTTCCTTTCTTTGCAAGCGATTCAAAAAAAATTTCTTTACCCTCGAGGTGATGACCCTCCCAGACAACAATCAAGGTTTTTAAACCACATTTTTAAACGGATTTTATTTGTCATTGGGGGCAACTCAGATTATATTTCTTTCAAGTCATTGACAGAATAATACTTTCAGCCACACTTGTCAGGCTTCTTCTTAATAATAATAATAATAATAATAATAATAATAATAATAATAATAATAATAAGTTATAGTTTTTTGCTGCTGGATGCAGTTTGAGGTGTTCTAAATTCTTTCCGATTTTTTATTTGACAAACTTCACACACACCTTCACACACAGACAAGTGTCTGTTGAGTCCTGCTGCATTTGCTTGTCAGTGAGGAAAAGCAACAGCTCATGAATGACAGATTAGGAACTGGTTAACATAGCTAGAGTGTAGTAGCTTGCTTGTAGGGCTACAAATATAAAAAAAAATGATAGAGCTTATTGTCATAAATGGCACAATGAAACTGCAGGTGATCTTTTCAAGATGTACGGTTATACACACAAATACATATATAAAACGTTACATTTGTTAAAGATATATAGGGTTTTACTTCTCAAAGAAAAAAGTTATATTTTCAGGAGCAATTCAGTTATCTTTCTCCAGTAGAGTCCTTCAGGGTTAATTTATCCATCATTACAAAATAAAGATGTCTTTTTGCTAAACGGACTTGACATTTGGATTTACATGTTGGATTTTGCACTCATCACATGTTACATTGACAGTGTATGCTGGATAATCATCCGACTGCTTTGCTCCATCAGCTCACATGACTCTCCTGTTTAATCAGGTCTTGCTTCCTTACCCAAACAATCCCTTCAAATTATCCCCACAAAATACCCCGGTGGAAAAACGCCACGACCACACGTCATGCCGCACAGAAACTCCTGCCGGAGTGAAGACTTGCTGCTGAGTGTTGAACTGAGAGATGAATGTAATCGCATTTGCAAAGAAGAGCCTCATGTTTGGTTACAGCTGTGGATTTTTTATATTTTTTAGGGAAATTCTGAACTGGTTGGAGTTCGAGTCGCCAAGGATTTGGGAAGTTTAAGTCCTGTCAGACTCACAAACGATGTTAAAATAACACAAGCGGAATCTGAGAGGATTGGTAAAGCTCTTTAACTATTTTTACAGCTACAAATGTTCAGAGTTTATATCCATCCATTGGCATCTTCTCTGAGGTTGGTCCTTCATTTTCTTTATTTAGCCCAAGAAATATGTTGAAAACTGGACATGATTTCGGGCAGGGGATCAATTCCAACCACCTTTCAAACTCATTTAGACATCAACAGACGTCCCTAGGTGGACATGTTTTCATCATTCTACATTTAAATCATATTTTCATGCTTAGAGAGAAAGTAATGTCATTTTTCTGGTGCTGTTTTCAACAAAATGCTGCTCCAGGGATAGTAGATTTCTTCTCTTTAAACCTTTTTATGTCTAAAAATCTTTCTACAGACCTGTCTTTGCTCTAAGGTCCTAATATTGAGAACATTTCTGCTCTTGTGCAGCTAATTAAAGGAAACGTCAAATACCAGGCTGTGAACACAGTTCTGTAAAGGGTGGATGCCGACACACACACACACACACACACACACACACACACACACACACACACACACACACACACACACACACACACACACACACACACACACACACACACACAACTACCTGGCCGATGCAGCGCCTCCAGCAGCCCAGGTTGAGGGCAGTCCGAGCCAATGGAATCCCTTGGTAAATAGGACGTTAATCAGGAGCTTCTTGTGCCTGAGCATGTCTTCCTGGGCCAAATGAGATTAGAGGGAGTGGGATATGGCAAAATGACGTGCGTGGGGTTCTGGAGGTGAAAGGTAAAGGCACTTATCAGGAGGGTTCCCCCTGGGGTCCTCGACGGCTGACTCAATCAAAACCCTGCATGCACTTCTCACTGGATTAGACTAATCAGAAAGGAGCAGGGGATGTATGGACTACTTATCTGAAGAAGAAAAAAAACATTGGGCTCTCTTTCCCTTTGAACAGACCCTACAGAAATGTTTGTTAATTTGATTTATTACAGGATTCTTGTCAATGTGGCAATCTTCCATGGAATCATTAAGAAAAAGGGCTCTTCCACTCACTGAAGGCACGCACTGTTTACAAGCTACAGAGATAGAGGGGCCTTTGATATTCCAAATATCCCCCCTTCACACATTGTCTTTAATATTTATATATTTTCCTCCATTATTTTTTCTAATTTATTTCCACCATTTCTGTTTCTCCACAACAGATCTGGCTGATGGAAGGTAGTCAGAATAACAAAGACCCTGAAAGGTAAATGAATATTTATCACGGGGGATGCATGACTTCAGAGCCTGATGGGCCGTTAGCATTCAAGGCAATACCAGAAAGATAGCAGCAATTTACACACTTATGATTACCTTCAAATTAATCTCTGTTTCTTGGAGGGATATTTGATGGCTGACGAGTGTATATCTTATTTCTCAAGTAAAAAAAGTTATTTAACCTCAGAGTTTCTGATGCTTGTTTGACCAAATAACACAAATCAGTTGCAAAGATTAAAAAAATGGAGCAAAAAACCCCCCCAAAAAAGCTGCAAAAATATTTTAAAGAAAAATGACCCGCAAAAAGTAAAAACCGTACTGTAGTTGATTTTTGTTCCTGGAACTCTTTGTGTTGTTTGCTACTAAAAAAGGAGTATTTTAAAAAGCATCTCCCAAATTTAATACAAAAAACAGGCATAAAATCATGACCACTTACAGGGGAAGTGAATAACTGATAAATGTTTACATACTACAAATAAAAACAAATTAAATCAGACCAAACTTCTATTGTTTTTGGTCAGTTAGAATTACCAAAATTATTTCAATGTGCTCAATGCTATGATAATGAGAGAAAGAATATGACAGAGACTTATAAATAAGAAGTATAGCTTTGTTTTTGAACAGGATGACTTGGCTCAAAGGTTTGGGTTTTCTTCCACAAGCTTCTCACAACAGTTTGCTGGAGTTCTGGCCCATTCCTCCTGACAGAACTGGAGGAACTGAGTCAGGTTTGTAGGCTGGCTTGCTCAGATCTACCCACACATTCTATCTATAGGTTTCAGATCAGGGCTTTTTGATGGCCACGCCAAAACACTGGCTTTGTTGACCTTAAGCCACTTAGTAACCACTTTGGCTGTATGCTGAGGGTCAATGTCCATCTGGAAAACTCATTTGCATCCGAGGTTTAACTTCCTGGCTGGTGTCTTTTAGATTTTGCTTCAATATTTCCACAAAATATTCTTTCCTCATGATGCCATTTGTTTTATGAAGTACACCAGTTCTTTCTGCAGCTGAACAGCCCCACCAACATGATGCTTCCACCCAGACACTTTACAGTTTGAATGGTGTTTCTCACAAGTGTTCCCCTTTCTCTCCAAATGTTATGATGAACAGTTTGTCCAAACTGTTCCACTTTAGTTTCATCAGACTACAGGATATGTCTCCAGAAATCAAAGTTTGTGTCCCTGTGTACATTTGTAAACTGCAATCTGGCTTTCTTAATGTGTCTTGTAGAGAAATGGCTTCCTCCTCGTTGAGTGGCTTTTTAGCCCATGTCGGTGCAGGACACGTTTCACTGTAGATAATGACGTTGTCTTACCAGCTTCAGCAGTATCTTCACAAGCTCTGTGGGTTTTGTTCTGAGGTTGATTTGCACCTTTCAGACTAAAACCTGTTATTCTCTGGGACACAGAACCTGTTTCCTTCCTAATGGTATGATGGTTGGACATTCCCATCATGTCTATGCTACCATATAATTGTTTGAACAGATGAACGTGGCACCTTTAAGCATCTGGAAAATGTTCCCAAGGATGAAGCAGACTGTTGGAGGTCTACAATTCTCTTCCTGAAATCTTGTCTGATTTCTTTTGACTTTCCCATCTTTCAAACAAGAAAGCAGTGTGGTCCAGGTGAGGCCTAAAAATACTTCCTCAGGTGTCCCTCCAATTAACTCGAATGAGTCAGTTAACCTATCAAAGTTTTCCATGACATCATCATTCCAGGCTTTCCCTCTGTTTAAAGAGACAGTAGCCATTCTGTGTGTAGACTTCTGATTTAGAAGACATTAATAAATAATTCTCTGACATATTCTCTCATTATTGTGACATTTAGCAAATAGAAATAATTTTGGAAATTCTAACTGACCTAAAACAAGAGAAGTTTGGTATGATTTAACGTCTGACAGTGAGAAAATTAAAGGTGTGTGTGTGTGTGTGTGTGTGTGTGTGTGTCTTGTTATTCGGTGTATGTAAACCTCTGGTTTCAACTGTATGCAGCACTTTTCTAGTCATACTGTATATCTCAAAGATCTTTTACACTTGAGGTGCATTCACCCAGCTGAACCATGATCCAGTGACTTTTATCTCTTTGTTGTGACAGCAGTTAGTTAATGACATATATTAAGCAGAAAATAAATATATTGGGAGGCTGCACAGTGGCACAGTTTACCACTCTTGCCTTGCATCAAGAAGGTCCTGGGTTCAAATCTGGCCTGGGGTCTTTCTGCATGGAGTTTACTGTTTTCTTGATGCATTATTGGGTTACCTCCAGGTACTCCGGCTTCCTCCAACAGTCCAAAAACATGACTGTTTGGGTAATTGGTCTCTCTAAATTGCCTTCAGGTATGAGTGTGTGCGTGCATGGTTGTTTGTCCTATGTGTCTCTGTGTTGCCCTGCAATAGACTTGCGACCTGTCCAGGGTGTACCCCACCTCTCGTCTGATGAATGCTGGAGATAGGCACCAGGCCCCAACAACCCTGCAGAGGATAGATGGATATAGATAATGGATGGATGGAGAAATATATTGTTCTCAAAGTCTACATATTAGAAGCAGAAAAAATGGGCAAGTGTGAGGATTCAAACGAGTCTGACAAAAAAGGCCAAAGTGCGATGGCTACATGACTTAATCAGAACATCTGCAAACCTTTAGCTCTTGTGAGGTTGGTCCCGGTTTGCAGTGTTCAGTATCTATCAAAGGTGGTCCAACTAAGGAGTAATGGAGAAGTGGAGAATGGGTCATCGGTGACCAAGACTCAGTGACGGATGCAGAGAGGCTAGCCTACATGGTAATTTCCAAGAAGTTGTTGAAGTGGTTAATGCTTGTTCTGATATGAAGGTGCATTGACTACTTATGCTGACCCCTGTTTATCAGGACGGGGTGGCCGTGGCTCGGGAGGTAGTTGTTCATCCTGTAACCGGTAGGTTGGCGGTTTGATTGAATGGCAGCATAACTTCTGTCAGTCTGCCCCAGGGCAGTTGTGGCTACACTGTAGCTTACCACCATTAGTGTGTGAATGTGTGTATGACTGGTTGTAGTGTAAAGTATTTTGGAGTGCTCGGACTTGATTAAGCACCATACATGTGCGGGCCCTTTTCCGTTAACCATTTAACATCATAGTAAGTAAGAATCAACAATGGGACCACAAACGTTAGTATGTGAACCGCAGACAAACAAAAGAAGGATGTCTGGTCTGATGAGTGTTTTCTTTTACATGAGATAGATGGGTGGGTGTGTCCCTCACTTACCTGGGGGAGTGAGAGACACACCCAGCAGTGGCGTGTCTCTCACATGACAACAAGATGCACTATGAGAAGCAAGCAAACCAGCAGAAATAGTCAGTGCACATCTAAATTGAATTTTGGCTAACAGCTTAACCAGAGTGGGAGCCTTTATCCCAGCTTACATGTCATTTAGAAAATGGAAACATTTAATAAGGTGCATTCAACTCTGTGACGCTAGGTGGCGACATGCACCCTTTCACGCTGACATTTTTCTGGTTGGCCCAGAGTTGAAATTCGATTTTTTTTTGATCTGGGTGCGTTAGTCTGATTAAGAGAAATCCGGTTTGGTTCGCCTCCAGCCGGACTAAGGTGTAAACATGCATTTCAAAGGACCAAGGCAATGATTCGGCTTTCTTATACTGTGTGTAAACGAGTGTGATGCTTCTGAGAAATAGTCTACTTGGAAATCTTTTGTTCTGCCATTTTTGTTGAGGTTACTTTGACACATAACACAGCAGGAGAATGCACCCTGCAACAATTAAAAATGGTTCAGGTGTGGTTTAAGACACACCTGAACAAGTTTGAGGGGTTATTTTGATCTAAGTCCAGTCAAGCTTCTGTTGGATGTGTTCAACAAAGAAAGAAATCCTACTCGTGGAGATGAGATACAGGACCTGGATCTGCTTCTAAAATGTTGGTGCCAGGTAGCCTACTGCAGCACACTATCAGGGATTTAGTGAAGTCTATGCCTAAATGGGTCAGGATTGCTTTGGCAACAAAAGGGGGGACTAAAACCCTAAAAGATGGCCATAATGTTGTGTCAGACTGGTGGAAGGAATATTTTTGACCAACTGTCCTGTATTTTAGCTTTATAGTGGTTGTTAAGGCTACTGCTACACCAGTGCTGTCAAGAGGAATAGGCCAAGATTCCAGCAAACTATTGTCGAAAGCTGGTGGAAGAAAATCAGAAATGTCTGGCCCAAGTGAAACAGTTTTGGGGCAATTCTACCAAACACTGAAGAGGTGTATGTATACTTCTGATTCTGATTAAAGTAATAAAACATATGCAACAATTATTTCTCTCTTTTTTTCTGACATTTCACAAATACAAAAAATGTTAATATTTACTGATCTAAAACCACAAAAAAGTAAAGAAAAAAAATTGCTTGTGTTTTTTTTTTGTAGTTTATGTCAATATCTGGTTTCAACCGTAGGCTATGTTTGAACTTTGCACACTACCTCCAGTGACAATATACTGTGTCATCACTTGTCTTCCAATAGCACAGCATGTTCAGCAAAAAGAAAATGGCCGCGTTTCCCAAATGCGATAGTTCTTAAGGACTTAAGAAGGCTCCTAAGAAGGGTTCGGCTAAGAAGGAGCGCTAAGATACAGGTGTTTCCCAGAAGCGTTCTTAACTGCCTTCTTAGGAGAACCTTAAGATCAAGCCTAAGAAGCTTCTTAACAAGCTCTTAACGGGTGCTGTCAATCGATGAATCAATCGATGCCAGGGTAATCGATAACCCACTCCTTTATCAGCGTTGAGCGCAGCGCGCAGTCACACACAGCGTTGTTTATAAGAACTTGCGATATTCATGATGAGTACAGAGTTAGTGGATTAGCTTCACATTGTGTGCTGATAACCATATATAGATAAAATAAAAAGAAAAGAAAAAATAATAAAAAGAAAACAACAAGTAGCCTAGTTGCGCCTACGCGTGTCTCTCCTGCTCAAACAAAGTGTTTGCACGTGGATATAGCATTAAGTTATTTTTTGTTTTAAGTGTGTGTGTGCCATCAGGTGTATCCAAGTAGTAATCAAGCCCATTAGCACATATATACCCCCATGAATATTGGCACACACATGTGATAATGGATGAAACTGGCAGCAAAAAGAGCAAGCGGGCACCGTCGTTTACCGCGGAGGAGATGGGCGTCCTAGTGGACGAGGTGTGGCAGCACCGTGAGGTTTTATTTGGAGCAACAAAAGGGAAAAAAACCATTACTGTGAAAGACCGTGTATGGCAGGCTATAGTGGAGAAGATGTCCCCCTCCAGCCCATGTGGCCTTCGTGACTGGGGTGCTGTCAGAAAGAAGTGGCAGGAGTTTCAGAGCCAGACCAAAAAGAAGAATGCCAAGGTGAGAAGGGAAGCCATGGGCACGGGTGGTGGAGCACCAGGTGGGACGACCCTCACTCCCGATGAAGAGAAAGTCCTCTCCATCATATTGAAGACGGCCTCTGAAGGCATCACAGGGGGCATCGACGTTGAGGGGGACGAGGGCCTCTCAGAAAGTGAGGAAGAGGAGCCATCCGGGAGCGGAGTAGGGGTGTGCAAGCCCACAGGAGAGGACGACCCCACACAGCCGTGCCCTGTCCCCGTGCGCCAACCAGCACGGCCCAGTGTCCGCATGCGGTGAGGCTTACCAGGCGGCCTGCAATAACCACCTGCAGCGAGACGCTGGTGCGCCTGGAGAGGGAGAAGCTGGTGGTGCTGCGGGGGATAGAGGGCCAGCTCCTGAGACAAACTGCTCACCAGGAAGAGATGGTCAGGATGAAGCAGGAGAGGTTGGAGCTGCACCGGAGACAGCTGGCGCTGTCCGAGGCACAGTTCAACCGTCCCTCCATCTCCGTTCTAATCATCCTTCCCCAGGATTCAGGTACGGGACAGTTCTATTTTGTTTTATTAGCATTACGCAATGTATCCCATTCAATTTCATTAATCAATCCCCCTTCATTGCAGGCGATGCAGACGCCCAGACGGCCCAGTGAAGCCGGAGATGCCACCCCTCCTTCCCCATTATGCTTTCAATAAACTTTGGTTTCCTTTTTAACCATGTATTGTGTGTATCATTTTGCATTGAAATGAGTATTAAACCTAGCAACAAAAAGTCTGAGGCAATTTGTAATTTTAAGTAATTTTTCTAAGCGTAGGTTCATGACGTGTGCGTAATGTGCGCCCTGACGCACGTGCTTCTCACTACTACTCACTACAGCACAGCATGTTTTGCCGGTAATCGCAGCCATGGTGTCTCACACACGCGGACTTTGGCAACGTCTTTATATAGAGTAGCAGGTGAAGCCTCTCTGTATTAGGTTCAGCTGAGTTCAATTATATCTGTTTCTTTGATATCTGTGAAATGCCACAGGGTGGTTGATGTTTTTTATGTGTAAACTCATATGCAGATGTGTGGAAAACTTAAACGTGTACTTCAATAATATATATTTTTTCCTTCTCTACTATTAGCCTATGTTTCTTGCGCCAGTGCTCCACAGCTATGAGTGCATTTCAACATTAAACATTGTTTTATTATTTCAAAAAGTGGAGGATATAAATTTCCCTGACGCAGCTTGATCACTGTAGCCTAGAAATCTAGACGCCCCTGGTGGCAGGCTATGATCACTGAGCATTTGATCGCTAAGAAGGCTGTTAAGAGTGGGTCAGATCGATCTTACGTTTCCTTCTTAGTGAAAGATCTTCTTAAGCTAAGAGCGACTCTGGGAAACGCGTTCTTCTTTCACAGCGTTCTTAAGAGCGCTTCAAAGAAGATCTTAGCGCTAAGAGCTTCTTAACTCATTTGGGAAACGCGGCCAATGACAGTAAACAAGGCAGCTTGTGTACATGCAGAGAGTCTTCCTTTACCATGACCTGTATGAGTGTCTGTCTGTGTCCATGCATGTTTGGTTAAAATGTACTTGTTCTTCACTCAGTCGACTCACCAGAGATGGGAAGGGAGACCAAAACTTGTACTTAAGTAAATGTAACATTACTTCAACATGAAATGAGTAGACTACAATTTTAAAAAAATGTAGTAAAACTACTCTTGGAAGTACTTTAAAAAGAAGTAAATGTAATACAAAGAAGCAGATGTAAGTCTTTACCACCGATCACTGGCTACTACAGTTTGAAAAACCATAGTATTATGGCAAAATACCAGTGTTGCTTGTGAAACATAAAAAAAAAAAAAAAACATTTTTAAACCCTGAGTAGTTTCAGTCAAACAATCCTCAGATACGCTGCTGTAAAGTTTTTTGGTTTTTTTTAGCAATATCTTCCCAAGTACTAAAAAAGATGGAGAAGAAGAAAACTATATCATGAAGTCCTTGTGAACATTGAGGGCTGGGGTAAATACAAACAGTTCAGAGGATCTCATTTAAGGAAAGAAGATAAGGGCCAAAAAATTACAACATTTTCTTTCAGAGCGATCTTTTCATTCAACCATGAAGTTTGTTTCTGAAAGAATGAGACTGGAATTTCTCAAAAGATAAAACAATATAAAAGGGATTGTTCGTTTTGGAAAAAAAAAAAATTTCTGCTTTTTTTTGCATTTAATAAAAAAAAACGTATGTTCAATATTATGTATACACAATATAATAATCATTGTTTATCTTTCGGATTCAAGCTGGACCACTCCAAAACATAAACCTAACTTTCAGCTTTCATGCTGGAAAAGTTGAGGAATTACTTTAAACCTAAATCTGTCAGGGGTATGAATAATTTTGGGCTTAACTGTAAACATAGCCACCAACTCCCCTCAACCCTCACCAGGGAGTGCCTTGTAAAAGCAGCAGACGGCCGGACTAACCATTTAGTATCCTCTTGTTAAACTTGTGTTAGTCTATAAAGAGCAGAAACCCCTTGAATGTTTCACATTTTATAACATTTCAACCATTGTATATATTAGGATTTTAACTTTTTGACTTTCTTCCCTGTCCTTTTTTAAAGAAAACAAAAACCTCAAAGTATGATGCTGCTACATCTAACATGTATCATAGTTGGGATTTTATCTTCAGGGTGATCTGCAGTGTTAGTTTCTAGATTTATGGAGTGCCCGATCAATTTTTGTTCTGTAGATTTTGGACCTGAGCTGTGGATCTCTACTGCTCCTCCATAGTTATCATGACCAGTGGCAGCTGGTGGTTATATTTGTAGGGTGGGCTAGCTAATAGACATTTATTAAAATGCTAAGGTTTGGATTCAAACAAGGCAAAGTCTCCGATTTAATATAGAGAACCCTGCATTAAAACAGCAATATGTCCCTTTTAACATAACAAACCAACCCAAAAACCAAGCTTACACAAAGCCTCTGTCCTTCCTTTGTTCTTGAAGAAGGATGTGAAGCTCACTAAACTCACAGCCATTTTTCTTCTTCTCCTTGTGTGGTTTGGTGATGTAAATTTAATCAGATGAGCAGTTGTAGTCCACTACGTGTTTTCACAGAAAACCTAAAGTAACTTTTTCCGCATGTCGAATATTAGTGCTTTCTCAGCATCAAAATGTGTCTTTAAAATTCACATATGTTAAATCCATGGCACATTTCAAAGTGTTTCAGAAAATAACTTTTATCGCTCCATTGACTCTTATTCATATTTTTTGACAGTAGGGGACCAATGGAATGGAAGTAGACCTGGGCGGACTTACCCCTGCTTTCCACCGGACGCGTAAGCAGCGGGTACCTTATCAGACACAAATAAATTATGTATTTGATGCACTGTTGCACATGTACATACAGTACTTTTTCATTTAAAAAAGTCTCATTTTTTTTGACCAACAAGGGATGACATTCCCCTCCAGATCCACCAGAATTGTCCTCATAAACTAAGTAGAAAATAAGTGAAGATGAGGAACATGGCAACTGTTAATTCGTTAATTAACACAAGAGATCACATACTGAGATCACAGGTTCTGTAGTTTTTGAGGCTTAATAAGACTCCTCTAAGCATAAGGTGTGTAACTGAATTTATTCTTCTACCTCTATGCCACCGTAGCCCAATTTTGCACATGTGAAGAGGTAATTTCTCCCAAAAGGAGTCGTCCTTTTGCTTTATTTGCATAAACCGAAATTAGCGGGGCAATACACAGAGAACCATTAGAACCATTAGAACCATTAGACCAACATACAAACTAATTTACAGGTGTTGATTAACAAAATATTATTAAAATACATGTCTATACCAACAACAAAAGCCAAACAACACTACCGCTTTACGTTTTTAATTTTTGTACAGCCAGATTTTAATACACTTACATTTAAAACTGTGCTCCCCTCCCGCCTCGCCTGCTGCATTGTTGCTGGAACAAAAATCCCCCTTTCAGCCCGCGATGCATTTTGAGGTATGGAGAGCGTTTAAGAATACACCAAACCCATCCATCAAATTTGGGAAAAGAAGGATGGATTTGTGGGCCGCATTTGAAGGATTCTTCAAATTTGGACAGCCTTCGTTGCGGCACTGTGACGTAACTGTCCTTCGAAGGATGCAGCCCCTGAATTCGGACATAGCCTTACTTGCGAATTCACCAGAGTGTCCTTTCCAACCGGGTGCGTGTCACTCACAAAAGCGTTCCACCCAGCTGGTCCCGGGAGATCACGATATCACAGGAGAATTGCAAATGCATAACTTTAAGTGTAGTATGCAGGAGGAAAATGTAATTCTATATTGGTAAGTAGCATAAACTCGCAATCCAGGTGAGTCCTGGTGTCACAAGTAGTCATGTTTTGTTTTTGTTTTTTTCGCAGTTAAGCAGACAGAAATCCGCACATGTATTTTATTTTGAAAATATCTGGATTATTTTCAGTGCTTCTGTGCCTGATTTCCTGTCTGGCCCAATCTGAACTGCTGAGATTGACGTGTTTTAGAAGCGTAGAGCGTAAAAAGTAGACCTGCCGCATAAATTTAGGAGAGGGCCACAACACAATTCTTCTGAGACGCGACCGATTTGCTTCTTTGCACCCGGTGGAAACGGACCGATTGAATTTAATGGCGGCTATCAGCTGCGTATTAAGGGTTAGACACATGGGAGGCGACATCGCCTCTCCTCCATACATTTATAATAGGACATGCGACAAAGTAAAACACATTTGAGTCTCCCTCCAGCTAAGCGACACGCGAAAATCATGCATGTAAAATGTTGCGCTCGTGCATGTATTGTGTACATGCAGGCCTGCGACGCTATCCCATAAAGCTGAGAAAAGTTAAACTTTTCATAATTTTTGCTCAGACGAGGACCAATCAGTGGAAGTTTCATTGACTGGCCAATGAGTTGACAGGATGATACTCAGTCTTATCTGGGAAAACATGGAGGAAAAGTTAATACTTGCTGTGTCAGATTTCCTAGAGCTTTACAATATTTCTACAAAATAATATAGAGATCTTTTTCTTTTCTTTTTTTGCAAAGTAAGAAGTAAGATTTCACTTAACTCTAGCAAAATCTTGTGACACTTCATATCTGCCACTTTTTTTTGTTTGTTTTTTTTTTCAACAGATTTACTTTCACAAGCGGAGCAGTACAGCTTTTGCTATAGTACTCCACTTGATATATGTGTGAAAAATCTTTATTATGAATTGTTGGGTTTTTTATTTCCTGATGTTATGGACACGGAGACGGAAAATTAAGGAGAAGAAAGAAGGAAGATGAAGAAGAGAGGTAGGAAACAAAAAGTCAAGAGAGAGGGTGAGTTGAAAATACTAGAGAGGAAGAGGAACAAAGAAAACACAGGAAGACATTGAAGTCTGCCTCCATACCCACAGGACGGCAGAGAGAGGGGGAAAAACAAAACAAAACACGAAAAAGGAACATCGACAAAACCAACCAGACATTGTGAACTAAGAATTACACAACCACATCACACAAAAATAGATATAAAAATACAACAACAATGCCACAGAAAAACTCATGGTACCGATTAATCAAGCTCTAGTAATGATAACCTCAGCCCAAAAATATTTCCTTAAACACCAGAGACCCCACATCTATGTGTGTGTGTTAGCATGCTGGTGCATATAAGGTTTCTCCATAAGAGTGTTCGATAGTTGGTGTGAGCAGACATAAATCCGTCTCCCAGGAATTGATGCAGACATGAAGGAGATCTGAGCAAAGACGACCAAAGGACCGCCAGAGCCCCAGGGGGACCCGGGCGGGGCCGACCGCATCCCCCAGGAGAGGAGCAAAGGAGAACCCCAGGGGAACATCCAGCGGCCACTATGCAGGGGCCCGGGGGGCAGCAGTGACGAGCCCACGGGCCCCGCCGCCAACCGGCCGAGCCGGGGCGGGCCGATCAACGGACCGGGGGAGCCGGGGCCCAGGGGCACCCCATCCCCCAGCAGGGACCCGACAAGGGACCGGCCGACGAGGGGCCCCCGGCACTGCAGGGCCTAGGGTGGAGGTGGCGCCACGCGCCACCTCCACCCTAGGCCAATCCCCACCGCCAACATCCCAGCGCCCCCCCGATAGCCGCAGGGGACAGACAGCATCCCCAGGCCGGGCTCAGCCAGCATCTGGACACCAAGTTGTACCAGCTCCCGGGTCCTGATCCCGCGCAACGCAGGGCGCCGAGACCAGGCATCCAACGAGGGCCAGGGCCGGTCCAACCCGCCAATGAACCGGCCACGCACGGTGTGCACAGAACAGGTGATCAAACGAACAGAGACGCCGGATCCGCATCCAGCCGAGCCACCGAGCAGGCACCACCCAACAATCCCAAACCTGGCACCTCTAAAAGAGGTGCCCCAACCAACCAAAGGAAGATATCGGCCCACCGCATCGGCCCACCGACACACCGGCCCCCCCAGGCCCGGCCAGGCACGCACCAGGTCCGAACCGGATTGACCACAGATGCACCGGCAGGCAGGGGCCCCTGTCACCGGCGGGGAGTGACGGAAGGGAAATAGGCCCCCCATTAAGTGTAAGGCCTGAGGTGCGCCAGGCGAGGGGGCAGACCAAGATCCAACCTGACAGGTAGACAAAGACATACAGACACAGTCATACGTTCCCTCCCTCTTAAACCCATACATTCTCACTGACTCACCAAGACACTCAAAAAAATGACGCTGTACCCTCACTCACACACCCCATGCACACTTTATGCTCCCAGGTCCAGGTACCGATGCCCCTACCTTCTAGGACGGAGACAAGCAGACCGCCAAGGGCCCCACAGTGGCAAAGCAGCCCGACAGCCCAGGACCCCGACCAGACCGCCTGTCCTCCTCCGGACCCCATATCTGCCACTTTTTCACCCCTGAACTGCTTTGATACCTCAACCTTTTTTCCAATCTGACAGCAAATCATAACCGCTGCCGCGTGCCGCTGCCGCGTGCCGCCTCCTGTGTGTCTGCTTTTCAAAGCAGTTGCGATGAATTTTGTTGATCGTGGTTGTTTGTCGCGTCCCAGGTGTCGAGCCCATTACGCTTCGCAGACTTTATGCGCCGCTTATGCGTCCGGAGGATAGCAGGGGTTACGCTCTCTCTGAGCAGCAAATTGAGGGGGCGTAGTAAGCAACCTGTCAATCCCTCCATACCACTTACTAACTGCATTGGATCTAACAGGGTTCTTTGGCCTGTAAAAACCTAGCCCTTTGGAGAGATTTTGTGATTGTCCTGTAACGGTTGGTCATCAGTGGTGTAAATTTCACAAGATGTGATACAATATTTCTGTGATGCACTGGCAACCTGTCCAGGGTGTACCCCGCCTCTCGCCCCTTGGTGGAGATAGGCATCAGCCCCCCTGCAACCCTGCATAGGAATGACGGGTATAGAAAATGGATGGATGGATGGGTGGTACAATATTCTTAATTTGTGTTTATGTAATATTACAGGGTTGTTTTGGTTTGGGTTTGATTAATTCCTTATGATTAAGTATTCTGGTGGTTGTTATTTCAATTAATTTTCTTGTGGATTATTCTTCTTTGTGCTTGTTCTTAAATTTTCTTAGGGTAGTTGTCATGTTCCTTTCTGTCTTTTCCTCCCTGTTTCTCCACCTTCTTTGCTCTGGTCTGCTCAGAAGGACGTCGGGACTGCTCCGATCGCAAATCGGGGATATTCAACATGTTGGATTGTCTTGGGCCGATATCACAGCGCGTGGGGTGTGTTGTGAGGACAAACGAGCATGCAGCCTCATGTGACATGTAGCCAACAGAAAGTGAGGTGACCGGCAGCGATACCCTTTGGAAGCATCTGTATTATTTGCAAGTGTCGGCTCACTTAACCGCAGTCCACAAATGCATAGAAACAGAGATCAGTCAGAGCAAAGCGTGTAATGACGTTTCCAAGTGAAAAACAAAACAATAATTCACCTCTGTATCATTGTATAGCAAGTTGAGCCCATGCTCCTGCTGTGTCCACTCCTTTATCCAACACTAGGATTTCCTTTTTTCTCTGTTAGAACTAGTCCACACTACACTTAGGACCAAAACAGGACTATCCATGATTTTCTATCGCTGTATGTGTGGTCTGAAACTCTTGCGACACTTTTAAAATCCTGCAGGAACCAGGCCTTAGCCTGCCAGTTTGCTCTCCCTCCCATGTTTCTCACATTCCTTAATTGCTCCCTGCTTTCCCTCTCCCAGGTGTTTCCCCTTACCTTCTAATTGCTCTCTCTGGTTCTCCGGGTCATTTTTCACTCCCTCCTCAGTATTTAAGCAGTCTTCCTCCAGTCACACCTCTCTGGATCCTTCTTTAATTTTCCCATTATTTTTGCCTCCATGTGGTCACATGTAAGTTCCATTATTCTGGCTTATTAAACCTTTTAATTTTTTTCATCCTGATCCACCGCTTTTGGGTCCTCATTCATTGAAACATGACAGTATATCCATCCATCCATCTTCTTCCGGGTTATCCGGGGTCGGGACGTGGGGGCAGCAGCTTAAGCAGTAAGACCTAGACTTCCCTCCCCTCAGCCACTTGGGCCAGCTCCTCAGGAGGAATCCCAAGGCGTTCCCAGGCCAGCCGAAAGACATAGTCCCTCCAGCGTGTCCTGGGTCTTCCCCTGGGCCTCCTCCTGGTGGGGCATGCCCGGAACACCTCACCAGGGAGGCATCCAGGAGGCATCCTGGAGGCATCCTGGAGGCATCCTGACCAGATGCCAGAGCCACCTTAACTGGCTTCTCTCGATGTGGAGGAGCAACGGCTCTACTTTAAGCCCCTCCCGGAGCTTCTCACCCTATCTCTAAAAACCCCTTTCAAACAGGCCATCAAAACGATAATTTTCCGGAGTTCGTCTGTTTTGCTTTTGAGTCTGAAAGCAATCTTCTGGACTTTGTCCAGCTACCCTTTACCAGTAATTTTACGGATGAAGACCTAGTAACAAGAACGGACTTGTTGTGGTATTCAAATTCAAATATAAATTTAAAAATACTTTATTGATCCCAGAGGGAAATTAAGTGTTGTTGTAGCTCATATATTTCATTCTTTAATGAGTTGTTGTAGATAGTGATGGCTGTGGGCAGGAAGGATTTCCTGTAGCGGTCTGTATTGCAGCAAAACTGAAGAAGACTTGTAGAAGATCTGCAGCATCTTGCTGCAAACCTTGAAGGACCTAAGCTTCCTCAAAAAGTACAGTCTGCTCTGTCCCTTCTTGTAGACTGTTTCACTGTTCAGTCTCCAGTCCAGTCTGTTGTCAAGGTGAACTCCGAGGTACTTATACTCCTCAACCACCTCCACTTCTTCTCCCATGATGGAAACAGTGTTTAACTTATCCCTGTTTCTTCTGAAATCTACAATCATCTCCTTTGTTTAATTCACATTCAAAGTAAGACGATTGTTTCCACACCATGTCACAAAGCGGTCCACCAGCTCTCTGTATTCAGCTTCTTGTCCATCTCTGATACACCTGAAAGCTGCAGAGTCATCTGAGTATTTCTGCAGATGACAGGTCTCGGATTTGTACTGGAAGTCTGAGGTGTACAAAGTGAAAAGGAATGGTGAGAGTATGGTCCCCTGTGGTACTCCTGTACTGCTGATCACCTGGTTTGACACACAATTCTTCAGTTTCACAAACTGTGGTCTGTTTGTCAGGTAGTCATTGATCCAGGAGATTGTTGAAGGCTCCACCTGTGTCTTCAGGAGTTTCTGACGAAGCAAATCGGGCTGAATTGTGTGAAATGCGCTGGAGAAATCAAAGAACATGATCCTCACAGTGCTGCCTGCTTTGTCCAGATGACAGTGGGTTGTGTTGGAAGGAATTTTATCAATCTAATTTTAGGCCTCTCTTAAAGGGACAGACACCAATTTAATTTTCTGACTCCTATGCTCACTCAAGCTCTTGTTTCACCTTCCAGTGTGCTCGTTCATTTCTGTAAAAAGGAGCAATAAGAAGCAACAGACAACAGTTATAGATTTTGCTAGCAAGTCGTCTGCAGACGGGCTCAGTTTTCAGGAAGGCTTTCCCTTCAACTGAGCGTCGAACTACAGCGGCACACAGGTTTTACTGAACCACGAGTTGCATGAACCCCCTCCCCTCACACATCTTTTTTTCACAGAATAATGGTCAAAGCTTCTTCACATAAGGCAACGCGTGATTTACTACACTCTTCTTGATTAATCATTGTTGCTAAGTGTTTCCACATGCACTGCAGAATTAGACCCACATAAAACAACTTTGTGCACTCTGTATGAACCCCAGACAAGTCACATATTCAGCAGGAACATACTTTTAAAGGTCACATGCAAGTCATATATTCAGCAGGAACATACTTTTAAAGGTCACATGCAAGTCATCTATCAGCAGGAACATACTTTTAAAGATCACATGCCCCCTCACGCAGATGTTTTTTCCGTTACCCCCTGTCAGGCAAGAAACTTAGTTTTAAACCCAAAATAAGTGTACACTCTCATACAACATTTACAGAATTTTTATCTCTTCAGTTGGTTGAAGCAGGTGGATGATGGCATCTTTAACCCCAACTCCACAACGATAAGCAAACTGCAGCGATCCTGATATGTTCTTGTTTGCTTATTCAGGTGGGCCAACAAGAGTCTCTCTAGGACCTTCATGATGTGGGATGTTAGGGCAACAGGTCTATAGTCCTTGATGACTGATGGGTGAGTACTCTTTGGTACTGGAACAAGGCAGGATGTCTTCCACAACACTGGAACCTTCTCCTGAGTCAGGCTAAGGTTGAAGAGGTGCTGCAGAATCCCACAGAGCTGCTCTGCACAGGCCTTCAGGACTCTGGGGCTGACACCATCTGGACCTGCAGCCTTGTTCCAGTTCAGTTTTTCCAGCTGCTTCTTCACCTGACTTTTGGAAACAGACAAGTGGGAGGGAGTGGCAAAGGGGGTAGCAGCATTTCCTGACTTGGTTGAAGTCAAACTTGTGGAATCAGAAGAGTCCATGGCTGAGGTAAAGAATAAAACATCCGAGGTGTAACAGGAAAGCTGTTGATCAGAAGAGGGTGGGATGTCTGTTTGGCTGGGAACAGGAGAGGAGGATGCTGAGCTAGTTCCTGAACTGAACCTGTTGAAGAATGTGTTCAGTTCAATGGCTCTGTCCAGTCTTCCATCTATCTAATCCTTCCTGTCCTTAAACCCTGAGATCTTTTTCATTCCTGACCAGACATCTCTGATATTGTTGATCCTGGGTTTGTTTTTAGGGAAACATCTCACTGTTCTGGTGGGGATGATGTTGTCCACACAGAAGTTTAAATAGTCAGTCACACACTCAGTCATGGCATTGATGTCCTCTCCATGTGGTTGGCAAAGAGTCATCCAGTCTGTGGTCGCAAAACAACCCTGCAGGGCTTCAGTATGGTGCATACCCTGAAGTATGGTGTTTGCATTCAGATTCAGATCCTTTTGGCTTAGCTCTCTCTTCACCACGACAGACCAGTACAGCGCCCGCATCACTGCAGATGCCCTACCAAACCGCCTATCGATCTCCCGCTCCATTTTTCCCTCATTCATGAACAAGACCCAGATACTTAAACTCCTCTACTTGAGGAAGGAGCCCATCCCCGACCTGGAGAAGGCACTCTACCATTTTCCGGCTAAAGACCATGGTCTCAGACTTGGAGTTGCTGATTCCTATCCCAGCTGCGAACCGCTCCAGCAAAAGCCGCAGGTCACGTTCCGATGAAGCCAACAGGACCACATCATTTGCAATAAGCAGAGACCCAATCCTGAGGCCACCGAAACGGATCCCCTCATCTCCTTGGCAGCGCCTAGAAATCCTGTCCATAAAATTTATGAACAGAATCGGTGACAAAGGGCAACCCTGGCGGAGTCCAACTCTCACCGGAAACGAGCCCGACTTACTGCTGGCAATGCAAACCAAACTCTGACACTGGTCGTACAGGGACCTAACAGCCCATATCAAAGGACCTGGTATCCCATACTCCCGGAGTACCTCCCCCACAGGACTCCCAGAGGGACACGGTCAATTGCCTTCTCCAAGTCCACAAAACACATGTAGACCAGTTGGGCAAACTCCCAGGCACCCTCCAGGACCATGCTGAGCGTGTAGAGCTTGTCCAGTGTTCCACGGCCAGGACGAAAACCGCATTGTTCCTCCTGGATCCGAGGTTTGACTATGCGTTGGACCCTCCTCTCCAGAACCCCCAAATGGACCTTACCAGGGAGGCTCAGGAGTGTGATCCCCCTGTAGTTGGAACACACTCTGTGTTACCCATTTTTTAAAAGGGGGACCACCACTGGGATCTGCCAATCCAAGGGAACTGCCCCCGATGTCCACACAATATTGCAGAGCCGCGTTAACCAACACAGCCCCACAACATCCACAACTCCGGGCGAATCTCATCCACCCCCGGAGCCAATCTCATCCACCCCCGGAACCTTGCCACCGAGGAGCTTTTTAATCATCCCGGTGACTTAAGCAACAGAAATTGGAGAGCCCGACCCAAATTACCCAGACTCTGCTTCCAGATTGGAAGACGTGCTGGTAAGATTGAGGAGGTCTTCGAAAGGAATCCATCCACCGACCCAAACTGTCTCGTGTCGAGGTCATCAGCACACCATCCCCACTGTAAATGCTATTGGTGACGGACCGCTTCCCCCCGGGATGCCGGATGGTGGACCAGAATCACCTCAAAGCTGCATGGAAGTCGTTCTCCATGGCCTCTCCAAACTCCTCCCACGCCCAAGTTTTTGCCTCAACTACCATCCGAGCCGCACTTTGCTTGGCCTACCGGTACCTATCAGCTGCTTCCGGGGTCCCACAGGCCAAAAATACCCGATAGGACTCCTTCTTCAGTTTGACAGCACCAGCGGTTTCGAGGGTTGCCGCCACGACAGGGACTGACCACCTTGTGGCCACAGTTCCGGTCAGCCGCCTCGACAATGAAGGCACGGAACATGGCCCATTCAGACTCAATGTCCCCTGCCTCCCCCCGGACGTGTTCGAAGTTCTGCCGGAGGTGAGAGTTGAAACTCCTTCTGACAGGAGACTCTGCTAGACATTCCCAGCAGACCCTCACAACACGTTTGGGCCTTCCAGGTCTTGGTTTTCCAGGCATCCTCCCCCACCATCGGAGCCGGCTCACCACCAGGTAGTGCTCAGTGGACAGCTCTGCCCCTCTCCTCACCCGAGTGTCCAAAACATGCAGCCGCAGATCAGATGAAATGACAACCAAGTCGAGCTGCGGCCTAGGGTGTCCTGGTGCCAAGTGCACATATAGACAGCCCTATGTTTGAACATGGTGTTCATTATGGACAATCCATGGCGAGCACAGAAGTCCAATAACTAAACACCACTCGGGTTCAGATTGGGTGGCCATTCCGCCCAACCACACCTTTCTAGGGCTCACTGTCATTGCCCACGTGAGCATTGAAGTCCCCCAGCAGAACAAGGGAGTCCCCGAGAGGAGCACTCTCCAGCACCCCTGCCAAGGACTCCAAAAAGGGTGGGTAATCTGATCTGCCGTTTGGCGCATAGGCACAAACAGCAGGATCCGTCCCCCCACCCGTAGGCGAAGGGATGCTATCCTCTCGTTCACCGAGGTAAACCCCAAGTATGCCCACCCCAGCTCGGCGCCTCTCAGCGGGGGCAACTCCAGAGTGGAAAAGAGTCCAACCCCTCTTGAGGAGATGAGTTCCAGAGCCAGAGCCATGCGTCGAGGCGAGTCCAAAGATGTCTAGTCAGAACATCTCAATCTGGCACTCCTTCCCCACCAGAGAGATGACGTTCCACATCCCAAGAGCCAGCTACTGCAGCTGAGGATCGGACCGCCAAGATCCCCGTCTTTGCCCACCGTCCATCCTACATTGCAGCCGACCCCTATGGCCTCTCCCACAGGTGGTGAGCTCATGTGAAGGGGGACCCATGTCAACTCTTCGGGCTGAGCCCGACCGAGCCCCATAGGTAAAGGCGCGGCCACCCGGTGCACGCCAACCATAGGGGTCATAGGGGTCATGACAGTTTATCACATAGCTATTTTAACTTTTTTTTTTCTAAACTCAGGGGAGGGGTTGGCCCAACTAGCCCACTTCTACCAGCCACCAGTCTGATTAATACTTTCCTTTCCCTGCCTGACAGATTTGGTGGATGGCCATGTTTTGGTAGATTTGATTTTTGTTCCATTCTCTTATCCATTTCAGATGAGATGTTCAAAGCCTTGGAAAAAGTTTTTTCCCAACTTAACCCTGCTTTATGTTTCTCCACAGTGCCCTCTCTGACTTGTCTGCTGTGTTCCTTGCTGGTTTTAGTAGCAATTTAAAAAGAGTAATGTATCCTGCTCTTAAGAATAATGCACTATTTTGTGTTGGTATTTTAAATAAAATCCCAATAAAATCCATCAAAATTTGTGGTTGTAATGTGACAAAAAAGTTAAAAAGTTTAATTGTGGAGAAATGCTTTTGCAAACCGTTGCAAGGTAATTGTAATTTTCCATGAGCACATACTGTACCAAATAGGAATCCGTGTTAGTGCAAAACTAAGCCTGTCCCTAAGAGAAAAAGATTTGTTTAGCAATCAGTAACCCTTGAAGAAAGAACGTTACATAACTCGGATGAAGCTAAGTGTTACGTAATATTATGACCTGCTCTAGATGCTTTGCTCAGATCTGTTGACACTGTTTCTGTAGACCTGTGCAGAGAGCCGCTGAAACACCAGCCATTCACTTTTACAATGCTCAAAAAAAAGTATTTTCTTTAAATTCTGTCTGTGTACAACTAACTGAAACAGCACAAAAATATGTGACAAGCCGTAATATCAATGACTCATGTCAAAACCTACTAGTGTTAACCTAACACCTCAGCAAACTGTAGAGCTCCAAATATCCAGATATTCAACAGATTTTCACATTATTATTGGCCAGCTGCAGGGGCATATCTTGCCAATGCTCAGAAGACAGAACAGTAGGTCCCTCATGAAACCCAAAGATCAGCCATGAGCTCCTTACAGCGGTGTTGTTTTTACAGCTTTGATAATCACATTGGCTGTTTTAATGACCTCTGTTATTCTAGAAATTAATCAAAATACTGTTTATATTGTTTGAAGGATATGCAATTAAAGTGAAAATACCTTGGTTTACTGTACAGATTTACCTTGATGTAAAACCTTAATGAGAGCATGAATGAGAGGTGCCCCCTTCACTTTTAATTTGCCAAATGCAAAAGAAAACGATATGCGCTGTATGACATGGTTATCAACACAAAGCCGTACAGAGTCGAATATGCCAACTAATTATCGCAGCAAGCGCCGAAGGCAGTGCAGAGCAGCAGATGAATGAGATATCAGCCTTGTAGAAAAGGCAGATTTAACATACTGTTGAATAAGGTACAACTCAGGTGCCCCTCAGTACATGGCATACAAGATGCATGGGTAAATTTGTTTTGTTTCAACTTGTTGGAAAAAATGTCAGGAAAAAAGAGGCCGTTGTTTCATTACAAGTGTAGACCTAAATATTTCCCACAGTATCCTATTTTACATATGTGTAAATACAGTTAGAGAATCTGATTCTCAATGCTTCCTGAAAGTACAGTATGCTTTCTGATGTAATGAAAATGAAATATATTCCTGTTCAAGCTTGTGGGCACAGTAAACAAGTCGGCTCCTTTAAATAAAGCTGAACAAATCGGGGTTGTCAGAAGGAGGCGAAAGAGTGCCATGAATTCTGAAACAGATAAGTGAGAAATACGTGGAGTACAGCGGCGGTTAACTCAGGATTAAAACCAGTGTAACAAAAATCCAAATGAAAGCCATGAACAAGTGAACATAACCAGCAAAGACACAAAGATTCAAATACAGTTAAAAAGCGTGTTAGCCGTGAAAGCTGTCCTGCTAATACATCCACTGCTGAGTCTGAAGCTCCACATGTGATGAGATTCCTCCAACAGAAGGAAGAAAACAGGCATTAGAGCAGCCACAGGGCTGCTGAAAGTTACAGTTTGTTCTTTTTCATGTTCTTTATTAATAGACTGCGTAACTTTTGATGTAGCAACCGACTTCCATGAAGTACAAAGATAATAAAACATTCAAATGGACAACATCAACTATTCTCCGGATTTTAAAGAAGGAAGACATCAGATTGCCTTCCAACCACTTATGATTTAGATTAAAGCTAACCTTTTTGGTTAAAATCATACATTAAAATGAATAAAGGGCTTTCTTAAATAAACAGCATACTGCAGTAATAACAAAAGGGTCTCCTTTCTGCATCTTGGAGGAAGAAATGGAAAAGGTAATGTTCACAAAGACCTACTACAGAAAAGTGTAGAATTGTATATTTCTATCATCCATGATTTTGTCAGCCGCAGCCCTTAGCCAGCCACTTTTAAGATAAATCAAGGCCTATATTCATCTGCATGACTTGCAAAAGTAGATTTAAGGCCATTAACATTTTTTTTTCTTAAATAAATTTGGGTGTTTTTCACTCTTTATGACATTGATGGTGAAAGCTCCTTGTCTGTGTATTGTTGCTGACAATCAGTACCTTTTTGAGCGCAGATGACCCATTTTCTAATGACTACTTCTTTTCTTAATGATTTATCTTGGCACAAGTGGCCTTTAATGAACAGTAATTAGACAGGAAAGACATGCAGCAAATGGCCTGAGACCCAGAATCGAACCCAGAAGAACTATGTTGAAGACTATAGCCACTACACACAATCACACACACATACACACACCCACCCACCCACACACAAACACACAACACACACATACATACATTATATATATATATGTATATATATACATATTATGGCATGCCGTTCAGGAAATTATTTTATATTTATATTGTTACTTTTTGAATATATTGAATGAACCTTGAATATATGGAATGAAAGTCTGAATATTTTGAATGAACCATGAATATATGGAATGAACCTTGAATATATGGAATGAAAGTCTGACTATATGGAATGAACCTTGAATATATGGAATGAACGTCTGAATATATTGAATGAACCTTGAATATATGGTATGAACATCTGAATATATTGAATGAACCTTGAATATATGGAATGATAGTCTGAATATATTGAATGAACCTTGAATATATGGAATGAACCTTGAATATATGGAATGAACCTTGAATATATGGAATGAACCTTGAATATATGGAATGAAAGTCTGACTATATGGAATGAACCTTGAATATATGGAATGAACCTTAAATATATATAATGAAAGTCTGAATATATGGAATGAACCTTGAATATATTGAATGAACCTTGAATATATCGAATGAAAGTCTGAATATATGGAATAAACCTTGAATATATGGAATGAAAGTCTGAATACATGGAATGAACCTTGAATATATGGAATGAAAGTCTGAATTTATGGAATGAAAGTCTGAATATATGGAATGAAAGTCTGGCCGTGGCCTCAAGGATTATGGGTAATGTAGTGCATTATCAACTGTCACTCTTCAAAAGTTTTGCTGACGTGAACATTATTATTTACAGGCTGTAGGCATTAACTCATGTATTTCAACTAGTGGTGGGCAATATAAAAGGTATAAATTTAGACAATGGTAGAGATTTTGACTATACCGGCGTACCGCAACTGCGCATTTTGATGATGTCATCAAGGAGGATAAATACTTATGTTCTGTGTTCCTCTTTACAGTGCAAGTTTAATTTATTTTGTTTTCCATTTAATGGGAAAAAACCCTGTTGAACTTGAAGCATTTTAAATTAAAATATCTGCAGGTTTATTATTACATTTTCAAATAAGTAACCAGGAAAGCAGAATATTTTGAACTTTGTTTTCATAACATTTAGCTTTAAATTTATTTGAAATATCTTCATCTTTATGTTGTAAGAATTTTTGTGTTGCATTTTTTAAAATATATTGCAATAGATATCGTTACCCCACAAGTTTCAGATTATATTGGAATATAGATTTGAGGCTATACTGCCCAGCCCAAATTTCAATAACAGATTCGGTTTTTCTGCAAATTAATTAGAATTTTTATCTTCTTTTTAACAAATTTCCTGTTGTTGAAAACCTTGAAAACAATTGGACTTTGGCCATAGAGAGAAGTTTAATGTATATTGGAATACAGGGGCAGGGGTCATCTCTGGAGGCTTTCATTTTGACAGCTTAGTATTAATACCCCTGACCACTTGATGAGCAGACATTTCTTAAGTTTAACCATGGAGTATAGTTAGCTAAGTAAATAATAAAAAAAGAAATTCCCATTAGAGCTTTTGTGCATCATCTCATTGTCAGTTACAAAGGTTTTGGAGCGGTCACTGTCATGCTCTGAAGAGCCAGGTGTAGTTCCAACCACCTGTACAGAAGTGCCGTGTGATACGGGATTTCCTCCTGCTGAAGCAATAGCTTGGATCTTTTTGACTTCTGATTACTTCAGTAGGAGAAATTTCCCACTTTCAAAGCTATGGCTGAAGTAATGCTTGTTCATATGACCAACCGCTTGGATGTTTTTCAGTCTGGTTTTCGTGCTCACCACAGCACCGAGACTGCCCTCATCAAAGTTTTCAGTGACATCCGCATAAATACAGACTGTGGTAGAACCACAGTGCTGGTTCTGTTGGACCGTAGTGCAGCATTTGACACTGTTGATCATGATATATTATTGGAACGACTGGAGAGCTGGGTCGGACTATCCGGTACAGTACTTGGCTGGTTTGAGTCTTACCTAAAGAACAGGGACTTCTTTGTTTCAAAAGGAAACTTTTCATCAGAACGAACAGAAATCGCACGTGGGGTGCCCCAGGGAGGCATTTTAGGGCCCTTCCTATTTAATATCTACATGCTCCCACTAGCCCAGATTATAACAACCAACACGATTAGCTACCATAAGTATGCAGATGATACTCAGCTCTACATTACGAAGTCGCCAGGTGACTTAGAACCAATTCAAACCCTAAGTAAAGGCATCGAACAAATCAATGAATGGATTTGCCATAACTTTCTCCAGCTGAATAGAAACAAAACAGAAGTAATTACTTTTGGACCAACAGAGGAACGATCAAGAGTCAGCACACAGCTTCAGTTAATACAGCTAGAAACTGCTGATCAGGTCTGAAATCTAGGTGTAGTAATGGACTCAGACCTGAACCTCCAGCGCCACATAAAGGCAATAACAAGGTCAGCCTTCTATCACCTGAAGAACATTTCTAGGATTAAAGGACTGATGTCGCAACAGGACCTCGAAAAACTCATCCATGCGTTTATCTTTAGTCGGATTGATTACTGCAACAGCGTCTTCACAGGTCTGCCCAAAAAGTCAATCAGACAGCTGCAGCTGATCCAGAAGCTGCTGCTCGTGTTCCTCACTAGAACCTGGAAAGTAGAGCACATCACCCCAGTTCTAAAGTCCTTACACTGGCTCCCTGTAGCTCAGAGAATAGACTTCTAAATACTTTTACTAGTTTATAAATCGTTGAATGGCTTAGCACCAAAGTATGTTGAAGATCTGCTGTTACTATACCAACCCACCAGACCACTCAGGTCCTCTAATTCCAGTCTACTCAATATCCCTAGAATCAGAACCAAACACGGAGAAGCAGCTTTTATTTTCTATGCTCTTCTAATCTGGAACAAACTTCCAGAAAACTGCAAAGCTGCTGAAACACTGAGTTCTTTTAAATCAGCACTAAAAACGTATCTGTTTAGAGCTGCATTTGAGTAATGTTTTCATACATCTTGTTTTGTTTATGCTTCTTGCTGTTTCTACATTATATACTTTGTAATGCCTTGAAGTATCTATATGTACTTCTTCTTTTATTGCTGTTTTTACTTTATATGCTATGTCTGTGTTTTAATGCTGTTTTTATTTTACCCCTAATCATGTAAAGTACCTAAATTGCCTTGCAATTCAGTCTTCAGTGTGGGAGCAGAGCATGGATTCAGTTTTCAGAACATGTTAACCCCATGAGAAGTCATCAGTCTAAAGGCAAAAGTCCAAAACCTTAAGACAATAACCTTTGAGCATTTCTGCTTCATTGGGATAGAGGAAGTTGTGAGACTGCGTATAGGCCACAGTAGGTGAACTGTTCATTTTTTACATTTAGATGGAAGTTTTTAAATTGTTAATGTGTAGTTACTGGGGCCACAATCAGTGGTTGTCACTGTGAAGAAAATAAAATTACATCATCTGCTTAATGTGTGATGTGGATTCTATGTTCACCTTGAATATTAATTAAATGAAAAAATAATAAATACTATGGAATATGTCTATTATCATTTTAAACATGTGAGTAAAAATGGATTATGATGGGGGTTTTGTCCCCGTCGGTCACCTCTGATAGAAAGTATTCCTGCTTTTCTTACTGATAAGCCATGCAACTGATCTGTAATACAGATGATCACAAAATACACAACACGATTTACAAAATAATCTTATAATTTGTCAGAAAGATACTTTAATAGTTTTCCTCTTGGGATTGACAAACTCTCATTTTACACATTAACTCGAGATGATCTAACAAATGGTTTAAACGATCTACATTCTTTTTAGTGATTCAATACAATGAGCATTTCTAAGAGAAACCTTAGTTCATCAATAAACTATGTGGTAAATTTTGCAATACATCTATATATATATCTAAATACTCTTAAGTGATATAAAAGCTAAATCACATACCTGATAGTTTGGGTGCATACTTTAGTAATCAGTTTTTATTTATACATTATATGATTGACTGTATTCTCCGTAAGAATAAAAGTTGTTAATCTGACACAAAGGTCAAGGTAATTCTGAATGTATTGTGAAAAATGAAATAAATTGACATAATTCTTTTAATTAAAAAAAATCTGTTTACAGTCTTTAGATTTAAAACTCTATTATACACAATGCTGCCACATTATTTACATTGGTGACATGTACATGTGTAGTATTTTACACTTACTGTGGTTTGGTTTAGAGCAGTGGTGTTAAATGTTGGTTATCAATGCCAATATCCTGCAAGTATTGGTTTATCTAAATCAAATTATGGTTCATTAGCAGTACCTCTGCAAAACATTGACTTGCTGAGGTTTCAATCAGCTGTGTTGAAGCAGAAACACATCTAAAATGTCAGAACAGCAGACTTTGAGGACTGGAGCTGGACACTCATGGAATACTTTATTGAAGTTTTGTCATCAGATCCTTCCGATCAACAAAGGCAATGTTATAACCGCCGAACAGGTCCCCTCTTCTCCTTTTGACACCAACCAGCAAAGATTATTGATGGAATGTATGCTGCAGTAACAGTGTTATAACATTTAAAAACATCCCTAAAAACAACTGCTTTCCTACCAGTGTCCAGTTGTGCTGCTTAGTCAACTGAGAAAAGATTTAGGTGCACCAAAATCCCTGAACTTCCAGTTCTAGAATACAGAATCCTATCCCACTCTGCCTGGTAAATGGGTTTAAGTCCTGCAAGTACAGGTCCAAATGTGTGTTCGGATAACACATCAGCAGACAAGACAGAGAAGAAAGACACAGAACTAAAACAAAAACCCAGTTTAGGTAGGCCTGGACACCTGTGACTCACTTCATAAATAATTTTCCTTATTGTTAAAGTAAGATTAGAATTAACTGCTAAGATACCTTATGCACAGATTATTAAACAGAAAAAGCTATTAATGAAAGCTGTGAAATTTGGACGAAAGTTTTTTTTCTTGGTATGAGAAAATCTTTGAGGTCAAACTTTTCCTTAATGGCTCTTCATCCACCTTGATGCTCCACGGTTTGGTGCCAGTCCAGATGGAAAACTAGTGGATGCACATAGAAGGGAATGTTGGCCCCCACAAGCATTTCATACTGAGGAACAAAAAACAGAAAAGGTGAACCACCAAAGAAAAAGGTGTTATGCAGTTTTATGGAGTTGCTGAGCAAATATTAGTTCTGAATTCAGTTAAAGAAATCAATACACAAGAAGTCATCCTAATGCCCTTAAGACAAAAAACTACCTTTAATTTAACTTATGGTTGACAATTCATTCATGACAATTACTAAACCAAAGTATTTAGTTAAATTCATTTCATGCATATAATAGTTATTCACAAAAAATTTAATCTCTAGGCACTTAACAACATTTTGAAAATACTTTGAAGAGAGTCACATTTTAAACAGAAGTCATGGAGGCCATAAAAAATGATATTTGAAATCTGAGAATGAAGTTGGAAACTTATACCAGAAGCACAAATGTTCTGTTACTGCTGGAGAACGAAAGGAACAGCATCAGTTCCTCCAGCTCCTGGATTATTTAAGGTCTCATCAACTCCACCTTAAAACATTAAGAAAAATATTCAATGATGCATTTTGTTAATAAGACTTTTTTAATAATTAAGAAATAAACAGAAACATTAAGACAACTGGTAATTGATACTTTGGTCCCGGTTAATATAAACTTGATAATATAAACTGAATGAAGAAGTTCTGCTGGTGTGTTCAGGAGATGAAATTAAATCTACTGACTGTCTGATTACAGTTGGGACAGAAAGAAACAGCAGGACAGAGGCAAACATATTGCATTCACTAAAATAAATTAAAAATAAAAAGCTTTGTTTTTCTGAATTACAGAGATATGTTACGAAAAAAAACTAAAAAAAGCTCTGTTTTTCTTAACAACCGGAATGATTTTAAAGAGGTGCTTTTCTTAATAAATGACATAATAATTTAAAAAAAGTAATACTTCTGCAGTGTTTTTATGAGCTGATCTTCTATGCCTGTATAAACTGATTAACTAAAAGAAAGTCAAAAATGTTCCGTATTCATCCATCCATATTCCTGCATGTTTGCGGGGAGGGGGGCCTGGTTTGGTCATCTCCAGCGGTCATCAGGTGAAAAGCGGGGCAGAACCTGGACAGGTTGCCGATTGGACCGGCATGTCCCGTTTGTTGCATTTTATTTTGTTTTTAGATTGAGCAAATGGGAAATACTCTTGTCCCTAAACTAAGTACATAGAATAATTATTATTTGATCAACTAAAAACCTAATATAATGAAAAGGCACGTGCTAACTGTGACCTGCTGCTAACTACAGTTTACACGTGTTTACAATCACATACAAAATTATACTTTATCTGCATTTATCACCATAAAAATATCTAAACTCACCTACTTCAGCCGTATGTCTCCAAGCCAACATTCGCAGCTTCTTTTTTTGCAGTTGTGTCAAATCATTACAGGTTTCGTTCGCCACGAAGCTGAAGTTGGCTTCTGGTTCCAGCCTCCGATTCAGGAAATGGCTAAAGGGCGATTCCACTCGGATACTACTCCGAGCATTTTTAGTCTGCTCTAGTTTAAAAACTACAAAACACAGACACTTCAAACATAAACTAGATCATTCTGCCCTAATTGCAGATTATTTAAAACCCAACTTGTTATTCTTTTCCATGCATCTGGACCACACTGGAACAGTTTGCAGGGAGTTATGATATACACTAGATTACCCACAAATCCTACCGGGTCGAACTTTCATTCCATATATTCAGACTTTCATTCCATATATTCAAGGTTCATTCAATATATTCAAGGTTCATTCAATATATTCAAGGTTCATTCAATATATTCAGACTTTCATTCCATATATTCAAGGTTCATTCCATATATTCAGACTTTCATTCAATATATTCAAGGTTTATTCAATATATTCAGACTTTCATTCAATATATTCAAGGTTTATTCAATATATTCAGGCTTTCATTCAATACATACAAAAAGTAACAATATAAATATATAATAATTTCCTGAACGGCATGCCATATTATATATATATATATATATATATATATATATATATACATATACATGCTAAAAACAAATATGTGATGTAAAAAATAACAGTCCACCCACATAACCCGGTCCTGTCTGACCACTTCTTGATAACTTTTGAATTTACTTTAACTGACCATCTTAAATCTGAAATAAAATTTAATTATAGTAGAGCTTAATCAGACAATGCTGTAACAATTTTTAAAGAATCTGTTCCATTCTTACTTTCCTCAGTGTCTCAGAGTAACACAGATGATGGCAGCAGTTCTATCTCTAACCCTTAAGAAATTGATGGTCTGGTTCACAGCGTTACGTCCTCATTGCGTTTGGCATTAGATAGTGTAGCCCCCTTAAAAAAGAAAGTGGCTAGCCATAGGAGGCTGACTCCTTGGCTTAACGCAGAGTTGCGTACTTTAAAGCAGAATACTAGGAAGTTGGAGAGAAAATGGCGCTCTACACACCTAGAGGATTCCTATTTAACCTGGAATAACAGTCTACTGCTGTATAAAAAGACCCTTCGACAAGCTAGAACAGCATATTTTTCATCAATAATAGAGGCAAATAAAAACAATCCAAGGTTTCTTTTTAGTACAGTTGCTAAACTTACACAGAGTCATAGCTCTGTTGAGCCAACTATTCCCCCAGCTCTTAGCAGTGATGATTGTATGGGATTCTTCATAAATAAAATTAATTCTATTAAAAATAAAATCATTGGCATCCTCCCAAACATGATTACTTCTTCCTCAGTAAATGAGGCAGCATAGGAAAGAACTGTAGAACCTCATTTGTGCTTGGGCTGTTTTGATTCAGTCGAGCTTTCGGAATTATCAAAAATATTAGCCTCATCTAAACCCTTCAACTTGTATGTTGGACCCAATCCCAACCAAATTATTTAAGGAAGTGTTCCATTTGGTTCCTGGCCCCATTTTGAATACGATGAATCTATCCTTAGTGAACGGATACATACCACAATAATTTAAAATATCTGTAATTAAACCTTTACTCAAGAAACCTTCCCTTGATCAAGATGACTTAGTGAATTATAGACCTATATCTAACCTTCCTTTCTTATCCAAAGTCCTTGAGAAAATACAACCCCTGGCAAAAAGTATGGAATCACCAGTCTTCAAGAATGCTCATTCACTTTTTTAATGCAATAGAGAAAAGGCAAAACACAAACATGCCACAAAACTCAGATTTCTCAAAAGGGCATCTTCCTGGCTTTTAGAAACAGTACAAGAAATGAACAGAAACTCAAGTGGGAATAAGTTGCAAGTGTTTCTTTGGAATAAGGGGCTGGAAACAAATATGGAATCAGTCATTCCTGAGGAAAAAAGTTTGGAATCACCCATTTGAAACACCCAATTATTTCCCATTTTCTACACCATCACCTGCAACTCGTTATGTCTGTGGATTGGTCTACATTTAAAAAGGAGTGCTCACAACTTGGAGAGTTGTTGCAGCAAAGTAATGGACAGTAATCATGGCTCCAAGACCAGAGCTGTCAATTGAAACAAAGGAGAGAATTATCCAACTTCTGGAAGAAGGTAAATCCTCAAGAAACGTTGCAAAGGATGTTGGTTGTTCTCAGTCAGCTGTGTCTAAAATCTGGACTAAGTACCAACAACATGGGAAGATTGTCAAAGGCAAGCGTAGCGGTAGACCAAGGAAGACGTCTATGCGACAGGACCGAAAACTTAAAGCAATTATGTTTGGAAAACCAAAAAAACAAATGCGTAACAAATGGGCACAAACTGGAGCAAGAGTCTGTGACCGAACTGTTAGGAACCGTCTAGCAGAGATGGGATTTTCCTACAGAAAAGACAAAAGAAAGCCAATGTTAACTTACAAACATAAGAAAGCTAGACTTCAATGGGCCAAGGAAAGGCAATCATGGACTGTAGATGACTGAATGAAGGTCATCTTCACTGATGAATCACGAATCTGCATTGGACAAGGGGATGATGCTGGAACTTTTGTTTGGTGCCGTCCCAAAGACATGTATAAAGACAAATGCCTGAAGAAAACATGCAAATTTCCACTGGCTCTTATGATATGGGGCTGCATGTCAGGTAAAGGTCCTGGAGAGATGGCTGTCATTAAATGTTCAGTAAATGCACAAGTTTACATTGAGATTTTGGACACCTATCTTATTCCATCTATTGAAAGGATGTTTGGGGATGATGACATAATTTTCCAAGATGATAATGCATCATGCCACAGAGCCAAAACTGTTAAAACTTTCCTTGAAGAGAGACAAATAAGGTCCATGGCATGGCCTGCAAATGGCCCGGATCTCAATGCGATTGGAAATATGTGGTGGAAATTGAAGAAATTGGTCCATGACAACGCTCCGACATGCAAAGCGGATCTGGCAACAGCCATCAGACAAAGTTGGAGCCAGATTGATGAGGACTACTGTTCATCACTTGTTAAGTCCATGCCTCAGAGACTCAAGGCTGTAATCAAAGCCAGGGGTGGTGCCACAAAGTACTAGTGGGTGGTTTTAGTTGATTCTGTGTTTGTTTATTCTTTGTGATTCCATATTTTTTTCCTCAGGAATGAGTGATTCCATATTTGTTTCCAGCCCCTTATTCCAAAGAAACACTTGCAACTTATTCCCACTTGAGTTTCTGTTCATTTCTTGTACTGTTTCTAAAAGCCAGGAAGATGCCCTTTTGAGAAATCTGAGTTTTGTGGCATGTTTGTGTTTTGCCTTTTCTCTATTGCATTAAAAAAGTGAATGAGCATTCTTGAAGACTGGTGATTCCACACTTTTTGCCAGGGGTTGTAGTTGCTTATCAAGTCTGTGAGCATCTAAACAGTAACGAGCTGTTTGAAGAGTTTCAGTCAGGTTTTAGAGCTCATCATAGCACTGAAACAGCACTGGTGAAGGTTACTAATGATATTCTCATGGCCTCAGATAATGGACTAGTGTCTGTTCTGGTTTTGTTAGATCTCAGTGCTGCTTTTGACACAGTCGATCATAATATTCTCCTAAAAAGGCTTGAACATGTTGCAGGGATCAAATGAACAGCACTAGGCTGGTTTAAATCATATTTGTCTGATAGATTCCAGTTTGTTAATCTAAATGATAAATCATCTTCAAGGGTTACTTGTGGAGTTCCACAGGGTTCGGTGCTTGGACCAATTCTTTTCACCATATATATGCTCCCAATTGGTAGAATCATTAGACAGCATGGGATAAATTTTCCATATCTATGCCGATGATACATAACTATATTTATCCATAAATCCTGATGAACCCAGTCAGTTAGGTATGACTGGAAGACATAAAAACATGGATGAATCAAAACTTTTTGCTTTTAAATTCTGACAAGACAGAAGTTGCTGTCTTTGGACCAGAAGTTCTAAAAAAGAAACTGATTAGTCAATCACTTCATCTGGATGGCATTAAATTGGCCCCCAGTAATAACGTAAAGAACCTCGCCGTTATTTTTGACCAAGACTTGACATTTAAATCCCATATTAAACAGGTGTCTTGGATTTCCTTCTTTCACCTCCGGAATATTGCTAAAATTAGAAACATCCTGTCTAGGAGTGATGCTAAGAAACTAGTCCATGCATTTGTTACCTCAAGGCTGGACTACTGTAATTCTTTACTATCAGGTAGTCCACAAAATGCCATTAAAAAGCCTTCAGTTGATCCAAAATGCGGCAGCAAGTGTTTTGATGAATATTAAAAAGAGAGATCACATTTCTCCTGTTTTAGCTTCCCTTCATTGGCTCCCTGTTAAATCCAGAATATAATTTAAGATCCTTCTACTTAAATACAAAGCCCTTAATAATCAAGCTCCATCATACATCAGAGATCTAATTGTTTCATATGTTCCCAACAGAGCACTTCGCTCTCAGACTGCAGGTTTACTTGTAGTTCCTAGGATTTCTAAAAGTAGAATGGGAGGCAGATCTTTTAGTTATCAGGCTCCTCTCCTGTGGAACCAGCTCCCAGCTTTAGTCCGTGAGGCAGACACTGTGTTTACTTTTAAGGCCAGGCTTAAAATGTTCCTTTTTGATAAAGCTTATAGTTAGAGTGGCTAAGGTCATCCTGAGCTATCTCTGTAGTTATGCTGCTATAGGCTTAGACTGCTGGAGGACAGACTTACCAATTTTCTTCACTCTGCTACTTCCTTTTCTCCTACTACTCTCCAGTTGTATTACAGTACATTCTGTTATTTCGACTGTTAACTTTGTTTTCTCTCAGTGTTTTTCTCTCCATAGAAGATATACCTGGTCTGGTATCCTGCTTGGCTGCAATGCCCTGTTGGACGGGGGGCATCGACTGGGATGATCCTCCCAGTGACTGAACATCCACAGTGTCCTGTTATCAACTTTTTACTTTCTTTAACATAGAAAGTACTTTTATATCAGATCTTCTGTTCCTTCTGTGTCTCTGCTCTGTCTTCTCAAACCCCCAGACGGTCATGGCAGATGGCCGCTCCTACTGAGCCTGGTTCTGTTGGAGGTTTCTTCCTGTTAAAGGGGAGTTTTTCCTCTCCACCGTCGCTACATGCTTGTTCACTATGAGGGATTGCTGAAGGATTGCTGTGGTTGAAAAGTCTGCCCAACCTCACGCCAATGACTGACACAATCTGCTGGGATTCCTTAAATGGGAAACTTTTTAACTGATTGGAATGTTTGTATCAATGTATTGAAATGACTTCTTGTTATGTGCCTTGAGATGACATCTGTTGTGAATTGGCGCTATATAAATAAACTGAATTGAATTGAATTGAAAAAAAGAGGTTATTCGTGAAACAGTTAACTACAAACTAGAACTGAATAATTCTGTTGGCAGTTAAAATATCCGGATCCAAGTCAAATCTATCTAACCAATATCCATCATAAAATGTGTACATAACTACAAAAACATTCTAAGGATACACTTTCAGAAATTTGTATAGAGGGTTATATTTCTTTGTACTCTCATGGTAGAAAGAGTAGATATCGTAATCAACAGCTTTTGATTAACTTATCAGTGGGATCATGTCTATAAAAGCAGGGAATATGGCAGTTCCCTGCTGTGAAGCATAGATTCTATTAATAAAACACACTGAAATACAGTTCATGTTCAAAAAACTGTAAATCAGGACATAAATGAATACAGAAAGTAACAAGAAAAAGAAAGTCAAGAAAATCAAAACTATTACGGCTACCATAGCAAATGTTAAGGTTTCTGTCAGGACAAGTAGAAAAAGATTTAAGATTTGTCACCTATTTGGAAGTATCATCAGAAAGCCCATCCTTTCTAAGAGAAATGTGACTACAAAACACCTGGAATGATGTCCTTTTAAAAGATGAGGCCAAAACTTTGAGGTGAAACTCGAGAAATTAGAATATCGTGAAAAAGTTAATTTAGTTCAGTAATTCAGCCTAAAAGGTGAAACTAATATATGATATATACTCATTACATGAAAAGTTAGATATTTCAAGCATTAATTTTTTTATAATCTTGATGATTATGGTTTACAGTTAATTAAAACCCCAAATTCAAAATCTCAGAAAATTAGAGTATTACATAAAATCAAGGAAACAAGTATTTTAAATAGATAAATCTCAGACATCTGAAGAGTTTAATCATGGAAATGTAGTCAGTGTTAGGATCCGTGTCTCTGCTGGTGTTTCTGCTGTGTGTGTGTGTGTGTGCTCTCCTAACCTCTCTGCAAGTGCGTGGCTGATTGGTGACAGGTGCTGCTCATTCAGGCTCATCATCTCCAGCTTCAAAAGAGGAACGGAGACTGCAAGCTGATGCCAGATGGTTCTCGCTTCCAGTGTGGTAACACGGCCAACCAATATCTCCAGAAAGATTGCTTTGTGTCTCTCCGGTGAGCTAATCCTTCCTGGTTTCCTCCCAGGTCCCGATCCAGATTCTCTGATCCTCCAAAGTTGGTTTCCTTTTCTGATCTCCGTTCCTACGGTGAAGCGGAAACAACTTACCGATCGCTCTGGATTTTCTCCCGGTCAGCTTCTGCTCCGTCTCCTCCTCTGGTCTGCCTATTATCCACCTGCCTGTCCGTCTGCCCGCTCCACCTGGAATCACACCGCTTAGCGCAACATCAGCCTCCTCTCACGTCCTGGTTTTGGATCCTGCATATCTCCCTCCAAGATCGGATACCATATTCACCCCATGAGTTACTGTCCACTCTCTCTGCCTCACAATATCACACATTCTCACATCTCCTTCTCTGCTGCATTCCTCCGTCGGCCACCGTGGACTCGTTCTTCCCCGGCAGTCAACCAAGGACTCCTTATTCTGTCACAATAAACATCTCATCATATCCAAACTGTAATTTCTGGTTCTTCTGAATATGGTACTGCCTTTGAGTCGTTAAACCCAGCAAACATGACAGAACCATCTGGCCAACCTGACTCAGCAGCCCAGATCCAGAATGCCGTTACTCTACAAGGAACACTTTTGGGTCAACATGAAACTGTTATTCAGGACTTATCACGACAATTATCCATGCAAACTACAACAAGTCGATTGAATCAGCAACTCTTTGACATCTCCACTCAACTAAGTCATACTCAAGAGATGTCATTTTCCTCTGCTTCCGAGACGTAGCTTCCCCACCTCCAGAACCATTTTCTGGAGAATTAGAAAAAACATGTTTCATTTTCCAGTGCAAATTAGCTTTCGAACGCTCACCCCGTACGTTCCATCTTGATGTGCATAAGATCAGCTATATCATCGGACTCCTCCGGGGAAAGGCTCTTAGATGGGCAGAAGCATTCTTTAATGAAAATACAATCGAAGACATAACGTTAGAATTGTTCAACCTAACTTTCTCTCCCATTAAGAATCAAGGGGAGTCAGGCCGAAGGCTTTGGTCCGTCAAACAGGGATCTCGTCCGGTAGCTGAATTCGCAGTCGATTTCAGAATTTTTGTTAAAGGAAAGGAAATCTTTGTTAAAGGAAAGAAAAACCCCTCAAATCTCCTAGCCCTTGTTGACTCCGGTTCCGAACAAAATCTCATTCTCCCTGATCTGGTAAAACATCTAGATATTCCTTTCTTTGCACTCAGCCATCCCATTTCTGTTACCGCCTTAGACGGCAGCGTTATGACATCCATCACCCATCAAACTCAACCCATCTCTTAAGTAGTTTCAGGCAACCACCAGGAAGAGATTCAGTTTCTCATCTACCCCAACAGTGAAAACCCCATAGTTCTAGGATTTTTCTTGGCTCGTCACCCACATATCAATTGGACACACCGTAGAATCGATTCCTGGATTACTCACTGTTTAAAATCATGTCTACAATCAGCCATTCCTGCCAAGACAGAGCCAGAATCCACTCCATAATCCATCCCTGATCTTACCAACATCCCTAACAAATACCATGATTTATGTCAAGTTTTCAGCAAGAATCTGGCTCTCTCCCTTCCACCTCATCGTCCATATGACTGCGCAATAGATCTTCTGCCTGGTGCCCCCCTCCCTTCCGGTCGTTTGTACAATCTTTCTAGTAAAGAAAGAGAAGCCATGGACAACTACATTCAAGACTCATTGGATTCCGGCATCATCAGACCCTCTTCCTCCCCTGTCGGAGCAGGGTTCTTCTTTGTGAGTAAAAAGGATGGATCACTTCGCCCCTGCATCGACTACAGAGGATTAAACCAAATCACCATAAAGAACAAATATTCACTCCCATTACTCTCTTCCGCCATGGAACCTGTTAGTCAAGCAAAAATTTATTCGAAATTGGACCTCAGAAACGCCTACCATCTAGTCTGCATTAGAGAGGGAGATGAGTGGAAAACTGCCTTCAAAACACCCATTGGACATTTTGAGTACCTGGTCATGCCATTCGGATTATCCAATGCCCCAGCCGTATTCCAACATCTGGTTAACAACGTCTTACGTGACTTTCTGAACAAATTTGTGTTTGTCTATCTCTGCTATTCTCATTTACTCCAAGAACATAAGGACCACGTCAGACAAGTCCTCCAACGGCTCCTGGAAAACCGTCTCTACGTGAAGGCAGACAAGTGTGAGTTCCATGTCACGTCTGTAACTTTTCTTGGTTTCATTCTGGGAGACGGGCAGGTGAGGGCAGACCCGGCCAAGATCGAGACCATTGGGGACTGGCCAGTCCCAGAGACCCGCAAACAGTTACGTTTCCTAGGTTTTGCCAATTTTTACCGACGGTTCATCAACAACTACAGTAAACTTGCTGAACCACTTAATTCCCTCACTACTTCAAAAAAAAACCTTCAAATGGACTCCTGATGCTAACCACGCCTTCCAACAGTTAAAGAAATCATTCATCCACGCTCCTACCCTCACAAAACCAGATACCACTCAACAGTTCATTTTGGAAGTGGATGCATCTGACACTGCTGTTGGCGCCATACTTTCCCAGAGCTCATCGTCTGACCACAAGATTCACCCTTGTGCCTTCTCAAAGAAATTCTTACCTGGTCTATCCATCTCCCCTGGGTCGAATACTCCCATATCTCTCGCGTTTCCTCAGGAACCGGATTCTCTCCTTTTGAAATATCACTCGGCTACAAACCATCTATTCTCCCAGACTCCTTCCCTGAACCAGTTTTGCCATCGGTCCATGCTCGTATCCGTGCCATCAGACGTGTCTGGAACCAGGCTCACGCCACCCCCCCCAACGCACCGCCGCTCAGAACAAACGTTACGCAGATAAGAAGAGGCGACCAGCACCCCATTACTCTGCAGGACAACAGGTTTGGCTCTCATTCAAAGATTTTCCGCTCAGATCTCATCCTCGAAAACTTGCTCCTCAGTTCCTTGGTCCATTTCCGATCAAGAAAGTCATCAGTCCATCTACGGTCAAACTTAAGATTCCATCCCATCTCCATGTTCATCCAGTCTTCCACGTATCTCAGATCAAACCTGTCTCTTCCAGCTCGTCGTGCTGCTCATTCAGGCTCATCATCTCCAGCTTCAAAAGAGGAACGGAGACTGCAGGCTGACGCCAGATGGTTCTCGCTTCCAGCGTGGTAACACGGCCAACCAATATCTCCAGAAAGATTGCTTCGTCTCTTTGGTGCGCTAATCCTTCCTGGTTTCCTCCCAGGTCCCGATCCAGATTCTCTGATCCTCCAAAGTTGGTTTCCTTTTCTGATCTGCGTTCCTACGGTGAAGCCTTCCGGAAACAACTTACCGATCTCTCTGGATTTCCTCCCGTCAGCTTCTGCTCAGTCTCCTCCGCTGGTCTGCCTATTATCCGTCCGTCTGCCCGCTCCACCTGCAATCACACACCGCTTAGCGCAACATCAGCCTCCTCTCACTTCCTGGTTTTGGATCCTGCATATCTCCCTCCAAGATCGGACACCATCTTCACCCCGTGAGTTACTGTCCACTCTCTCTGCCTCACAATATCACACATTCTCACATCTCCTTCTCTGCTGCAGTTCCTCCGTCGGCCACCGTGGACTCGTTCTTCCCCGGCAGTCAACCAAGGACTCCTTATTCTGTCACAATAAACATCTCTTATCATATCCAAACTGTACGTTCTGGTTCTTCTGAATCTGGTACTGCCTTTTAGTCATTAAACCCAGCAAACATGACAGTCAGTACTTGGCTTGGGCTTCTTTTACATCAACGACTGCCTAAATGCGGCGTGGCATGGATGCTATCAGCCTGTGGCACTGCCGAGGTGTTATGGAAGACCAGGATGCTTCAAAAGCGGCCTTCGGGTCTTCTGCATCGTTTGATCTCATGTCTCTTATCTTTCTCTTGGCAATGCCCCATAGATTCTTTATGGGGTTCAGCCAATCCAGCACAGTAATCCCATGGTCATTGAACCAGGTTTTGGTACGTTTGGCAGTGTGGGCAGGTGCCAAATCCTGCTGGAAAATGAAGTTAGCATCTCCATAAAGCTGGTCTGCTGAAGGAAGCATGAAGCGCTCCAAAATGTCCTGGTAGATGGCTGCGTTGACTCTGGACTTAATAAAGCACAGTGAACCAACACCAACAGATGACATGGCTCCCCAAATCAACAGACTGTGGAAACTTCACTCTGGATTTTAAACATCTTGGATTGTGCGCCTCTCCATTCTGATTCCAGACTCTGGGACCTTGGTTTTCAAATGAGATGTAAAAGTTGAGGGAAAAAAAATTTCAGGTAAGACGTTGCTGACGTTGTTTGTTGTTCAGGAGCGGCTTGATAAGAGGAATGGGACATTTGAAGCCCATCTCCAGGATCCGTCTGTGTTCTGTGGCTCTTGATGGACTAACTCCAGCCTCAGTCCATTCCTTGTGAAGGTCCCCAACACATCTGAAGGCTCATTTCCTGACAATCCTCTCCAGGCTGCGGTCATCTCTGCAGCTTGTGCTCCTCTTTCTTCCACACTTTCCCTTCCACATAACTTTATATTACGTTTTGATACAGCACATCCAACTTTTTGCAATTACCTTTTGAGGCTGTCCCTCCTTATGGAGGGTGTCAATGACAGTTTTCTGCAAAACTGTCATGTCAGCAGTCTTCCCCATGATTGTGATTCATACTGAACAAGACTGAGAGACCATTTAAAAGCTCAGGAACCCTTTGGAGGTGTGTTTGATTAATTAGCTGATTAAAGTGCAACACTTTCAGGGTAAAATTGTCTGAAGTTTAGGGTTTTGACAAGCTGTAAGCCATAATCATCAAAATTATAACAATTAAAGGCTTGAAATATCTCGCTGTTGGGGGACACGCAGTCAATGGGTGGCGCTAACCCACATTCTAGCTCCGACAGGAGAAGACTAGAGGTTATATAAGGCACTGCCACAGATTTTCACGCCCTCTCCAGTTCTGGCGTTCAGCCAAACAGCGCCACGAGAGATCCAATCCTTCCTTCGCTGGCGAGGGAAAAGACGGAAGTTCTGAGAGGAACTGACTCCGAGGACGACGATACTGATGATCAATCAGGTGAATCAAACCCAGTGTTTTGAGATAAACCCCACTGTTCCGCCCTGAGCCCTGCTTTCTGAACAGATGCTCCAGTATGAAGCGAGCCGCTAACAAGCTACCGAATGCCACAAAACCCGGTTGAGACTGGAGCGTTACCCCACAGCGACAAAGCCTGGGACAATGCTATCTTGAACCTGCAGAGAAGGTACTGTCAGTGAACTGAGGTGCAGCTGATCGCTGTTTAGCAAGCCGAAGAGGACGAAACAACGTTCCTAGCAAATGCTACCCGCGATTCGACAGCTATTATCCTCCCACTGCTAACGGACCGTAGCTGTGGCTAGCCTGCGGGCTAACGTTGTGTTAGCTTCGCCCATCATCCACGGAGCGACTTGGAGAACTTTAACCGTTCAATAAGGTCTGTCTGGGCAGAGGCGAGATTAGGTTAGTTTAAACAAGATTTAAGGGTTCTTTGTTTCACTGTGATTTGTTACTTTGTGTAAGATTTAATTTATTGTTTGGGTACAAACAGGCCGGTCGGCCTGGAGGTTTAAACAGTGATTCTCGAGGTTTCCGATGGAAAGTCGTTTTATATCCTGCCACCTGAGTTACTCAATCCGACAGTTTTTCTTTGTTTGATGTGTAATAAATGATCCAGAGCGACTTTAAGCAGCTCCACGTGAGTTAGCTGTAAGCTACATGATCTAGCGAACCACGTGGGCCTGCCATTGACAGCATTTTATTCATGAACAATAAAGACTGCCATTAATGCTATTCAAAATAGAGATCGACTTTAAAACAGATAGTTTAAACACTAAACTAATCTTTGAAGTCATTTTTGAGACTGCCTTCTTGGTAAGTCCAAATACTAAATTAGATCGACATAATTGGTACTGCCGTTAACGTCAACATAAAGTCTAAATATTAAATTAGATCAATCACTGCGGTGACAGATCCATGAAATAGAATCAATTATCTAAAGGTAATTGATTTCTAATTCAGCAAATGGTTTAATGAAACATTGCTTCTTCCAAAGAATGTTTTTGTTCACTTCTGCTTTGCATTGAAAACAAACCAGGATGTGCTGATTAGTCTTAAACTAATCGCAATTAGTTTAGAACTAACTTAGCTTCATTCCCAACACTGTTCAATACAAGCCTTGGTTTTTGAGCAAACATTCATTCTGAACTGTGACATCATTATCAATTTATGTGCATTTTTATAACTTTTACTGTTTTACTTCTGAGTGTGAGTTTTATTATCATTATTCTTTTCTTAGTAGTTTAGTTGTGTGTTACTAGTTTGGTGAGTTTGTTGATTAAAGTATGTTAACTGAAAGTGAATTCTTTTTGTAATAAACTCTTGTATTTTGGAAAACTGTTGATATTTCACCTACATGTATAGTAACTTGCTGTTCAGGTACGCCAAGAACTTATTCCTTCATATATTAATTACCTCAGCCTCATCAGGCAGGTAATCCTAAACATAAACTGAGACTGAACAATTTGGCTATTGATATTCCTGGAATCCAGGTGGTGCCCTAAACGTGGTTAATTTTTACATAAAATTATTAATCTGATTAATAGTTGCCCTAAGCAATTATTTATAATTATTCATAGCCAAAACCTATCTGTGGCACAACACTCGCTTTTCATGTAATGAGTCAGTCTCATATATTAGTTTACCCTTTTAAAGGCATACTCCGCAACTTTTACACCTTAATATAATGTTTTTTTCAAAGGTTATGGTGGAATTCTATCATCTATTATGTTCATTTTTAGAGTTATCCCTACCTTGCAGGGGTCCTTGGCTTTTTTCTGCACTATAGAACTTTTGAGTGGCGGTCCTCCGCCGGAAGTACCGACTGAGTTCTGCTTTACAGCAGAGTCATACGGCCTCACTGTTTAGAGAGTTTAGAGATGGCTGATCCACCAAAGAGACCGAGAAATCCTATATCAGAAGAAGCTAGAAAAAGAAAAAGAGAACGTGATAGAGAGAGAGCAAAGACCAGAGTAAATATTGGGCCGGCTTTTCCTCATTGGAGTGTTCTTTTGGAACGAACGTCGTGTACTAAGGACGCTGAGTTAGCCGTGCTGCTAATAGATTGGTAAGTAATCAATGATTTCACCGGGGTTATAGTGTTTGGTCTGGCATGATGTTGTTATACAGTCCTGACAAAGCTATTGATTCAGTGTTTGGAGATGGATGAACATAGTTTGCACGGTATGCCTTACAGTAGTAAAGTGAATTACACAATCGAGTCGATCTCCATTAGCCATCTAGAGGCTAATGTGATGCTAACATGTAAGACTCGGAATTGCGAACTGAAACAGCGCTTGTTTGTTGTATGGGAAAGCGACTGAAACATGCCTCTTATGAGCGACAGATATATTTGATTTTATGACAGTGATGTTGCGCTGCAATCCTGAAGAGGGTGACAGAGCACAAATATCATGAAAGTTGCAGAGTATGCCTTTAAATTAAATCGTGATGTATGAACTTTTGCACAATATTTTAATTTTCTTATATTTTGAATTTGGTGAGCCATAATCATCAAAATTATAACAATTAAAGGCTTGAAATGTCCCGCTTTGGATGTAATGAGTCCGTTTTTTTGTCTCACTGGACAAGTGCACTTCCGCATTTACCTGGGACTTCCACTCATTATGCGCTCCCACATTTTGCAACAGAACACCACTGGAGTGAGAGGTTCTCCGCTGAATAATGTCAGAGAAGAAGAAACAGCTGGCTGCTACCACTTTAACTTTAGGACAAACTACCAGAATCCCAAAAAGAAAAATGCCATTTGAAGTTGCAGAAAACAAAAAACTGGTGACCAAACTGTGACTGTTGTTTTATGATCTCTTGTTTACTGTGGCAATGGGCGTTCTCAAATCAAAGGGACATAGCCTGTAGACAATAGCCAATTCAAATTCAAAAATACTTTATTGATCCCAGAGGGAAATTAAGTGTTGGTATAGCTCATATAATTAATTCTTTAAGGAGTTGTTATAGATGATGATGGCTGTGGGCAGGAAGGATTTCCTGTGGCGGTCTGTATTGCAGCGAAACTGAAGAAGCCTCCGACTGAAGACGCTCTGTTGTTGTGTGACAGTCTCATGAAGAGGATGCTCAGGGTTGTCCACAATTTTTCTCCAGATTTTCCACAGTTGTCCCAAGAACAGAACCAGCCTTCTTTAGCAGGTTGTTTAGCCTTTTTAAATCCCTGGCTCTGATGCTGCTACCCCAACAGATGATGACTGAAGAGATTACACTCTCTTACAATTTTTCTCCAACAGACTTGTAGAATATCTGCAGCATCTTGCTGCAAACCTTGAAGGACCTAAGCTTCCTCAAGAAGTACAGTCTGCTCTGTCCCTTCTTGTAGACGGCTTCACTGTTCAGTCTCCAGTCCAGTCTGTTGTCAAGGTGAACTTAGAGATATTTATACTCCTCAACCACCTCCACTTCTTCTCCCATGATGGAAACAGTGTTTGACTTATCCCTGTTTCTTCTGAAATCTACAATTATCTCCTTTGTTTTGTTCACATTCAAAGTAAGACGATTGTTTCCACACCATGTCACAAAGCGGTCCACCAGCTCTCTGTATTCAGCTTCTTGTCCATCTCTGATACACCCGACAGTTGCAGAGTCATCTGAGTATTTCTGCAGATGACAGGTCTCTGATTTGTACTGGAAGTCTGAGGTGTACAGAGTGAAAAGGAATGGTGAGAGTACGGTCCCCTGTGGTGCTCCTGTGCTGCTGACCACCTGGTTTGACACACAATTCTTCAGTCTCACAAATTGTGGTCTGTTGGTCAGGTAGTCATTGATCCAGGCGATTGTTGAGGGCTCCACCTGTGTCTTCAGGAGTTTCTGACAAAGTAAATCAGGCTGAATTGTGTTAAATGCACTGGAGAAATCAAAGAAAATGATCCTCACAGTGCTGCTTGCTTTGTCCAGATGACAGTGGGTTGGTTGAAGCAGGTGGATGATGGCATCTCCAACTCCACAACGATAAGCAAACTGCAACGGGTCCTGATAAGTTTTTGTTTGCTTACTCAGGGATGCCAACAGGAGTCTCTCCAGGATCTTCATGATGTGGGATGTTAGGGCAACAGGTCTATAGTCATTGATGACTGATGGGTGAGTTCTCTTTGGTACTGGAACAAGGGAGGATGTCTTCCACAACACTGGGACCTTCTCCTGAGTTAGGCTAAGGTTGAAGAGGTACTGCAAGATCCCACAGAGCTGCTCAGCACAGGCCTTCAGGACTCTGGGGCTGACACCATCTGGACCTGCAGCCTTGTTCCGGTTCAGTTTCTCCAGCTGCCTCTTCACCTGACCTTTGGAGACAGACAAGTGGGAGGGGGAGGCAAACAGGGTAGCAGCATTTCCTGACTTGGTTGAAGTCAGACTTGTGGAATCAGAAGAGTCCATGGCTGAGGTGAAGGATAAAACATCCGAGGTGTAACAGGGAAACTATTGATCAGAGGAGAGTGGGATGTCTGTTTGGCTGGGAACAGGAGAGGAGGATGCTAAGCTAGTTCCTGAACTGAACCTGTTGAAGAATGTGTTCAGTTCATTGGCTCTGTCCAGACTTCCATCTATCCAATCCTTCCTGTTCTTAAAGCCTGTGATCTTTCTCATTCCTGACCAGACATCTCTGGTATTGTTCCTCTGTAGTTTGTTCTCCAGCTTCTTCCTGTATGCCTCCTTGCTGTCTCTGATCTTGACCTTAAGTTGCTTCTGTATACTTCCCTGTCTCCCTCCCTGAAGGCAATTTTTTTCTTGTTTAGCAGTTCCTTCAGATCACTGGTGATCCAGGGTTTGTTATTAGGGAAGCATCTCACTGTTCTGGTGGGGATGATGTTGTCCACACAGAAGTTTATATAGTCAGTCACACACTCAGTCATGGCATTGATGTCCTCTCCATGTGCTTGGCAAAGAGTCATCCAGTCTGTGGTCGCAAAACAATCCTGCAGGGCTTCTTCAGCTTCCTGTGACCATTTTCTCACAATTTTCTTTGTAACAGGTTGCCTCTGAACAAGTGGTTTATATTCTGAACAGAGAAAAACAAGATTGTGATCTGATTGTCCCAGATGAGGTCTTGGTTTGGACATGTATGAATCCATTACATTTGCATAAAACAAATCCAAGGTCCTGTTTTCTCTTGTAGAGCAGCTGACAAACTGTTGAAATGTTGGAAGTGTAGTAGAGAGCGAGGCATGATTAAAATCACCAGTTATTGCCACAAATGCATTGGGGTGCTGTGTCTGTAGCTTAGCAACAACGGAACTGATGACATCACATGCATTGTCAGCAACGGCTGAAGGTGGAATGTAAACAACTGCCAAAATTACACTGGTGAACTCTCTTTGTAAATAATATGGACGAAAACCTACTGCCAAGAGTTCGACATCTGGGCTGCAGAGACGACACTTCACAGTTACATGTCCTGGGTGACACCATCTGTTCTTGACAAGTACTGCTACTCCACCACCTTTTCTTTTCCTGCTCGTTTTCAGATCTCTTTCGTCTCAGTAAAACACATAACACTGCATTGCCGGTACTCTGGCTGAGTCCTTGTAAGGGCTTGGAGTTCATCCATCTTGTTAGCCAGTGATCTTACGTTGCCCATTATGATTGATGGAAGAGATGGCTTGAACTTCCTCTTTCTCTGTCTCCTTTTCGCTCCTGCTCTGCATCCACGTCTCCTCCTTATCAACTCATCAGGGATTTGTGGCTTCAGTTGAGGCACTATTTCAGCTTTTGCGATGTTAATCAGCTGCTCCCGGCTGTAAACCACATTGTTGCCATGGTTACGCATAATAACAAGTTGTCAAAAAGTGAAAAATTTAAAGCAAAAATCCTTCCAGCTTCACAGCACCAAAAACTAGAAAGTATACAGGTCAAAAAAATGCAATCTTCCTCAAGAAAAAAGAGGAACCGATGTACAAAAAAACAAAACTTAATATGTAGCCAACAGAGCCACTCCAACATGCAGGGACCCAGAGCAGCGCAATTCTAGAATATATGGACAAGGGGAGGGCTGAGAGATGTTTATTGTTGAATAGCTACCTTGTTTTGCAGATTCGGTATAGCACCTTTAATGCCGCAGCCAACCTGAGCATTGCTGCTGACTGTGTCCATCCCTTTCTGATCAGTGTACATATCTAACACCCCAAGTTCAAATAAACAGTTCCTTGAACATGACAATGAGCTCGCTGTACTCCAGTGGTCTTGACAGTCACCAGATCTCAATTCAATAGAGCACCTTTGGGATGTGGGGGAACAGGAGATAAGCATCATGAATGTACACACAAGAACTTTGCAGCAAGTGAGATGTATTCTTGTCAAAACGGACTACAATGCCTGAGCGATATACTTAACACCTTGTTGAATCTAGGCCATGAAGAAAAAAGGCTAGATTTGATGGTAAAAGGGGGTGTAACCCATTACCAGCAGGGCTAATATATTGACCAGTGTACAGCATCTCCTGTACACCCGAAGCAGAAAGAATTGTAAAAGTCCATTAGCTTGTGCTTTCCGACCATACCTGCTTAGTACTTCAAATTAGCACTGAATATGGTAATGCATTTCTGTTACTCCCATATAAAATCCTACTATTTATTGGTATAGTATAAACTATGGCCTGGTTAACAAGGCAGGATTTAAAAATTGTCGCAAGAATTTCAGACCACACACAAGGCACGGCGCCAGAACAATTCTCGGATATTCTTGTTTTGGTCCTACAGTGTGTGGTGTGCGGCCACACTGCAATGGAAAGACGCCACACAAGAACCAATTTTACTAGCAAACATTCCCAGCACAGATGGAAAATCTCACAAAACCTCACGAGATTAGTAAAGACTAGTTTTTTGTCTTTACTTTTAGTAGAGACTAGTAAAGTCAAAGGAGTAAATAAACAAGGCGGCCGGGGAGGAGGCAATGACATCAGTTTGTGGACTAGTTTTAACAGAGAAACAAAACGACACAAAAAGAAAAGCAGTTGGATAAAGGTGATGAGATAGCCGGAGCAGGGGCTCTACTTGCGATATAAAGATATGGAAGTGAGTTCGGGTTTTTTTTTCACTCGGAAATGTCATCACACACTTTATTCTGATTGATCGCTGTTTCTTAGTGTTTGTGGACTGCGGTCAAGTGAGCTGACACTTGGAAATAATGGATGCTTACAAGACATATTGCTGCCTGTCACCTCAATTCTGATTGGCCACAGCTCACATTTAACAGGTTCCATGCCATTTGTCCCCGCAACACACCACACATGCTGAAATAACGGGCCAAGACAATCCAACATGTTGAATATCCCTGGTTTGTGATAGGAGCGGTCCTGACTTCTGACATCCTTCCACACAGACCAGAACACTCCTAACACAACCACACACGCAGTAATGTCTGTTTGGAGTATCTTAATCGGGGCATGTCGAAAGAGGAGAATAGGGGCAAAATGGCCTCAAAATCCTTCCGTGTGAACCAGGCATATGTTGCCAGAGTAGTTTATTACTATGTATCAGTATTTATTTTTTAAATGTAATTTGTCAGACCACACGTTATCCATTACGCAGCATGACTACAATGTCTGTTATGAAGCCTTGACAGTTTATTTCTATTTTTGGCATTCCATCAGTTGTGCAAACTTTTCATCGCAGATGTTTTCACAGGTTTTGAAACAGCTGTGCATTAAACACCATTGTCGATGAATATACTATGCGCAAAGTCAGGGCGCGTTAGAGAGATTCCATCAAACGCTAAAATCACTCTTGCCTCCTTATTGCACTGAACTGGGTACTGACTGGGAGGAGGATTTGCCGTGGCTTTTGCTGTCTGCCAGGGAGTGGGTGCAGGAAAGCAATGACCTAATGACCTTGTGTTTGGGCACATTGTTTGTGATCCTTAAGCGCTCTCGCAGGGGAATATGAACGATGCTGACCCACCTGTCAACTTATTGGACTATGTAAATGCAACGTAACGAAGCAATGTAACATCTTTATTTTTCTGGTGTTTTGGCACAAGAGAAGTTGTCAGGGGCCCAAAAAATAAATTAAAAAACTTTATGATCGAAAAGCTAAACGTCGCCATTTCAGCCCTGGTGATCAGGTTTTGTCTCTTTTACCTGTTGTTGGGTCTCCTTTGCAAGCTAGGTTTCGGGGTCCATACACTCCGGACTGCAAGAAGTCCCCCCAAATATGCCCTATCAATATGCTGAAGCCATATTATTCTCGTGGCGCATTGGAGGAGACTGTATCGCTCAAGGAGAATTCAGGAGAGGGTAGACCAACTTTGTCCATGGGTGACAGGTCTGGCGGGGCAGAACTTGATGCGCTGTTTAGATGACCCCATGGTGTGTGAGCGACAAAAAGATTCTGACTCACTGCATAATTTGGATGCTGTGTTAGGTCATTTAACACTGCCTGTGTGCAACGAAATGATCAACTTAATAAATAGTTTCTATCATTGTTTGGAGAATTACCATTGCGCACTAATCTTTTGGTCCATGACATTGACGTTGGGGATTCTAAACCAATCCGTCCATTTTTACAGAGCATCACCTGAGAAGCATAAAGGGCTGGGTGCAGAAGTGCCATACATGCTGGAAAATAACACTGCAGTACCTTCTTCCTCCTGCTGGGCTTCTCCAAGTTTGTTCTAGAAAAATCTGACAAAACTCCATGCTTTTGCACTGACAACCGTAAAGTAAACGCCATTACTTAGCCAGATTTTTCTTCTTTACCATGCATGGAAGATTGTGTCAATCAGATGGGCTATGCCAAGTTTGTGAGCAAATTTGATTTATTAAACGGTTACTGAAAGTTCCCACTTTCTGTGCATGCTAGGGAGATCTCAGCATTTGTTACTCCATCTGGTCTGTATGAATATACCGTCGTGGGCTTTGGACTGCAAAAATGGCCGGCAAGATTCCAGCAACTAATGACTTATTTGGGCAGAGTTGTTGGGCAAGGTGAAGTGCATCCTGTCCAGGAAAAAGTACAAGCTGTGGAGAAGTATGTGCCACCAAGTACTGAGAAAGAGTTGATGAGGTATCTTGGTCTAGTTGGTTTTTACCGCAGTTTTTGTAAAGACTTTACTTCATTGCCAGAAGGAATTTGAGAACATTAAAACTTTGTTGTGTTCAGAGCCTGTGCTGGCTGCTCCACATCTAAATGAGCCAGGACATCCATGGTGTGAGGAGCAGCCAGGGTTTTAAAGACTGGGAAGATTGGGGCCAGGTGTTCCCAGTCAGCAGATGACAGACCACACCCACCTGAAAAGGAAGCGTAGATCTTTTGACAAGCAGGCAAAGACAGGAGTCGTCACAGTTTAACAATACTTATCTGTACAACTGTTTACCTTACTGAGGAACAACTTCTTTACCACATAGCTGTCATTTAACGAAGGGCTACAGGGTCATACATGAGAAGGATGACCTCCAGAAAGTATTAAAAAGAAAAATGCTTCTGAACATTTAAAGCAAACATTTTTTAATAAATAAAAAAAGAGAAATGGAATTTGTTTACAATTAACAAGTGAAACCCAACATTGGACTGCGATTCAGTCTGGCATAACATACAAAAAATAATTCACTGGTAATGTCATCAGTCTTTAAAAGCAATAAAGGATTTATTTGCACTGTGCCTTGCTGAAAGTGTTGGGGACTTCTGAAGAGGCTGCGGTGTCCCCAGCACCATCCTATAGTAGGGTCCTATACAAGCCTCTTTTGTCTTTCTGGAAAATGTCAAGGTGTAATTGATAGTTCTCCCTGGGTCCTTTATCTTTGTAGCATGTTTCAGGTTCTCTGATCTGGGTTTACGCTGACCTTTACCAGTGCACTCTTTCCTCTCGCTTTTCTGAGGGGCCTCGCACTGAAAATAGCTCAATAGGATTTCAATAGGGTGTCTTTCATTTGAGACAATCTTCTCTTCCTTTTCCTAGCAGCAGCCTCTTTGGCGGCAACCATTTAAGCTGAGACCCAACTTTTCAGAACGTTGTTTGATCTAAGATTTACTGCAGATTCTTTGTCTGCTGTGGTTCAAAATGTATCCCCAGACAGTTGAAAAATTGGTGTGTTCCTGCTGTTTTCTCATCTATGTATCAGCATCTACTCATCTATGAGACAGCACTTTACGTTTTCCCACCACAAACAAAACAGAACAAGTTTTATCTGAGCTTTCTTAGATACCTTTTTAAATACTTCTTTTTTTTAGCTGTTTTTAAGATTTTTCTTTATACATTCAAATGATAAACATTGTTGTCATTTTTATTGTAATATTACTCCTAAAAAATAAAGAATTGGTTGTTAAAATAGTACATTCTGCATTGAAGTATGCAATCAGCTGAGAGCCCACTGTCTTCCATTTAGAATTCACTATTATATTAAGCTAACAGCTACATGTGGCTCTTTAAAAGCTTTGACACATTTTAAATATGAGACCCTGACCCTAATCCTTTCCCACCACAAACTAGCAACTCTTTCTGACTGTCACATTCTTCAGGATGAGTCTGCATGAGTGTTACGACCTGTGAAGTTTTTGATTCTCCAAGATTTGCCCTAAATCATACATCCTTTGTAATGTAACCTTGGTTGGCAATGACAGAGTTCAAACATTTCGTATAGGTCTTCACCAGGTTTGCACACACTGTATCTGGTATTTTGGCCCATTCTTCCAATCAGATCTTCTCTAGAGCTGTGATATTTTGTGGCTGTCGCTGGACAACACGAACATTCAACTCTTCAACTGATTCTCTGTTGGATTGATGTCTGGAAACTGGCTAGGCCACTACAGAACCTTGAAATGCTTTTTAGGTAGCCACTCCTTCTTTGCCTATGTTTGGGATCATTGTCATGCTGAAAGTTTCAGCCACTTTTGATATTTCATGCTCTCACTGATGGAAGGAGGTTTTTGCCCAGAATCTCACGATACATGGCCCCATTAATCCTTTCCTTAATATGGATCAGTCGTCCTGTCCCGTCTCCTCTTTTTTTCATAACATAACTATTTCTTTCTCTCTCTCTCTCACCCTCACGCTTCACACCTTCACAACTTTCTTCTATTTTTCTCTTTCTTATATCTTGGCTTTTGGATTTTCAATCAGGCAACCCCATCCACAGACTAAAAATACACCTGTGTTTATCTGTTTCTATGGTGATATGGACTTTACAACTTTTATCTCAAAACTATGACTACTCTAAGGTTTGTCACATGGAATATTCATGGAGCTGGCACCAGAGAGAAAAGAGTTAAGATTCTTAACCAGCTTAAAAGATTGAAGGCAGATGTTGTCTTATTACAAGAAACCCATAAATCTACCTCAGCTGCAGATGTTCTTAAATCCCCTGAGTTTCCTAATGTGTTTTCTGCATGCTATAACTCCAGACAAAGGGGAGTAGCAATATTAATAAATAAAAATGTAAATTTTACAGTAATAGATACAGTTACAGATCCAGAGGGTAGATTTATTATAGTAAAACTATCTATACATAACCAAAAGTTATGTATTGTCAGTATATATGGTCCAAATGTTGATGACCCCTCATTCTTTCATTCCTTCTTCTCTGTGCTCCTTGAACACATGGATTGCTCACTTCTTCTTGGGGGCGACCTCAACTTTGGTTTAAATGAAGAAATAGACAGGCTCAGCACAGCAGGGACTCAGCGCAGCTTGAAATCTATAGATATAGTCAAACAGTACATGAGCGATTATGGACTTTGTGATGCATAGTGATCACTTCACCCCAATGACAAAAAATATACTTTCTTCTCAAATGTCCACCATTCATATTCTCGACTGGATTATTTGTTTGTCAGCAGCTCACTGTTGACTGACATTTCAGACACTGAGATACACCCTATAGCTGTTAGCGATCATGCTCCTGTTTCTCTAACTTTAGTAAATAAAACAGAAACACCTCAAAGCAAAAATTGGAGATTTAATATATCCTTACTTAAGGATAAAGAATTTATTAAATATTTTGAAAAGGAGTGGCCTTCTTATTTAGAATATAATGACCTCCCTGGTACGTCGCCATCCATTCTTTGGGAGGCAGGAAAAGCTGTGATTAGAGGTAAAACAATCTCATTCTCATCAAATAAAGAAAAAATGGAAAAAAAAGTATTCAGGAATTGGAAGAAACTATTAATTCATTAGAAGCTTCTCTAGATGAGGAGAGACTAGGCAAAATCCGTAAAGCAAAGCTAGAATTAAATCAAATTATTAATAAACAGACCCAGTTCTTTGTTCAAAGACTTAGGATAGAAAACTTTGAACAAGGTAATAAATCAGGTAGATTTTTGGCTAACCAGCTAAAAATTAATAAAGAAAAAACAACTATATCTGCTATTAAAGATCAGACCGGGAATACAGTATATGATCCTGGAAGAATAAACAACACATTTAAAGAATTTTACAAGGCTTTATACTCACCAGAGATAAATCCATCGGATCATGAAATTGAACAATATTTTGATAACATAACACTACATAAATTATCTGAAAGTCAAGCGATGGCCCTGGATTCACCACTAACAGCGGCTGAACTCCAGGAGGCCCTCCAAGGCATGCCCAATAATAAGGCTCCAGGCCAGGATGGATTTCCAGCAGAGTTCTATAAAGAATTCTGGAATATTCTGGCACCAACATTCCACAGAATGCTGCAGGAAACCAAGGAAAATGGCCGACTCCCACCAAATATGAATTCTGCCTACATTAGTCTTCTACTAAAATCAGGTAAAGACCCTTTGTTTCCTACCAGCTATCGTCCCCATATCCCTCATTAATGTTGATCTTAAAATAATCTGCAAAGCCCTCTGTCACGAGCGCAGCGATCAATGGAAGATCGCTGCTGGGAAGATGGATGTTCCAAGTGCAGAGTGAGGATGCAGCCGAAGGTCTTATCGGAGCGGAGGAGATGGAAGAACCAGGAACTCGTGATGCGAGGAGCTTGGAAAGGCTATTAGCCGTAGGGAATCGTCGGGTCTGGAATACTACTCAGGTTGGAGTCGTAGGAGCTATGCGTCACAACGAGGTTGATGACTGAGCGCCATAGAGGTGAGTGACGGGAGCTTTTGAGTGTTTGGGAGGAGGAGAATCTCATCAGAAGCAGCTGCTTCGAGTTGGGTCTGATGACTTCTTGACAGGACCCCCCCCTCGAGGCCCGGCACCTGAAGGGCCCAGACGATCTGGGTGAAGACGGTGGAAGTCTGTGATGAGGGTGGAGTACAGAATGTGGCGGGATGGAACCCAGGAGCGCTCCTCCGGACCGTATCCCTGCCAGTCCACCAGGTACTGGAATCCCCTTCCCCGCGGTCGGGAATTGAGGATACGGCGAACCGTGTACACCGGACCCCCGTCGATCAAGCGAGGAGGCGGGGGACGATTCTCCGGGGGGGAGAGAGGCGAGGTGAGGTGACGCTTGAGGAGTGAGCAGTGGAAGACAGGGTGAATCCTCAGAGACGATGGGAGTCGGAGGCGATAAGTGACTGGATTGATGCAGCAGACGACCGGGTAAGGACCCACGAAGCGGGGAGTTAGCTTCTGGGGCCCCAAAGGCAGTCTGAGGTGCCGTGTGGAGAGCCAGACCAGATCCCCTGGCTGGAACGTGGGACCGGGTCGGTGACGTCGGTGGTGTTGAGCCATGTAACCAGCGTTGGCACACTTGATGGATGCCCGAGCTCGGATCCACGCTCGGCCCAAGTCAATGCCTGAGGCCAGGAGGTAGGCTGCGAGGAGACAAAGCAACGGAGGTATTTGCCCACCATCTGATTGGCTCTCTCCGTCTGTCCGTTGGTTTCCGGATGGTAGCCAGAAGAAAGACTGGCGGTGGCACCGATGAGACGACAGAAGGCCTTCCAGAATCGTGCCGTGAATTGGGACCCTCTGTCTGAGACAATATCCTGGGGGAACCCATGAAGGCGGACCACGTGTTTGAGGACCAGTTCCGCTGTCTCCTTGGCCGTGGGCAGGCCAGGCAGAGGGACCAGATGGACCGCCTTGGAGAAGCGATCGACAAAGGTGGCAATGGTGGTCATGCCGTCAGCAGGGGGCAAGCCGGTGACGAAGTCCACCCCGATGTGTGACCAGGGTCTCGCTGGAACTGGCAGAGGACGAAGTACTCCAGTCCCGGGTTGAGTGGAGGACTTGGCTCTGGCGCAGACTGAGCAAGCACCGACGAAACTGCTGACGTCCTTCGCCATGGTGGGCCACCACAGGTAGCGGCGGATGAACTGAAGAGTTTGGGTTATGCCTGCATGACCAGCCACCGGTGAGGAGTGGCCCCACAAAAGAGCCTCCTGACGACAGCCGGTCGGGACGTAGAGGCGGTTGGGCGGTGTCTCAGGTGGTGCCGGCTCCAGGGCCAGGGCTGATTGAATGGAATCCTCCAAGGGCCAACGGAGGGGGACCAGGACTTGATGCGGGGGAATTATGGGGGCGGGTTGGGATGGTACAGGATCTTGAGAGAGGCACCGAGAGAGAGCGTCAGCCTTCCCGTTCTTTGAACCGGGTCGATAAGAAATATGGAAGTTGTAGTGCTCGAAAAGATGAGCCCACCGAGCCTGGCGGGGGTTCAATTGCTTAGCGTTCCGGATGTGGATGAGGTTTTGATGGTCCGTCCAGATCAGGAACGGTTCTGGTGTACCCATGAGCCAGTGACGCCACTCCTCCAGCGCCCACTTGATGGCCAAAAGTTCACGATCACCAACCCCATAGCGCTGTTGTGCGGGTGTGAACTTTCGAGAAAAGAAGCAGCAGGGATGGAGCCTCTGGTCTGGACCCTGCTGAGACAGGACGGCACCAGCACCGATCTCTGAGGCGTCCACCTCGACGGTAAACGATTTGGTGGGGTCAGGATGGAGCAGGATCGGCGCTGTAGTGAAGAGCCGGAGTAATTGGTGAAACGTACATTTGGCCTCTGGGGTTAGATGAAATGGGTGTGGCCGTGCAGTAGGTCTGGTGAGGTCCGTAAGTGGAGCCACTACAGAGCTGTAATTACGGATGAACCGCCGATAAAAGTTAGCGAAGCCGAGGAAAGACTGCAGCCGTTTGAGTGTGGTGGGAAGTGGCCAGGCGGTCACCGCAGACACCTTCTGAGGATCCATGGCTATGCCCTCGGCCGAGATGACGTATCCCAGAAAGGTGGTGGAGCGTTTGTGGAAGGCACACTTCTCCAGTTTGCAGTAGAGGTGGTTCTGGAGAAGTCGCTCAAGGACAGCGTGGACATGCCGGACGTGGTCTACCTCCGACGTGGAGTAAATCAGAATGTCGTCCAGGTAGACGTACACCCACCGTCCCAGCATGTCTCGGAGAACGTCGTTTAAGAGGCGTTGAAAGACCGCTGGGCTGTTGCATAGACCAAAGGGCATGACTTGGTACTCCCAGTGGCCAGTGGGAGTACTGAATGCCGTCTTCCACTCGTCGCCCTCCCGTATACGGATCAGGTTGTAAGCGTTCCGCAGGTCGAGACGAGTAAAGATGGAGGCTTTGGACAAAGAGTCTAACACAGTGCTCACAAGAGGAAGTGGATGACGATCTTTAATGGTTATTTTGTTCAAACCTCGGTAGTCAATACAGGGACGGAGGGTCCCCTTTTTCTTTTTAACAAAGAAGAACCCTGCCGACGCCGGAGAAGTAGAAGGGCGAATGAACCCCTGGTCGAGAGCCTCTGAGATGTAGGTCTCCATTTGTGCCGTCTCCTCCAAGGAGAGGGGAAATTGGCGGCTACGCGGGGGCGCTGCTCCTGGCAAGAGGTTGATGGCCATATCGTAGGAACGATGGGGTGGTAGTTGGGAAGCCCTCCTCTTGCTAAAAACCTGAACAGGATCTCTGTAGGGAGGAAGAATCTCCTCGATGGCCGGGACCGGGATGACCTCTGGTATCCTGACGGAGGGTGGGCGGAGGCATCGGAGTGAACAGGACGGACCCCAGCTGAGAATCTGCTGCGTGGACCAGGAGAGTTGAGGGTCGTGTGTCCGGAACCAGGGGTAGCCTAAGATGAGTGGTGTAGTATTGGAAGCGATGACCAGGAAGCTGATGAGTTCTGTGTGGTCGCCGACCCACATCCGAACCTCTGTGGTACGTTGTCGGATGGGGTTAGGTTGCAACGGGTGTCCATCGACGGAGATCACGGGTATAGGTCGCGGAAGCAGCTGCAGGGAAAGTTGCAATCTCTCAGCTAACTGTGTGGAGATGAAATTATCCGCTGCACCAGTATCCAGCAGAGCAGAGAATGTGTGGTGCGGATCAGGGTGGAGAAGCTGGACAGAGAGGAGGAAGCGGTTAGGAGACGTGATACCAGGTGAAATTCCTCCTACCTTCACCTGGCCTGGTCTTTTCCCGGCCGGAGTGAACATTGCCGCAGGGGATGTGCAGGTGATCCAGAATAGGCACAGAGTCTCTCTCGGCGCCGTCTCTCTTTCTCCTCCGGGGGCAGATGGCCAAGATGCATCGGCTCCTCTTGATCTTCCGAGCGGGGGCGTGGCGGAGCCGAGCTGGCTTCGATGGAGCGGAACTGAAAGGATCGGTGCGTCGGAGAGCGCGCCGGTGGTTTTGGGCGGCACATGACGCGCTGGTCGATCTCGAGAGCCAGGGTCACTGTGGCATCCAGAGTCTTGGGCGCCTCCCGGCCGACCATCTCATCCTTGATGTAATCGGCCAATCCCTCCAGAAAGATGGATTTCAGCGCACCGTCGCTCCAGGACAGCTTGGCGGCCAGTGTGCGGAACTCGGCGGCGAAGAGGTGAACCGGCTGGTTGCGCTGACGCAAGTGAAGGAGCTGGCCTTCTGTATCGACTTCACTGCAAGGCGGGGTGAAGGTCTTCCGGAGTTCCCCCACAAACAGAGTGTAGTCGTTGCACAGAGGAGACTTCTGATTATAGAGCGCAGCAGCCCACTCTTGCGCTCTCCCGGTCAGCAGTGAGGTGAGCAGAGCCACTCTGGAGGCTGGAGCGGCATACATGATCGGCTGACATTCGAAAATCATGTCCAGAGTTGCTATCAGGCCATCTGGTTTGCCGTCCGAGCCATTCCATTTGTCTGGAAGACAGATCCGCGGTTCGACCGTGGGGGACGACCGCTGTTGGAGCATGTTGACTACTCCGGACAGGCGAATGTTGGCGTCGGAGATGGTCTGAAGCTTGGAGTTGAGGTGATCGACCATGCCTCGGAGATGGACCACTTCTGCACGAAGGGCCTCCACTTCTGCTGGAACATTTCCGGGCTCAGTCATCCTGTCACGAGCGCAGCGATCAATGGAAGATCGCTGCTGGAAGATGGATGTTCCAAGTGCAGAGTGAGGATGCAGCCGAAGGTCTTATCGGAGCGGAGGAGATGGAAGAACCAGGAACTCGTGATGCGAGGAGCTTGGAAAGGCTATTAGCCGTAGGGAATCGTCGGGTCTGGAATACTACTCAGGTTGGAGTCGTAGGAGCTATGCGTCACAACGAGGTTGATGACTGAGCGCCATAGAGGTGAGTGACGGGAGCTTTTGAGTGTTTGGGAGGAGGAGAATCTCATCAGAAGCAGCTGCTTCGAGTTGGGTCTGATGACTTCTTGACACCCTCGCAAAAAGGATAGAGAAAGTAACCCCTCTTATAATACATCCTGATCAAACTGGTTTTATTAAAGGGAGACATTCATCCACAAATCCACGTAGATTAATAGATTTAATAGATTTTTCTAACTGTAAAAACATTAAAACTAATATATTATCTTTAGATGCAGAAAAAGCATTTGATAGAGTTAACTGGAAATTCTTATTTGTAACCTTACGTAAATTTGGCTTTGGAAATTCTTTTATAAACTGGTTGAAAATATTATACAGTTCACCAACAGCGTGTATCAGAACAAATAACCAAACATCATCTAGGTTTTGTCTTCAGAGAGGTACCAGGCAGGGATGTCCTCTCTCTCCCTCCCTGTTCGCTATTTTTATTGAACTACTAGCTGCAGCGATCAGGCAAACTCACAATATTAAAGGCATAAAATGCAATAACATAGAACACAAAATCAGTCTTTATGCAGATGATGTATTACTTTTTCTCCAGCATTCACAAACCTCTTTCTCTCAGGTAATTAGGTTGATAAACTCTTACTCAAATGTTTCAGATTATTCTATAAATTGGTTAAAATCTACAGTTCTTCCAATCAATTGTTCTGTCCAGAATCCAACTAATACACAACTGCAGTCAGGGAATATTACCTATTTAGGTATCAATGTCTCACCAAGACTGGCAGATTTAATAACGCTAAACTACATCCCACTTTTTAAAAAAGTGGAAGATGATCTTGCTAGATGGAAATCTCTACCCATATCACTTATGGGAAGGGTTGCTTCAATAAAAATGATGGTTTTGCCCAGAATCAACTACTTATTCTCAATGATCCCAAGTAAACCATCACTAGACTGGTTTAGATCTCTGGACTCCTCTATCTCTAAATTTCTTTGGAAAGATAAACCCCCATGTATCAGCTTAAAAACACTGCAGAAGACCAAAGAAAAAGGAGGTCTAGATCTACCAAACTTCCATCATTATTTCTTAGCCAACAGGCTCCAATACATATCAAGATGGTTAAAACATAGCTACCTAGACGAGTCCTGGATAGACGTAGAACAGACACTATGTAATAAGATAAAACTTTCAGACCTACCATTTCTTAGCTCAAATATAAAACAATATGAATGCTTTAAAAGCATAAATATCAGCTCCTCTCTGACAGCATGGTGGGAGTTTCTAAAAATGACAGAGTCCACAATAATCCCATGCAGACGCACACCCATCTGGAATAACCCCGACATCTTGCAAAAAAAATGTATGATAAGTTTCCCAGTCTGGAGGTGCAATGGAATTGAATACCTGGAACATATATTTGAAGGAACAGACTTTATCCCATTTAATACATTAATTACACAATATGGAATTGATAAAAACAAATTCTTAGAATATCAACAAATTAAATCTATTATTAAAGGTAAATTTAGGCTCAATACAGCTGAATTACAAATTCCAGCAAGAGTTTTAGATTTTCTTAATCTCAACCCCCCCAAATTGCTGTCTAAAATATACAAAACTTTATCTACATTAGATGAATCAATAGCCATCCCTATTTCAAAATGGGAGGTGGATTTATCAGCCAGCTTTGACCAAAATGTCTGGTCTCAGATATGTTTAAGAACCTTTAAAATAACAAAAAATCCTAATTTGCAATTAATACAATACAAAATCCTTCATAGAGTACACTATACAGGTCAACGAATGTTTAGGATGGGTTTTACATCGTCTAATACCTGCTTACAATGCACAAGCAATATACCAGATACTTATGTTCATGTGGTTTGGTTCTGTCCAGCTGTTAAAAAATTTTGGTGCCAGATATGTGAGGACTTATCAAAGTGTCCGAAATGTAACATCCCACCATCTCCCTCAATTTGCCTGTTAGGAAATTTAAATGATGTCACCATGGACACAAAGTCAGTTCTAATGGTTCACATTGCCTTATGCATCGCTAAGAAAACTATCCTCCTGAACTGGAAAAATAAAAAAGCTCTTAATATTAATCAGTGTAGAAATCTCTTGTTGGACCATATTGGTCTTGAGACGGCATCTGGCTCCATATCTGATCAATCTCTCTGGGCTCCTTTGATCGGCTCCATCACCTAGTGGGGGTGGGGGGCACTTGGTTTTGTCTTTTGGGATACTGTTGCTGATGTGGGGGTTTTGGGGTTGGAGGCGTCTGGGGGGGACCCCGAGGGGTGGGATCATTGGGCGGATGGGGCGCTGGACGTCGTGGCCGGCCTGGGGTTGGGCTTTGGGTGGTAACTCCTGATGGCTGCATGCGGACATGGGTTACTGGCCTGGTGGCCATGCTGCGCCTGGGTAGGGTCTGGGGTGGGCCTGGGGATTCGGGGCTCTGGGGCGCCACGCCCCCTAGCTGGGGTTGGGCTTTGGGTGGTGACTCCTGATGGCTGCATGCGGTGCCTTGGGGGGGTTGCTTTGGCTGACATGGGTTACTGGCCTGGTGGCCGCGCTGCGCCTGGGTAGGGTCTGGGGTGAGCCTGGGGATTCGGGGCTCGGGGGCGCCGCGCCCCCTAGCTGTGGTCCTGGCTGGGGGTCAGCCGGCGAGGGGTCTCTGTTGGCTGTGGGGGTCGTGGCCGGCCGGCGGCCGGCATGTGCAGCCGCCTCTCTCTTTTTCTCTGGGCCGATTGTCATCGCCAGTCCCTGTATGGCGTCTCGCCTTGTTTGCTGGTTGGGGTGCCTGGCTGCTGGTCGCGGCGGCTGGGTGGCGTTTCTGGGCCGGATCAGTCCTTTTTTGCACTGGACTTGGCTCCTGGGTCTTGGTCTTTGTGTTGGGCGCTGGGGTTGGGCATTTGGCCGGGTTCGGTTGGACTTGCGGGTGGACTGGCCGGGTGGTTGGCGTGCAGGGCAGGTGGATGGGGCGCTGGGTTTGGTCTCCTGCCGGGCCGTTGAGCAACAGTGGCCGCTCCACAAAGAATGATGCTGGTGGATGTCGGCCTGGTGGGTCGGCTGCCCGGCTCATCGGTATGCTCCTGGTCTTGGCAGGTACGTCGACGTGGTTCGGGCTACGGGGGCCTCTGGTGTGCGGGTGGCGCTGGGGGCCTCCTTTGCTGGCGCGGAGGCTGCTGCTGTGTAGCGACAGGTGCTCTCCCCCTACGAGGGCACTTGGACGGGGGGGAGGGGTGTGCGGGAGGGGGGTTGGGGGGGTGGGTGGTCGAACTCAACCTGGGTGTCTAGTGTCTTTTGTGTTTTAAGAGTAGAGCGAATGTCAGGGTGGGTTTAGTTCCCCTTCTGGGATAGGGCTGGGGGGACTGCCTTGGGGTCCGTAGGGCTTTGTGGTGCTGTGGCCGTGGGCCCCGGGTCGAACGTGCCATGGCCTCCCTCCCCTGGTGGATCCCGGTGAACAGCGGTGCCTATTGGGGTCAGTGGGGGAGCTGGCTCCCTGGGAAGACATTTTGTCTCCCAGTCCTTCCCTCCCCATCCCTGGACACCTCTGTCCACCCGCTCCATCACTTTACCACTCATATAGGGTCTTGGGGCATGGGCACATCACTGGGGTGCGAGGAGGGGCTTCCCTCCTCGCTATCCTGTGGTGTCCTGGGTCCCAATTTTAATATACAACTTAGACACTCCCACTTATAACATTCTCACACGACACATATGTAGGGACTTTGGGGTGGGCACACTTTTCTGCATCCAGAGGGGGAGCGGTACAATCAGCTTCACCTCTGGTGCCGGTGCCCACTGTTAAACCACATATAGACACTGAGGGCTCAGGGTGGGGGGTTGGGGGATGTGTGGCTGCCTTCCCCACATCCCATCCCTCTGTTTTAAATGTACATTAAAACAACACGCATCAACACCATACTCGAGCGGGAGGATGGAGGCTAGGGGTCTTTTCACACCCCTGTTCGCTACGGGCCATCAGGGGTTGGGGTCCGGAGGAGGACAGGCGGTCTGGTCGGGGTCCTGGGCTGTCGGGCTGCTTTGCCACTGTGGGGCCCTTGGCGGTCTGCTTGTCTCCGTCCTAGAAGGTAGGGGGTCCACATCCCGGGTCCGGGGGCTGGTGGCTCTACTGGGGCATCGGTACCTGGACCTGGGAGCATAAAGTGTGCATGGGGTGTGTGAGTGAGGGTACAGCGTAATTTTTTTGGGTGTCTTGGTGAGTCAGTGAGAATGTATGGGTTTAAGAGGGAGGGAACGTATGACTGTGTCTGTTTGTCTTTGTCTACCTGTCAGGTTGGATCTTGGTCTGCCCCCTCGCCTGGCGCACCTCAGGCCTTACACTTAATGGGGGGCCTATTTCCCCTGCCTGCCGGTGCATCGGTGGTCAATCCGGTTCGGACCTGGTGCGTGCCTGGCCGGGCCTGGGGGGGCCGGTGTGTCGGTCGGCCGATGCGCTGGGCCGATATCTTCCTTTGGTTGGTTGGGGCACCTCTTTTAGAGGTGCCAGGTTTGGGATTGTTGGGTGGTGCCTGCTCGGTGGCTCGGCGGGATGCGGATCCGGCGTCTCTGCTCGTTTGATCACCTGTTCTGTGCGCACCGTGCGTTGCCGGTTCATTGGCGGGTTGGACCGGCCCTGGCCCTCGTTGGATGCCTGGTCTCGCCGCCCTGCGTTGCGCGGGATCGGGACCCGGGAGCTGGTACAACTTGGCGTCCAGATGCTGGCTGAGCCCGGCCTGGGGATGCTGTCCGTCCCCTGCGGCTATCGGTGGGGCGCTGTGATGTTGGCGATGGGGATTGGCTGAGGGTGAAGGTGGCCCCTCGTCGGCCGGTCCCTTGTCGGGTCCCTGCTGGGGAGTGGGGTGCCCCTGGGCCCCGGCTTCCCCGGTCCGTTGACTGGCCCGCCCTGGCGCGGCCGGTTGCCGGCGGGGCCCGTGGGCTCGTCACTGCTGCCCCCCCGGGCCCCTGCATAGTTGCCGCTGGATGTTCCCCTGGGGTTCTCCTTTGCTCCTCTCTTGGGGGATGCGGTCGGCCCCGCCTGATTCCTCAGAGACGGATTGATGTCTGCTCACACCAACTATCGAACACTCTTATAGAGAAACCTTATATGCACCAGCATGCTAACACACACACATAGATGTGGGGTCTCTGGTGTTTAAGGAAATATTCTTGGGCTGAGGTTATCATTACTAGAGCTTGATTAATCGGTACCATGAGTTTTTCTGTGACATTGTTGTTGTATTTTTATATCTATTTTTGTGTGATGTGGTTGTATAATTCTTAGTTCACAATGTTTGGTTGGTTTTGTCGATGTTCCTTTTTAGTGTTTTGTTTTGTTTTCCCCCCTCTCTCTGCCGTCCTGTGGGTATGGAGGCAGACTTCAATGTCTTCCTGTGTTTTCTTTGTTCCCGTTCTTCTCTTGTATTTTCAACTCACCCTCTCTCTTGACTTTTTGTTTCCTACCTCTCTTCTTCATCTTCCTTCTTTCTTCTCCTTAATTTTCTGTCTCCGTGTCCATAACATCAGGAAATAAAAACCCCAACAATTCATAATAAAGATTTTTCACACATATATCAAGCGGAGGACTATAGCAAAAGCTGTACTGCTCCGGTTGTGAAAGTAAATCTGTTGGGCTTCTACTTGGTACTCAGACACCAATTCTGAGCTCCACACTGCCAAACAGGACACATAAAAAAAAATAAATAAATAAAAAAATAGGCAGTGCCATCGGTCCAGGTTGTTGGTCAGTCTTTGCCCGAATCAGTACAATTGCAGTTTCTTGGTCTCTTGTTAATGACTGAGGGTAGGGTGGACCGGGTGTAACAGTTTGTACTGTAACATCTGATTTTCCTGCTTGCCTTGAATGCACCTTCTTCCCTTTGTCTGACTTGCTTAATTATATGCACCTGTGCTGCTGCCTATAAAGCTCACCTGTGTTCTCCAGTTCCTTGCCAGTACTTATGGGATGATTAAACATTTAGGGAATAAAATGAGAATGAGGTTGTTGAATTTATATAATAAAGTTTGGATAGAGGGAATAATCCCAAAAAATTGGAAAGAGGCAATAATTATACCTATATTGAAACCAGGAAAAGAATCAACTAATCCGGAAAATCATAGACCAATAGCTCTTACATCTCATATAGGAAAAATAATGGAAAGAATGATTACAGAGAGAATAAATTATTATCTTGAAAGTAAAAAAGTGATTACAAAATATCAAAGTGGTTTTAGAAAAGGTAGAAGTACAATGGATCCAATTGTTTATTTAGAAAATGAAATTAGAAATGCGCAGAAAAATAAAGAAAGTTTAGTTGTAGTATTTTTTGATATTGAAAAGGCTTATGATATGGTTTGGAAGGAAGGGTTACTAATAAAATTAAAGAGATTGGGAATAAAAGGAAGAGTTCATAATTGGGTTAAAAAAAATGTATTCAGTAGATATATTCAAGTAAAGATAGGAGATAAAGTATCAAAAAGTTAATTAGTAGAAAATGGAACACCTCAAGGCAGTATAATCAGTCCAATATTGTTTACTATTATGATAAATGATGTATATGAAAATATAGGGTATGATTTTGGAAGAGCATTATTTCCGGATGATGGAGTATTGTGGAAAAGGGGAAGAAATATAAAACATATGCAAAAGAAATTACAAGAAGAAATATCAAAAGTAGAAAACGGTCGTATGATTGGGGTTTTAAATTCTCAGTTGATAAAACAAAAAGCTTGGTGTTTACAAAGAAAAGAAATGTGGAAATGAATCTTAAACTATATGGAGAGAATATAGAACAGGTAAAGAGTTTTAAATATTTGGGGGTTATTTTTGACAATAAGTTAACTTGGAAGGAAAATATAATTAAAATTGAGGAAAGATGTAAAAAAAGTAATTAACATAATGAGATGTCTAAAGGGTAATGATTGGGGGGCTAGTGCAAAAGCATTAAAGCAAATATATATTACAATGATAAGATCAATAATAGACTATGGAAGTATTGTATATAGCTCTGCATGTAAAACATTATTAATGAGGATTGAAAGAATACAAAATCAGGCACTGAGAATATGTTGTGGAGCAATAAAAACATCTCCTATAGCATCTAAACAGGTTGAAATGGGAGAAATGCCAATAAGACTAAGATTTAAATATAATTTATTAAATTGTTGGGTTAGTATTAAAGGATGTTCAAAGGATGATCATATGATCAAAAACGGTATGTATTTATATAGAGAAAATGAAAAATTTGATAGTATGTTAGAAAAAGCAAACAAATTAGCAGAAATCTATAAAATAAATGATATTAGAGTTATAAAAAAATATTTATATACAGTGACTCCTAAATGGATTTTTCCTAGGTGTTATATTGACTTTTATATAAAAAATATGAGAGATATAAATAAGGGAAAAGGAAATTGGGATAATATTATAAATAATAGATTAAATAGTATACATAAAAGGGAAAAAAATAAGAACACCAGATGGAATATCAGTTTTTACAGGTGAAATGCTGGCAATTTATTTTAGTTTAGATTGGATTGAGCAAAATAGAGTTAAAAAAAGTATAATATGTACGGATTCATTATCAGTTTTGTTAGCAATTAACTCAAGAACAAATGAAAACAGAGGTGATATTATTCTAGAAATATTTGAATGCCTATTTAGATTAAATAAATTAGGAATTGAAATAAAATTCATGTGGGTTCCAGCGCACAGAGGGATAGAAGGAAATGAAACAGCAGATTATTACGCAAAACAAGCGATAAAGTTGGAAATAGGAATAGAGATTCCTTTTAGTAGAAAAGAAGTGAAATCTATAATTAAGGTGAAAATTAGGAATGAATGGCAGGAAAAGTGGATAAAAGAAAAAAAGGGAAGACATTTATTTAATATACAGAAAGAAGTAGGTAAGAGGAAGATAGAGGAGTTTAATAATAGAGAGCAAACAATAATATCAAGACTAAGGATAGGACATTCGGGATTAAATAGCACTTTGTATGTTATGGGAAAACATCAAACAGGTTTCTGTGAGTGTGGGAAAGAAACGGAAACTGTAGAGCATGTACTGTGTTTTTGTAGTAAGTATAAAGTAATTAGAGAAATATTAAAAGATAAGTTAAAAATTAAAGGATATGGAGATTGGAATTTAAAAACGGTATTGAATGGAAATAATAAAATTTATAAATTAGTGTTAGAGTTTCTTAGGAAAAGTAAGTTAGTTAATAGAATATAGTTTTTTTTTTTTTTTTCTTCTCCTCACTTCGACTCACACTCCTGCACAGTAGGTGGCGGTAATGCACCTTTAAGTTGGATGCCACCCGCCTTTTAAACAAAAAGAAGAAGAAGAAGAAGTTCCTTGCCAGATTGTTGGCAACCCTGGCTCAGCTTTCCAGTCCTTACTTTACAAAGTATTTGCCTGCCGATTCAAGACTTACCTGGACTGGTTTTGACTCTGCCTCTTCCCCACTGGAGTTGTAAGTTGGATCCTTGGTTGGATTGTTTTGTGGTGCATTACCCCTGCTTTCTCTCTCTGTCTATCCACTTAGATTCTGGACTTTGGATTTGGGGTTTTGGATTGCGGATTTGTTTGGATCAAGAGAAACTGAAAAGGAGAAAATCTCACAGCTTTGAACCTCTTTCTACCTTGACCGTCGCTCAAAGTTCTTCAGTGCACCTAAGGAAGGTAAAACCCTTACAATATTACTGACAAGTCATTCGTTTCTGTGCAGTTCTAACCTGCTCATCTCTCCTAGATTGAGGACTCCAAGGCCTACCAGAGAAGTCTTCTTTCTAACCTTTTGAATAAACTTGTTTTTACCTTCCTCTTTGGTTTGTGTCACTTTGGGTCCATTCAGTAGCATTACTAGCCCTTACACCGGGAGATGGATGAACAGACTGGGTCTATCTGCCGTAAAGGCAAGACAAATTTATTTGTATAGCACACTTTCCGCAACATGATAATTCAAGGTCCTTTGGGGGATAAAATAAAAGCAGCAATAAAAACAAAAAGCATAATATCAGAAACATAAAAGAACAATAAAACTTACTCAAGTTATGACATCCCAGCTGCAAGTAATCAGTTGTTCAAATGCAGCTCTAAACAGATGGGTTTTTTGCCTTGATTTAAATGAACTCAGTGTTTCAGCAGCTTTGCAGTGGTCTGGAAGTTTGTTCCAGATAAGGGGAGTAACTAAAAGCTGCTTCTGTGTTTGGTTCCGATTCTAGTGATTAGTAGACTAGAGTTGGAAGACCTGAGTGGTCTGGGGGGGTAAAGTAATGACAACAGATCTTAAACATACTTTGTAAAGTGGGCTGCTTCACAGAAGACAAATAGGAAAGCTCTCCATTCCCCAGTCTGTCTACAGTCTTACAATCACATGCTCATCAGCATGGATCATGACTAAATGAGCTTCCTCATTGGAAGTGGCCTCAGCCATCTTAGAGCTGAGCTGCTGCTTCTCCACATCAAGTAAATCACCTGAGGTTGTTTGAGCATCAGACCAGGAAGCCTCCTAGTACGCCACACTGGGAGAAGAGCTTGGAATGGAATCAAAACTTGTTGGAAGGACTATGTTTCCCTTCTGGCCAGGGAACAAACTGGGAATGTGTTACGCTTATCCCAGAGTGGGATAATTGTTAGATAATATAAGATAATGGATTAACAGATGAATGGTTGCTGTTTTCAAATCAAGAATAAGAAAAGCATAGCATCATGAAACAAAAAGACAATATGTTGTAATGCCTTCTCTTAGTTTTCTGGCAGCTTTTAACCTTTGAGGCAATAACAATATGCATGACAATATTCTTTGTGAATCAGGTCCTAAAATTCTCTGTGACAGATCAGGATGGAGATTTGTCGTATATCTTTTTAAATTTCCACCATACACTTTGGTGTAAATAATGGTTCTAATTTGGCTTACTGTATGTCAATCCCATATTCTGCAGTTAATTTCGTAAAGTTCCCTCAAAGACATTGACATCTGTTTGTTTTCATTCGTTTTGTTGTACATTCTCTATTTTCAAGTCGCTTTTGAGTTTTCTGTCCTAAGGCTTTAATATCTTCCATGGCCACCTGGACACTTTCTTTTTACAGCCTCCCCATTTTGTTTGTACAGTACTTGTTTCAGGCTTTAGACACAGTCACTGGGAACAACCTGCATTTTTGTCACACTCTGTGTTTTGGAATTCTGTTTCACTTGACCTCTCTTGTTGGGCCATTTTTCTTCCAATTAGCCTGATGCAGCAGCGCTTTATCTTCCGTGAGAACTCTTTGTTTTGTTTTGAATTTTATTACATGACTTACATTGCACCATTAGATTTTTGCACATGTTTTCAAAAATGATAAATACGTTAAAGGTAGTTCCCCAGTTTTTTTTTCCTTGAGCTGAAAAAAATAGCATCCCATAATTACCAACATTTTTTATCTTTTCTGCAAGTTTTAAACATTTCAATATGTTTTGCTGGTAAATCATCATCATCATCATCCTTTATTTATAAAGCACGTTTAAACGGCGACAACGCCAACCAAAGTGCTGTATAACACAATAAATCACCAAACAAATAAAATCCAGTAGCATAAAACAGACAAAACAAGTAGAATTTTTAGAAGAATTTTAAACTTAATGCGGAATCGAACCGGAAGCCAGTGTAAACTTGCCAATACAGGGGTAATGTGGTTTCGCCGGTCTGTGCCTGTCAGAAACCTTGCGGCAGCGTTCTGCACCAACTGGAGCTGCACCACTGAAGAAGAAAGGAACACCATATAAGAGCGAGTTGGCATAGTCCAGATGTGACGCCACGAAGGCATGGACAACAGACTGAAGATCTTTCTTATTTAGAACAGATCTTAACTTGGTCAGCCGGCGGAGATCAAAAAAACAACACCTGCCTATCTGGTTAATCTGTGCATCCATTTTAAAAAATGTGTCCAGAGTGACCACCAAATTTTTAATTGTAGGCTTCACCAAAACAGACAATGAAGGGGGCAGAGATGGCTCCACAGCAGAGGGGGAGCAGGGGGCAAAGAAAATAGCCTCCAGTTGGTGGCTATTCAGGTGGAGGAAATTAGCTGAGAGCCAGGACTTGATTTCACTCAGGCAATCAGTCAGTGGTTGCACAGGGTCCGAAGTTTTTAGGGCCACATAAAGCTGACAATCATCAGCATAAAGGTGATTCACGTGGAATTTTTTTTAAATGACTGCCAAGGGTAAAATATGTAAATTAAAAGGAAGTGGGCCTAAAATAGACCCCTGGGGAACCCCACAAAAAAGAGGTGCCACTCTAGAGGCGCAGTTCCCCAGGGCAACATTAAAACACCTGCCATCAAAATAGGAGCGGAACCACTTTAGAGTTGTTCCACGGATGCAAATGAACTGCTCCAGTCACTGTAGTAAAATTGCGTGGTCTTCAGTGTCAAAAGCAGCAGATAGATCTAAAAGCAACAACAGCACATGGGAGCCAGAATCAGAGGCTAGCAAAATATTGTTAAAGACCCTAACAAGAGCAGTCTCAGTGCTGTGGTGAGGACGAAAGCCAGACATGAAAGTGTCTAAAACAGTGTTGGATTTAAGAAAATTAGAAATCTGAATAAAAACCATCTTCTCCAACAATTTGGAGAGGAAAGAGAGCTTAGATATAGGGCGGAAATTGTTCAGGTCATTGGAGTCCAAGCCTTGCTTTTTTAAAACAGGCAGGACCACCGCATGCTTAAACTCCTGGAGAACAATCCCCATCCTCAGACTTGCATTCAGGATCTCCAGGATCGGTTGAGCAACTACTGGGAAGACTTCCTTCAGAAAACGGGGGGGCATAAAATCACAGGGAGAGCAAGAGGGCTTCATAGCAGCCACTGTTGTCCAGAGGGAGGAAGAAGAGATAAGGGAAAAATGCTCAAAAGAATATAATGGGGAACAAGGAGGGGCTATTGGATGAGAGGGAGGGAGAATCTGAGCCCTAATTGTGGCCACTTTAGAAATAAAAAAATGCAAAAATTGAGTGCACCTTTCCTCCGAGGTGTTGGACAACGGGACGTTAGGTGACAGGACCGTATTTACAGTGGAGTAGAGAACTCGCTGATTACCCGAATGTTGGGTGACAATAGCAGCAAAAAAATTAAAACGGGCCTTCCGAACGACGCGCTGGTAATTCCTCCAGGCCACACGGAGAAGCTGGAAGGAAGCTTGAGATTTAACCTTTTTCCACCGCCGCTCACATCTCCTGCATACCCGTCTGGCAGTACGGGTTTGAAGGTTAAGCCAAGGATCAGAGCGACAGCGGGATCGCCGGGATCTTGGAGGGGCAGTCTGATCAAGCACAGATATACAAGAGGCAGAAAGGTGGGAAGGAAGGATCTCCGGATCACAGGAATCCTCAAAATAAAACAAAGAATCAGAAAATAAAGCTGAAAACTCAATGATTGAGGAAGGGGTAATGCGGCGAGCACGGCAAATCCCCACCTGCCTAGGAGAGATTGGCCGGGCCACATCCACAGATCAAGCGGGCGTTGATCAAAGCACACCGCAACGGCGCCGCAGTGTGGCAGTTGTTAACACGTCGAAGGTTAGACGCCGTCACTCCACGCCAGCATCTGTCACAGGTCCAGGACAGCGGTTCCAGGAGATGGGAAGCACAGTCGGTGGAGCGACATCGAGGCCCAGATATCAGACGGAGTTGCTGCGCTCTAACAGCGCGATCCAGAGCCAATCGAAGTCGAACCCGGCGGCCACTACAACAGCCAGGCCGGCGGCGGCGTTTCGGGAGCCTCCCCTGGGGATGTATCCTCCATAGGGTGACAGGAACACAGGGAAACTGCTGTTGGAGCGTTTCCCAAAGGTTACTGCTGCCACAAGGGGAAAACGCACAGAATATCGAAGATCCAGAAGGGTAAGTCTGTCATAGGTCATGAGAGTTGATCCCAGGGAGAGAACATAACATAGAAAGATAAAAAATAGAAAGAGTCCAGGAAGGGATAGACGGCCTGCCGAACACGCTGGCGGCATCTTTCAGGCGAAAGGAAATTTAAAAAACAATTATTATTCAAATATTTTTGCTCCTGGCCCAGCCAGGTGGGCACCAGCGATGAACCAGCATGCCCCCCCGAGCACCCAGCCGTGGACACAGAGAGCCACCAGCGCACCGGCGGGCAGAGGCATCAGTCACCGGCAGGGAGTGACGGAGGGGAAATAGGCCCATTATTTGATGGGGGGCTTGAGATGTGCCAGGCAAGAAGGGAGCTCAAGACCCAACCTGACGGATGCACAGGAATACACAGACAGTCATACATTCCCTCCTTCTTACACACATACACTCTCACCTGCACACCAAGACACACAAGAAAGGATGCTTTCCATTCACTCAAACTACCCATACACACACACTATACTCCCAGATCCAGGTACTGATACCACGGCGGAGGAACCAGCCCCCGGACCCAGGAGGTGGTCCCTCTACCCTCAAGGATGGAGACAAGCAGACAGCTAAAGCTCACACAGTAGCGAAGCAGCCCACCAGCCCAGGCCTCAGCCAGGCCACCTGTTCCTCCTCCCGGACCCTAACCCCTGATGGCCAGTAGCGAACAGGGGTCTGGAAAGGACCCTAGCCTTCTTTTCTCCCGCTCGAGTATGGTGCTGTAAAACAGAGGAGTGAGATGTGGCAAAGGCAGCCACACAAGCCCCATCCCCCACCCCCAGCCCTCAGTGTCTATATGCAGTTTAACAGTGGGCACCGGCACCAGAGGTGAAGCTGATTGAACAGCTCCTCCTCTCAATGCCGTAAAGTCTGTCCATCCAAAAGTCCCAACATGTGTGTCTCATGAGAATGTTATAAGTCAGAGTGTCTAAGTTGTACAGTAAAATTGGGACCCCGTCTGCCACGGGGTAGCAGAGATGGAAACCCCTTCCCCACACCCTTGTGACATCCCTACACCCCGAGGCTCTACATGAGTGGTAAAGTGATGGAGCAAGTGGACAGAGGTGTCCGGAGATGGGGAGGGAAGGACTGGGGGACAACATGGCTTCCCAGGGAGCCAGCTCGCCCACTGACTCTTGATCATTTCTATATTGTTTATCTGCTTAGCTGTTACCTCGGTTCATCCCTCTGTTGGTTCATTTCTTGTTTAATTATTATTTTTACATTTAGTATTAGCTTCCTTACTGTTTATTGTTTCTGTTTATTTTGGGTTTAGTTCCTTCATTCATCTGCCTTTCTCCTTTGAGTTCTGTTTTATGATGTTCTTTTCCCTCTCACCTATAGATTCTCTGTGTCTAAATTCTGTTACCCTTCACTCAGTCAGTCAGCCTGCTCCCCGTCCCAGCTGGTTCCTATCTTTTCATCCCTCAGCTGCTTCCACTTCCCTTTGATTAGCTCTTCTGGTTCTCACTTCCACTCCTCCCTTAGAGTATTAAAGCTTTGTTACCCACTGGTTCCTCGGTCTACTCGCCATGTTACACTGTTATCAGCCTGTTGCCCTGTTGTACCTTTCTATCTCGGTTTTGTATGCTTTTTCAGTTTTTAATAATAAATTCACTCACTATGTTTATTTGAAGCTCTACTCTGCATTTTGGTCCAGCCTCAAAACCAAACATGAGAGGTATGCTCTGTTAAAAAGCCATATTTTCCTAACTTTTCAGTATAAAAGAACAGGAAACAAACTTATTTCATTTATAAAACCACAATGGTTTAATTTATTGTGTAGTATTTTCACCTTTGCTCCTAAGTATGTTGGTTGTACAATAAATGTCTTAAAAACAAAAACAATGGTTTTTAGGTACATTTCTTTTGTAGAAATGTATGTCCTTGATTTGTTTGTATCTGACTTTCTGGCAGAAAAAAGTTCAAAAACAACTAAATGAAACAATGAGAAATGAAAAACAAAGACAGATGCTTGTTCCAAGGCACATCCAACAGTTGCCATTTCCACAAGCAGTCTTTGTGTAGCTGAATGTGTAATCCCTTTTGAAATGCAAAAATGCGGTTTATATATGATATGCTTGATTGCCTGCAATTATGGCCTTTAATTTTGAAACAGTTTGCCGTTGAAACATAATGGAGGCGAGTGGTACTGACTAAGATTTCTTGTACTCTCCTACTCAGGAGGTAACAGGACAAAAACGGGGTTTTCTAACTTAAGTGAAAATCGCCCAACCTCAAACAAGTGTTAGCTGATGGCCTTGCGGTGGTGTGTCATTAGCATTCATTAAAGTCCTATAAGTGGGAGTAATTACAGGCCCAAGTGCAGGGAGGAATAGCAGTTTACACTGCTAGTAATTTGATTTGCATCTACGCTAATAACTTCCTTTGTGTGTGTTTATGTGCCATGTCAGAACACAAGTGCCATTTGGCTGCAGGCTGTATGAAGCAAAAAAAAAAAACCTTTTTAAATTCTAAGCTTGAGTTGCTTCTGCTTTCAAAGCTTTCCGTCTGCCAAAGCAGTCCGATTAGCGTGATCAGAGAACAAGTGATACTGCATTTTTGAGAGTCATTTTGGGCAGGCTTTGAAGGGAATGTGGGGCAGAAAAGGAACAAAAAAAACAGAGTGCAGCTCAAATTACTTGTGAAAGTTTTTCTTACAGTGTGGATTGAAATCTAACATGTAGGACAAAGGAAGCTGACCTAAAATGTAGCTTTTTCCACATTTTTTTCCCAAGATGTGCCCAGTGTGTTCTTTTATTATTCCTTTAAATGAAATGCTCATGTTCTCACAGGTTGCATTGCTCGTATGCTGTTCTGTAAGTGCAACAGTATGGCTTGAGGGGACTAATACCAGTGATGTCTATGCAGTGTTGTGAAAAGAGCAAGGCTCCCTCTTCTGATGACTGCCTGTGAATAAAGAAGCATTCCCCAAAGCTGATGAGGTCACAGGGTTAAGACTATGCTTTTGTTATGGCACAATGACATCCTATTTACCTGGCGGCGTCCGGCTTTCTTCTCCATGCAACTGTGACCCCAGTGTGAAATTCAGCCCTTTGTCTTCTTGACAAATAGAGGCTAACGTTCGGATTCACTTGGTTACACCTCAGCGGTCCCTGGTTTTGGGGCCTGCGGGCTCCTTATGTGGGCACAATGTTGCAGCCTCTGCAAGCTGTTTGAGTGACAGCTTTTCTTTTGAGCCTTGATTTTTTTGGGACAAAGCCTTAGGCCAATTTAGGTATTTTATTGTCTTTGAACACGTTTACCATGTTGAACCAGAAAGACAGTTGCTACTTAACTCCGCAGTGTTTAAAAAAAAAAGCTTTTAATCTGCTCCTATCAGTTTCTAGATTCAGCAAGCTGCAGTTTAGACCTGCAACTGTGGTTTTATAGCATACTACCAATAGGAAGAGTCATGCTGGAACAGCAACATATTTAAAATCTCAAAGAAGTTTTGTGGAAATGGAAGTGAAAATGTGGAAATCTGAAAATATTGGGCAGGAACAAAAGTAAAGCCCAAACACCCCTAAGCTTTCATTTGCTAAGTGAAAAAACAACATTAATGCAGTAAAGATTGAAGTTGAAAAGTTCAAATCCTAAACAAAATACATTCAAACAACTTGATAAGCTTAAATAACACGTTGAATTTAGTCAATATTTTTTTTGCAAACTGATGGAGGTTGTAAAACATTCCCAAAAACCGACATTGTCTTTTTTGTAAGTCAGGGGAAAGTGTAGTAGCCTTCTTTAAGCCAGCTAATCAGTAATGATGGGGAAAGACAGTGCTGTGGTCTGCTACACTATGCTCTATAGAGCCAAAGAAAACTCAGGTCACTTATGCTGGCATCTTATTGAAAATAAAATCAAACCAAAGCAATGAGATGATGGTTTTAGCTGTATAGAAACCGTGATGTCTACAGTCTGTGAACACACAGTGCCCTGAAAAGTATTTCAAATTAAATTCGATTTAAAAATGCTTCATTAATCTAAGAGGACCTGTAAAGTGTTGTTGTAACTCAAACTATTCAAGTTTCTTCAAGGAGATGTAAATGCTGATGGCTGTGGGCAGGAAGGATTTCCTGTAGCGGTCTTTTACAGCAAAAACTGAAGAAGCCTCCGACTGAAGACATTCTGTTGTTGCAGGATAGTCTCATGAAGACGATGGTCAGGGTTGTCCATAATGTTCTTGATTATATGAAGAATCCTTCTTTGCATTATCATCTCCAGATGCTCCACAGTCGACCCCAGAACAGAACCAGCCTTCTTTATCAGGTTGTTTAGCCTTTTTAAATCCCTGGCTCTGATGCTGCTACCCCAACAGATGACGTCTGAAGAGATTACACTCTCAACAACAGACTTGTAGAAGATCTGCAGCATCTTGCTGCAAACCTTGAAGGACCTAAGCTTCCTCAAGAAGTACAGTCTGCTCTGTCCCTTCTTTTAGACGGTTTCACTGTTCAGCCTCCAGTCCAGGCTGTTGTCGAGGTGAACTCCGAGGTATTTATATTCCTCACCCACCTTCACTTCTTCTCCCATGATGCAAACAGTGTTTGACAAAACCCTGTTTCTTTTTAAATCTACAGTAATCTACTTTGTTTTGTTCACATTTAAGGTGAGACGATTGTTTCCACACCATGACACAAAGCGGTCCACCAGCTCTCTGTATTCATCTTCTTGTCCATCTCTGATCTGATTTCCAACCACCTTCTGTCTTTGTTGCCTACTTTGAACCCTTTGACCTTTTCTTCTGACTCAATGTAATCTGCTGGGTTTCCTTAAGTAGAAAACTTCTAAACTGATTGGAATATTGAACGGAATGATTATTTGGAATGTATTTATAATTGAATTGAAATGACTTTTCTTGTAAAGTGCTTTGGGATGACGTGTTGTGAATTGGCGCTATGTAAATAAACTGAATTTAATTGATACACCTGACGACTGCAGAGTCATCTGAGTATTACAGCAGATGACACGTCTCTGACTTACTGGAAGTCTGAGGTGTACAGTGTTAAAAAGAATGGTAAGAGTACGGTCCCCTGTGGTGCTCCTGTGCTGCTGACCATCTGGTTTGACACACAATCCTTCACCTCCTTCGTCTCACAAACTTTGGTCTGTTTGTCAGGTAGTCATTAACCCAGAATATTGTTGAGGGCTCCACTCTTGTCTTCAGGAGCTTTTGACAAAGCAAATTTAACTGAATTGTGGTTTTTACCATTGTCAAGTTGCTTTCTTATTGGTGAATCATTGTTCTTGAATTTCTTTAGATCAGATCCTGATGTGTTACTTTTTTAGATTATTTTAGCCCATTTCATGTTGTAGGACAGCTTTTGTTTAATTGGTTCCGTGATTTTCCATGTCTGGCAGCAATAAGGCGTGGGTGTGGGGGGTAAGAATGAACTTTGAACATTTCTTTTTCTCACTTAGAACATTAAATCATCATTTGCAAATTACTTTTTTTATTGTTTAATCAGGTTATCTTTATCCTTATTGTTTGATGATCTGAAACACTGAAAGGTTTGTCCCACTTAAACTTGACAAATAAAAACAAAAGAAAAAAATCTAAAAAGGGGAAAAATATGTTTTAATTCATTTACATGTTGGTAACTTAAAATATTTCTTTAAACCTAAAACTGCCATAGTTGGTAAACGGCCTGCACTTGTATGGCGCTTTATCAAGTCTGAGGACTCAAAAGCGTTTTCCACTACAATCAATCATTTACCTATTCACACAATGATGAGGGTAAGCTACATTGTAGCCACAACTGCTCTGCTGCAGACTGACAGAAATGAGGATGCCACTCAGTTGGCGCGTCCAGGCCCTCTGACCGCCACCAGCAGGCAAAGTAGGTGAAGTGCCTTGCCCAAGGACACAACGGTAAAGTAAATGAGGCTTTGTCCACACGGAGCCTGGTATCTGGCAAAATGAAGATAATTTTCTACGATTTGGCCCATCATCCACATGAAAACGCAGATTTACGACATCAAAATCTCTTTTTTTCTAAAAACTCAGACCAAAGTGAAGATTTATGAATTTTCCAGTTTACGCTTTTGGTTATAGACATACATATTTAGGGTTTTAGGTTTCGCAACAGAAATTAACCGACATCACATTGGCGACCTGTGTTTACGCTCAGAAACAGCATGGATGCCCTCGGAGCTGTGTTGGTATCCACTTTCCAAACGCTTTTTTTTTTTTTACAAGCTCAATTACTGCTCTATGTAGAATTTAGAAAGTTGAAAGTTATTCTGAGTGGTTAGGATTTGGGGGAACTACTGCCCCCACAGGTTTGGTATGCCTATGTGCTTAACAATGCTCTTATGCGGTAAGGTGTGAATCGTTTTTGTTTTTTTTAACAAGGTGGTGAGGATATTCTGATTTTGTGTGTAGATGGCCTGAGAGGGACGGAATGGGGGTTCGATCTGCCGACCCATTGATTACAGGACAAAACAGAAGGGATATGAATAATTTTGATTTTAACCACAATTGTTAGCTCTTTACAATTACATCACTTTTCAGAAAACTCTGAGCTATTTAGTTGTTCAATGAAACTCAATTAATAATCTCCGACAAACTAGGAGGAAAATCAGAGGAGATCATTCTTTTTTAGTTGTGTGTCCCAAACGTTGGAATACATTGCCTTTAAATATTAGACAGGCATGTTTGCTTCCTGTTTTTAAGTCTCTTTAAGAGTTGAAACCCACAATAAAAAAAAGCAAACCTGTTCACTTTCTCCCTCGGAGGTGAAGACTTTCTTGGCAAAACATGATAGCCACAATCAATTCTTTGCTGTGTTTCATCACACATTTTGTTATAATGGAGACAGATATATGAGCGAGTTTAAATCCACAACTTATCTTCTTTCCAATCCTGGATGGTCATGTGAGGAAATCAGTTATTAGAGCCACCTGATAGCCAGACCCCGGGGCTGTTCCTCTTCCGTTTACCAGCTCTCCTAATCCACCGCTAATGGTTAGCAATGGGGGCCAAAAGGGAGATTCGAGTGTTGGTGTGTGGAAATCCCTGCTGGAGTGGGAGTGTCGCGCTTGAGGAAGTACTCAGCGAAGCGCGCCAGAGACAGCGACGGGACCCTCATGCAATGTGCGCCGCAACGCTCAAGGTGACCCAGCAAGACAAATTTAGCAGCCGCACACTCCCGTGCACGCTCAGCCACAATGAACACACAACTCTGATTGTGATCACAGGAGAAAGCTGTGATGTGAAGATGGGATCTTCCCTTTGGAAAATCTTCCAAATCTGTTACGTCTTTGAGGTTAATTTGCTGGGTGCCCTCAGTTGTTGCAGTTATGAGTTCTGTTGTATTTTGAAATAAGAATATCTGACACAGCGCTGACAATGAGACAGAGGCAGAAGTCAGATACCAACAGAAACAAAAGAGCTAAGAGAAGTGTTCAGTAACAGCAAATTGCTCCAGGCGTTGAGAGCGACAGCGGAGAAGTGGTGGAAGAGATGCGATACAGCTTGATTGTACATAAATTGCTAATTAAATGTTTCAGGGTTGCAGCCGTGTAATTTCCTTCATCAGCTGATAAGAGACTTAAAGGTTTGTTCTCATAGATTTCCTCGGAGTGCTTTGGCCTCGGCTTTGTTGGCCTTTGATTGATGACTTCATGTCATTATTTCCCAGGTCCAACTTTTTCATACGGCATTATCGCCACACGCAGGCACAATGGGTATAGGGAACCATGTTGTTTCACCTCATTGTTTGCGCCTTGGGGCCCAGGGTCATGTTTAGATGTGATTTGTTAGGACCTGTGTAAGTGTTAGAGGTTCAAACTTTGACCTTCCTCATGTCTGAGCGGGCTGCCGGTGTCAGCACGGAACAATGGAGCGGTGACACTGTAGACCAATGTGTTGTGGTCAAATCTTTTGCCCCAGGGCCTATGATTCAACATCTTGGCTGTGGTGCTATTAGCATTAGAAATGTTAGCTATAAGCTGCTTTTTGTGCCATTTTCATTCTGCATTTCTTTCCATGCTGGAACACACATCAAAGTGTACAATGTAAAAACAAATAATGGTCACATGAGAAACACACACTAAAACAACAACCCAGAAATCTGTATGTTGAAGCTCATGTCATCTTCTTGCATCATAAACACATATGATTCCATGTAAGATTATGATGTAAATTAGGTAAGAACTTGTTTAATAAATGGGATTTATTGAAATTAACATACGAAAGCTAAACCCTGAAGTCAAGAAACTTTTATATTAACAATTTTATTTCTCTTAAACTGGTTGTATCTGATTATGTCGAGCAGGCTGCTCACAGAATGTTATGTCATCTAATTTAGAACCAATGTATTAATACTCCAGCTTCAATTAGAAAAAAAGAACAGTTTGAGCATGATTTAAATCATTTTTAATGTTGATGGAAAAGATGCAGTGAACAGGAAACGTCAGCTTTGATTCAAGTGTGGCTTTGGCGGTAAAGTGGCAGTTCTGTAACTGTTGAGTTGCTGGTTCAAATCCTGTCTCAGTCACTTTGATATTGTGTCCTTGGACAAGACAGTGGTCACAGGGCCTTGTGGTGTAGATTGTGGATTACCACCTTTAGTGTGTGAATGACTGGTTGTATTCACTTGTTGATTTTACAATTTTAATTTATATTAAATTATACTATTAAATTTCACAAGGGCAAAATATTTTTTCCCATGGTTATGTGTGATTTTGCCTATGTGAAATCCATGTTGTTGTTTTTTCCGTAAGAGAAGAAAGAAAGAAGAGAGAAACTTGTGGAGAAGTTTAAAGCAATTTAGGTTACAATGTTTATAATCTCTGAATATCTCTTAAGGTAATGTTCAATCAATCATCTCAAAACAGAAAAAGCATGACATAACTGCAAACCTAGCATTAAATAATGGTCAACCAAAACTGACAGCCTGGGTAAGGACGGCAATACCCAAAGAAGAACCTTAAGTTTACTTCAAGTAATATACACAGAAGACATGTGGAAGAAGGTGATCTGGTTATAGAAGACAAAAACTGACCTTTTTGGCCCACATTCAAGACTTTATGAAAATAATCTTGCACATCACCCTGAAAGCACCATCACCAACGTAAGACTGGTGGGAATGTTTTTCTCTAGCACACACAGGAAAACGCAAGGTAAGTTTTATTGTACTACCCTTCATACACAAGACAATTCAGTGTTTTACAGTTAAAAGTAAAAAAGGAAACGGATCAGAACTCTAATCGCGGGGAGCACGGTGGCGCAGCTGGTAAGGCAAGGCAAGGCAAGGCAATTTTATTTGTATAGCACACTTTCAACAGCAGGGTAATTCAAGGTGCTTTACATGATTTGGTGATTTAAAAGAAACACACATTACACATGATACACAATAAAGCAAGAGAAAAATAAATAAAAAAAAAGCAAGAGAGCATGAACACATTTCATACATATAACATCAAGCATTTACTAAAAGGCAATTCTAAACAGATGGGTTTTTAGTCTCGATTTAAAGCAGTTCAGAGTTTCAGCAGCTCTACACTCGTCAGGAAGTCTGTTCCAGATAAGGGGAGCATAGAAACTGAAAGCTGCTTCTCCGTGTTTAGTTCTGTGTCTAGGGATGTTTAGTAGGCTAGAGTTGGAGGACCTGAGTGGTCTTGGTGGTTGGTACCATGACAACAGGTCTTCAACATATTTTGGTGCTAAGCCATGTAATGATTTATAAACTAGTAAAAGTATTTTAAAGTCTATTCTCTGAGCTACAGGGAGCCAGTGTAAGGACTTTAGAACTGGGGTGATGTGCTGTACTTTCCTGGTTCTAGTGAGGACGCGAGCGGCAGCGTTCTGGATCAGCTGCAGCTGTCTGATTGACTTTTTAGGCAGACCTGTGAAGATGTTGTTGCAGTAATCAATCCGACTAAAGATAAACGCATGGATGAGTTTTTCTAGGTCGTGTTGCAAAATCAGTCCTTTAATCCTAGAGATGTTCTTCAGGTGATAGAACGCTGACCTTGTTATTGCCTTTATGTGACCCTGGAGGTTCAGGTCTGAGTCCATTACTACACCTAGGTTACGAACCTGATCAGTAGTTTCTAGCTGTATTAATTGAACCTGTGTGCTGACTCTTGATCGTTCCTCCTTGGGTCCAAAAATAATCACTTCAGTTTTGTTTCTATTCAGCTGGAGAAAGTTATGGCACATCCATCCATTTATTTGGTCAATGCATTGATTTAGGGTTTGAATGGGTTCAGAGTCACCTGGTGACATTGTAATGTAGAGCTGAGTGTCATCTGCGTAGTTATGGTAGCTAATGTTATTGGTCGCTATAATCTTGCCTAGTGGGAGCATGTAGATATTAAATAAGAGGGGCCCCAGGATGGAGCCCTGGGGCACCCCACATGTGATTTCTGTTCGTTCTGATGAAAAGTTTCCTATTGAAACATAGAAGTCCCTGTTCTTTAGGTAAGACTCGAACCAGCCAAGTACTGTACCAGAGAGTCCGACCCAGCTCTCCAGTCGTTCGAATAAAATATCATGATCAACAGTGTCAAATGCTGCACTGAGGTCCAACAGAACCAGCACTGTGGTTCTTCCACAGTCTGTATTTATGCGGATGTCATTAAATACTTTGACGAGGACAGTCTCGGTGCTGTGGTGAGCGCGGAAACCAGACTGAAAAGCATCAAAACGGTTTGTCATTTTTATGAAGCCATTTAACTGCTGAAACACAGCTTTTTCAATAATCTTACTGATGAATGGGAGGTTAGAGATTGGCCTGTAGTTCTGCATTAACGTGTTGTCCAGATTTTTCTTCTTTAGCAGTGGTTTAATAACTGCTGTTTTTAAAGCCTGAGGGAAGACACCTGATAGCAGTGATGAGTTTACTATTTGAACAAGATCAGAACCAATAACAGGAAGAACCTTCTTTAGAAAAGCTGTGGGTCGGATATCAAGACAGCAGGAGGAGGAGCTTAATTGGATAATGATTTTTTCAAGGCTGTTCTGGTTTAATTCGTGGAATTCAGACATTTTCTCTACATTGTTGTTGATTGGGGATGGCACTGGTTGTGGGTTCGATATTGAGGTGCAGATTGACCGTCTAATTGTTAGAATCTTTTCAGTGAAAAAGCTGGCAAATTCATTGCAGGCCCTGGTAGAGTTTAGTTCAGGGGCTACTGTCACTAAAGGATTAGTTAGTCTTTCCACTGTTGCAAATAGAGTCCGTGCCTTATTAATGTTTCTGTTAATGATTTCAGAAAAGAACGATTCACTAGCATCTTTTATAGTTAGCTGATATCTATTCAGTCTCTCTTTGTAGATCTCACAGTGAACCTGGAGTCGAGTTTTCCGCCATTTTCTCTCGGCTCGTCGACACTCTCTTTTTTCACTACGTACCAGTGGATTACGTGTCCACGGAGACTTCTTTCTACCTGAGACTACTTTCACTTTAGTTGGAGCAATGGAATCCATGATGTCTGAGATTTTCGCAAGGAAATTATCTACCAACTTATTTACTGAGTTTGAGTTGGGAGATGAGGGGGATGTGGTGGAAGGATAAATACGTTTAAAGGTTTCTACTGAACTGTCCCCTAGAAAACACTTTTTTATAGTGGTCTTACTGTGGCTGGATAATTTAGCAGAGATGGTACTTTCGAAGAAAACACAGAAATGGTCAGATAATGCAATATTAATTACAGAGATGTCAGAAATATTTAAACCTTTGCTGATAATTAAGTCCAGAGTGTGTCCTCTATTTTGTGTTGGTTGTTTGACATGCTGGATCAGTCCGAAGTTGTGGAGAGTATCATCTAACGTTTTTGCTTGTCTATCTTGGGGGTTGTCGGTATGGATGTTAAAGTCCCCCACGATGATTAGTTGGTCATAGTCGATACATATTACAGAAAGAAGGTCATTGAAATCATTAAAGAAGTTAGAGTTAAGTTTTGGTGGTTTATATAAACTTAGAAATAACGCTTTGTTAGGCTCATTTATCTGGGTGGCTAGGTATTCAAAAGAATCAAACGTGCCCAGAGTTACCTTTTTAAAGTTCATTGAGTTGTGAAAGATGGTGGCTACACCTCCGCCTCGTTTGTGTTTTCTGTTCTCGCTTAAGAAATTATAATTTGGAGGACTAGATTGTATTAATGAAGTTGTTTCGTTATTTTCATCTAGCCAAGTTTCTGATAAAAAAAGGGTGTGTAAATTATGCTCAGTGATGAAGTCATTGATAAGAAAAGACTTCCCGGATAGAGATCTAATGTTTAATAAAGCTAACTTAAGTATTGTGATGATGGGCAGCTGAACCTTCTGACAGGTTATCAATTTGAGATTTTGTTTAATATGAGAACGTGTGGTTAACGGTTTATGTTTCCTGCTGCTGATAATCACTGATATAGCCTCAGGGGTGCCGGGTGAATTCTGGGAGACGGTAGGGGTGGATTTATTGCCCGGTTCCCTCAAATATCAGATATCTGTAATAATCAGTGGGGGGAAGCTCCCAGGCTTATGGACACTAGTCCCAGGCGTTTGGTGTAGTCTAAGTTTAGGTGTTAATTGTGTCCCAAATTTGATTTGCTCATTCAGTCTGTCTGTAAAGTTTCTAAATGGACACTCATTTGATGTGGCTGAGTCACAGGAAGATGAAGACTTAATCTCTGATGGTTGTTTATCTGTTCGGTCCTGTGCTGTCATCATGACTTGCTGTTTTTGTTCTCTGATATCCATGGGCGCCTCAAGGTCAGCTTTTGGGAGCAAGTGTTTTGCTTTCTGATGTTGATAAGAAAAAATGTTGGCTGCTAACAGCCTTACTCCGGACCTTTTCAAATAGCGCATTCCTGCTTTGAACAGATTATTAGCACTTCCAAATACTTTGAAATTATTAATAAATGTGAACGACTTCTCAGCTGATTGTTTCTTCAACCATTTATGGAGCATGCGGAGTTTGCTAAATCTTTCATCATTCCCTTCAGGGACTGGTCCGCTGATGAGGATGTTTACGTTAAGTCCATCAAGTCTCTGTAGGAGATCAGAAAAGTCTCTCTTCAGAATCTCTGATTGTCTCATTGCGATATCTGCTGATCCAGCGTGAATGACGAGCTTTTCCAAAGCAGGATGTTGGTCGAAGATTTTAGGGATTTTTTCCAATATTTCTCTCACTGTATTTTTGTAGCAGCTATAAACTTTGGTATTCTTCCTGCAAAAAGCCTCAATTCCATTAATTGATCCGTCTTGTATGATAACAGTCTTTGCTGGGGACGCTCTTACTTTATGTGTCCGTTTGATGCGGCTGGGTTTCTCCTGGTGGCTTTGACTGGTCCCGGGGGATGCGTCATCTTTCGGGGAACTCAAGGCTGCGAATCTGTTTTTCAGCGGAAAATATCTCTTGTTTTTGGCTGAAACCTCTTTTGTTTACTTTTAGCAGAAGCTGCAGTTCTGGGTTCAGAGGTTTCTCTGTGTCGGAGTTTCTTTTGTTTTTTCTTCCTCAGAGAACAGGCTGGGGTTGATTTCATGTGTTTTAAAGCTGGCCAGTTTTCATTGTAGTGCGGAGTTCTGCCGCTCAGAAGCCTGTAGGGAGTCTCTGTGACACGGTTAGAACTATGTAACACAGGGCTGTTTGTATTCAAAGGTAAAGGTAAAGTTGTTTCATTTTGTCCATAATCAGCGTGGAGATCAAAATTAATTTCCAGACGACGTAGCTTCGTTTCATGGCTGGAATCTGGCTGGAATAACGTGATCCTTCCACGCGCTACGTCCAGCCAGGGAAACCCCGCCCCATCAGATGAAAAGAAGGGCCTGCTCACTGCCCAAGCATGAAGGAGGCTTGGGTTTCGGTGCAGGGCCCTCCCGGGGCTGGCAGAGGGAGAGCGGAACCCCAGGACTGGAACCAAGGTAGGAGCACTCACTAGCCATTCATCAGAATGGCTCAGGGCCAACATTAGTTTAGGATTGAACAAGTTTTATATTTATATTTTCTTTAGTTTATTGTGTTTGCTTTGCTGCTTGAGTCTTCATTGTCTCATCTGCTAATGCTAAACCTCTGCTAACACGTTAGCCACTACTAGTGATGCTGTGTTTACAAGACAACTCATTCTTTTTGTGCTGCAATTGGCCATAACAAACTTACGGACACAGTAACATTTGCACTAATTGTACTTATAGGTACATGTGGGCCTTACAGGTATTGCCTAATAACGCCACAGCACAAGTTTCTTTGCTATTAAGCAGGCCAACTAAGTCCAGACGTGACATCATCATGCCTTGTGTCTGATGGGACAAATTGTGAGTACCCTTTAAGCCACAATGTTGTTAGTCCATCACTCAGTCACTATCATGGCTAGTTAACACAACAGAGGTAAATAAAAGTGCTACAGGCTCGGAAAGACTTAAGACTGAGGTGGAAAGTTCTCCTTTAGGACAAAGCATATTCACGTTTTAGAAACAGCCTAATCAAAGTCCACACCAAAATCCAATTCAAAATCTGTGTCAAATCCTGAAAACCGTTGTTTAGAAACGCTCCCCCTTGACTCTGACTAAGCTTGAGCTGTTTGGGCAAGGAAGGATGAGCAAAATCTTTCTCTCTAGGTGTGAAAAACATAACCCCCGAACGACTTGTAGTCATAACTGCAGTAAAAGGTGGTTCTACAAAGTTTTCACTTTGAGAGGCTAAATACAAATGACTTGTACTTGTGCTTCACAACATACATTTCTTTGTGTTGTTTGATCACAGAAAAAATCGACTGAATACATTGAGTGTTGTGGTTTTTATTGGAAAAAATGCAAAAAGGTTCAAGAGGTATAAATATTTTTCAAAGCACTGTGGATTGACCTTCCGTGTCACTAAAACACCTTGGCTTTTGTTGTTTGAGAGAATAATATTATGCCTGTTTTAGTCCCAAACGCTTGCAAGAAAAAGGGCAGAAAAAAGGATGCTAATCTCAATGAAGAGAGGTGTAAAAAGAAGATTGTTATTAATATCAAATCAGTGCAGTGTGAGGAGAGGCAGCGTAGCGCGAAATGCTCAATCTAAACCGTAGGGACTTCGGATGAGGAAGCACTAAATGTGGACTGACCTCCTTAACCCATCCACCAGGATCCTTTTTGCTTTAATAAATAATAGAGGATTGGTTGGGTCAAGCAGAGCACCAGTGGGTGCCCTCTCCTCCCAATTGAGGTGTCCATATCCCGATCACCACGGAACGACACAATACACAATGCGTCCCAGAGGCCTCAATCAATTATTGATGCTTGATGAGAGTGGGGCCAAGACAATCTCCTAACTTCCAACTTGTTGGCGATATCAAAGTGAGATTGAATGGTGTTGGTGTACATGGCAGACCCTCCAGGTTAATTGTGGTTAAGCATAATTTGTGTGCGCACAGTGCAATTGCTGCCAAGCACAGCTGAGATGAAGCTGACCTCCGAAATGGGCGCTTTGAAATTGGTTCTGCACGCATATTTTGTCCCATTAAATGGTACATTTATTCAAACTCATCCCAGCAACCATTGCAGGCTCACTTCAGAAATCCCTTACTTCTGTTTGCATCAACATTCCAGTTTTCTTACTCCTACCTCCCTCCCTCCTTCCCTCCACGGGTACCTACCGCCGCTTGACTTAGACACTGAAAACACATCTGCAGATCAAAAAACAACTCCGACGTAGTCTCACGTTTCAGCCCGAATGCATGTAGTGTCCTAAACAGAGATTATCTGGCCAGCTGATCTTGATTGTCTTCCCCTTTTTGTGCTCCCAGGTGGCAGAGCGAGGTACGCATGTTCGCACAGGCACAGCAGCCGTGCTGCTTGCAGCTAAGCCCTCTGTTGCTGCTGATGCCACATCAGTCCACGCATCTGTTTGTCTGTTTGTATGTTTATTTGTCTATGCACAGATGCATTCATTCTGTGGGTGCACAGTTCAGGTGCAGCTGATACCTGAGCAGTGGGCAAAAAAAAGACTGTGATAGACGGTGATTGGAAGGAGATGATCGCTCACAGAAACACACCTTTACCTGAGATTATCTGACATGAGTCATCCTGTTCTTGTACTTAGATATAATATCCTGATAAAACACTGAACAATAGAAGGGCATTAGTTTCTTTCTGCTGGGAATGTAGACTGATTTACCATCACTTGGATCCATGACAGCAGTTTATAGATGGCTCGGGGCCAGACGACAAAATAAATGAATGGAGGGAAAGTAATCACGAGCGCTCTTAAGATGCACAACAGATATGCTCTCTCTCCACAGGGTCCGCCACAGTCTTGTTTAACAATTAGTTTTCTAGTTGCAATATTCTTATTAGAATATTGCAACTATTCTTAATAGAATGTAGAATATATTCTTATTAGAATGTAACATGTAAAGGAAAGGAAGCCCAGATGAATCGGTTGTCCTTCATTCAGCATTCACCATTGTAATCAGCAGTCTTTACATGCAAGGTAAACATAGGAACAACATTAAAATTATTTCTGATTGTTAATAACAGTAATGGCTTTTTTTAAATATTAGAGGCAGAGGCGAGGTCAGGCTACCTGTGAGTGAGAGCAGAAGAAGAGGGTTTTAGTTTTATTTCAAAGCTGAGGCAAAAGCATTCCAGAGTTCACCTTGCAAACAGATTTTAGCAACATATATTTGGTAGTTGAGCAGTTAGTGAGGTTAGCGCAGCTTGCATTACTAAAACATCACCCTCTGTGTGTTATTACCCCAAAGAAAATATACCCATTTCCAAAAGGGAGCCAATATTCCAGGGAAGATGGGGGTCCAGGCAGAGGTTGATAGCTCAAATGAAAAACAAACAAACGGCTAAACTTCTCTGTACGTTGTTTAGCCTTTCTGTTATCAGCTTTAATGTTTGCTCTCTAACAGCCCGAGTGAACAAAAATACAGTTCACTTTTTCTCTAGAAAGGTGTTGTCACCCAAGTTAGTGGATCTTACAAATGGGGCTTTCACTCATCAGAAAAAGATACGGTTTTTGAATTTCTGCCAGTTCTGCTGAAATTCTGACAGTTTTTCCGGTGTATCTTGGTACCAAAACCTGTGTTCACAGCCCAAGGTTAAACATTTTGTCAGCCAGCTGTTTCTTGTCGTGCAAGCCTTCACACAATTAAAGAGAATTAAAGTCTGTTTTCTGCCCAACATAATTACAAGAGTACAAGATGAGTCACAGCGAAGCTTTTGAGATTCAACGACAACAAAAGAAGAAAACTTGTTCATCCGATTGTGACTGCCAGAACATCGCCCTGTGGAGATGGGGAAGGGAAACAAATGCATGAAAGCAAAAATAAATCCAAACTCAACTCTCTGTCTTCCATTCCTTTATTTTCATTCACAAGCTTTCAGTTTGTCTTTTTGACACAGGCTCTTCCTTTTTCTTCTAGCAGAGAAGCTGTTCTTCCTGTTTAAGGTCCCAAAGATGTGACTTTTACTTTGATCAAACACAGTGACAGAACAAACTTTCTCTTCATTTCTGCAACACGCTCCCTCAGGTAGAAAGAAAGGTCACAAAGGGTTTAGGGGCTTGTTTTTGTTCTTTGGTTTTCTCTCCCCTTTCTCCAATGCGAGAGCAGCTAGAGGTTGCTCGCCCTGTGGGAGGATTTTAAATATTTCGTAATCAGGAATGAATCAAACAGATAACGAGTCTTTAAGAATCTCTGAACCCCCCCCCCCCCCCTTTCTTATTATCTCATGCAACTATCGGTTGTCTTTTCCACATGTTTTCCACAGCTTGGTATGCCACACAGCGGAAAGAGCAACATAAAATGCTTGGCTACAGTGCCCTCTTGTGGTGGCGGACGAGTTCTGAGTTCAAACTAGGATCAAGTCCTGTAAGAGTTTATCTATAGTGTGTCAATGCATTCAGTTGTGCTGCACTGTTAAAAAAAAAATTAAACATTGGTAAAACACATATTTAAAAACGTTTTTGAAATCCATCCTTTTGGAGGAATAATGATAGCAGTACTACTAATAATAAAAAGCAGCAGAAGAACTAAGAAGACGAAACTGTTCGGCTCAAGTTTTGACGAGTTCCGAGCCAAATGCTTGTTTGGATCCTTTTTGTTCTCCGCCTGCCGAGAATGAGCCTCTCTCCCTGCCATGGGGACGAGAGGACAGGAGATAGGATTATGCGATGACTTGTGTTCGCCTGATGATGAACAAGCCCTCGTTAGCTGGCACTTTAATGTGTGGACAGATAGCAGCGCTCATTAGCTCTAGTAATGACCACTTCACAGTCTGCCGCAGCTCTAATTGCATGTTTTGTTCTTTAGGAGACTCCGCTGCCTCAGAGTGGAACCCATCTCTCCCCTTTTTCCCCTCCAAGAAACTCACTCTTCCTCTCCTCCTCACCCATCCATCACAGTTTGCAGCGTGCTGCATACTTGTGGTCATTCTGTCAAAAAGAGGCATGGCAGATTAGCAGGTCCCAAAAAAAAAAGCTATAAATGGAACAGATGAGTCTGGATGAAAACCCACCATGCTATTTTCCCTGTAGCAGGGGCAACCAAGGTTCCAACTCAATTGTACTTCCATCAATTAATTCAGTTGTGCTGCTGTAATAATTTTGGAAGATATGAGGACGGACTAGAAATGTGGAAAACCTAAGATTTCACCTTTTGCTGCCAGGGAGGAAAATGGGGCTAGCTTCCAGTATGACAATCCTAATCATATCGTCTTTTTCGGAACATGAAAAAGCTCCCTTCTTTCTCTTTTTTTTTATTTTTTTTAACTTCCTCTGCTGTACTGATATGTCATGTCAATCGGTATATTATGCACAAGTGCTGTCTTTTTTATTGTGAATTTCACATCGGGTGGGACATTTGATATGGAGGCTCAGAGGATTCTGATGCCCTTCTATTTTCCTTGATTTTGTTACCAGTGGGACATTTCTGCCTCCATATTCTTTTATGTCCCTCCCTTCTCTGAAAGTAAGTTGTTTATTCTCTGTGATGACTATCTCTAGCTTGAAAAAAAAATCTTCTGAAAAGGCTTCTGAGCAAATCTGTCTAGGCCTGGTCCCTTTTTAAATCTGAGGCTTGGGTAGAAGCCTACAATGGCTTAGACTCCTTGGAGGAGGCTTCTTTCTTTTACTCTCTTTCCCTTTTCCCAGTCATCTCTGTGATACTTGTGAACACACAGCTTTATGACAAGGAGCTAACTTAAATCAATTTGAACAGCTTTTGAAATGCCTTTCGATATGCCATTGTGTTTACTTGCAAAAGAGTGAAAAGAAAATCTGAATTGTAACATCTGTCACATTGGGTGCCCCCCTCCTGTGCGACTTTCGTCACACAAACAATGAGGTATTGATCGATTCGAGTCCATTTAGGGTTTGAAATAAATATATAGAAATGCATAATCTATCCGGGCTGGAAAGCAAAGAGAGCGGGGAGTAAGAAGGCCCGCAGGCAAACAAATGCATTAAAGGCATCCAGAGCACAGAGGCAGCCAAGCTATGCTAAGCCAGCAGGATGATTCATTTAAGCTCGTCTCTGTAAGCAACGCAGTCATTGTCGCTCCAGCCGTGCACGCTGCAGCAAAGAGCAGCTCCAAGTGGAGGAGAACTGTGGTGGTCAGCCTTTGGAACGGGCAGCAACTCTCAAAGTTGAACAAAATAAAGCGTCCGCCTGCTCCGTTAGCCTGGCAGACCTTCTTCAGACCTGAGATTGAGTCCTGAAAGCGGATCAAGGGGGCTCTTGAAATCATAGCGGATAGCAACCGTGAACAAGACCCCAGCCTCGTGTTCCCCATTATATCTCGCAGACCATCGGCCTGGCTCACAATGCGACCCACAGACCCTTCAAGTGACATCTTTGCACGAACACAACAGCAGAACTGTGCCGGAATACCTCTTTGCAGGCGCGAACCTGGGGTACAAGCAAATCCTTTTAATCCAGTACAGTGTACTTAAGGACTGACCACTGGTAAACCCCCCGAGAAGAGAAGAGTATTAATAAGCTGTCACAAGGCTTACTCATTCTATGATTTCCACAGACACTTAACTGCCATGGTGAGAGGCAGGGGAGGGCTAGGGGATGAGTGCTCACCCCTGATCTTTACCCCTCTTAAAGCAGTAGGGAAAATGGAGGCAGGCAGGGGATTATGGAGTGCAGTAATTGTGGAGAGGTGTTGGAGTCAGGATGCAGCGTTTCTGCTGGATTAAGACAAGAAGACAGGCTAATCTTGGATTGGGAAAGGAGACACAAGGGTCGGAGTTGTTCTGGAGCCCTGAGGCCGGTTGGAAAGCTTAAGTGGCAGAAAGAAGGGAGGGAAAAAAACGCTTAGCCGTACTTCTCTTGTGCTGTGGGACAGACTTCTTCTAAATCATCCAATGCATCTCTTAGCATTTGAAGTTCTCCTGCACACTGTCATTCAGCTGCACCGAAGTCTAATGTTTTCACACTCAACTCCTATGCATGGATGAGCCTTGCAGAGAACAGTCACTGTCCTCTGTTGACATTCAGCAGCCCTTGACGCTAGTTAGCAATAATAATCATGATGGAAAACGCAGGCAAATTGCGTTTTCGTTTCCCCCCCCCCGTTACTTCTTCTCCTTTCTTCTGGATGCCTTTGTGCCGCCACAGTCCCTGGTGCTTCCTCACTCCGGTTTGTTGTTGTGCGTGCATTGTCTCCCTGAGGGGAGGTGACCCCGTGTCTGTTGGTTGTATCAGCAGCCCTGCATTGTACTCCGGGGGGGATTTAGGCTCTCAAAGCATCTTCTCGCCTCAGCTTTCCCAGCAAACACCCAAAGTGGTATCTCGCCTTTTCTCTCGCTCAGACATTAATCTTGCTCTACCGTTCGACATCAAAAAATGCTTGTATTGTCATGGAGCGCTAATGTTTTGCCTCCTATTGACTATATATACACATATATGTATTTTTGTGTCTGAGGGAATCAGTGGAACGCATTGTTCCCAAATCATTGTAATATCTATTTAGAGTGGCAACAGCACTGGCTGCCGATGCTCAGTATTCATGGAGCATAAACCAGCCTTAAGACTTAGAAAAGCTGAAAGGGCTTATCCCTATATTCTTAAACTCCCCTCTTTTATGTTGGTCTTAAGCATTAAGGATAGGATTGTGAATAGCAATTGTTCAAGTGCTGCACTCAGAGTGAGTGTGTATACGTGGGTGGGGGTGTTTTATTCCCCGGCAAAATCCGTTCCTTTTCTTCCCATTTTTTTCTTTTTTTTTCTCTTCTCCAACTGTAAATATTAACTGTGTTCTTAACTCTTAACGGTGTATGGGACACAGTAATGTGCTTTTAAGGATATATTATGTGAAAGATTTTCCACTGCATACACTGCTGCTTGAAATGAGAAAAGGCTGTTTTATGCAGCCTGAAAACAAATTTGCCACGGCAGAAGAAAGAAGGAGAAGAAGGGAAAATATATATATATATAGATAGATAGAACTTTGCAGCATCAAGTCGTCAGCAAACAATGAAAGAGAGATCTGAAAGGGGACGGGCGGATCTTTGAAAAGCGATTGCATTCCCCGGTTTTATTTATTTCTTTATTTCGTTATTATTTCCCTCCTCATTCTTCGCGCCGTCGCTGTGTTTCAAATCCGTGCTCGCTCTTTCTTCAGAAAGTGTGTAGTGCTAATGCATTTCAAAAGCCCTTTTTCAAAGCACAATGGGAATATCGCCACAGAAGTTTTAGCCGCTCCTGCCGGAGAGCGTGGCTCAGTCGCTGAAAGCTGTAGCACATTGTGCTGGAGCCTAAGACATCGTCGCTGAAAACTCGCCATCATTTCTCACTTTTTTTTTTTTCTTCTTCTTCTTTCTAAGCTGCAGTTAAAGGGCTTGTTGTAAAAGCTTACATTAGGATCTTTTAAACTCTTATAATAATTACTTTTGTGAATCCAACAGCGGAGCATTAAGATTAAATCTGTGTCCTGGAGGCCGAGTCATGGTGTGATCCCTACAAGCAGGGTGTCTTCAAACAAGATTTCAACCGATCTAATTAAGAGCAGGACTCAGCAAACGATCGCCTGTTACAGTAAAGTGAAGTCAGCTGTGCATAATCAAAACAGAAAGCAGCACTTAGTGGATTGTGACAGCTGCAGCCAGGCCTGTTGATATCAAATAAGACCTTCTGAAACCTTAAGCATGAGTTGGCATGAAACAAATTGCTCCTAATTGTCAGGAGGATAAATTGTGACTGTGAGTGTTTGTAATTCTGTCAGCCCCCATTCAGCCCCTCATCACCATTCATCTGGGCCCAGCCTCTTTAATTGAGAGGGTCTAGGCTGCCTGAGTGAATCGGTAATAGAAAAATAAGGACCCAGTGTGGATATTTTAATCAGCACTGACTTCTGTAGCGGGGCAGAGATGAGGCAGCGCACCACTGAGCGGAGGCCCATCCATCTCCAGGGCCTCGGCTGGGGATGGAGGAGAGCCTTCACCATCGGATGTGACATTCACTCCAGAGGGCTAATGGCTCAGTTGTCCTCACTGGTGGTTATTAGGATTTATGTTCGCCATCAGAAACAATAAGGTTACCTGTCTATAACAGCTAGAAAAGCAGTGATGGGGTTTTTCTTTTACTTTGAAACACATATACAACATGAAGTGAAGCATTAGAAAACCACCAAGGGTTGCAACGATACGCAGCTCACTACCTGATGATAAGGCGACACTGGGTTCATGAGAATGCAACACAATTTTATCGACATTTCTAAGAATCCCCATAGGGTTTTCATGAGTCTCAAGCTGTTTTCAGAGTAGAATATTCCATTCGTAGTTTGGCCAGTCTATGTCATTTGTTTTTAATATACCTGTAATTCTAAGGTGGTTATAATACAAAAAACAACAACTTGAAAATGCTTCTTTTTTTTGTTTTTTTAAAGAGTACTAACAGATTCATAAATGTCAAACTGTGATCTTTTTAGGGTTTAATTATCCACTTCAGGTTTGATCAGTCAAAATATTCTAGATTTTGAAATAGAAAGTAGGAAATATTCCTTTAGTTTGGCATTGACATGAAAAGCATATGCCAACTTTAGTGCCATTAGCTGCAAGCAGTTAACCCCTCGCTGTATTATTAACACACTTACAAACTATTTGTAGCCTATCTTGTCGGTCCGTCTGTCCCAGTTTCCTTTTTTGCTACCAACAACAAGAATGCTGACACAAAGTGATGGGGGGGCTTTTTCAATGTTTCTGCAAACAAATCATTTTATCTTTTTATAGATAAGTAGGAGTCCTAGACTTTGCAGATGGGTAGGGCACCTTGGCACTGGCTTTGAATGTTCCCCTCTGTGGAGTCACAGCCTAGTTGCTAACAAAACCTAGAGACCAAGGGAGTCGATCGGATCCAGTATTGTATCTGACCTGGTACTGGAACCATTCTTGGATTGCAGTAACACAATCTAAGGAACTCTGGGTCTCTGGAGACCAGCAACGTGAGGCAAACTAGATTACAGAACTTTGCTTTATTTTGTTCTTTTGAACTTTTAAACTCTATGGAGCATGAAGGATCAGTAAATGTTATGTCTAAAACTGATAGGAATTCAGTACCTATAAAAAGTATTCTTCAACATTTTACCGTTTTTATTACTTTGATAAATAAGTCATGATCAATATAATTTCAATTAGTTTTTTGATGAGAAAAAAAACCTTAATAATATCAAAGTCAAAATTGGAGTCTAAAAAGTAATGGCAATTAAATAAAAATGTGAAACATAAAATAAGTGACTGCATAAATGTTCACCCCCTTTAAAGTGACTGACCTAATTCAACAGAGGTCCAGCCAACTGGTGCTAGTACTCTAACAAAGAGTGGAATAGAGATCACCTGAGTGCAGTGAGTGTGACTCAAATGACTGCAGTTTAAAGACACCTGTTTCTGGAAGGGAAGGCAACTTTATTGGTATAGCACACTTTCAACAACAAGGCAATTCAAGGTGCTTTGTAGTCAGTCTGGAAACCCACACACTGCTACAGCCTATCCAGTTTTTCTGGAACCAATCACAACCGGGCTTATCCGCCTTGCGCGCTATTGGTGGGTTCAAAACGATGACGTCAGAGAGGGACGGAAAAGCCTGCAAGCAGCTTGTTGTTTACATTGGTCATGGCAGCCACCAGAGCACAGCTATCCGTTAACGCTGATGTCGTTGCTGTTTTAAAAGATTTAAAAGTTATCTGCCATTGCTGCTTCTAAACTATCCATTTTTGTAGACAAGTTTCCTGCCTGGAGTTTTGCGTCGCTCTGCAAAGTCCGTCACCTGGATCGCTGGTCTGATTGGTGAATGCTCTATCCAATTGCGTACAGAGTCATTTGAGCTATGCCCCTTGGTCACGCCTCTTGTGCAGTAGAAATTACATGGCAGACTCCCCAGACTAAGCTCAATCTTGAACTTAGTCTGGCAAAAGGCAGGCTAGGTGCTATGGGTGATTAGGGGATCAAATAAAAGCAGCACTCAAACAACTGTAAAAGCATAAAACACATCATTAGAAACACTTAACATATGGCACATTTAAACATATGACACTCCAGGTATTATTAAACACTTACTGAAAGGCAACTCACATGGGTTTTTAGCTTTAAAGAATGTAAAGATTTTAATAGATTAATAGATTTAAAGAAACTCAGTGTTTCGGCAGCTTTGCAGTGGTCTGGAAGTTTGTTCCAGATAAGGGGAGTATAGAAACTGAAAGCTGATTCCCCATGTTTGGTTCTAATTCTAGGGATGATGATCAAACTAGAGTTGGTAGACCTGAGTGGTCTGGGGGTTGATATAATGATAACAGATCTTCAACATACATTGACGCTAAGCCATTCAATGATTTGGAAACTAGTAAAAGTATTTTGAAGTATATTCTCCAAGCTACATTGAGCCAGTGTAAGGACTTTAGAACTGGGGTGATGTGCTATATTTCCCTGGTTCTAGTGAGGACAGCTGCAGCTGTCTGATTGACTTCTTAGGCAGACCTGTGAAGACGCTGTTGCAGTAATCAATCCGACTAAAGATAAACGCATGGATGAGTTTTTCAAGGTCCTGTTGCGACATCAGTCCTTTAATCCTAGAAATGTTCTTCAGGTGATACAATGCTGACCTTGTTATTGCCTTTATGTGACCCTGGAGGTTCAGGTCTGAGTCCATTACTACACCTAGATTTCGGGCGTAATCAGGAGTTTCTAGCTGTATTAACTGAAGATGTGTGCTGACTCTTGATTGTTCCTCTTTAAATCCAAAGATAATTACTTCTGCTTTGTTTCTGTTCAGCTGGAGAAAGTTATGGCACATACATTCATTGATTTGATCAATGCATTTACTTAGTGTTTGGGTGGGTTCAAAGTCACCTGGTGACCTTGTAATGTTTATTTTCTTATTTAAGGATCCCCATAAGTCTTCACCAGAATAAAGACTGTTCTTCCTGGGGTCCGCTTATTCTAACAGAACAATGTTACAAACATTCAAGAAAACATGACAATAATAAAAAGAAAAGAAAAGAAAAACAATGCCAGCAAAAAAAAAAAAAAAAAAAAACTTTTTATTGATTTATTGGTTATTTAGAGCCAGTTGGAGTAGGTACATTAGTTGTTTAATATAATTTGCATCTTATTACGGAAATGCTCCAACTCATTTTCTTAAAACTTTTGTTAATATGCGTGGTCCATGACAATGTTTGATCTAATGTGATGCCTTAATCTCTTTAACTTGTTCAGTGTGTTGACTCTCTAAAAGAATATTTAACTCATTTATAAGTTATTATAGTTATTATTTATATGGCTACTAACTGGGTTTCTCTGACAGAATGCTTATAGCCCAATAACATACACTTAGTTTTTAAAACATTTTACTGTAATGAACAGTTGAGTATCATCTGCATAGTTATGGTAGCTAATCTTGTTAATTGTTATAATCTGTGCTAGTGGGAGCATGTAGATATTAATTAGGAGGGGGCCCAGGATGGAACCATGGGGCACCCCACATGTGATTTCTGTCTGTTCTGGTGAAAAATTGGCTATTGACACAAAGAAGTTCCTGTTCTTAAGGTAAGACTCAAACCAGCCAAGTACTGGACCAGAAAGTCTGACCCAGCTTTTGGACTGGGTCCAAAAGTACCAGCACTGTGATTCTTTGAATAAAACAGCATTGTAATTCAAATTTGACAATCAAAAATCAATAGTTAACTTTTTATTAATTGGAGATATTACAAAGCTTTCTAAACTACATAAAACGTGATGGGTGGCCAGGCATTCAGATAACAAACTTAACAATAACAATCTAACAAGGTTATAAAGGTCATATTTTGATACCAGGTTGCCATTAGCACTGAGATGGACTGGCGACCTTTCTAGGGTGTACCCCGCCTCTCGCCCCGCAACCCTGCATAGGATGGATGGGTACAGATAATGAATGGATGGATGGATAGATAGATGGATGGATGGATGGATGGATGGGTGCCACTAGCATGGATAAGAGATTGGTTTGATTAAACCAATATTCCTATGAGGCCATTTTGAGAGGCCTGCAGTAGATTTGTCATAGGTACAAACTCCAAATCAATTTCCTGGTAAAGATGTTTCGTTCTTTGTTTTCAGTTTTTGCTTTTTTTGTGCCAACTATCCATGCAGACAGGGCTAGAATGTGTTTTAGGGTCCAGCCGTCTGTGCACTGTTATTACATTTGACAGCTATTGCCACTGTCTAAACTGGCAGCACACACTATAGTAGTTCATGAATACGTCAAAAGACATTTCCCTAAAATTGGAGAATATGGAACAGATCTGAACGGGAGTGTATTTATTTAGCTCGGGGATATTGTGGTGGGCACATGTTCACTTCTGCATATTCTAATTTGTCCTTGTCATGTTTATCATTAATCTTTGGCCCTGGTTAGGTGGAGACACAGTGAAATTGTGCACGCCTCCCCTGGGAGAACCCAAAACATTCTCCAATATGATAATGACATTATGCTCACCTCAGTATAAATGTGTCATATAAATCATACACTGTCAGCGGCTACATGCGTCAGGGAGTTGATGGGACAGTCTTCAGGCTAAAGAAACGCACTTGATTGTGTCGCTTAAAATTCATTTTTCTCATTCACCACGCCTTTAGTTGGATTAACTCTTAAAGCTTAAGCGTGATCTTTAATTATATGGCTACTAAAAATTTAAATGATACACTTACTGTAGCAATAAGACTCACCATAGCCAAATGACACCTAATTAAAATAGTTTTTGCTTCATATAGGTCCACATAGAATGTATTTAGTTTCAGCATGCCACTGTTTTTGCTATTATGTGCCAGACATGATGACAGCATTGCGAAAGTTAACATTAGCACAGATCTTTTCAAAGGTAAAATAGACTTCCTTTTCATCAATCATATACATTATATACTGCGTGTATTTATATATATATATTATATACTGTGTGTATTTATATATATATATATATATATATATATGTATATATATATATATATATATATATATATATATGACAAATGCACAGACTATTTGAGGCTGTTGCTTGATAAAACTCATCAATCAAACAATGCAAGAAAGCACATTTATTCCTACCAAGCATTATTCACCATTGTCCCCCTCCACGACTACACTTTTTAATTGTAGTTGGCTCATATATCAGTCACAAGCTTTGTTAACTGGGGATTATTTCAACCAAGCGGAATGTGGAAATCAAGAGCAAGTGATTTATCATGGATGTGTCCGGAGGGATTAAAAAAATAATAATTCTTTGGGGGTTTTTTTTGTATTACATATATTTTTTTTAAAGTTGCTTCATGCTTGTTAAATCGGAGTCATTTGAGTGCAGTTTGGGAGGAAAAGCAAAGCAGACGTGCTGCAGGCAGAGATGAATTAGAGCTGAGGAAAAGCACTCAGGTGACATTTTTGCCCTGCCTCTCTGTACCCACTCTCCCCATTTTCTGTCCACTAAAAAAAAGGGTAAAAAGGTTTGCATTGTCCAAATTGGACAAACCATAAAACACATTCAAAGAAAGTATGAAATTTCCAACTTCGGAAAGCCATTTAGATCATCCGTCTGAGTGATGTAAGGCAAAATAATATACTTGACCCTTTTGTCTGTACACTTTGAGAAGTTTGTTATAGTGGCAAGCCCTGTAATAATTCACTGTACCTCATGTATATTAAGTAGAAATTCACTGGCTTTTATGATAAATTGCTAGGGTAAGGCCAGGACACCTCTTTTGCATTTCAATGCTAGAGAGTGTCAGATTCTTATTTCATTACTAGACGACACATTAGCTGATGGATTTTAATTTTCTTTCCCCCCTTCTCCCTTCCTGCAACTGTGGATCCACAGAGACCAGGTTGATGCAAAAAAAGGGGGCAGGAAATGAGGGTGTCACTGGAAAAATGAAATAAATAAATATAAATCAGTGTCAGGAACCTTTATTGCAATTTTGAGTCCATCTCTGGTAAGAAGAAGAAGAAAGTCGGTTTGTGTTCGTCTGCACACCTTTGCGGATTGCCTGTCCAGACTGTGAAATGATGCCGAGCTCGCTTTGCTGACTGGACAGAAAATCAAGGTTTAATTCGGAAAGTGATAAAAATCTGGATGTGCTTGAATCTGAGACATGCTGAGCAGGGGCAAATGTGGAGCTGATGCCAGAGCGTAGCCTTTTTCACAGCGGGGTGCCAAGACGCTTCACGACCCTTTCTGCCTTTGCTTTAAATGTGAAAAGTCTGCTGAGGGATTCTTTCCGCTTAGCTGTAAAAGAGGACAGAACAAAAGTGCCAGAAGCAATTCCCTATGCCTTCTGGTAAAACAGTTTGTAGCAGAGGTAACATTGCTCTGAGGAATTAAATAGGGCTTTTGTAGATTTGAGAATTACTACTCGTTCAGTTATTTTTCGCTTTAGAAAAGAATAGACAAAACTAGCTTCTTCTAACACCTCAGATTTGATTGCTGGTCTATGAAGTAAAGCAATGTAAAACTGGCTTTACTGAGGTTCCTGGGTTCATCTTGAACATTCTTTTTGTTTGTTTTTTACGTGTCCTGTTTGGCAGTCTGGAGCTCAGAATTGGTGTCTGAGTACCAAGTAGAAGCCAAACAAATTTAATTTCACAAGCATAGCACTACAGCTTTTGCTATTGTACTCCACTTGATATGTGTGAAAAATCTTTATTATGAAATTAAGGGGAAGAAAGAAAGAAGATGAAGAAGAGAGGTAGGAAACAAAAAGTCAAGAGAGAGGGTGAGTTGAAAATACAAGAGAGGAAAGGGAACAAAAAAACATCGAAGTCTGCCTTCATACCCACAGGATGGCAGAGAGAGGGGAAAAAACAAAACAAAAAACGAAAAAGGAACATCGACAAAACAAACCAAACAATGTGAACTAAGAAATACACAACCACATCACACAGAAATGGATATAAAAATACAACAACAATGTCACAGAAAAACTCATGGTACCGATTAATCAAGATCTAGTAATGATAACCTCTGCTCAAGAATATATCTGTAAACACCACAGACCCCACACCTATGTGTGTGTATGAGCATGCTGGTGAGTATAAGGTTTCTCCTTAAGATTATACCAGCTCCCGAGTCCTGATCCCGCGCAACGCAGAGCGCTGAGACCAGGGATCCAACAAAGGCCAGGTCCGGTCCAACCCGCCAATGAACCGACAACGCACGGTGCGCACAGAACAGGTGATCGAATGAGCAGAGACGCTGGATCCGTATCCCGCCGAGCCACCGAGCAGGTACCACCCAACAACCCCAAACCTGGCACCCCCAAGAGAGGTGCCCCAACCAACCAAGGGAGGATATCGGCCCAGCGCATCGGCCGACCGACACACCGGCCCCCCCAGGCCCGGCCAGGGGGGGCCGGGCCTGGGGGGGCCGGTGTGTCGGTCGGCCATTATTCTGGTGGTCAAAAGACTGGTGCGTCGATTGACCACCGACGCACCAGTGGGCACCATCTTGAAAATTCTAATGTATTTGCTTTTATCTGGGGAGGACAGTTTGGGTCACCTTCACTGTCTTAGTAAAGTGGTCATCACTTATACTTATGTGCAGTTGTTTTCACTGATGATCTTGCAATCGTCTGTGCTTTAGAAATGGCTCTAAACAGTTCTAGCATGGGTATGTGCACATTCATATCGGCTCCTTACCCTTTAATGCTGCCTGGACCAGACTTCAAAATCTGACAAAGTTGAAGTTAGCCTGATAGATTGAGGTACTGGGTCAAGAATCTTCTGTCAGTTGGTTTGTTTCATGTCTGTTAGACAGGTCTTTTTCTGTAGCTTCTTCAAATGACTATTTCTTCAAGTTCACTTCATTATAGTGTACCTCAAGGTTCTGTTTAATGAGTCTTGTTGTTTCTGTTGTTCTTGTTTCCTCTTGAGCACTTTCTTAGCTCCTTCAAGTAATATAATATCACCTGCACAGTAAAATGTCTTTATGGAGAGACTTTGACTTTCCTTGCTCCAAGAAACAATTTGAGTGATTTTGTTTTTGACGCCATGCACTTTGATAGAGGAGTTTCTTTGTTGCAGTTTGCTTCAGACACTAGACTGCTATGTTTTTTGTTTTCGACCATCGCCATGATAATATTTCTGCATCAAGCTGGATGTACTTGCTGGGATGGTACAGTAACTAACATTCTCTCTTCAAGACAACAAAATGGTGGGTCTACTTTAAGATATCCTGATTCTTTAGGAAATATGGAATTTCAAACCTAACACAGTAATGAAAATACTACCAACCATTAGCCATCACAACAGCTAGTTACTATGGAGACCGAATGCAGACCAGAGGATGGGTATTTTTTGCCCACCAAGAAGTTAGAGTGACTTGTTAGGCAGCTCCATATGCTACTTGGTTGTGTAGATGTGACAGGTGGTGTTCCCCTCCTTTGAACTCCCAAATCTGAAATACAATTTTACTACATCTCTATCCTCCTGATAAAAAAAAACATTATTAAAATTTTATTTTATAGTGTGGATACTAAATTACTCGTTAAGCGTTAAAATCATTTCCCAAATTCGGTGAATCCCCTATTCTTTACCTGAGATCACTGAGTTCCTTGGAGGTTCTCTTTGTTCGGAGTAAGGGTCAGTCCTATGGGTGAGGTCAAACAAAGACTTTTGTGAATGCAAAAAAGAAACTACCAGCTATCATGATCACAATCATGATCGCAAACAAGATAGTGATAAGTTCTGGTCCAAGCAAGTTAAATCATGTTCTAGAACCTTCAGCTCCAATTTAAAAAGCCTGAAGTGAATGTATGTACAGCCAAATATTATTAATACCCATGGCAGATTAAGGTTTAAGGTAACTTTTCAATTTAAGCAACACGTTTCTTCTCACTAGAAGTGAAATTATTATTGTTTGTTTTTTTTGGACTGGGCTTGCTGAGAATCAGTGGAGGGAGCTAAAGTTTAGGATGCAGGCAAGGAGACCTTCCTACTTCCAATATACATTGTCAAAATACCAGTGGAGACATGCAAACAGCTTGTGAGCAATTAGACCTCGGGATTAATTGGTGTAAAACCAACAACATTTTTTTAATTGAATGTATGAAAACGGTATAAATAATTTTCAACATGCCATTTTTTTTATTCAAATGCAAATAAAAAACAAATATTGTCTGATAGTGCTTGTCTCTTTTCTAACCAGAAACAACTTCTAGGTTTAAGCAAAATAGTTATAACTCTAAATTTGTCAGGGGCATGCATTAATTGGGGGTTAACTCTATTTGAGTCTGTATGGATCTAAATCCTTTGTGAATAAGAGAACATCCAGAATAGATTCAAACGTTTTCTCACAATTTCACCCTGGAAAAATAACAAACTAAAATAATCAAATTATTCACATTCACAGCTCAGGATGAGTGTTTGAAGTTGTGACAGGAACTGTACATCACCATAGTTGTCTTGAGGATGACTTTGAATAAACTATAAAAGCTACTGACTACAAGGGATAGCTGTACTCTGACAGGTCAGTTTATCTGAGCTCAAACTTGGAGCTTTTGTCTGATGAAGAGCTCCACAACTGTATAGATAATAGAAACAATATGTTTTTAATGTTGTATTTAGTATTTAGTTGTATTTTAGGCTTGACATAAATGTATTTTCGATTAAGTTAAATATATAATATTTATAATATCACATTTAGAATATTATACAGTTAAACCATAATATGATCCCATTTCAGAAAGTTAGCTTTTTATTGCTGTGTTCGACTGGATGTAAAACAATAACAAGGAACTGATTCAAAGAAAACATTTTATGCAGTTAGCTGGCGTCCTTAGCCATCAAACTAATAACATTTTGTCATTCTTTGAATGGCAGAAAATAGATTTTAGAAACAAACTTTAACTGGATTTAATGTAACAGTTCAGTTAACTTTCTATATTCTCTCTGTTTTTCTCTCCATAGAAGCTACACCTGGTCTGGCATTCTATTTGGCTGTGATGCCTTCTTCAACTAAACATTATTGCTTTCCTGTTGTTAACTTTTTACTTTCTTTAACATAAAAAGTACTCTTACATTAGTTCTTCTGCTCTTTCTGTGTCTCTGCTCTGTCTTCTTGAACCCCCACACGGTTGTGGCAGATGGCCGCTTGTACTGAGCCGTGTTCTGGTTCTGCTGGAGGTTTCTTCCTGTTAAAGGGGAAATTTTCCTATCCACTGTGGCTATATGCTTGCTCAGTACAAGGGATTGCTAGGAAGTCAGCGACACAACGCTGGCGAATGTCAACTGTCACTACATGATCGTCCAGGAGGAGTGAATGCTGCAAGTCAATGACTTAATGCACTTTGCTGGGGGTTCTCAGACAGAAAACCTTTAAACTGATTAGAATAATGAATTGAAATGAATGCACTGTTTAATAAGTAGGAATACTTGGAATGCATGTATTATTGAATTGAAATATTGTGAATTGGCGCTATATAAATATACTGAGTTGAATTGAACTGAATAATCAGCCAATTCAAAAAAATAAATAATAATAGGCTAATAACAAATAAAAAACCCCGAAAAGGATGGCTTGCAATTGTATTCATCCCCCTTTATTCTGATTTACTGAATAAAATCCAGTGGAACCAGAAATCACCTAATTAATAAATAGAGTTCTATCAGTATCACTTTACTATTGTCCTCATAGGGAAATTTTCCTGGAAGGCAGGTTAAAAACATTTTAAAAAACAACACAGACACAAAGACTTTACAACAGAAAAAAAACATTGAATAAAAACTCCAGGGAAAATATCAGTACAAATATCACTTAAAAAACAATCAGACTAAAATGATAACAGTTTTGCCATGTGTTGCTCTAAGATATAGGCTGTCTGATTCTCTTTCCAGATGGTAGGAACTCAAATTCTCCATGAAGCAGGCGATAAGGGGAGTGGGATATGTCTTTTACCTTTTGTGTGACTCTCTTTAAAAACATGTTAGATCAGGTAATTTGATACCAATAATTTTGCCAGCCTATTGGTTTTATCCTGTTGTGGTCTCTTACTGATAGGTTACCGAACCAGGAGATAAAAGAAAACGAAAAGACAGATTCTTTATTATAATTGTAGAAAATGGTCATCAACCTTTTGGATACAACAAATGTGTTTAATTTTATGAAGACATGCAATTTATGATGTGCTTTTCTTCTGACCTGATTAGAATTTTCACTAAATTTTGTAAATTACTACTGTCGAGAGGAGATTTTTAAGAGAAGGTCTGCGGCTCGTGCTCCTATGCTACCAGTCCCTGACCAGCCTGCTGTCTGCTAACTCCTCTCTCCTAGTTCGTTTATCCTGTGGCAGAGTATAAAAAAGAATTACACATTCACACAATATATATGTTTGGGCATGCATGGGGAGATATTCTTACCAAACCATCTCCAAAGAACTCTTCCTCATAAATGCCTTTTATTACTTTACAAAGTTATTACTAAACATTCTGAGAGACAGCCTCTCTTACAGGATCCAATCAACTCAATAATACATATTCATATATATGCAAAGTGTGCCTGTAGTCCTTCCCTAATAGGTTTAGCCCCTTTTAATATATTCCTTTTGGTTGCTAAGCAGGAAACTTTTCTGCTCCCAACAGACCATTTGCACGATCAAACAACCAGATGTTTCCTGTTTTTTTCAGAGAATCGTGACCCATTCTCTAACTCATATCCTGTTCTTAACAGTTTTGTCCATTTAATCGTGACCGTTCCCTTATGACCCATGGGTCAGATCCTGTGCTAACACTTTTCTGCATTTAGTTAATTATTTTAACACACAACCCCTTCGCCTTTTGGCCTGTGTATTCATTCAATGCTTGTTTAAAAGTTTTATTTACATTACTACACCCATGTGCTTATAACACTAACACACTTTTGTAGTTGAGCCAGTGTAAATCCAGCTGTTCGGTGAAGGCGTCAGAGGTTGGCAAAGAGCATTAGTGAACAAACAGCACCATAAAGACCAAAGAATACAGCAGACAGGTCGGAGGTAAAGTTGTGTTAGGCTATAAAACAAACCCCAAGCTTTGAACATTGACCTTCAATTTATCAGAAAAAACAATGGAAAAAGTGGAACAACATGGCCAATCATCTAAACAGATTGGTAAAGCAAGGGGAGCTTTACTTTGAACCAGATCCAGCAGGTCTACGCAGAATCTAGATTAGTTCCACAACTCAAACCTGAGCTGTTGTGAGAGAATCTACTATTTTCGATCTCAACCAAATCTGGCCATGTTGGAGGACTGGTAAAAAGAATCCAATTTTTCAGAGACAGTGACAAGAAGTCACTTTTTTCAGTTTGTCACAAGTGGAAGGAAGTGCCCTGGTCAGACGAGACCATAACTGAACATTTTTGGTCAACAAGCATTGTGCGTAGAAGAAAAGTGAAACGGCACATCACCCTGAACACACCATCCAAATGGTGAAACAAGGTGGTGGCCACATTATACTGTGAGGATGCTTCTATTCAACAGCAACGAAAAAGTTGGTCGCCGTTGATTGGAAGATGGATGGAGGTCATTATTTAGATATCAAACCATATTCATGTGTTAGAATGGCTCAGACAAAGTTCAAACATAGATCAGCTGCAACTATAGTGTAAGGGGGTTCTTCAAAATACTGAGTCAGGGGGGCTGAAAACATTTGCACACCATAGTTCAGACTTTGATTTATACTGAATTTTAAAACCGTGTATGACTTTCCTTCCAGTTCATAGCTATGCACAACATTGCGTTCCTCAATCACAACAAATCTTTTAGCTGTAATGAGTCAAATTGTTAAAAAAAAGGAAGAAAAAAAAAGTTCACTTTTGCAAGGACCCATATCCATATAATTACTAATTACTCATAACGCTAATTTGTTAGTCAGTAAATCTTGACTTAAATCCCAAATGTCTGTTCTAGGGTCCAATAGGATACTGGGCCATAATGAGATCCACATGTGTAAGCTGTTGGTGATGGCCTAAACCAGCTGAATACTAACTTAGTCATCAGCAGCAATGCAGTCTTTCTGCCTTGCAGCGCTCACTTTATTCACAGTCAGTGCCAACAAGAACCTCTCTCATTTCATAGCCAGTCAGTCTGTGAAGTGCCTTCCTACCATCCATTGTCACCGCATTAACCGTAGGCTAGCATAAAAGTAATTGGAAACTGATGCGAGCCAAAGCTTCAATTAATGCCCCACCAAAGTCCCCGTTCTGTGTAATCGGCAATAATGGTTTCATGTTTGGGAGGGCGTCCGGTCACTCGCATTCAACACTCACCTCGTGACAGAGACCGTTAAACCCTGCTCAAAATCCCTACTCCACAGTAATCTTCATTTCACTCATTTTCCTTCTTTTTCCATCTCTGATGACAGCTCCAGTGTCTTCGTTTTGCTTGCAGTCAGATCGTGCGCCCGAGTGAACAGGAGGTGTAATTGACTACTGACAACTTGGCGACAGGATTCTTAATTATTACTCTAGGGTATGGTGGCTGGCTGGCCTGGGTTCAGCTCTCTTCCAGAGTATGCTAAGAGTGATTTTTTTTTTTTCGCTTTTCTCTGCAAATATTGAAATGCAGTTTTGCTCGCTGCATATCCGTGCCAGACCCCGACACTTAGAATTTAGCCAATGATTGCAAATGAAATGCATGTGCTTCTTGGTTTAATGCTTAACATATTTTACACAAGAGCACACAGGCTATGTAACCGCTATTGCATCCAATTCTTATTAACAAGATATTACAGCTGTCCATTGAGTATTACCGACCAAATATACATATTTTATTACTGGATGTTGTTAAAAAAAATTATATATATATATACTTTTCATACTTCAAAAATGAGAAAACAAAATGTCTTTTGTTTCCTTTGCTTTTGTATGGCAACTGTTCATGCTACCCTTAAAGTGATATGATATTACACTGAGGCTTCTGCGGCGGCTACTGCTGCACAAGAGCATAATTCCTCTGGTCCTTGCCTGTTTGTGTCTGCTCCGGGCCTGCTCAGTGAGATAGAGAGGAGTAAAGAGGGTGAGCCTCGCTTTGTGCTGCAGTCGGTATCTTTTGTGCGGGTGGATATGGAAGAGGGCGTGAAACAATTGGACAAAATGGCCCTAATGTGCTTAAAGAATCTTCTGTCTTTAATCAAAGCTCACACACATGCACGACAAAAGCAGACAGAGCAAACCCAATTCTCCACTGCCTCTACTGAGTGGCTGTTCCTTTCCTCTTCTCCTGGCTCCCGCACTAGAAATCAGAATCAGGTTTGCTTTGTTTGTGTCTGTGTAACTGTTTTTTCTTTTGTCTCTCTCTCTCTCTCTCTCTGCTGTTATTACGGATCCATTGCCTCATCTCTTTAGTACTGGACACCTTGGAGAGGCTTAAATACAATGCCGCAAACTTTGTCATGTTGTTGTGATTGTGACATATTATAATTATAAAGAGGAAGGAATATGATTTGATGTGGTTTTCATGGGTTTTCTTTCTCATTCGAAAGTTGTAGGATATTTCAATTCTGCCCCCCTTTATGCGAATACCCCTAAAAAAAATCCAACGGAATAATTACCTTCAGCAGGGCTGTGCAGAGACTTTTGGAGAAAAGTTTAAAACACCTTACAACAACATTAACCTATAGTATACCATCCTGATTAACAACAACCGATATTCATCCAGAATTTAATAGGGAATCAGAACATAGTATATGAACGTCCTCATATGGGAACCATGCAAAGCAAAAACCGTCTATTTTTTATCTGATGGGGTACAATGCTGGTGTTGAGACGCTGCTGCTGGGCTGGGTTGATCTGAGACTGTAGACATTGAAAGACCATTGGAGAGCTGGTAGCTGATTAAACAAGTGTTAAAGTACATTATGGAATAACTTTAACTTGCTGCAGTGTCTAACTAAATAAAACCTAAATAAATGAACCCTAAAAAAACTAATATCTAACTGGTTAACTTCCACAGCAACTCAGCTGCAGACAGCTTTAAAGATAAAAACAGTTAAGAGAGGCTAACTCTACATTTCTACAGTAGTGTTAGCATCTTAGAGAGATTTGGTTTTTAAAGAGGGGAGAAAAATCAAAATCACAATATCTTTAGGACACAGCCATAAAGTAGAAGTATAAATACGATTTCACATCATTTAAATTTAAGATAATTTAAACATTATACATTTGCTTATTTATTTATTTATTTATATTTATTTATGTATTAAGTTATTTGACAAATCCATTTCAAGATTTATTAAAAATGTCACATGTATAAAAATCAATTTAGGGACATTTTGAAGTATCGAATTGTGGCATGTCTGGCTTTCCACAGAAACTGATGTTCTACAGGAGTGACTTTATTCTATTCACAGCCGCTCACCTCATGCCCAGATCCTGTGTGCAACAGCGAGGACGCGCCTGGTAAGGTTAGGTGAAATTAGTGTAGAGCGAAGGTAGGCTGTACCTGCGCTTTGAGGCATGTTCCTCAGTTGACAGTCGCAGTGCCGTGCTGTTTCTTCATATAAAAGTGATAGAAGCTGCCTGACCCAGAGCGGAGGGAATGACTAAAGCGAATATTTTTTTCTCCCAGCTTGTAGGGGATGGAGCACTTTGTGCACCATGGGAGCAGCCTAATGAACTGAAAGTTGGAAGCTTTCTCTGCAGCCAAACCACCTTTGTGTTTAAAGGGCAGGGGGGTGAGGGGAGATCCTAAACCACTAATTCAAGGACGATGGGGAAGAATAAATAAATAAAAAACGGTTTTATGTAACTTCAATATCAGGCCTGTATTTTTTATTTTTTTTTCACAAACAGGTCTGATTTGAGAAATATATTTATAATTTGATAGTTTGGGGGCAGGCTCTCTCTCTCACACACACACTAAGAAAAAGCAAACACAATAAACAAAAACTTAGCAAAAAAAAAAAAGATCTTGGTGCATCACAGAGCAACCCCCCTCCCCCCCTCCCATCCACATGTAGCTGGCCTTCAAAGGTTTATTATTAGTCTACAGTATTTCCATCTTGGTATTGATGCAGCTGTTTTGTGAAGGCTTCAGAGGTTTGTTAGAGAACATTAAAGAACAGCATCATGCAGACCTTGTAGGATAGCAGGCCGGTTCAGGTAGAATGTTGTGAAGAAGTTTAAAACGTTATGGCACAATATCCCAAGCTTTGAACATCTCACAGACCTCTGTTCAATTCATCATCTGAAATTAGTAAAAGTACACCACAATAACTATCCTACTAATACATGCATATTCACCTATACTGAAAGCCTGGGCAAGAAAAGCTTTAACCAATCAGGCAAGGGGTCCTCGGAATGTCTGGAGGATCTGCAGAGATCCAAAGCTCTGTTAAAAAGACAGCATTTAGTTGTGTTCTCAACAAATCTGGTCATGTTGGAAGAGTGGCAAGAAGATGGCCACTGTTGAAAGAAAGTTATAAGAAAACCTAATTGAAGGTTGTTACAAGGTTTACAAAGCACACAGCAGGTGCTCTGGTCAGATCATTTCTAAACTGAATTTTCTTCTCTGTATGCAAAATCTTATGTGTCTATGTGCAATAACCTGATCATGCCACCCTCACAGTGAAACATGGTGGTGGCAGAATCATGTGGGGGGATGCTTTTCTTCGTCAGGGACTAGGAAGCTGGTCAGAGTTAAAATCAGCTAAATACAGCTGAAAAAATGTAACACTGAGGTGGAGGCTCGCCTCCCAGTATGATCAAATCAAATCAAATCAAACTTTATTTATGAAGCGCTTTTCATACAAGAAGTTGCATCACAAAGTGCTTCACAGATTAAAATGACCCCACATAAAACCACCTTCCCTTCCCTCCCCCACAGATTTAAAAGCATGGTCACAGTTATACCCCCCTCCCCCCAACCCATCTCCCATGCACACACAGATAAAAGAAAAAGTAAAAAAGGACATTGGGCCGAGTGCAGATGAACCATGCAAGGAAACGCCGTCAGAGGAGCCATCTGCCCCGGCAGCGGTAGACTAACAGCAGCAGCCGAGGCACCGACACAGGGCACCCAGTGGAGGCAAGGCCAAGAACCCCACCTCCACCCAAGCTCCACCTGGAGAGCACCCAGGCAGCCACAGCCGACCACCGCTCCCGGGGCAGAGGGCTCCCACAGAGGAAACACTGGAACGGGGATTAAGATAAATTAAAGAATAAAAATAAACAGTAAATTAATGTGCTAAGATTAAATAGTAAAACTGAGAAAAATATAATCATATAAAACATGCAGAGCAATTAAACAAACAGTAATAAATAATAATCAGTTAAAAGCTAAGCTAAAAAGGTGAGTCTTGAGCCTGACCCCAAACTTATCAGACAACCAGATTTTCTTTATTTCTGATCTGTATTTATAAGCAGATCTATAAACAAGTTTCAAGCAGCTATTTATAAACACCAACTGTGCCAATAAAACGCCCAAAAGCTATGTTACAGATACCATTGAAACAATGCAGCTCTATGCTGTGCAATGACAAATATCCACTGAAGGGAATCATCAACAAGGTTAGAAAAAACAGCAGGAAGATGGGAGACATTTCTATTGTTCTGCTCTGTATGTATCAGGGTAAAAGCAATGCTAAATTGCTTGAAGTTGGGGATGGATGAACTAGATTAATCAGAATCAATAAAACTGATTTGCGGGGTAAGATCAAGAAGACGGATTACCAAAATTGAATGAAAAGGTGCTTTAGCAAAGTATGCGAACACATTCATGTAAGCAAGTAATTGCATTTTTTTCTTTTATATTCTCCCTCTAACATTAGTTTGTTTGTTCGGTTGAATTATTTGTCCGAAAAGTTTTGAAATTCAATTTACCATGTTTTTAAATCCAGCATTTTTAAAGGGGAGTGCACACTTTTTTGTAAAGTAAGGACAATGACTTTACCAACATACCTCCATGCAGGGCTGGATTTAGTAGAGTCTGGTCAGTTGGTCTGAAGTCAGTTTCTTTCAGCTTGTAAATTGATAGATGATAAAGTCCATTTGAATGGTTAGAAACTCAACTGTATTTGTAAAGCACATTTACTCTACATAGTTGCTCAAAGGGCTGTACAGACCCTTACAAAATCACATGGATTTCACATGGTCAAAATCACATGTGATCACATGTGAAAACATGTGATCACATGTGAAAACATGTGCGATGTGTGAAAAACATGTGACCACCTTTGTTTTGGACACATTTTCCATATGAATTTGGAACATTTTCATGGGAATAAAGTCTGAAACCCATGGACATTCACATGTGAAGCCCATGGGATAATATGTAAACTACATGTGAAACATGTTATTTTCCATGTAAAACCTGCATGTGAAAAAAAGAGTAAAACTCATATGGAATTACATGTGAAGCCTATGTGATTATATGTTGAAAAAAAAGTGAAACCCATGTAAAACTATACATCTGCAACAAGTGGTTTACCAGCTGGGATACCATGTGATCCCATGTGAAGAACATGTTCAACCCATGTGACTTTTTTGTAAGGAAATTAAGGAAGACAATAAAAATAAAAACAATGAAAGAATCAAATAAAGAATTGCAGTTATGGACAATAAATGTATTACAATTACCCCCACAAATAGATGATAAAAGGAAGCTAACCGTAGGCCATTTAAAAATCAGTCTTAAATAAGGACTCAGAATCTAAAAGAGTTTGAGTGGCTCGAATTTGGAGCAGCAAACCGTTGCACAATTTAGCAGCAGCCACTGAAAAGGCTCAGTCACACCGGGATTTGAGCCTCGATAAAGGAACCTTCAGTAACAGCAGAGAAGACGACCTTAAAGTTCTACCTGGAATATTATTGTGCAGCAGCTTGGTCAAACAGGAAGGTGATGGGGTATTTAAGGCTTTAAAAACAAGTAATACAATCTTAAACTGGATTCTGTAACTGACGGGCAGCCAATGTGAAGCAGCAAGGACAGGGGTAATATAATCATGCCACCAGAGGCCTTGCCCACATGTAAATAAGGTGTTTCCACAATGACTTATATAGCCTACTCGTCCTTTCTAAAAGGTCCTCGATAATTGTAGCATAAGTTCAAGAAATATCTTCATCTGTACAAAAAAGTAAAGTCATACTGTGGTGATGTAAGGCAGTGGCCAAAATAAACAGGTGTTCTGACGGAACACCATGCCCGTTAGAATGCCATACCTTTGGGTAATGCGCATGTGCAGCAGTGAGACTTGCGAAATTGTGCATGTGTTGAAATCAAACCATCATTTCAGCATACCTCAGACTGCAAGCGCTAAGTTTTGGTAAGTGGAATTTTAAAATTGTGTAATGCCGTGGGTAAATCAGGTGTATTAGAGCAGTTGTAGCTGTTGGGACACACGCAGCCATTGGGTGGCACGAACCCACATTCTAGCTCCAACAGGAGAAGAAAAGGACCAGAGCTTTTAAGGGCTCCCCTCGCTGGAGCACGCTCTCTTCCGCTTAGGCGTTGGTCCAGACAATGCCAGGAGAGACCCCAGGAAATCCTTCCTTCGCTGGCGAGGGGAAAGGACTTGAATTTCTGGGAAAAACTCACTCCAAGGAAAACAAAGACTGCTGATTGATCAGGTGAATTGCAAACCACAGATGAGACCAACCCCACTGTTCAGCTCTGAGCCCTGCAGAAGCTTTCTGAATTACAGACGCTGCCGTGAGGAAGGGACCGCTAACAAGCTACTGCATTCCGCAGAACCGCGACTAGACTGAAGCCACCGTGACAAAGCCTATGTGGGATGAATGCTTTGCTGGAAAGCTGCAGAAAACAGTACTGTCAGTGAAGGAAGGTGGAGCTGATCGCTGTTTAGCCAAGACGGAGAGGACAACGTCCCAGCTTAAGGCTGCTACCGGCGCCCCAACACCCATAAGGCCTCCCAGTGCTAACCGACCGCAGCTCTTGTTAGCCTGCCGGCTAACGTTGTTTTAGCTTTCCCAATCAACGGAGCAACCTGGAGAACTTTAACCGTTCAATAAGGTCTGTCTGGGCAGAGGCGAGAATAGTTTAGGATAAACAAGATTTAAGGGTTGTTTGTTTTCACTGTGATCCGTTCCCTTGTGTAAGATTTCATTTATTGTTTGAGTACAAACAGGCCGGTCGGCCTGGAGGTTTAAAAAGTGATTTTCGAGGTTTCCGATGGGAAGTCGCTTTATATCCTGTAACCTGAGTTACTCAGTCCAACAGTTTTCCTTTGTTTGGTGTTTAGTAAATGAACCGGAGCACCTTTAAGCAGCTCCATGTGAGTTAGCTGTAGGCTACATGCTCGAGCGAACCACGTGGGCCCTCCTTTGACTGCTCAGCTTCATGAACAATAAAGACTGCCATTAATGGTATTCGGAATAGAGATCGGCTTTAAAACAGATAGTTTAAACACCAAAACTTATCTTTTTGAAACTGCCTTCTTAGTAAGTCGAAATACTGAATTAGATCAATCACTGCAGTGGCCGATCCATAAAAAAGAATCAAATCTCCATGAAGTTATTGATTCCTAATTCAGCAAATGGTTTAATGAAACATTACTTCTTCCAAATAATGTTTTTCTTTACTTCTGCTTTGCATTGTGAATTGGTGGTTTGAAAACAAACCAGAAGGTGCTGGTTAGTTTTAAACTAACCACAATTAGTTAAAACTAATTTAGCTTCTTTCCCAAAACTCTTCAATACAAGCCTTGGTCTTTAAGCAAACACATTCATACTGAACTGTGACATCAAATGTCAATTTATTGGTTATTTTTTCTACTTCTTTGCATTTTAATCACTTTTACTGTTTACTTTTGGTGGCCAGTTTTATTATTATTAGTAGTAGTAGTTTAGTTGGGTGTTTCTAGCTTACTGAGTTTGTTAATTAAAGCTTTTTAACTAAAAGTTGAATTCTTTTTGTAATAAACTCTTGTATTATAGAAAGTCGTTTGTTATTTCATCTAAATATGTAGTAACTTGCTGTTCAAAGAACGTCAATAACTTATTCCTTCATCTATTGTTTAATTATCTCAGCCTTATCAGGCAGGTAATCATAAACATAAACTGAGACTGAACAATTTGGCTATTGATATTCCTGGAATCCAGGTGGTGCCCCAAACTTGATAATTTTGACATAAAATTATTAATCTTATTAATTATTGCCCTACGCAATTGTTCATAATTATTCATAGCCAAAACATGCCTATCTGTGGCACAACATAGCTAAAATATTTTTTTTTTGTAAATATCCACCAAAAGGCTAATTTCACATATTTTCAAGAAAAAACTTGCAAACACTCTGATGTTGAAAATTTGCAAGAGAAAATTCAGGAATTTCCATGATTAAAGGCATACATTTTTTATAAAAAAAATTCTATCATGGTAAAGTTTCTTAAGACAAATTGAAATATTATGTTTGTGAACACACACACACACATTTTGAGCACCCCAAAACCTCGGGAACCCCTCTAAGCCCTTTCTAAACTCCCCCACAGGCTGCATAAGTCTGGGCCCATCTAAAGCAAGTTTTGAAGTTACTTTTAATGGTATTCGCCTTTTGTTTATTATCGGAGGGGAGAGATCCTGCAGTTTTAGTGATTACCCCATGCCCCACTGGGTTCAAACTTCTTTATTCCCTGGTCTGCATATCTGTCATAGTTAAGAGATCAAGAGAGTGATCAGAAACGGCAGCTCATCTCATCTGTAATTTGATGATGAAATGGATGGGAATGAAAGCGGAGAATGGGGAGCATACCTGGGAGCTTTAAAAGTGTGATGGTTGCTTCATGACCGCTCCTCTTGCCCTTAGTGTAACATTCAGGGAAGAGTGTCCCTTTGTTATCGCCCCCCTTTCCCTGGCAATTATCACAAACTCCACTTCCCCTGCCCTGCGGATCCCAGAGAACTGAGCGGCTGGAGCAGGAGAATAGCTACATTTATAATTTTTTTTTCTTCTCTTTCCATAGATTAATTTTCTAGGAAGCCCTGTCACTGCTGTACAGAAAAGTGGACGGAGAGGGAAAAAAAATGAGTGTAAAAGGAGAGAAATGGGTGAAGAAGGAGGGGGGGTGGAGAGATTGGGGCTACAGTGTCCAAGCCTTCTCGCTTTTTTTTCCTCCCCCTTTTTTTTTCTTGACAGATCATTTTCCATGCAGGGGTATCAGGGGGTCTGGCCGATAATTGGCATGCAGATTGCAGCTGATGGCGTCCCGCTACAGAAGAAAAGAACTGGCTAGTTAGAATAATGAGCCAGCCTGCCTGATGGATGGGCAAGAGAGGAGGTCATGCAAAATATTTCAGACACAATTCCAAAGCCACCCCCACCTCCCTCCCCTCACTACCTGCACCTCCCATTTGTATTTTTCTATTTCTCACAAAGCCCTGATATTGCATTATTTTCCTTCTGGGGTCATGAAAGCATCCCATCTTCCTTCTTTCTTCCCTTCTCCTTTTATTTCTAGATTTTTTTTCTTTTCACTTGCACTGTGAGCTTTTGCTTTTCTTCAGGTACCACAGGATGACGGTACAGTTTTGATGTTACAGCTCATTAGGAACCTGGCACCCTTTTGAGACTTGAGTGTTTTAATTACAGTAAAGGAGTTAATTACTGGGCTCTCAGTGGATTTCAGCTCCTCGTTCTCTATTAGCCTCAAGACAAGTTTGAAACACAGGGAAGGAGCTTAAACAAAGAGGGAAGATGAGTAGGACATGGTTGTCGACGTATTGTGGTACATATGTTTTGTTTTGTTTTAGTATCTAACATTTAGAAAATAAACTCTCCTCCATGATAGCCCGTAGTACAAGACAAAAACTGAGCAGTAACTAGGTACTGTAACAAAAGACCTGAGGAAGTACTGTGGTATAAAGCTTTTAGGCAAGTTAAAATAAAATAGGGAGGTACACAATGGAAAATGGCCTGAGACCAGATCAGCCATAACTGGTCAACTCTGAAGCCCTGAAATCCAGATGGTTTTTGATAACAAGACTCTTCAAGGTGCAATATGTTCCGCAGTGAACACCCTTGCAGTGTCAAGGGTGTTTGAAATTAATTCAGAAAAAGTACAAGAACGTAAGAAGCTATTAAGAATAAATTGTGCTTTCTACAACATGTCTGCAGATAAAATCATTGGAAAGTGAGCAGGACTTTTATCAGATAACAAGAAGGCTGAATGGAGTAAAACAACCCAGTTGCCTGCATTAGCCACAGCAAAGGAATAGACAGCAAAAAGGGGGGAGTCAGAAAAAGCTGTGTTATCTAGATAGAAGTGTATCTTGGCCACTCCCACTTTGCCTTGCGACCGCCCACGGGAAGCTGGGGGGCCAGAGAGAAGAGAGCGCATCTCGGCTGGTGGAAGCTAACCGTTAGCAACTCCACAACATGGCAGAACACAGTCGGGCTTGTGTTATTTGTGTACATAGGCATCAGCGTTGCATTTTTTTACCCAAGAAAGAGGAGCTGAGGAAGAAAGTGTTGGAATTTGTCTCGGAACACCTCCAGCAAAGAAAGTTAAGTTAGTTATTTGTTTGTTTGGAGGCAGCATCAGAGTTGCATTGCTGTTAGCCAGAGGTGGGTAGAGTAGCCAAAAGTTGTACTCAAGTAAAAGTAGCACTACTTCAACATATTTTTGTTCAAGTGAAAGTACAAAGTAGTCATTCAAAAAATTACTTGAGTAAAAAAGTATTTGGTAAAAAGGCTACTCAGGTATTGAGTATCTGTTTTGAGATCGTGACATATAATTTAATATTTAACAATTATATAATTGATCAAAAATATAAGTTATGTGTGAAATTCTAAAGATTCAAATAAATAGAAATATGTGACATAATCTTAAAATAAATTTGACAAAAAACAATTTTTCCAAATCTATTTTTTTTTCAAAGTAAAACTAATGAAACCAATACTTACAGTAGGCAATGTATATACAGTATGATAGACCTCAACTCGACCTGGAAATGCCTCAGCAGATGTTAAAATGATGAAGGTTGTGTACAAACAAGAGGTCTCACCTCAACATAAGCTGCATGTGTGAGTCTCATGCATTATTGGTTAAAACAAGCATTCAGCTTTATTCAGTAAAGTTACTCACTGTGGGTAGAGTAGCCAGAAACTTTACTCTAGTAAGAGTAACGATACCTCACAAAAATATTACTCAAGTAAAAGTAAAAAGTACAGTCTAGTAACAATACTTCAAAATTATTTTTTTAAATCACTTAAGTAAATGTAAGTCGTTACTACCCGCCTCTGCTGTTACCCAATCAGTGGGGAGACGTTTGCATATCGTGAATATTATTGAGTAAGACTTGTAATCCTGACCTTTCCCCACATCCACTTCTCCAGCAAACAGAAACCTCCTGAAACAGGAGCGAAAGAGCATTTTTTCCACAGAAAACGACTCCAGTAAATTTATTGAAAAGACGAGTGAATGAGACCTTTAAGAGCCAGCCCACGATGGTTCTTAGATATTTTTAAGTTATTCTCTGTCTTTGTAATTGTTTTAATTGTTGTATTTTTATTTACTGTAACTCTGCATGTTAAGCACTTTGGTCAACACCTTTTGTTTTTATATGTGCCATATAAATAAACCTCGACTTAACTTGATACCAACGTACACATTCTTATGGCATTCCTGCAATCAGACCTGTCTTATAATTGCTGACCCCCTCTTTCCATGCGTCTACTGGTATTTTAACAATTTATCTAAGGTGATGAGCTTTGAGTCTTTGAGGTTGGAAAGCCTCTTTGCCATCACCCTAATCCTTAGCTTTCCATATAGATTCTCTGTGAGATTCAAGTTGCAACACTGGCCGTGCTACTAACTCTTGCTAAGTTATTACTTCTTGTCAGAAGAAACACATTGGTAGAATTAAAATTAATTGAAACCTAAATCTGCCAGGAGTATGAATAACGTCAGGCTTGACTGAGTAAATTTAATGTTTAGAAAAATATTGCTAAAAATCAATTCTCTTAGGATTGAAAAGGGTTCTTCTTCTACCATGTTTTGGTTTACATTTTACAACTCCTCTGCATCTCAGTGTTGCAGGCTATTAGCTTCCATTCAAGAGTGTACTTTGCTCTTTTGAGACTGTGAAATCAGAGCAAACTAACAATTAGTTTTAAAAATATGAATTCCAGTTTCCTGATGGCTACGTTTGTTGGTAATTGTTCAATGATAATTTATATGTAGGCATGTTAGGATACCAATTAATCAAACTTTAATCAGTTCAACTAAACGGTCTTGAATTTAAACCTATTCAAAAATGCTTTATTAATCCTGATTGGAAACTAAATATTGGTTTGACATATCTCGCCCAGTGACTGCTGGAGATAGGCACCAGCCCCTCCCCCCGCAACCCTGCAGAGGATGGATGGGTACAGGTAATGGATGGATGGATGGTTTGACACATTGTGTAAGTTTCTTAGTTGTTGTAGATTGTGCTAATGGCTGTGGGCAGGAAGAATCTCCTGTAGCGGTCAGTATTACAGCCAATCTGAAGAAGCCTCTGATTCCTGATACTATTGTATTACAATGTTGAGAAGAGTATCCTCAGGGCTATCCTTTATGCTAATCGTTTTATGAAGAATACTTCTTTGCACCATGATCACCAGAGGTTCCAGGGCAGTTCCCAGAACAGAACCAACCTTCTTCATCAGGTTCTTGAGCTTTTCTGAGCTACTGGCTCTGATGCTGCTACCCCAACAGATGTTTGAGAGAGATTGTTCTCTCCATGACAGACTTATAGAAGATCTCCAGCATCTTGCTGCAAACACTGAAGGTCCCTCTGCTGTTGCGACTGCACTCCAGTCTGCTATCCAGGTGAACACCGATGTAATTATCGTCCTCGAGCACCTCCACTTCTCCCATAACGATTAAGACAGTAACTAGGACCCAGGTACATGAAGCAAGGTTCAGAGCCAGAATCAGAGTAGCTCACAGTGCAGGCACGGAGCAGGAAGAGGCCAAAAAAACAGAGGATAAACAAGAATACTATGCCCCACTGTCTCACACTGAGTGAGTGCAGCTGCATGAGTTAATATAGGCAGCAGCTCAGGGAGAGCAATCAGGTGAGAGCAGCCAGCAGGAGGAGCAGGTGAGACCAATGAGCTAATCAGCAGGTAAGGGAGGGGCTGTGACCAGAGGAGCAACATGAATCATGGCAGGAAACAGAGAAATCATGACAAACTTAGGCCTGCTCTACACGGAGACAAAACGGGTATAGTTTCAAAAACAAGAGTCTGTAAAAACGGCACTGCAATAATTAAAACATCTGTCCACATGGAGTCACACAAACCGGCTTAAAATGCTGCAGTACATATGCAGGGGCCATTGGTGGCGCTGTGTCACTGCCACAGAAACAGAAAAGAACACTGAGCATGCTCAGTCAACATGGTGGCAAATACGACAAATCTAGCTTCAAATTAGAGCTTTATTCGAAAGCATATGGTGTCTGTGGTTCTCTGGATTCATTCTTAGCTGCTGGGGATAGAGGAGGGACAGTAAATCGTATTCTAGGATCCATAATAACGGTCTGTATTTGCTTTACTACGACGTCAACACCGTACGGCGCCAGGTTTCTTCACTTTCTTTCCTCAGAGTAGAACATGCACGTTGAATTTGAATGCCGGAGAGCTCATAATCATGGAGACAAGCTGGAGTTATGAGATTTCTCCACTCTGGGACCCCGTGATCGTTTACGGTGTTCTGAAACGCCTGCTCCTTGTGGATGAGACACCTATTAGACAAAATATCTTTACTGCTACACCTGGTTTCGTCTCTGTGTAGACAGGGCCTTAAACCCTAATTAGAATTTTCATGACTCTTGGAAACGGATGGATGGAGTTTCTTTAATAAAGAATGAGCAACAATTTCGTCTCTAGATGTGGAAAGCTGGAGGAGACATGCCAAAATTCTATTAAAGTGTGAAAAATGTGAAAATAATTTGAAGAAATCTCAAGGGGTATGAATATTTTTGCAAGGTTCTGTACATGTCGCTTGACATTTAAGTCGAAAAACACAGAAGTTACCACAATATTTAGAAGCAAAAAAATAAAACAAAACGTTTGCCATAGAAAAAGAGGAAAAAATCATTTTCTTTTATTTCCCAAAGTAATTCTCTCTTTGTCTCCAGATAGCTTTTATTCACTGTTTTTGTTTTATCTTTATTTAGCTAATGGAAGTACCTCCTCTCTTTCTTCCTAAATGCTCCTCACTGAAGAAGAATAGCATGCATTGAAAACACACTAACATTGCTGATATTCTTTTCTGCAGTTTAACCTTTTGAGACTGTGAATTCAGCGAGTAAAAATCGACAGATGAAAAAGAAATTCCTACTTTGCACAGCACTGATGAATTCGACATGAAAATACTGATTAAAAACAAATTTAACACTGGGAAGAATTTTCGATCAAGTTCTATGGCTGCGTTTGTTCCTCCCGGCAGCTTAATCTAGCTTGCACCCTCATCAGCACAACACAGAAGGGAACAAATTTACTGTTTCATTCTCATTCTTCCAGGCGCCGAGGAGCTGTATACAGTACACAGCAGATCAAAGCCTTAATTGAAAAATAATTATAGGTACTTAATCATAGAAAGCACTGGGCTAATTGAAGTGAAAACAAGAAAGCAAACGCAGACCCTCAGAATCGTGGCAGACAGAGGATATTGTAAAAGCTTCCTCTTCAATCCCCATTGTCTTCCAGATTAAATAGGAGAGGGCTATTAGCAGAGTTAATTGGCTCTCTAATTTAGATCTCGCCCCACTGAAAGCATAACGGATGCGGGCCTGTCGGCCGATGATGTGTGCACTCTATCACACTGTCCTGTTGGACTGTGATTGGTTAATTGCTCGGGGATTTTCGAAGTTTTCCCTCATTCTTCAAACGTAGCAGATTTGTGGGAGACGTCTCCCTGGCTGCCCAGGTAGGGCCCATTGTTTGGAGGTTTGACGTGGACGAGGATGTGATTCATTTACTGCGGCTAAACTGGGCCTATACTCTAGCTCACATCAAGCCTCTTTTAAAATAAAAGAAATACATTAATAGAGCAATATCCATGTCACTTTTTTTAAACCACATTTGTGATTGTCCTCTTTCTGTCATGCTTACTTTTTGTAAAAGTTCCTGATGCCTCAGTGAAAGTGCATTCACACCATGGCCCTGCCATGTCACAGGCCTGCTTATCAGCCCCCTAGTGACTCTGCTTCCTGCTGTGGTAGCTGCAAATGTTCTGTGCGCTCACTCTGCCCTCTAGCGGGATTCAGGAGGTATGGCAGTGATTGCTCAGTAAAATCCATTTAGACTCCCCAAAAGGTGCAAGAAAGTAAATGGGCCATTTTTCTACCATTTTCTGGGACAGCCTTTCATCATTTCAGCACACCTCTTTCTAGTGTTTTCACATTGTTGTCTGAGTAGTAATGGAGGCTCCTGAATGGAGCTGAAAATAGAAGCTGGGGAAGGTGCTGTTGAAATTTTCTTTCAAGCTCTGTCACACCAACTTTTCTTTTTCTTTCTCTCCGACAAAACTCAGAGAAAAAGACAGCAGATTATGCTACCCACTATATAACATGCGCCTGTTCGTGGGACTCCATCATTCGAGAGTTTCTATCAACTTTTCTAGTGGTCTGCAATATTATCAAGAGATATTAATGATTGCAATGAGTGCAAAAAATCCCTGGGGTTTGGTAATAGCTCTTCCAGTGCCAACATGTGGTTGACATTTACTTTCTTAAACAAACATCTGATAAACTCTTAAAAAGTGATTACAAACACACTCACACAGACATCCATCCATTATCTATACAGGGTTTATTTGCGAAAAATTAGAAAAAAAAATTCTTCCACTTCACAATTGTGCACAATATTTCTTTGTCTCTCTCTAAATCAGGGGTGGGCAATTCTTTCTATCGAACAGCCAAATAAGTAGTTATGGTTATTGTTGAGAGCTGGAGGATCGTTGGCTGAGTAATTAAAAAATGTACAGTACTGTGCAACAGTTTTAGGCAGGTGTTGGAAAAAAATACTGTAGACAAAGAATCCTTATAAAATTGAAGTGTTAATCATTTATTTTCATCAATCCAAATATTCCAGTGAATGAACAAAAGAGAAATCTAAATAAAATCAGTGTTTGGTGTGACCACCCTTTGCCTTCAAAACAGCATATTCTTCCAGGTACCCTTGCACATAGTTTTTGAAGGAACTCTGCTGGTAGGTTGTTCCAAACATCTTGGAGAACTAACCACAGATCTTCTGTGGATGTAGGCTTCCTCACATCCTTCTGTCTCTTCGTGTAATCCCAGACACACTAGATGATGTTGAGATCAGGGCTCTGTGGGGGTCACACCATCACTTCCAGGACTTCTTGTTCTTCTTTATGCTGAAGATAGTTCTTAATGACTTTGGCTGTATGTTTTGGGGTAGTTGTCCTGCTGCAGAATAAATTTGGGGCCAATCATACGCCTCCCTGATGGTATTGCATGATGGATAAGTATCTGACTGTATTTCTCAGCATTGAGAACACCATTAACCCTGACTAAATCTCCACCGCCATTACCAGAAATACAGCCCCAGAAATGTTCAAGGAACCTCCACAATGCTTCACTGACACTCATTATTGTCTCCAGCCCTTCAACAAACAAACTGCCTTATGTTACAGCCAAATATGTTACATTTTGACTCATCAGTCCAGAGCACCTGTTACCAATGTTCTGCGATGTTTTCTTACATACTTGAGTCGGTTGGCCTTTTTTTCCACGTCGGAGGTATGGCTTCTTTGCTACAACTCTTCCATTAAGGCCTCTTCTGGCCAGACTTCCTCAGGCAGTAGATGGCTGTACCTGGGTCCCACTGGTTTCCGCCAGTTCTGAGCTAATGGCACAGCTGGATATTTTCCAATTTTCAAGGGTAATAAGCTTGACGTGTCTTTCATCTTCTGCACTAAGTTTCCTTGGCCCACCACTGCGTCTATAATCCTCAATGTTGCCCGTTTCTTTGTGCTTCTTCAAAAGACACATCTTGAAGCCCCAGTCTGCTCTGAAATCTTTGTCTGGTAGAGACCTTGCTGATGCAGTATAACTACCTTGTGTCTTGTTCCTGTGCTCAATCTTGCCATGACATGCAACTATCTTCCACAACTTTACCTTGGTAGTAGTTTGCTGTTCCTCACCCAGTTTTAAGCCTCCTACTCAGCTGTTTCTGTTTCAGTTAATGTGTTTCAACCTAAATGTGACATTGATGATCATTAGCACCTGTTTGGTATAATTGGTTGATCATACATCTGACTATAATCCTACAAAATCCCAGACTTTGTGCAAGTGTACCTATAAGAATTGATGCTGGTTTGAAGGCAAAAGGTAGTAACAGCAAACACTGATTTGATTTAGATATTACCTTTGTTTGCTCACTTTGCATTTTGTAAATTGATCAAAATAAACAATTGTTATTTATATTTCTGAAAGCATTCTTTTTTTACAGCATTTTTTCACACCTGCCTAAAACCTTTGCACAGTACTGTATCTGAAAAATAAATAAATGAATCAAGTGATTTATTTTGCCTGTTGGTAACAGTAGTCATTGAAACTGAGCTATTAAAGGTCTCCCTTCAAAGAGCTGGTAATCCTGTCTCTGATTACTTTAGGTATGCAAGTGTGGCTCTTTCTAACTTAAACTTTATCTGTGCACATATATTGATGTTCTCTTTTGATTATTTCTTTTAAACAACTTTTACGCATTTTCTACATGACAGTATTTAATTCCACATTTACTTTGCTTCATGTTTCAGTTTTAATGTTCAGTGGATAAGCAGGTTTAGATAGTGGATGGATAGACACACAGTGGGAAAAGTAAGCAAGTTGGGTCATTCTAAATTTATATTGGAACAGGCAGAAATGTATGTACATCTGGCTTTGAGATGTTTGTTTGACCACCGAGAAGGCTAGGTGAAAAATGTTGCGACCTGCATATAAAACATTGCTGAGTTAATGTTGTTGGGGCACAGGTTTGGCTGCATTAACTAAATTGTCCAATTTGTCCAATTAGTTGGGTTAGAAAAGCTACTAGAAACAAGTTTGTCATGCTCTACAGTGTAGACCACCATTTTTGAATTTTACGACCTGATTAGGTCAACTGAACCCTTTCCACAGGATAAAATGAAATGTTGAGACAGTAAAATGATGCTGTATTATGATGTTAATATCAATGAGCTGTGTTAATAACTTTATAGTTGACAATGTGTTTGTTCACCTAAGAAAACATTAGCCTTTTACCTGTTCAGTAGTAAACTCAAGCTAGTGCTAGCTTGATTAACTAGCCACACTTTGACTTCAATCCAGACCCGCAATTTTCCATTTAGTATCATTGTCATGTTACAGTTATGTGAGATCCCAGTGCAGGCAACAATTATGGTCACAGAATGAATGTGTACAACTGTTTTGTGTCTTTTTTGTAAGAAATTAATACCAGTAAACTTTTTTAGATGTAGGTACCAGATCTGCTTGGGGTCCTGCACCTGCCTATGACATCGTATTACATTATTGGTTGAACTCTAACATTACTCTGCATGATTGGCTGGACGTTGTTATGTTGACCTAGTGCATCGTTTTTTAAAATAACTTTATTGAACAAATGGTAAGTATACAACATAAGAACAAATAAAGTATGCAGAAGAATTCAACAGATATCAACAGTACATGTAAAAATGTACATACAGTATATGAATTATTTTGAGGGCCTTTTTGTTGATAGTGTGATATTGATTTTATGTTGGTTAAAAATTTATCATCTTTTTTAGGTATTCTGAAAAAACAGAACAAAACATCTTTCCATCTTAAGGGAAAATCCGTCAAAATATGGTTAATAACAACCCACCAAACTCTTTCCAAAGCCTATATGTGAAAGAGCAGTACCAGAAAAGATGTGTCACGTTTTCTTGCTGATGCCCACTGGAACTGTTATTACCATTTTTTCTTTTAAATTTTACCTTACAATGCTTGGCAGGGTTAAAACTGGGTGCAATGTAGTTATTCGAGTGGCATTGGCCTAGTGTGACATTAATCGGCAAGCGCAAGGCCCCTGAGTTGATCTGGCTACCCGAGCACATCTGGTACCTACACAGGGTTCAGAGGGCCTGATTACCACTTATGGAGAGAAAACAATCTGTTATCTATCTCATGGAGTCCAGTCCTCTTTAAGCTCCTCTTCATTGGTTTAACCAACACCAGTTGTGAGGAAGTGCACATGCTGGCCACACCCTAAAATCATAAGACGTAGTAGAGCACACAACCGCATCAACCTGCATACAGGCCTGTGAAAATGATGATAATATACTGTTTAATAATTTTACTAATCAAAATCAAACGTTTCTCAATAGAAGTCTTATCAGACAAAATTAGGTTTTTGTCCTAATATTTGGTTTGATCATTTATATAGAATTAAGCTAAAGATTTTAAAAAATACAAATGTTTCAGCCTAAATGTTTATTGTGTAGTAATCAAGGTTTTAGGCTATTATTATTAACCTACTCTTTGTTATTATCAAAGCTAGACTTTTTTTCCATTTGATGCTTTAAGTAAACCTAACCCAACATGTTGGGCTAAACCCAAAACCAAGTGCTGTTATATTACCACAGACCTGGATTAGTCCTTTGACCCATGAATGGATTTTTTACAATAACCCTCACTGAATCCCTGAAATGTTATTGAACAGACAGAGAAAATACTAATTTGCCTTCCATCAAAACAATGTTAAATTGTGGTTCAAAATAAAAAGGTGAAAAGAAGTCTACAAGGAAATCTTCTGATGTCTTGGGAAAGTCAGGCTAACAAAGCCCAAGTTTTATCATTGTCCAGGAAACACTTAAGGAATGTGTCATTTGAGGAACAAAAGTTTGGGGGACATTTGGACAAGACCCATAGGGTAAAAAGTTTGTTTTTTAATGTATTTTTCTAGACTGATTAAAGACAAAGACTGACCAACCTTTGTTATAAAAAAGATGGGCTTGGCTGTTATATATTTTATGTCACAATATTGTATCAATATTCAGAATCAATGTATCGATTTAAAAAAAGAATTTTTTAGAATTTGAATGGAGCCATTAATGATGAAAGTCATTTTTGAAATAAAATTAAAAGTATGACTGGTAGTTTGTGACCTTTTTTCACCTTCTTTGTTCCTGTGGATCAACTAGATGTAATAAAACTGGATGTTTTAAATATGAAATACGTTGACGTTTTTAGAATGTTGTGACTGTTGTTCTCATTCAGTTTTAAACATCACAATATATAGTCTCACTCATTGTTTCGCAACATATCGCAATATATTGTATCGCCAGATTTTTTCCAATACACATCCCTAATAGGTACACTGTGAGAGACAGAATGAGGGAAAAAAATTCTAGGAAATCACATTGTATGATTTTTAAATACTTTATTTGTACAATGGTACAAAAAAAAGTATTTGGTCAATAACAAAAGTTCACTTCAATACTTTGTATTGTAACCTTGGTTGGTAATGACAGAGGTCAAACGTTCCCTTGATCATGACATACTATTGGAACGACTGGAGAGCTGGGTCAGAATCTAGTACAGTACTTGGCTGGTTCGAGTCTTACCTAAAGAACAGGGACTTCTTTGTTTCAATAGAAAACTTTTCATCAGAACAAACAGAAATCACATGTGGGGTCCCCCAGGGCTCAATCCTGGAGCCCCTCTTATTTAATATCTACATGCTCCTACTAGCCCAGATTATAACAACCAATAAGATTAGCTACCATAACTTTGCAGATGAGACTCAGCTCTACATTACGATGTCACCAGGTGACTTTGAACCCATCCAAGCCCTAAGTAAATGCATCGAGCTAATCAATGGATGGATGTGCCATACTTTTCTCCAGCCGACAGAAACAAAACAGAAGTAATTACTTTTGGACCTAAAGAGGAGCGATCAAGAGTCAGCAAAAAGCTTCAGTTAATACAGCTAGAAACTACTGATCAGGCGTGAAATCTAGGTGTAGTTATGGTCTCAGACCTGAACCTCCAGGGTCACATAAAGGCAATTACAAAGTCAGCCTTCTATCGCCTGAAGAATATTTATAGGATTAAAGGACTGATGCCGCAACAGGACCTCAAAAAAGGCATCCATGCGTTTATCTTAACGCATGGTTCACACCAGCAGCGGAAGCGATGCGAAGCGGCGCGCTCACAAAAATCACGCGATATCCACTGCTCACACAAGACGCGTATTTCTTTGCCATGGTCGACAAGCGCTTCTGCTCAGCTGTTGTTTTTTTCAGAGCTATTTTTTTCATCATGGGTAGGTAAATAACCTCATAAAATGTGTCTCTGTGTGTATTTGTGTGTTTGTTCATTTATTTTCATCTCTATAGTCTCTATATTCTGTTTAGATACACAAATATTTAAAAAATTTGTCAATCACGGTATTTTATTTGTAAAAAATGCTTTTATTTTGGAAATTGACCAGATTGTCTTGTGTGTCTTGGTGTGACTTCCTGCCAGAATTGAGGCAGATAGCACGCGGCTCGCTCGTAGTAGACTTGATGCCAAAAAAATCACATCACGGCGCGAGTCGGCCGCTGAGGTTGGACATCCTTCATGTCTAGTGTGAACTACCAGTGTGAACCAGGCCTTAGTCGGATTGATTACAGCAACAGCGTCCTCACAGGTCAGCCTAAAAAGTAAATCAGACAGCTGCAGCTGATCCAGAACGCTGCTGCTCGTGTTCCTCACTAGAACCAGGAAAGTAGAGCACATCACCCCAGTTCTAAAGTCCTTACACTGGCTCCCTGTAGCTCAGAGAATAGACTTAAAAATATTTTTACTTGTTTATAAATCATTGAATGGTTTAGCACCAAAGCATGTTGAAGATCTATACCAACCACCCAGACCACTCAGGTCCTCTAATTCCAGTCTACTCAACATCCCTAGAATTAAAACCAAACATGGAGAAGCAGCTTTCAGTTTCTATGCTCCTCTAATCTGGAACAAACTTGCAGACAACTGCAAAGCTGCTGAAACATTGAGTTCTTTTAAATCACAACTAAAAGCTTATCTGTTCAGAGCTGTCTTTGAGTAATGTTCTCATGTATCATATGTTTTGTGTGTGCTTCATGCTTTATTGCTGTTTTTACTTTATATACTTTGTGCTTTACTGCTATTTTTATTTTACCCCATAATCATGTAAAGCACCTTGAATTACCTTGTTGTTGAAAATACAAATAAAATTGCCATTCCTTACCTTTCCTGTAGGTCTTCACCATGTTTATAGCTGGTATTCTGGCTCTTTCTTCCATGCAGATATTCTCTAGGGCTGTGATGTTTTGAGACGGTCGCTGGGCAACACAGACTTTCAACTCCCTCCACAGATTCTCTATTGGATTGGGGTCTGTAGACTGGCTAGTCCACTAAAGAACCTTAAAATGCTTTTTATATAGCCACTCCTTTGTTGCCCGGGCAGTGAGTTCAGGATTATTGTCATGCTGGTAGACCAAGCCACATTTCATCTTCAATTCTTTCACTGATGGAAGGAGGTTTTATCCAAGGATCTCATGATACATGGCCCCATTCATCCTTTCCTTAATATGGATCAGTCGTTCTGTTCCCTTTGCAGAAAAGCAGACCCAAAGCATAATGTTTCCACCCCCATGCTTCACAGTGGGTATTGTGTTCTTGGGATGCAACTCAGCATTCTTCCCCCTCCAAACACAACGAGGGGCATTTATACCAAAGAGTTTTGTTTTGGTCTCACTTGACCTCAAGACATTCTCCCAATCGTCCTCTGGATCGTCCAGATGTTCTCTGGCTGACTTTAGACGAGTCTGGACATGTGCTGGCTTAAGCAGGGGGACCTCCTTGGGACTGGAGGATTTTAATCTATGATGTCATAGTGTGTTACTAATAGTAACCTTTGTTAGTGTGGTCCCAGCTCTCTTCAGGTCATTGACCAGTTACCCCCGTGTGGTTCTGTACTTTTTCTGCACTGTTCTCAAGATCATGTGTACCCCACAAGGTGAGATCTTACATGACCCAGACAAGGGATATTGTCTGTGATCTTGTATTTATTCAATTTTCTAATAATTGCTCCGACAGTTGATCTCTTCTCACCAAGCTGCTTGCCTATTGTAGATCAGCTCATCCCAATCTTATCCCTGATGTACTTGGACAGCTCTGGTCTTGGCCATGGTGGAGGTTGGAGTCTGACTGTTTGAAGGTGTGGACAGGTGTCTTTTACACAGATAATGAGTTCAAACAGGAGCCATTATTACAGGTAACAAGTGGATGATAAAATAGCTTCTTAAATAAAGAGTAACAGGTCTGTGAGGGCCAGAATTGTTGCTTTTTTATATGTCCTAAATACCTATTTCCTTCACCATTGGAAAAATATGTTCTTAAAAAAATCATACAATGTAATTTACTGGATTTTCTTTTATTACATTCTGTCTGTCACAGCTGAAGTGTACCTAAAGTGCACCACTACATCACTTTCACTGTTACATGGCCAAACAAATACCACATGGCCAACCACTTCCTGAAACACTTTAACAAATGGCAACTAGATAGAAATAAACATCAGTTGTTAATATGAGCCCAGTTTTACTTATCGAACTGATAGTGATTTGTTAAAAATTCATATGTTTTTATTCATTTGACATTATTTTGTAGAAATCAGTTTTCACATTGATATTAAAGGGTTTTTTTCTTATCTTTTTTGTCAGAAAAACTATATTTTGTTCATCATGACTGATTTGTAAAAGCAGGAGTGAATACTTTTTTTACAGGCTCTGTATATAGAACGGGGCCACATCACAAAATCACATAGTTCAGAAATGTGTCAGGAGCTGATGTTCCACTGAAAACCCTTCTTATTTCTACATGTTTAGACCCATGTAATAAGAGTTTTTGAATACATCAGCATGATAGGAAACAGCGGGAAAGCAGCTTTAATATCAGGTGGAACTTTAACCAATTTGTGCAGCATACAAGATCAATATTTTACAACAGTAACAGAACATGTCTGGTTTATGGTGGCAAGCATAGCTACAGTATACAGCACCAACCAATGTGGGCCCCCTTTTGCCGACACTGGGTCTGGCAGGTAAAGGCTTTACACATGAAGGGTGAGCAAAGTAGACATTTATCAAACATTTCTCTACATGTCGGATTAGGCAGAACATTTTCCAAAGTATGTTTGGAGGATACTTTAGAATATTCGGGAGGTTTCAGGGCAGATTTTCTCCATTTCTACACCCTCCCACCCCCCCATCACATAAAAATGCCATCGACTGCAGAAAAGATGGTGTCTCTCCGGAATCAAATGGAAATTTGATGAGACATCCGAAGCTTAGCTGAGCAAGCACAAGCTTTACTAGAGTGTCACACAATGTAAAGTACATTTCCACACGCCGCGCTTAACAGCTGAATGTAGTGTAGAGCGCATTGTGTGTAAGGGTTTAAAGGCTTAAAAACAGGTACGCTATCTCAGGACACTGAAAAATGGGATGTTTCACCACATGCTGCTTTGACTTAGGAGGTTTGCACATCACAGCTGTTAGAAAATAGCAACGGAAACTAGCTTTTTTTTTTACAGTTTTAACTTAAATTGAAATAAATGCTGCTTGGGTTGAGATTTCTTAACCACTCTCAAATTGTAAAGTTATTGGGAAAAGCGAAAGCGTCACTCAGCTTCCTCAGAACTATCAAACCATTTCAACTATATTCATTTTGGTCTCCAGATGAGGTAAATCTCTCTTGACCTCCAAAATCTGCCACATTTATCAGCCTTACAAAAGCCTCACTAAATTCTTCTTCTTGTTTTTTTTTTTGCAGCTCCAGAAACTAACAACATACATTCCATACATTTACTTCATACATTTACTATTTAGTTGTCTCCAAAGTCCTGCTGTTAGAGAACTGCAGCAAAGAGAGTACTGGTACTCTTTCCCCAAAATAGACGCCACAACAAAAATCAGATGCTATCTACCTACCAACTTGTTGTTTAGGAGTCATGAAAGAAAAAAACATGTAGAGGTTAATTAATTGTTTTGGGAGTTTAAGTGAAAATGTCTTAACATAAAACAAAGAATTATTACAGTAATATCAGGAAGTATTAATGGGGTTATTCAAAAAACCCATCTGCATATAGTTTTGTTTACAAAAAAGAAAATCACAAAAACGACAAAACAATGACAAAGTGAAAACATCTTTAGAGACATTTTTTGTAAATTCAAACATAATGTGTAAGTGTATTCATGTACTTTTGACATTCAAATTTGAGCTCACATTCATCTGATTTAGAGTCCACCTGTGGAAAAATCAGCTTTTCAGTCATGATTTGGAATGGAACACATTTGCCTATGCTCCACAAAAAAAAAAAAGCTCTGGTATCCCCTGGCTAACATAACATCTATAAGTCAACCATGGTGGTGACACCATCATGCAGTCTGTCCATGTCTATAAATGGTTCAGTCATGGCCAGGACTTGTAAATATCTAAAAATGGATGTATACTTACACTGAACATTAGGCTGCAATGAGCTTGAGAGAATCTGCAGAGCAAAATGGCAAGAAAATACACACACCCAAGAGGTCTTCAAACTATCGTTACTGACATAGGTGCTTCCAGTGGCATCGCCTGGCCTCGGCATTCCCGGCTCTGGCCCCGAACATTTCTTATCAAGGCCCGAATGTTTTTTCATCCCAGAGGGAGTAAGTTTAAAAATGTGCCAATGTCCCAGTTGTCGTCTTTTTACACTGACTCAGCTCTTCCCGCTGCCTCCTCCAACGTCTCACCATCGATTCATCGATGTCAAGCTTACGTAGCTCTATTGCCTTCTTTGACGGCCTGCTCATTTACCTTTAACTTAAAAGCTGCATTATATGTATTTCATGTTTTCCATGATGAGGGTGTGTGCATGAAAACTACAGCCTAGTCCATGTTTCTCCGTCAGCGGAGGTGCAGAGACACACAACGCCATTATCTGTCGACGAAAAGGCTCTACGACTGGCATACAAGGGCGCACGGAGTACAGCCCAATTTTTTTACTATCCGTCGAAGGCAGCAGAGAGCGTATATCTGTGATTGGTCAGCCCAAGATCATTTCACCAGAACGGTGTTCTTTAGTTGATGTAACTAGTAGTCAATGCAGCTTTTGGGCTGCTAGATGCTTTATATTGCAAGGTCAGTTTATCTAATATGGACTTTTAGTGATTTTGAACCCCAGGAGGTGTAGAGAACAACAAAACAGACCGCTAGGTTTGTTTATTTACATGCGTTTTTAGAGTATTCTATGAGCTGCACTTCTACTAAAAAGCTTTCCAGCTCAATCAAAACTCACTCTCTGTTGGCCATTGCTCCTTGAGTGGAAATGTGTTTACAATCTCAAGTAAATAAACTCTCGTTGACCAGTGACGTCACTGCAATGGTAGGCAGACCCACCAGAAGAGGTCTGCACCCCCTGCTGTCCTGGTGGACAATTGCTTTGCAACACTGACACACCAACGGAGAGTTATAAAGGGCAAACGTCTCCGTCAATACGTGTGCATGTGGGTCCAAACTTGCTGATGGAGAAGTATAAACTATAGGTAGTGCCTTATTTGGCACATAATCTTTCCCCACATCTCTGTCTTACTTTTACATTTCCTGCTATAGTGCCCCTCCGAAGCTGTTAGCCAGTAAAAAATCTATGAATTAACTGCATCGTTGTATGGGTAACAGGTTCCAAAGCTTTTGAAAAAAGTATTGACTTATAGTTCGAAAATTACGGTATTTAGTATCTTGCAGTCTGCAGTATTGCCACTGGGTGGACTCTACCTCCCACAATGAGGGCTTTTAAAAACATGGTTTGAAATTTATTTTAGTATGCCTCTTATTTAATGAAACTGCAGGACTCCATATCATGTAACGACTAATATTTATGTGAAGTCATTTTAACAGTAAACTGTTTCTAAACAACAGTTTATCAGTGTAACTTTGGCATGTAAATAGTTTGCAAATCTTTTCTACAGTGAAGTTCCATGATCACAAAACAAAATATTACATACAGACATTATTTGAAAGAAACAAATTTAGTTACGATCTTTGCTTTAATTATTAGAACATATTTTTTAAAACAACTCTACGAAAGATATGTTTTTGTCTGTTATGAACAGGCAACCAGTCCAGGGTGCAGCCCTTTATGTCGCCTAGTGACTGCTGGAGATAGACCCCCATGCAGGGATAAGCAAGACAAAAGACGTGTGGATGGATGGAAGGATAGTTTTATGTTGTTGTTTATCCTGTTAGTGTTATCCTTATTAAATGCAGGGGTCAATAGTTTATCATTGTCGGATAGCTGCTATCTCCAGCCCTACAGGTTCACATGATGAATCAAATAATTGCCACATTGTTTCAGCTTAATTGAATAAAGCTCATAGTTCCCCTCAGACCAAAGTTGCAGAAATACAAAGCTTCTGTGTGTCTGGTTTGTTTACTAAAAGGTCAAAGCCTATCTTTAAAATGGAAGGCAAAATTGGGCAAACTGATATAAATGATACAGTAGAAGTGATATTTACCAAAAATAGACATGGAGATGTTTTATTTAAATTGTTAATGAAGGTTTGTATATACAGTCTGATCACCCTTTTTCAATCTAGTTTGAATAAACACATGTGCTCTGGAGATGAAATAATATTTTAAAAAAGCATTTTTATTAGGAGAACAATCCCCTTCTTAAACTGCGAACAATTTCCTGCTTGGTTTTTGCTTACGAGTATGTTTGCTGTTGGACAGTAAAAGTAAATAGTTTGATTAAATTCTTTGGTAAATCTTTCATTTGCAGAAGAAAAAAATATGTCAAATGTTTTATTAACAAACAACAACAACATTGCATATTACAAGATATTTTTTCGTTTGCTGATTTTTTTTTACTTTATGCCCTTGATTTTGTTTTCTTTGTTACTTTATGTTACTTTATCACTTCTCAGCTATCATTGGTGTTGTCAAAAGGCTAGGCTTTCCCAGAGGGAAATTAAATGTTGTTGTGACTCACATTACATAATTTTCTTCTAAGAGTTGAGGGCAGGAAGGATCTCCTGTAGCAGTCAATATGAAAGCGAACCTGATTAAGCCTCCGACTTAAGACAATCTGCTTTTGTTTAACAGACTTATGAAGAGGATGCTCAGGGTTGACATTGATTTTCTTGGTTTAATGAAATAACGTTCTTTGCATCATCATCTTCAGTGGTTCCACAGTAGTTTCCAGAACAGAACCAGCCTTCTTTATCACCTTGTTTAGCCTTTTAAAGTTATTAACATAATCAAAGATACTTCAGCTCTGCTTTGCAAATAACAATATCAGAAGTTCTTTCCACAAAATACATCCCAACTACAATCAATGGGGCTCATTAAAGTCTGATATTTGCAAGTTGAAGCTCTACAACCACATAAACAAAAAAGAAACAGAAAAACTAAACTCACAATCTTTTTAGGGTATGTCGGTTCCTTTCTCCGGCAGTCACTGGGTGAGTGGCGGGGTATACGCCAGACAGTTACCCTGTCCATCACAGGGCAACACAGAGACACAGGACAAACAACCATGCACACACACAAGTAAGGGAAATTCAGAGTAAGCAATGAACAGTCACAGGGAGTGCACAGGGAGAACGTGCAAACACCATTTAGAAAGACCTCAGCTACGGATTCGAACCCAGGACCCAGACTCTTAATAGGTAAAATGTTCTGTAGATATGCAAATTCCATATGCCAGATGTATAACAGAAGTACAGAGCATACTGCTCCACTTAATTACCACCAGGAGAAAAAAAAAGAGTGTTTTTTTAAGTATGTTTAAAAATTTGAGACTAGTCATACTTTAAATTGTTTGTTCATGGCACATTTCTAATTACATTGAATTTGGTTGTCTAATTAAATAAATTATCAGATTTATGAAAACTGGGATTCTGGAGCTCCATGGTTGGACATCTCCCAGTGATCCGGCCTCAGATTCATGGAGATTTATACAAAACCAGAACAGTCTGAGCAGATGTAGCTCATGCATATTTCTTCCCAGAAACTAAGTACATTTACACAGCTTTTGTGTATGACAGATCTTGCTACTAGTTACATCTGACCCTCACACAGATACACAGTTTCCACTCAGACTGAGTTCTAACAAACTCTCATGGAATGAAGCAACTTGGCTTCCAGTGTTTGGATCATGTGCCAGATCTAACAGAGCTTTATCCGTGGAACGTTGCCACCATCTGCTGGCTAAGCTGTGCATCACTGATACTGCTCACACTTTAGTACTGGGGTAGGGTCTTCAAGTCAAGTCAAGAGAAAGTTTATTTGTATAGCACATTTCATGCACAAAGCAACACCATATGCCTTCCATCAAGAAATAATAATAATAATAAACAACTAAAAGTTCAAATTGAAAAAAACACTTGTTTCTCAAATAAAACAAGGTGGAGATACAGCTACAAAATACACACACACATAAACACACAAACACACTTACACACATGAAAGACTGCCATAAACATTGAATTGATAAAGTATTCAGTATGTTTCTCCTCAGTGTAAATACCCTATAAGATAATGATCATTAAAAAAATGATCAGAAGATTTAGTTGTAAGAACATATGTCCATTGCTTTTGCATCCAATTCAATTTCAATTCAATTCAGTTTATTTACATAGCGCCAATTCACAACAGATGTCCTCAAGGCACTTAACAAGAAATTATAGTGGGTTTCTGTTACAGTTTTGTAGAATAAAAAGAGACCTATCAGTTCACATAGACCACTGCTAAATCACTGCAAAAAGAAACTTGACAGCGATATTTATATTTGTGATTTCATTAACAATAATGTTTCTGTTTTTGCCATGCTGTCAGAAGAAACTCATGAACTATGTGTCCATCTCTGGACTCCTTCTTTACAAATCAATGTTAGACTTGATGGTATATTTGCAACTACTTGCAATATGTTAAACTCTTGTCCCTTTTTACAATAAATATGGTGTAGGCATGGTCACCAATGGACAAATGTACATTGTTTTACAAAACCATCTAGTTTGTTTTTGTTTTTTTTAGAATTCTGCTTAATTTATGGAAAGTAGTGCTAACCTGAAGATGAATCATTCTACGCTGTGGTATGAAGAGCTTCCAAGCTATAAAAACAAACAAGTGTCCTAAATTAACAGGCTTCCGTGAGAGCGGAAGGATCAAAAGTTGCCTTACAATAATACCAAATCAACAAACTTTTTAATTTCTTTATGTGAATATTTACTATGTCTGTTATTATTTTTAGTCCTTCATAGTACAACGGTTTGATGTCAATCGCTCATATGCGTCGTACTTGACTTTATCCAGTCCCTCAATGGTGAGTTTTCAGAGGGAATCACTTGGGGACTCAAGTTATCTGCAATTGGCAGACTAAGAACACTGCCTTAATGATTTGGTTTAGGGGATTATGTAATGCTTAGAAGGATCACTGGTATGTGAGAAGTTGCTCAGATATCAAACATCCTTCCAGAATTGGTGAGGTTCATTAAAGACTGAATGTCAGAGAGAAGTAGCCAATGTCCAAAGAAAACCATCAGGAAAACTGTTGTACATTGCAACAACAAAGATGCACTTCACTGCCAGTGATTTAGAGGGACACGACTTAAACATCTCTAGATCTGGAAATACATCACCACCCTTTTACAGGACGTGAGTATAGGGGACTGTTAATCATATGTGCATGTCTATACTTGGGTCCGGAAGGAAATGTTCTGACCTATTTCTTCCTTATCCAGTGAAGTGCAGACGTCATGTTTAAGGACAGGTATTCATAAAGGCAAGCAGAGCCATTAGCTGGACATTGGAGGTGACCACCATGAAATAGGTACACCCTGCTAATGATTTTCCTGCATCTTGTAAACAACATGTGGAGGTGGCTAGAGTATAGCCAAAAAGTGTACTCAAGAATAGCACTACTTCAACATATTTTTACTCAAGTAAAAGTAAAAAGTGGCCATCGAAAAAATGTCTCAATTGAGACTAAAAACCTATTTCATAAAAAGACAGCTTGACTACTCACCTGTTTCGAATGTTATCATCCCATTAAATGGCCGTTGTTAGCGGTCATCACTCCCATACAATAGCTTCAGAATGTTCCTCCTCTACCTCCTGCTCGGTAGGTCGTTATCTTGTGACTTAAGGTTTAATCTTGTGACTTAAGGTTTTATCTTGTGACTTTAGGTTTAGGAACTTGTCCTGAGTTTTAGGATGAAGGTTGGGGGTGGGGTAAGGTTATAAGTAAGTATCCATCGTTACTTAACAGGTTTTAAATAAAGTTCACAAAAACGAAACTTAAGCTTTAAGACGTGGGCGGTGCTGAAAAAAATTCTAATGCATATTATCACCGATAAGAATGGTAGATGCGTACCTTCTAGCCTGCTATGATGTAGAGGAGGCACATTCTGAAGCTTTTGAATGGGAGTGATAATCGCTAATAACGGCCATTTAATGGTTGATACCATACGAATTGGGTGGACTACTAACTAACTGATCATATCTCTCATATAACTACTCTTTCACCCACCCCTCATTCCCCTGGATGGAGTGGGTGGCTCTTCATCTTGATCCTCGGACCTTGAGGATCTTTTGCAGTATCTTACTGTTCCTAGCACTGTACTCTTCTGGACTGAGGTGCCGGATGTTTCTCCAGGTATTTGTTGGAGCCCCTTCTCCAGTGTGGGGGTCACTGCCTCGAGCACTCCAATGACAACGGAGCACTCGGGGCTTAGCTGCCAGGCTCTTTCTAGCGCTTCCTTGAGCCCTTGGTATTTCTCCAGTTTGTCGTGCTCCTTTTTCCATAACTTGGGGTGGCAAAATCGATCACAATGGCTGTCCTCTGCTGCTTATCAATGATCACCATGTCCAGTTGGTTGGCCATTACCATTTTGTCTGTTTGAACCTGGAAGTCATAAAGGATCTTAGGTGATTCTCACCTTGACCTAAGGGTCTCCAGTTAGTATTTTGCTCAAATGTTTCTTTACACTGTCTGCATCTGATGCATTTTTGGTTCAAACGTGTTTTTCTTCATTCGGTAAAGTTATTTGCATTGGGTAGAATATTCAGAAATTTTACTCAAGAGTGGTGATACATCATAATAATATTGGTCAAGTACAAGTTAAAAGTATGGTGTTATAAAACTGCTCTGAAAAGTGCAATCTTTTTTCCAAAAAGTTGCTCAAGTTAATGTAACTAGCTACTACCCACTCTGAATTTCTGTAAAAAAAAAAAATGCTTTCAATAAAAACATATGTATGGATTAATTTATTCCATAAAATGATCAATAAACTAAACCTATTTAGCTCAAACACACACAAAAAATTTTATGGGAAAAATGTTTTCTAGTGTTATTTTATATCAGTTGGTTGCACAGCTGGGCAAAGTTTGAGCTTTGATTCTTGTTTAGAAGAACATATTTCCGTGCAGCAGGTGGCGGCAAACAAGTTTAATAGTGATTGTTGATAAATAGAGACGCAACAATGAACTTCAAACACGACAAGAAACATGTGGGTAATCATATTAATGATACTGATCCTGCAATGGAATGCTAGATCACTTATATCAAATGGACAGGAATTTAAATATTATATAGACAGATTAGGAACAAAACCAGATATTATATGTATACAGGCGACTTGGTTAAAAACTCATTTAGATTTTGTGATATTAGGATATGAAAGTGTGAGACAAGATAGACAAGAAGGGAATGGAGGAGGTTGTGTTACTTTTATTAAGGAAGGTATTCCATATAGAGTATTGAAGAAAAATGAAAGACACAAAGCTATTGTAGTAGGGATATGGAGTAATGATAAAAATTAGTAGTTATACATTTTTATAACCCTTGTAGGAGGTTGAGTTTAGAAATGTTATTGGATATTCAGGGGCAAGAAAAAGAGGATATACGGTGTGGGGATTTTAATGCTCATAGCACATTATGGGGAGGTGAGAAACTGGACATAAATGGGCAAGTGGTAGAAGAACTACTAGAGGAAAAAGAATTAGTTTGTATCAATGATGGAAAAGGTACAAGATAAGATGCCCGTACAGGGAAAGAATCAAGGCTGGATCTCACACTGGTTTCAAGTATTTTAGCAGAGAAAAGCAGATGGGTTGTATTGGAAGAAGTTACTTTGGGAAGTGACCATTATCCAACCATGATAACAATTCGGGCTGAGAAAGAAAGATGTGATACTCAAAGAGGAGGAAGATGGTTGTTAGGGAAGGCTGATTGGAGTAAATACAAAGCAATGAATGAACTAGTAAGGTTAGAGATATAGATGAATTAAATACAAAGTTTTGTAATAAAATATTTAGGGTAGCTAATTTAACAATACCAAAAAGTATAGGAAAAATGAATAGAGTAGCTGTGCCATGGTGGTCAGAAGAGTGCTCTAAAGCTGTAAAAGAAAGAAATAAAGCTTTTAAAGTGTTAAAGAAAACACACAATTTTAATAATTTACTGAAATATCAAAGAGCACAAGCCATAGTTAGGAAGATTGTGAGACAAGCAAAGAGAGCAAGCTGGAGGAGTTTTTGTGAGAAGATAGGGAGAATAACTCCATTAGGGAATTTATGGGGTATGATTAAAAGAATGGGAGGACAAAAAAGAGAAGCAGGATACCCAGTGTTAGAGGTTGAAGGGATAAAAGCTGTTTCAGATGGAGAAAAGGCAGAAATGTTGGTTAAAACCTTTGCTAAGGTACATGGGTCTGGGAATTTGTCTGAGGAAGAGAAAATATTTAGACACGGACACAAAGTCAGTTCTAATGGTTCATACTGCCTTGTGCATCGCTAAGAAAACTATCCTCCTGAACTGGAAAAATAAAAAGGCTCTTAATATTAATCAGTATAGAAATCTCTTGTTGGACCATATTGGTCTTGAGACGCCTCTGGCTCCATATCTGATCAATCTCTCTGGGCTCCTTTGATCGGCTCCATCACCTAGTAGGGGTGGGGGGCACTTGGTTTTGTCGTTTGGGATACTGTTGCTGATGTGGGGGTTTTTGGGGTTGGAGGCGTCTGGGGGGGATCCCTAGGGGTGGGATCACTGGGCGGACGGGGCGCTGGACGTCGTGACCCCAACCTGGGGTTGGGCTTTGGTGGCTTTGGGTGGTAACTCCTGATGGCTGCATGCGGTGCCTTAGGGACGGACATGGGTTACTGGCCTGGTGGCCGTGCTGCGCCTGGGTAGGGTCTGGGGTGGTCCTGGGGATTCGGGCCTCTGGGGCGCCGCACCCCCTAGCTGTGGTCCTGGCTGGGGGTCGGCCGGCGTGGGGTCTCTGTTGCCTGTGGGGGTCGGGGCTGGCCAGCATGTGCGGCCGGCATGTGCGGCCGCCTCTCTCTTTTTCTCTTGGCCGATTGTCATCGCCGGTCCCTGTATGGCGTCTCACCTTGTTTGCTGGTTGGGCTGCCTGGCTGCTGGTCGCAGCGGCTGGGTGGGATTTCTGGGCCTGATCAGTCCTTTTTTGCACTGGACTAAGCTCCTGGGTCTTGGTCTTTGTGCGTTGGGGGGCGCTGGGGTTGGGCGTTTGCCCAGGTTCGGTCGGACCTGCGGGTGGACTGGCCGGGTAGTGGGCGTGCAGGGCAGGTGGGTGGGGCGCTGGGTTTGGTTGCCTGCCGGCCCATTGAGCAGCAGTGGTCGCTCCACAAGGGAATGGGGTGGATGTCGGCCACCCGGTTCATCGGTTTGCTCCTGGTCTGGGCAGGTACGTCGCTGGGGTTTGGGCTGCGGGGGCCTCCAATGCACAGGTGGCACTGGGGGCCTCCTTTGCTGGCGGGGAGGCTATTGCTAACTAGCGACAGGTGCTCTCCCCCTACGAGGGCACTTGGACGGGGGGGAGGGGTGTGCCGGAGAGGGGGGGGGCGAACTCAACCTGGGTGTCTAGTGTCTTTGTGTTCTGATAGTGGAGCGAATGTCAGGGTGGGTTTAGTTCTCCTTCTGGGATGGGGCTGGGGGGACTGCCTTGGGGTCTGTGGGGCTTGGTGGTGCTGTGGCCGTGGGCCCCGGGTTGAACGTGCCATGGCCTCCCTCCCCTGGTGGATCCCGGTGAACAGCGGTGCCTACTGGGGTCAGTGGGGGAGCTGGCTCCCTGGGAAGAAATTTTGTCTCCCAGTCCTTCCCACCCCATCCCCGAACATCTCTGTCCACCCGCTCAATCACTTCACCACTCAAATAGGGTCTTGGAGCATGGGCACATCACTGGGGTGTGAGGGGGGGTTTCCCTCCTCGCTATCCCGTGGCGTCCTGGGTCCCAATTTTAATATACAACATAGACACTCCCACTTAAAACATTTTAATGCAACACACATGTAGGGACTTTGGGGTGGGCACACTTATCGGCATCCAGAGGGGGAGCAGTTCAATTAGCTCCACCTCTGGTGCCGGTGCCCACTGTTAAACCACATATAGACACTGAGGGCTCGGGGTGGGGGTTGGGGGATGCGTGGCTGCCTTCCCCACATCCCACCCCTCTGTTTTAAATGCACATTATAACAACACGCATCAACACCATACTCGAGTGGGAGGATGGAGGCTAGGGGTCTTCTCACACCCCTGTTCGCTACGGGCCATCAGGGGTTGGGGTCCAAAGGAGGAACAAGTGGTCTGGTCGGGGTCCTGGGCTGTCGGGCTGCTTTGCCACTGTGGGGCCCTTGGCGGTCTGCTTGTCTCCATCCTAGAAGGAAGGGGGTCCATCTCCTGGATTCGGGGGCTGGTGGCTCTATTGGGGCATCGGTACCTGGACCTGGGAGCATGAAGTGTGTATGGGGTGTGTGAGTGAGGGTACAGCGTCATTTCTTGGGTGTCTTGGTGAGCTAGTGAGAATGTATGGGTTTAAGAGGGAGGGATCGTATGACTGTGACTGTATGCCTTTGTCTGCCTGTCAGCTTGGGTCTTGGGCTGCCCTCAGGCCTTGCATTTAATGGGGGGCCTATTTCCCTTCCGTCACTCCCCGCCAGTGACGGATGCCCCTGCCTACTGGTGCGTCGGTGGTCACTCCGGTTCGGACCTGGTGCGTGCCTGGCCGGGCCTGGGGGGGCCGGTGTGTCGGTCGGCCGATGTGCTGGGCCGATATCTTCCTTTGGTTGGTTGGGGCACCTCTTTTGGGGAGCCAGGTTTGGGATTGTTGGGTAGGCCCCTGCTCGGTGGCTCGGCGGGATATGGATCCAGCGTCTCTGCTCGTTCGATCACCTGTTCTGTGTGCACCGTGCGTGGTCGGTTCATTGGCGGGTTGGACCAGCCCTGGCTTTTGTTGGATGCGTGGTCTCGGCGCTCTGCGTTGCGCGGGATCAGGGCTCGGGAGCTGGTACAACTTGGTGTCCAGGTGCTGGCTGAACTTGGCCTGGGGATGCTGTCCATCCGCTGTGCTCATTGGTGGGGCGCCCCGACGTGGGGCAGGGGTGGGGCGCTGGGATGGGGCACTGGGATGGGGCGCTGGGATGTTGGCGGTGGGGATTGGCCCAGGGTGGTGGTGGTGCGTGGCGGCCGGCGGCTGCCCCTATGGTGCCGGGGGCCCCTCGTCGGCCGGTCCCTTGTCGGGTCCCTGCTGGGGGGTGGGGCGCCCCTGGGCCCCAGCTCTCTCGGTCCATGGACCGGCCCGCCCTGGCGCGGCTGGTTTGCGGCGGGGCCCGTGGGCTCGTCAGTGCTGCCCCCTGGGCCCCTGCATAGTAGCCGCTGGACGTTCCCCTGGGGTTCTCCTTTGCTCCTCTCTTGGGTCCGCCTGGGGCTCTGGGGGTCCTTTGGACGTCTTGGCTCCGATCTCCTTCATGTCTGCATCGATTCCTGGGAGACGGATTGATGCCTGCTCACACCAGCCACTCTTATAGAGAAACCTTATAAGCACCAGCATGTTCACACTAACACATAGATGTGAGGTCTCTGGTGTTTACAGATATATTCTTGGGCTGAGGTTATCATTACTAGAGCTTGATTAATCGGTACCATGAGTTTTTCTGTGACATTGTTGTTGAATTTTTATATCCATTTTTGTGTGATGTGGTTGTTTAGTTCTTAGTTCACGATATTTGTTTTGTTTTGTCGATGTTCCTTTTTCATTTTTTGTTTTGTTTATTCCCCTCTCTCTGCCATCCTTTGGGTATGGAGGCAGACTTACATTTTTTTCCTGTGTTTTCCTTGTTCCCCTTCCTCTCTTGTATTTTCAACTCACCCTCTCTCATGACTTTTTGTTTCCTACCTCTCTTCTTCATCTTCTGTCTTTCTCCCCCTTAATTTTCCGTCTCTGTGTCCATAACATCAGGAAATAAAAACACCAGCAATTCATAATAAAGAATTTTCACACATATATCAAGTGGAGTACTACAGCAAAAGCTGTACTGCTCCGCTTGTGAAAGTAAATCTGTTGGGCTTCTACTTGGTACTCAGACACCAATTCTGAGCTCCACACTGCCAAACAGGACACGTTTAAAATATATATATATATTTAGAAATAATAATTATAAACTGTTTTTACAGCTTATTGAAAATGTTAGTTTTATAAACGATAAACCAATTAATAATCATTTCACAATAGAAGAGCTTCAAAGTGCAATAAATAATTCAGGAAATAGTTCTCCTGGGAAAGACCAAATTTGGTATAGTATGTTAAGACATTTAGGAACCAAAACTCTTAAGGAACTCTTGAGTCTGTATAATATAATATGGGAGATGGGGAAGATACCAGATGCTTGGAAAGAAGCAATTGTTATTCCCATTAGGAAGCCAGGTAAAGACCCTTCAAAACCAGGAAATTATACGCCTATAGCATTAACATCTGTAATTTGTAAAATAATGGAGAAAATGGTTAACGACTGACATATTTTGTTGAAAAAAATGATTTTATAAATAAATTTCTAAATGGATTTAGGAGAGGGAGAGGAACTATGGACTCAGTAGTATTTTTAGAAGTAGAAATTAGGAAAGCTCAAAGAAATAAGGAAACGGTGTTAGCTCTCTTTTCTTATGATATGATGTGAATAGAGGGATTTTTAATTAAATTAAGGAGGTTAGAAGTGAGTGGGAAAATGTATTTTTTGTTTAAAAGTTTTTTAATGGGTAGAAGAATTCAAGTTAAAATAGGTCATGTTTTATCAAGCTATGCTAAAACTGAGAATGGCACTCCACAGGGAAGTATAGTTAGTCCTTAAGTTTTCTCTATAATGATTGATGATATTTTCTCCAACATTCAAACTGATTTGGGGAAATCGCTTTTCGCAGATGACGGAGCATTGTGGAAAAGAGCAAGAAACCTAGTTTATATCAGAAGAAAGATGCAAGAAGTTATAAATGTAGTGGAGAAATGGGGATCTGAATCGGGTTTTAGATTTTCAATTGAAAAAACAAAATCAGTAGTTTTTACTAAGAAAATAAATCTACCTGATATGAAGTTGCAAATGTATAAGAAAGAGATAGAAACAGTAATATGTTTTAATTTTTTAGGAGTAATTTTTGATTCAAAGTTGAATTGGTGTAACTATATTGATAAAATTGTGGGAAAATCTCAAAAGATCATTAATCTCATAAGATGTCTTAGTGGGGTTAAATGGGGAGCTAACCAAGTGTCTTTAAAAACAATTTATATAACAATGATAATAGCAATATTAGACTATGGATGTATAGTGTATAATTCAGCATCAACATCCCAATTAAAAAAGCTAGATAAAATACAAAATCAAGCGTTAAGATTATGTTATGGAGCAACTAAAACTACACCTATTCCGGCATTACAAGTGATGGCTAAAGAAATACCTTTGGAGTTGAGGAGAAAGCAATTAATAGCTAATTATTGTTTAAATCTGAAAGGACAGAAAGATAATCATCCAAACAAAGATTTAGTGAAGGGGTATCAGGAGAATGAGGAAATAAATAGTTATGGTTCAATTAGTTGGAAGCATGCACAGGAATAGGGAATTAGCAAGGTTGATATGCTCAGGAGAATGTATTCCAGAACTGCCTCCGTGGACTTTAAAATCTGTTAATATTGACTTAAAACGTATAGATTTTAGGAATAGGAATAAAGATAAAATAAATTTGCAGTCAGTATTTTTAGAACATATTAAAACATATTATTTAAACTATACAATTATATATACAGATGGGTCAAAAGATCAATTTTTTTTCGTCCCTAAATATAAATATTATGAGAAATATAAAGCTGCTAATAATATATCTGTATATACAACAGAAATCCTTGCTATATTATATGCAATAGATTGGATTGCAAGAAATATACATTTTAATGCTACTATTTGTTCTGATTCAGTATCAGTACTAAAAACTCTTATAAGTATGAAATCAAGTCGTCCAGACATAATGTTTAAAATAATGGAAGCAAATTTAAGAGTTAATCAACTGGATTTATTAACAGAATTTAATCTCTGATCCACACTCCGGAGCAGTGAGGGGCGGTAATGCACCTTTCAGTTGGTTGCCAACCGCAGTAAAACGTCACATAGAAGAAGAAGTAGAGACGTAACAGAAGAAACGTGCAGTGCTACCAAGAGCTGTTAGCCTACATGTCGCTGAGTAGTTTGGGTTTTATTTGAACAAAATGTATTTGTACTACAACACACAATGTTAGAGATATCAGGACGGATGTATGGCCACTGAACAAGACGTAAAATAGAATAAAATATATTTATATAATATATATTTTAAAAATATAAGCTTCCTTATTCTGGTTATTGTTAGCTCAGAGCTAGCTCGTGTAGGTTTGTTTTGCTAACAATGAGTTACCCTAACTGCTGTATTGGTTAGCTGCTCTATAAGCTATTGGCGCTCAGCAGCTAACCTAAGCGGTTGTTGATTTTAGTGGCGAAGCCAGTGAAATAGAAGCGGCTTCCAGCAGCTGAGCCGCTTCGCTGGTGTTAGCAGTGATTTAATGAGCTAGTGAGCAGCTCGTTTGGTCCGTGGAATGGTTCAGCTGGTTGTTTAATGGGGCTACTGAGGAGCACGATGCCGCCCAAGATCCAGCTGCTGGCCGTTCTGGCGTTTGGAGTGGCCATGCTCCTCATAGAGAACCAGATCCAGAGACTGGACGATTCTAGAGCCAAACTGGGTAAGAGATTAAGGCGTTATCTCTGTAGACAGCATTGGTTTTTATCTGCTCTGGATCAGTGGGACTGCAGCATCAAAGTGCTTGATGTTGTCATGACTATATTTTTTTTCTTTTTTGATCCAGAAGATTATAAAGATTGAAATTTCTGACCAAATTTAAAGGGTTTTTACACTGAATAGTATTTAATTGAGATATTTGTTCTATGGTGTGCAAGATCACAACAAAATAAAGCTTTATGGCCCCAAACTACTTTAAGGAATCTGTTTAGTGTTGGATGATTTAGTCCAGCTTTGACAAGTCTAGGGTTTAGATGCAGTGATCACAATGACTACAGTTAAGCCACATTGTTCACATAATGACTTTCTTTGTATGTTTGCACTCTATTTTTGCAATCTTGGTTAACAAAATCCATGTCAGTTTTGGACATGAAGGGTGTTATGATATTCTTGGTGGCAAAATGTTATAGCCCAAACTAAATGTAGCATTCATCTATACATTTGTGATTCTTTTTTTCTCTCTCTGCACTATTTTTGTGGTGACAGTAGGGATTAGATATATGGTGCATCTCTATTCCTGATTGTCACAATAACTTATTGGAAAATTGAGTCATATAAGTCAGACGGAAAATATTGGAAGTTTTAATAGACAAATATTGAAAAAATAAGGATGAACATTTCTTTGAATGAAGTGTTGGGATCATCTGATTTACATTTGCCTTCATGTTTGAAAGACAAACGCTAAATAGGTGTTTCACTGATCTCTAGAGTTAAGCAATGAAATCCCTATAAAATAGCAATTGTGACAAAATATGGTGAAGTTAATTTGCAAGCCTCTGTTTAGACACGTTGGTACACTTGGACGTTTATCTCATTTAACGCGTGTTTGCCTGCTTATTCTTGATCCATGCGAACGACTGTGTTCCATCATGGAGGCGAAATGCTTCTGCAAGCTCCGAACAGCCGAGCGAAAACACTCCATCCTCTCTGATGGAAAACATAAAGGGAGAAAACACCTTTAATTATGCCTCCTGTCAATATTCTTATCAAAACCTGAATTAGGTGTTTGAAAGTTGTTCTGCTTGTAGGTGCTCTGTTGCTTTTATTTAATTAAGGTTTGCAAACGCGCCACTCTGACCCTGTGTCACTTTCTATGTGGGCGGAAAGATCCCCATGTTCACAGTTCTGAGCATCCCTCTGACAGCTGACCCACACTCGTTCCAGCTGTTTGCTTAGTAATAAACTAAGAGATAAAGATTTAAAGCCTTTGATAATATTAAAGAAAGTTTCTGCTTTGTTGCGGGCATATTCTGTGGCTGGTGTCGTCTGTCCGTATATCCCTCTTTTATATCCGTATGTTGAGGTACCAATGTGAATATGTCACCAGCGGGGGGCGACAGGACGTCCCAGGGAAGAGATTATTAGCTTTCATCAAGCCAGCTGAACTATTGGTGACCTTCTGGTGGTGGATGTTACATAATAACCCATGCTCAGTACGGCAGACAATCTAGATGATAGAAAATCCCTTCAAATCCATGCCTCTCAAAATAGTTGAAAAGGCACGCATGATGTTCGTACAGACAACAACGGCAATATGTATTGAATTGCAAAACTGCTTCTGATGATTATATATAGCGAGATACTATATTTCAAGTGTCATACTATACGATATATATAACAATACGGGGGTGGGGGATACGATATATTGCAATATATTACGATACTATGAGTGAGACTATATATTACGATTTTTAAAACTGTTTTTACCTGTAGAAAAACTGTCCCAGCATTTTAAAAACTCCAACCTGTTTCATACTTTAACACATCCAGTTTTATTACTATATCTAGATGATCCACTGGAACGAAGGTGAAAACAGCCACAAACTATCAGTTATACTTGTAATTTTTCTACAGAAATTACTGTCATCATTAATGTTTCCATTCAAATTCTAAAAAAGAAAAATTAATACATTGCTTATGGATATCGATACAATATCATGACAAATATTGCAATATATCGGCATATCGATATTTTCTTACATCCCTAATATATATGTATGTATGTATGTATATGTGTGTATATATATATATATTATGAAGAACATGTTAAGGTACTTTCAGTGATAGTATATGTTTTCTGTATCTTCTTAATCTCCAAATGGCCCAACAGGTTCAGCAGATAGAAGATGACATCTAAACAGCAAAGCTTTATAACAAACAACAGGTCTCACTTTGACATTAACTGTAGGTCTGTGTCTGGAGCAGTTTTAGTTAAAACGTGTTTGTTCTTCATTAACTGGAGTTACTCACAGAGTAGCCAGAAATTTTACTCAAGTGTGCGTAGAGATACTTCATAACAATAGTACTCAAGTAAAACTGGAAAGTACAGTTGAATAAAAATACTTCTAAAAGCCTTTTGCCAAAAAGGTACTTAAGTAAATATACCTAGTTACTCCCACATATTGATTTGATTAGATCAAACAATTTTGTCTAATTGTTATAAGTTACCAAAGGTTATCATTCATTTTCAACATAGTTTAGGTCATTTAGGAGATGAATCTATAAATGATAGAATATAAGAATGTAAATATCCTAAAATATACTCGTCTAATCGGATACAGACCCTTTACAAAAAATTTGAATATCACATAAAAGTTTATTTATTTCCATAATTCCATTTATTTCAAAATTCCATTAAATTTCCATAGATTATAGATTTAGGCCCCACAGCTTAAACGATTTCAAGTATTTAGTTGTTTATTTGTACATACTTTTGGCTTCCAGCTACCCACAAAAACAGTCAAACATAACTTCTCAGTTTTTACAGGAAAGAAAAGAAAGAAATAAGGATCATATCAAATCAATCAAAATATTCAATTCAGTTTATTCATATATTGCCAATTCACAACAGATGTCATCTCAAGGCACTCAACTGACAATGAAAGTAATTTAATTACAAACATTCCAATTAGTTTAAAGGTTTAGCTAGTTTTCTATTTAAGGAATCCAAGCAGATTACATCAAGTCATTGAGTTGAGGTTGCGTCCCATTGATGCAGACTCAAACCACAGAAATTCCTCGTGTTGAACAAGCATGTAGCGACATTGGAGAGGAAAATCTCCCCTTTAACAGGAAGAAACCTCCAACAGAACCAGGCTCAGTACGAGCGGCCATCTGCCACACCCGTCTGGGGGTTCGAGAAGACAGAGCAGAGACACAGAACAAAAGAACTGATATAAGAGTTCTTTCTGTTTTAAGCAAAGTAAAAAGTTGATAACAGGACACAGGGGATGTTCAGCCACCGGGACCATCATCCCAGTCGATGCCCCCCGTCCAAACGGCATTGTAGCTAAGCAGGATACCAGACCAGGTGTAGCTTCTATGGAGAGAAGAACACTGAGAGAAAAACAGAGTTAACAGTCAAAATAACAGCATATAATACAACTGGAGAGTAGTAGAAGAGAAAAGTAGCAGAGTGAAGGAAAGTGGTCAGTCTGTCCTCCAGCAGTCTGAGCCTATAGCAGCATAACTACAGAGATAGCTCAGGATGACCTAAGCCACTCTAACTAAAAGCTTTATCAAAAAGGAAAGTTTTAAGCCTGGCCTTAAAAGTAAACAGAGTGTCTGCCTCACAGACTAAAGCTGGGAGCTGGTTCCACAGGAGAGGAGCCTGATAACTAAAAGATCTGCCTCCCATTCTACTTTTTAGAAATCCTAGGAACTACAAGTAAACCTGCAGTCTGAGAGCGAAGGGCTCTGTTAGGAACATATGGAACAATTAGATCTCTGATGTATGATGGAGCTTGATTATTAAGGGCTTTGTATGTAAGAAAGAGGATCTTAAATTATATTCTGGATTTAACAGGGAGCCAATGAAGGGAAGCTAAAACAGGAGAAATGTGATCTCTCTTTTTAATATTCATCAGAACTCTTGCTGCTGCATTTTGGATCAACTGAAGGCTTTTAATTACATTCTGTGGACTTTCTGATAGTAAAGAATTACAGTAGTCCAGCCTTGAGGTAACAAATGCATGGACTAGTTTCTCAGCATCACTCCTGGACAGGATGTTTCTAATTTTAGCAATATTCCAGAGGTGAAAGAAAGAAATCCTAGAAACCTGTTTAATATGGGATTTAAATGTCAAGTCTTGGTCAAAAATAACGCCGAGGTTCTTTACGTTATTACTGGGGGTCAATTTAATACCATCCAGATGAAGTGATTGACTAATCAGTTTCTGTTTAAGAACTTCTGGTCCAAAGACTGCACTTTCAGTCTGGTCAGAAATTAAGAGCAAAAAGTTTAGATTCATCCATATTTTTATGTCTTCCAGACATGCCTGTAATCTACCTAACTGACTGGGTTTATCAGGATTTATGGATAAATATAAACTCAGCAAAAAAAGAAACGTCCCTTTTTTAGGACTGTGTATTTCAGCAATAATGTTGTAAAAATCCAAATAACTTTACAGATCTTCATTGTAAAGGGTTTAAACAATGTTTTTCATGCATGTTCAATTAACCATAATCAATTAATTAACATGCACCTGTGGAATGGTCGTTAAGACCTTAATAGCTTACAGAAAGTAGGCATTTAAGGTCACAGTTCTAAAAACGCAGGACACTAAAGAGACTTGTCTACCGACTGTGAAAAACACCCAAAGAAAGATGCCCAGGGTCCCTGCTCATCTGCGTGAACGTGCATTAGGCATGCTGCAGGGAGGCATAAGGACTGCTGATGTGGCTAGGGCAATAAATTGCCATGTCCGCACTGTGAGACGCCTAAGACAGTGCTACAGGGAGACAGGAAGGACAGCTGATCATCCTCGCAGTGGAAGACCACGTGTAACAACACCTGCACAGGATCGATACATCCGAATATCACACCTGCGTGACAGGTACAGGATGGCCACAACAACTGCCCGAGTCACACCAGGAACACACAATCCCTCCATCAGTGCTCAGACTGTCCGCAATAGGCTGAGAGAGGCTGGACTGAGGGCTTGTAAGCCTGTTGTAAGGCAGGTCCTTACCAGACATCACCAGCAACAATGCCGCCTATGGGCACAAACCCACCTTCGCTGGGCCAGACAGGAGTGGCAAAAAGTGCTCTTCACTGATGACTCACGGTTTTGTCTCACCAGGGGTGATGGACGGATTCGTGTTTATCGTAGAAGGAATGAGCGTTACACCAAGGCCTGTACCCTGGAGCGGGATTGATTTGGAGGTGGGGGGTCCCTCATGGTCTGGGGCCGTATATCACATCACCATCGGACTGAGCTTGTTGTCATTGGAGGCAATCTCAATGCCTTGCGGTACAGGGAAGAAAATCCTCCTCCCTCATGTGGTACCCTTTATGCATGCTCATCCGGACATGATCCTCCAGCAGGACAATGCCACCAGCCATACTGCTCGTTCTGTGCGTGAGTTTCTGCATGACGGCAATGTCAGAGTTCTGCCATGGCCAGCGAAGAGCCCGGATCTCAATCCCATTGAGCACGTCTGGGACCTGTTGGATCGCAGGGTGAGGGCTAGGGCCATTCCCCCCAGAAATGTCCATGAACTTGTAAGTGCCTTGGTGGAAGAGTGGGGTAACATCTCACAGCAAGAACTGACATATCTGGTCCAGTCCATGAGGAGGAGATGCCCTTCAGTACTTTTGATTTTGAGCCTCCCTTCATTCAAGGACACATTATTCTATTTCTGTTAGTCACATGTCTGTGAAACATTTTTAGTTTGTCTTATGGTGTTGACTCTTTTAGTGTTCATACAAATATTTACACACATTAAGTTTACTGAAAGTAAAAACAGTTGAAAGTCAGAGGACGTTTCTTTTTTTGCTGAGTTTAGTTGTGTATCATAGGCATAGCTGTGGAAATTTATCCCATGCTGTCTAATGATGATTTTAATTGGAAGCATTATATATATATATATATATATATATATATATATATATATATATATATATATATATATATATATATATATTGGTCCGAGCACACAACCTTGCCCACGGTCAGACCTTCCATTGATATGCTTGGACACAGCACTCTGTGAACAACCAGCCTCCTTAGCTATGAAATCTTGTGGCCTACCCATCCTATGGAGGGTGTCAATGATGGTCTTCTGGCCAGTTGTCAAGTCTGCAGTCTTCCCCATATTGACCCTAACTGAGGCAATTGAACCAAAGTGAAGCAATTTAATGACATGTGGGAAAACTTCTACATGTGCTCTGAGTTTCGTAGATGAGTAGTGTGTGACACTAAGTTTAAAACATTCATGCGCTGTAAAATTTGGCTGATTTATTCACAGTATTCTAATATTTTTGAATTCCTGTTTTTGTGGGGTTTATGAGCTGGAAGCCAAAATTATGTACAAATAAACAACTAAATAATTGAAATTGCTTAAGTTGTGTGCCCCGAAGCTATAATCTATGGAAGTTTAACTTTTTGAATGGAATTTTGGAAATAAATAACCATTTCCATGATGTTCCAATATTTTGGAAAGGGTCTGTGTACATTGTCGTCTTCAGCTTAGATTTTCTTTATTGCCTAATTTAGTACCTTCAGCTGTCAAACAAGTGCTAATTACTAAATACCACATTGGATAATTTATTTAACTATAAAAATTGGTTACTTCTGCCTAATTCAAGCCGCTGCATGGTTTATAATATACCAGTGATCTCCATCGGTATCTGGTCAGTGATGCTGGACATCTCGTTTCTGTCCTGCACAGAACTTACCATGGCCAGACACGAGGTGGCCGAAGCCGGGCTGCGCCACAGCGAAGACGGCGGTGGGCAGGATCCGCCGCCTGCGGTCCCCAATGACGACATGGTCATCATCTACAACCGAGTGCCCAAGACGGCCAGCACATCCTTCACCAACATCGCCTACGACCTCTGCAGCAAGAACCGTTTCCACGTGCTGCACATCAACACGACCAAAAACTACCCCGTCATGTCTTTACAAGACCAGGTGAGAGCTGTCCACTTCAAGTAACAGGCAGCTGCCTTTGTTTGGCTCATTGTAGCGCAGCCGGACGGATCGGCTGAAGGGAAGGGATGAGGCGTCTTGCAGACCTCCACTTGTGACTAGAAGCATCAAACCTTCAGATACTCTTATCCTGCCGGAGACACTTACATCAAAACTTCATCAAAACAAACAAAAAATACACCCACATCTGCTTGTTTCCATGGTGATACTAATCATATATTAATGAACAGAGCAAAGAGTGTTTCGTTGGCACCACAGAAGCAGAGCGTGTGACAGGCCTGTGGACGCTTTGATGGCTACGGCTGAATACGTGGATTAAAAATAGGAGCCTGCTGTTGCCAGAGATGTTTGTGGATATATTCAATTCAACTCAATTCAGTTTATTTATAAAGCGCCAATTCACAACAGATGTCATCTCAAGGCACTTAACAAGAAGTTATTTCAATACATTTATACAAACATTCCAATCAGTTAAAAAGTTTCCTATTTAAAGGAATCCCATCAGATTGCGTCAGTCATTGGCGTGAGGTTGGGCAGACTTTCCAACCACAGCAATCCTTCAGCAATCCCTCATACTGAGCAAGCATGTAGCGACGGTGGAGAGGAAAAACTCCCCTTTAACAGGAAGAAACCTCCAACAGAACCAGGCTCAGTAGGAGCGGCCATCTGCCACGACCGTCTGGGGGTTTGAGAAGACAGAGCAGAGACACAGAAGGAACAGAAGATCTGATATAAGAGAACTTTCTATGTTACAGAAAGTAAAAAGTTGATAACAGGACACAGTGGATGTTCAGTTACTTGGAGCATCATCCCAGTCGATGCCCCACTTCCAACAGGGCATTGCAGCCAAGCAGGATACCAGACCAGGTGTAGCTTCTATGGAGAGAAAAACACTGAGAGAAAACAAAGTTAACAGTCGAAATAACAGAATGTACTGTAATACAACTGGAGAGTCGTAGGAGAAAAGGAAGTAGCAGAGTGAAGAAAATTGGTAAGTCTGTCCTCCAGCAGTCTGAGCCTATAGCAGCATAACTACAGAGATAGCTCAGGATGACCTAAGCCACTCTAACTGTAAGCTTTATCAAAAAAGAAAGTTTTAAGCCTGGCCTTAAAAGTAAACAGAGTGTCTGCCTCACGGACTAAAGCTGGGAGCTGGTTCCACAGGAGAGGAGCCTGATAACTAAAAGATCTGCCTCCCATTCTACTTTTAGAAATCCTAGGAACTACAAGTAAACCTGCAGTCTGAGAGCGAAGTGCTCTGTTGGGAACATATGGAACAATTAGATCTCTGATGTATGATGGAGCTTGATTATTAAGGGCTTTGTATGTAAGAAGGAGGATCTTTAATTCTATTCTGGAATTAACAGGGAGCCAATGAAGGGAAGCTAAAACAGGAGAAATGTGATCTCTCTTTTTAATATTCATCAGAACTCTTGCTGCCGCATTTTGGATCAACTGAAGGCTTTTAATGACATCTTGTGGACTACCTGATAGTAAAGAATTATAGTAGTCCAGCCTTGAGGTAACAGATGCATGGACTTTGTTTCTCAGCATCACTCCTGGACAGGATGTTTCTAATTTAAGAAATCCTAGAAACCTGTTTAATATGGGATTTAAATGTCAAGTCTTGGTCAAAAATAACGCCGAGGTTCTTTACGTTATTACTGGGGGCCAATTTAATGCCATCCAGATGAAGTGATTGACTAATCAGTTTCTGTTTTAGAACTTCTGGTCCAAAGACAGCAACTTCTGTTTTGTCAGAATTTAAAAGCAAAAAGTTTAGGGTCATCCATGTTTTTATGTCTTCCAGACATGCCTGTAATCTACCTAACTGACTAGATTCATCAGGATTTATGGATAAATATAGTTGTGTATCATCGACATAGCTGTGGAAATTTATCCCATGCTGTCTAATGATTCTACCAATTGGGAGCATATATATGGTGAAAAGAATTGGTCCAAGCACAGAACCTTGTGGAACTCCACAAGTTCCTTTGACCCCTGCAACATGTTCAAGCCTTTCTAAGAGAATATTATGATCGACTAGGTCAAAAGCAGCACTGAGATCTAACAAAACCAGAACAGACACTAGTCCATTATTTGAGGCCATGAGAATATCATTAGTAACCTTCACCAGTGCTGTTTCAGTGCTATGATGAGCTCTAAAACCTGACTGAAACTCTTCAAACAGCTCGTTACTGTTTAGATGCTCACAGACTTGATTAGCAACAATTTTCTCAAGGACTTTGGATAAGAAAGGAAGGTTAGATATAGGTCTGTAATTCACTAAGTCATATATATATATATATATATATATTATATATAACACACTTTGTCGAGATCGAATGAATTATTGAATTTGAAGCCCCTGGGTTAAATATAAGCAGTTTATTCCTCGGCAGAGGCAAGAATAGCTGTGGTTTGTAACTCTTGACTCCATTTACAGTTGGGATGTAAGAAAATATCAACACGTCGATACATGGTTATATTTTATGTCATGATATTGTATTGATATTCAATAGCAATGTATTGATTTTTATGTTTATTTTTTAGAATTTGAATGGAACCAGTAATGTTGACAGTCATTTTGTAGTAAATTTAAAAGTATACCTGGTAGTTGGTGGCTGTTTTCACCTTCTTCGTTCCAGTGGATCAACTAAACCTATAGTAATAAAACTGAATGTGTTAAAGTATGAAACAGGTTGGAGTGTTTAGAATGCTGGGACAGTTTTTCTACAGGTAAATACAGTTTTAAAAATCACAATATATGATCATAGTATCCAGACCTGCCAACCTGTACGCATTTTGTGTAGCAGGTACGCAATTTGACATCTAAATACGCTGGTACATCCCGCCCCTCTAAACTACGCAAAAATCTGCGGTCATGTGAGTTCTGTGGCGAATGTGCACGTGCGGTACTCATGTCTGACAACACGGTGCAGCAGTGTGGTAAAGCAGTTTCAGCCGATCATTGTAGAAAAGCGGAGAATTGACTCTACCCAACCTATAGCGTAACATCTCCGCCTCTCCGACTCCGTTCCCCACTCGCTGCTGCGGTTGGCGCTTAAAAAGGTAAACTGTTTGTGTGTGATTGTCAGCGGACCTGCCAGCTTTGGGCAAATGTGAACCGTTAGGCGTAACGTTACTTTCACTGTGTAAACATTCGAGCCGAAGTCTAAGTGAAAAAAAGAAATCTATCGATCAAGAGAAAGATGAGGCAGCGGTGTTTGTGTATTTTAGCCTATATATATGTCCTTTGCAGATATAGGCCTGTATATAAGGAGAAATGTGATTATTTATACAGTTTAAACATGTAGCCAACAAATGTTTTGCAGCATGTTTTGCAACCAGTGCCATGGCAGATGAGGGAGAGGACGACAGGGAGGGACAGGGCAGCAGCAGACCTGCCAAAAAGAAGAGGTCCGTGTTCCCCAGAAGTTTTTGATTAAATATCAAGAACAGTGGCCATGCTTGCGACCCTCTAAACTTCCATATCATACATTGTGCACAGTGTGCAGTTATGATGTGGACATAAGCCACCAGGGAGCTGCAGGTAGTGTATAAATTAGCCCCGGTGATGTGAGCATATGTACTGTAAGCCAATTAAACTATTACTTTCATGAAAACAAAAACACCTATTGCAATATAAAAAATAAATTACCATTTGAATTGAATACATATAATTTTTTTGGTTTTATTGTTTTTCTTATAACCAATTTCTAGCCAGTGAATGGGGAAATCGCCGCACGCAAAGCAATTGAGTTTCAAAAGTCTGAAAAAAAGCCGCACAACACAAGTGGTACTCAAAATATTTTGACAAGGTTGGCAGGTCTGAGTATCTTAATATTTCACATTATATCGTATCGTCCCCCCTGTGTTTGTGATACATATCGTATCACCAGATTCTTCCCAATACACATCCCTAATTCATAATGTGTATGTACATAGAAAGGGTGTCGCAACAAAGAACTCTGGATTTGATCATTTATGCTCCAAAACTCAGCAAGACACGCAGTGCAGCATCTGAAAAACTAAATGCACCTTTACTGTTTCTACCGCTTGTATGAATACCTCCTTAAAAGCAGGGATGTTTTCGTTAACACGGTGTCAGGACGGAAAGACCTCAGCAATGACCGTAGAGAAGAAGACCTGTGCCTCCCGTTAGTGTAGGAAGGGTTATGAGGAAATTTACGTTTGTAATCTGTTTAATATACAGGTAGATGTCAGTAAATTAGAATATTATTGAAAAGATCATCTTATGGAATGCAGGCGATCATAATGTGTTACTGCTGAGGTGTTAAAGTTCCTCCTCCTCCAGACTCTGGGACCTTTACCTTGAAATCAAACGGACCCCTTAACTACAGTCCACTCCTTTTTCCATGAAGCTGTTCTTCCCCGTTTCAGCAGGCCCTTTGTTGGCTTCATTCCCATCACATGTGAAGAAATGGACTGGATCGCTGCACATTAGCTACTTACTTCTCCAGGTGTCGTGTTTTCATCTCCCCGGCGTGTTTGTTTGCCGCCTGCCGCACCGAGCACACACAGCTCGCTTCACACGGCGTAAACGCCCCGTGGCTATGCTATCGTTAGGTCTGGCTGCCGGTGCCAAGGTAATATCCTGTTTGCACTCTCTCAATAGCCCCAGCATGGCCTCACCCCCCCTCCCCCCCGAACGCCATCAAGCTGAGGCCAGGAGAATAATTCAGTCTGCGGTTACATCACAGCGCACATTCCCTTCTGCTACATTTGCATCCTGGAAGCTGCAGAGCTATTTTTACATCCACATGCCTTAACTCTTCATCACTGTCAACCCGGCCTTAAACTCACGCGTAACACAAAGCGCGTACTAGATATAATAATGTCTCTTTATTGCGGTATTTTTGCGCCACAATAAACGTCCATTATCTCCGTCTGCAGGTGCGCTTTGTCCTGAACGTCACCACATGGAGAGAGAAGAAGCCTGGCTTCTACCACGGCCACGTCGCTTATCTGGACTTCACAAAGTAAGGCCCTTCATTTCCTGCAATACCATTAATATCCAGATTAGTTATATGCAGTTAGTGGAGCAGATAAAGGGGAGGTCATGTATTGATTGCCAACCTGTGCTTTAGTGTTGATTAATAGCATTGTTGTCCTTATCTCCCCTGACTCTATCATCCCCGGGATCACAGGTCATTATTCTAATGGTCTAAGTGTTTCTCAGAGAGAGAGAGGGGGGCGATCTGGCTGCTGCCGTGCTTTACAATGATCTTGCTAGCTGTTCACCGGTGGCCAGTTACAATAACCCTGCCAATCAGTTCACAGGGACACCAGCTTCACGCTCTGCTGTGACTAAGCAGGGATCCTAAGCAGCACTGACAAATATAGAATTTGCTTTTAATACTATGTAAATGAATGAATGAATTTTTTTCCCCCTAAAAATCAACAATGTAATAATGATAAATAAATGTTGTTTTTGACTTACCAATTAGAAAATATTGTCTTTACCTACCTGTCTGGTGTCTAGATGACCTTAATTCAGGTTGAATTTTTCTTAAAGTGGGCGTAAAATGCCAAGCAAGGCCGAAACAAGCCCTGCTTCTTCCAGGTAGACCTCTGGTTGTTTCTGATGCTGCCTTTTTTGTGCTGATCAGTGACGCTACTCGCTGCTGAAACAGTTGTGATATGTGGATGTCTTTAGCTGATTCTTTAAAGGGCCGATTGTGTTTGGACGTACGTAAGACGACTGAGAAGAGCGGGCCAACAGATTACCCCGTCGGAAAAAGAAAAAATAAGTTAAATTACCCTGAAGTTCTGAAATTGGAAACGCGCCTGTAGCTGCCACTTTCCACAGATTTATAGTAGTTTTTTCCACTTTTAATGCTCGTTCCTTCGTCCTGGAAGAAGGATGCGAAGCGCGCTAAATTCAACGCCATTTTTCTTCTTCTTCAGTTGTAATCCACTATGTGTTTTCACACAAAACCGCCTGTCAAAAATGAACGCTTTCTCGCCATCAAAATGTGTCTTTAAAAATTCACGGATATCATGTTAAATCCATGGCACATTTCAAACGGGGTCAGAAAATAACTTTTATCGCTCTTTTGACTTCATTCGTTTTGTTTGACAGTAGGGGACCCACGGAGTGGAAATTAGATGGGTGCGACTTCCGGTGCGTTCACACCAAAGCATCAAAAACGCGCCACATGCCCAAGTTGGACGCTTGAACATTTGCACCTCAAAATATACCACTTTGACGCGCGTCAAGCCGGAAATACGCAACTTGTGAGAGGAGCTAGTGCCAGACGGTGTTTTTGCGAGATGGCAGCTGTCGATCTAGCGTTGGAAGAGAGTCTTCCTTCTCTATTTACTGTGGAGAGTACCCTGCGCAGGTTCGCATGGTCAGTAACGTGAAAACTTTCAAAAGTGAAATGAACTTACCATGTTGCCCTATCTCCTCACTTATACTCCTCCAAGCGAGGTCCTTTTTATTACTGTCTCTGTAGAGAAAGCAACTGGTGTCGTATAGCTTGGGGTGACTAGCCACGCCCCTTATCAGTATTTCCTACATGTTGAATGAATGAATTTTGTTGGACCTGACCCCGTGAACTGGGTCACAGAGTCACGTGACATCACGTCAACAGGCTCCTGATTGGTCGATGCGGCGCGAACCGACGCCGAAGTTCAGATTTTCAACTTCAGTGTCAGACGTAAAAACGTGCGCGACACGAGAATGCACAAAATGCACCACATGAAATGACGCACGTATTTTATGTGGTGCATAATCTTTAATTATGAGAGAAACTTTTTTGACGGTGTGTCGATTCGCTTCTTTTTCTGTTCAGATACAGTGTGAAAGGTAAGCCGATGTACATAAATGTGGTGCGGGATCCAATAGAGCGCCTTGTCTCCTACTACTACTTCCTGCGCTTCGGAGACGACTACAGACCAGGCCTTAAACGGAGAAAACAGGGAGATAAGAAGGTCTGTGTTGCATGAATTGCTTGTTTTACGCCTCATGTCTTTACTCATTCTTTTTCTTTTTTTTCTTTCTTTTTTTTATCTGGGTCTACAATAACTACTGACATCTGGTTTGTTTCAGACCTTCGATGAATGTGTCTCATCAGGAGGATCCGATTGTGCTCCCGAGAAACTTTGGCTGCAAATCCCCTTCTTCTGTGGTCACCATTCAGAATGCTGGTGAGTGGGCTGCAGCTAGCTGCCTCTCTTCATACCAGCTATTTCCCCTTTTCCATTAGGCTCGGCTCAGCCCGGCCCATCGCCGCCCGGTTGTGTTTTCATTGCCGTCTCAGGAACGCCGCAGGCAGTTTGGACTGGATCAGCTACCGCACTGACACCAGCAGGATCCTCACACATCTGAACTACGTGGAAAACATTTGACATACAGTTAATCAGTCAGATGATTTGTTGAGAAATAAATGTAAACTGATGGTGATAAAAAAATAAAAAAAAAGTTAAAGCTACATTTTGTGTGCAGGAATGCAGGCAGTAGATGGGCTCTGGAACAGGCCAAGAACAACCTGGTGAACGAGTATCTGTTGGTTGGAGTAACTGAAGAGCTGGAGGACTTCATCATTATCCTGGAGGCGGCCCTGCCGCGCTTCTTCAAGGGAGCAACAGAACTCTACAGAACAGGTAGCAGCAGAGGCCTATACAGTCCTGGGCCCTCATTTATCAACTATAGTTACTCACAGATCTGTGCAAAAACTATCGGTGGTAAAATGAATAATAATAATATGACCATTTTCAAAAAGTCTGTTCATCAAGACTTTTTTGGGGGCACTTGTTTCACCTCGATCTCGGTGTCACTGAAAGACATTTTTTTGCTCTCTTGGCCATTACTTTCAGGAAGAACACATGGATTTAATGCATGTGTCAGTGGTTGTGGTGTGACCAAATATGGTTAATAGAGGGCGTTTTTGACTGTTCACACAAACATTCTGCATTTCATTCTTAGGATAGAATATAGGACAGTTTCTATGAACGTTTGATAAATGAGGGTGTTTTCATCGGACATTTTGAGGCTCTTAATGATTAATTAGAACTTTTCTTTGTTTTGTGGTGCAAGGATTAGATAAACAATAGCAAAAAATTGGGAGCACAAGTTTGGATTTATTGTGGACTTTCTTTTTTTTTATTATTTATGTTCACATTTAACAAAACAACTTGCCAGACATATGGAACATACAGTTACTTTATTAAACAAAGACACAAGATTTAGCAGAAAAATCCTGGAGAAATGACAACAAGGTCAATATATCAAAGTACGTATAAAAAATAAAATAGAGGAACACTTCACACTCCTGTTGTTGTTTTTAGTCTATCATACATAGTTAACTTCATTCTGTTGGTACTGGTGTGCCGAGTCACTATTAAATCAATTAATTGCAATTTGAAACGTTCCAAATCGATAGCGATTCATGTCAGGCGCCTTTGTTCTTGTGTTTTATGTTGGCAGCAACGTCCTCGTTTCCCCGGACATGTCCACTTTTCACGAGCCGTAAAAGAAATTTCCTTCACACCGTCCCGGTCGTGACAAATGTGTGGTGGAGTGCACGGTGCACATAGCTAGCTCAGACCCAAAAACTAGGTCATCTATTAAAATGACAGCGAAAAACTAAAGACTTTGTTTTAATCAACTTTAGTTAACGATTCAATTATCAAAGGATTATTTTTGTTGCATGTTTATTTTCCCCATTATGTATTTTTTCTTCATTCCTTTCATGGTGACTTTCTACTGTTAAATCCATTCAGTTTCCATTAATTTAAGTATCCAAACAAGTTTGTGCCCTCTCTTTTATTTATGTGAAACGGAAAATTAAACCAACACATGTCCAAAATGTTTCATAATCATATCAAAGTCATATTTGTAGGAAATGTGTGTTGGCGATAGAAGTCTAATATAGGGTGACCATATTTTGATTGCCATAAAAGAGGACACTTGGTCCAATCCTTAAACACTTCAGTTCACTTAAAGAAGACTTTTGATTTTGACATAAGTGTTTCTGCTCTATGTGGTTATAAAGAATAGTTAAATAACAAACTTCAGATAGACTTTTACAAGTCAACCATTACAGAAATGACTTTAAAATCTCTGGAAATAAAAAAAGAAATAATTACTAATCTACTGTATTAGGAAATTAACCTACAACAATAATAGCTCGCTTTTTAAGTCATACAGGACAAAAATGTCACAAGAATCAGAAATTACATTCAGAGAAAATAAGTATGGTTTTCTTTTCAAAGTAATACTAAAGAAAAAAGCAGCAGTCCTACAAAGACACTTAAAGTGTACAATCAGTGCTGTCAGTCTAATAGAGAAACTCTGACTTTTCTCAGTTTTTGGGTCAGTGTGACCAACCGGATCCTTGTCTCCTCACAGAAACCAATATGCCAGCTATGTACACAGTGCACTCCGCCACACATTTGTCGTGACCGGGACGTTATGACGGAGATTACTTTTGCGGTTTGTCCATTTGGGAGGTCCGACGTCTTGTGTACAGCAGCTGCCCTCGCTGCAGCTCGGGGAGGACGCACCGGACAGCAGGTGAAAAATGGATGCTGCTGCTAATATAATACACACAACAAGGACGCTCCTTTCACAACCAAAGTGCAAAATATTTGAAGGAGTTTGTAAATTGCTGCATGGCTGAAACAGCAGCTATGGCACAACATTTCTGCATTTCCGTCTCCTAAAAATGTCCAGGCGACATGCCGGACTTTAATGTTTTCGTCATTTTAATTATTATGAAAATTAATCTATTTTTTATTTTTTATTTGTGGCTATTGATGTGGCACGTTTCACATCACAATTAATCTTTTTAATTAGAGAACTGGCATACCACTACTGAACTAAACGCAGGCCTCTGTTTGTAGAGAGACGTTGGGCAGGCATTGCGGCTTTTATTTCTTTTTGACAATGAGCAAAACAACATGGAGGGTGGCAGCTCAGGAATGGTCTGTTGTCACCACTCTCCTTATTCTCATGTTTTTCTGACAAAACGACAGATGTTCATGTTGTTGTTGTTCTACACTGTCCCGTTCTTCTTCAACGGTGTATGGCGGACTGCCCCGTTGACTGATTTCCGTCGCTATGATTTCGTCACATTGTTCGTAGCTCTGATTGGTCCTAGTGCGAGACAGAACTAGCCAATCTGCATCCTTAATGTTTCCGGTGCCTAGACCAATCATAATGATTGAAAGAATGCATTGCGCCAGCCAGCCAATCGGTTACGAGCTCTTATGTATCATTGAAGAAATAAATCTTTGGAAATTGTCAATGGACAATCTACAGTTTTTGGATTTCAAGGATTTTTTTTTTTATTGCGATGTATTGGCAAGATTAGAGGAAGAGCAGGTCGGCCAATATGTCTTACGAGTTAAAGTGTTTCGTCTGATATTAAAATACATCGGTAATGTTCAATGTGTTTTCATAGACACTGGTGATGGTAAATATAAGTTATCGGCCATAACAGTATTATTAATATCAGTATTGGCCCAAAAACTCATATCGATGCATCCCTTGTTTGAATCGCACCGTTATAACAATGTTATATAAAATGGGATCCTTGGTGATGAGTGCAGTCAAACGTTTCACTGGCATCGTGAATTCATGAAGTCTTCATTGAGTTTAATCATAGAGGCCATTTTATAGAACAGTAAATCTGGTATTCCCAGAAGGGCATGTTCATTAAAACTTATCTTGTCGCTCCCAGGCAAAAGGTCTCATCTAAGGAAGACCACCGAGAAGAAGCCCCCCACCAAAGAGACGATCGCCAAGCTGCAGCAGTCCAACATCTGGAAAATCGAGAACGAGTTTTACGAGTTCGCGCTGGAACACTTCCAGTTTGTGCGTGCTCACGCCGTCAGGGAAAAGGATGGTGAACTGTACGTGCTGGCCCAAAGCTTCTTTTATGAAAAGATCTACCCGAAGGTCAACTGAGGGCAAAGCCTGAACACACAGAGGTCAGACTGCGAAGGAGATTCTGAGAGACTCCACACACTCTGAAGTGATTTCACTGGAATTGCTGCAGACCGTTGCGTTAAATTTCAATAAAAAAGTGTGTTGAATGTTTTTTTTATTTATAGTATTTGCTGAAGCAGCTGCTAAGGCGACTAAAACTTCGGCTAAAACTCTGTGCTGTGAGAAAGCTGTTCTCCTGAGATAAAGATGTTTACTAGGTAACCACCAGGAGGTAAACATGCAGCAAACTACATCTTAAAACCTGGACTGAAGTCTGAATATCTTGGGGAAAAAACTAAATGACATTTTCTGCTTTGAGTTCTTTTATGATTTGTGCACCAAAACTTGTTTACAGATTTGTTTCAATCAAAGCTGCATTTGTACATTGTACATTGTGTTGACACATACTAACTCGTTTATGGACCAAAAGGGGCGAAACAGACAGAAATGAGTGGACCACTGCATTGATTGGTTCCTGACTTTATATTTTTGATCTTATTGAGATGATCTTTGATGACTAAACCTTTAACATATGTTGTCAGTGTTTTGTCAGAGTGCTGTGCATTTGTTGATAGAACTGTTAGCTGCTGTTCTCGGACCTGGAGCCAGAGAAAGGTACGAATCAGAAATGGGCACAGTGTGGAAGTACAGGGTGAGATTGATAGTGCCTTTATTGTAATAGGACTCTTTTTGTCCTCTCATTTGTGTATTCTCACTGAGCTCTCTGTTGATTCCCAATTCCTACACGAACATTCTGACATTAAAAGAAAACTCACATGGCTGCAAAATGCTTGGCTTCTGTAATCATTTCCTTCATTTATCAGGTTAGTTTTTCCTCGACTGCATTTTGAATTGTGTAGCTCTTGAAAAACACTCCTGACTGCAGTTCATGGATCAATTGCCAAAATCCCTGGAATCCAACATTTGCAAATTACATTTTATTACCAGGGTTTATTGGAGCTTCCCATCCAGACAGATGGCTAACATTAGTTTAATTGATATGTTTGGGCCCCGACTCTCCCGGTCCATGGACCGGCCCGCCCTGGCGTGGCCGGTTGCCGGCGGGGCCCGTGGGGTCGTCACTGCTGCCCCCGGGCCCCTGCATCGTGGCCACTGGACGTTCCCCTGGGGTTCTCCTCTGCTCCTCTCTTGGGGGGATGCGGTCGGCCCCGACCTGGTCCGCCTGGGGGTCCTTTGGACGTCTGTGGCCCCGATCTCCTTTATGTCTGCATCGATTCCTGGGAGACGGATTGATGCCTGCTCACACCAGCTGTCGAACACTCTTATGGAGAAACCTTATATGCACCAGCATGCTCACACACACACATAGATGTGGGGTCTCTGGTGTTTACAGATATATTCTTGGGATGAGGTTATCATTACTAGATCTTGATTAATCGGTACCATGAGCTTTTCAGTGACGTTATATTTTTATATCCATTTTTGTGTGATGTGGTTGTGTAGTTCTTAGTTCATGATGTTTGGTTTGTTTTGTCGATGTTCCTTTTTCAGGTTTTTTTTTTTTTTTCCTCTGCCGTCCTGTGGGTATGGAGGCAGATTGATGTTTTCCTGTGTTTTCTTTGTTCCCCTTCCTCTCTTGTATTTTCAACTCACCCTCTCGCTTGACTTTTTGTTTCCTACCTCTCTTCTTCATCTTCTTTCTTTCTTCCCCTTTATTTTCCGTCTCTGTGTCCATAACATCAGAAAATAAAACTCACAGCCATTAATTTTTTTATATATATTTTATTTATGGTTTTCATTTTTAACAAAAAACTAAACAAAACCCAACAACAACAAAAAAAAAACTTCTCTCCACAAGACATTAAATAATAATGAAAATAGAAATAAACAGTAATAGACATAAATTTACATCTAGTCTGTGTTCATGTCAAGTTGAGACATTTTCAAAAAAGGAATCCAAGTGAGATCAAAGTCATCTAGTTTTCCTCGTATAGAATGTTAGATTTTTTCTGGTGTGCAATACGACAAGAGTTCATTAGTCCAATGTTTTTGGCTGGGGGGTTTGATACTCTTCCAATCCTTCAGGATACACTTCTTGGCAGCCGTTGCTGCTGGTAACACAATGTTTCTGATTTGAGTTCACCTTTAATAAAGTTACATCTCCCAGTAACCAAATCCTGAGATCGGCATCCAGAGTTTCTCCACAAATTCGAGAGGTTACTGCGATAATGTCAGTCCAGTATGGCTTCAGGCGGGTACAACTCCATAACATGTGGACAAGAGTCCCAATAGAGATGGTGCATCTTTGACATTGATCAGAGATGTCATTTCCCACCTTACTTAACCTTTATGGTGTAAAATATGTTCTGTGGTAAATATTGAATTGAATTTGTCTGTTTTTAGTAGACACCAATTTTGTTTGTTCCAATTTAAATAATCTGTTCCAATTGTCCTCCGTATAAGTACACCCAAGATCAGATTCCCATCTTGTTTTGCTTGGACATCTGTCATAAACCGGCAAATTGTCAATTATAGTTTTATATACAGTAGATATTAAACCTTTAGTTCTACTGCGTTTGGGGTTAAGAATACATTTTTCAAGTAAAGATTAATCAGGTTTGTATGGATAGCTATCTTTAGTTTGGCTCTTGATCCAGCTTCTAATTTGTAAATATTTGAAAAAGTTGCATTTGTCAATATAATCTTCTAACATTTGACTGAAACTTAAAAAGACATAGTATAAAGGTCACCAACAATTTTTACTCCTTTTTTCACCCAGTTTAGTAAAATTCCATCCGCTAAGGCTGTTGGGATGTTAGGATTGTTTGTGAGTGGTGAATTTACCAACCAGTTTATGTTTTGTCCAACTGCTATGTGTAATTGCTGCCAGGCTTCAAATGTAGCGAAAATTATTGCGTTTTGAGTGATTGTTTTAAGTTTCTTTTTAGATTCCAAAAATGGCACTACTGTTAATGGAGTATTCATATTGTTCAATTGACAACCATTTTGCTTCATCTGCTCTACAGTGAAACCACATCCATAGAGCGCGAAGTTGTGCAGCCAGATAATATAATCTGAAATTTGGGAGATTCAAGCCGCCTTTGGAATAACGTGCCTGTAATGTGAGGAGTTTGACTCTGGGTATTTTGTTGTGCCACAGAAATGAAGTAAGTGATTTGTCCAGTTCCTTGAAGAAGGATATAGGAACCTTTAGTGATATACATTGGAATAAATAGATACATTTGGGTAATAGATTCATTTTTTATTGTATTCATCCTGCCAATCAATGATAAGGGGAGGTCCATCCATCTCAGTAGGTCTTTTTTAGATTTAGTAAGTAAAGAGGCGTAATTTTCCTTGTATATTTTATCACAAGTGCTACAGATGATGATTCCCAAATATTTGAAGCCCTCCGTACACCATTTAAAAGGAACTGGAAGCAGACTTATGTAATGGTTTGTCATGTTGATTGGAAAAGCCTCACTCTTGGAGTAATTAATTTTGTATCCTGATATAGCACTGTATTTTATTAGATTAGTCAGTACCCACAGCCATTCATAATAAAGATTTCTCACTGTTATCGAAGTTCTTTAATAACAGAGATAAGAGAGATTCCTTCAGATTCTCGGAGGTTGTAATACAGACTTGGTTGATCAACACAAGGAGGTACAGCGTCAACAGAGGGAATATGCTATACTGACCTGCCTTCCAAAACAGGACACAGGATTATATAGGTTCAGTAATCATGGCCTATCACCTATGACATTACAAACAAACATTTCTCAGTCGGTAGGCATTTGACTCATTAGGCGTAGAAGATTTGATATAGAAGCATAATCATTGTATGTCAGGACGTTCTTAGATGTAACAGAGAGTTGCCATGCCAACCCAGGCTGTAAGAGTCTGAATCAGCAAGTTTGACCTGACCTAAATTCATACATTGTCACCTAATCAGATTGGTCACCATATCATAAAGATGAGACACATAGTAACTATCAGTATGGGAATTACACAGAACAGAACATTACAATTCTTCCACTACAGTCCTCCCTCTGTCAAGAAGCCATCAGGCTCAGCTCATAACAGCCGTGCCTGATGGTCTCCTCTCCAACCATTGGCTAGATACTTTCCCTCGGGAATTCAAAAGCCACCGCCCCCATTTCATCCTCGCTCAGTCATAGTCTTCTCTCTCATGACTAAAAGCTCGAGATCTGCGGTTCTACGCTCAAACTCACCTCTCCAGTCCGGACCAGGATCCCAGCCTCGTCCCGACCGCCGCCGATCCATCTGCGCCCTCGCCATCTGCGTGTGGAACACGGCAAAACTCCCGCTCTGACGGCGGCTCGTCCAGGAGCCCCTGACACCCTCTTTATCATATGTGATAAACAAAACAACAATAACAATAATAAATGATCAAAAATGGCTCACTTGAACCCACTAATGTGAAGGCAGGCCGTGGGAAAAAACCCCAACAATAATCAATGAATTTTGTGCATTACATGTTACAGTAAGTCAATTTCTGAACATACAAAAGAGTTCTATACATCCTTTCTGATGACAGTTATTGGACCCGATGCAACACCACATTCAAAAAACGCAGGGGCGTAAAATGATCAACCTCCAACCTATGGTCGTGTTTGTCGTCTCACGACTTCTTGGGTGAAAAAGAATGTGGCGACTCCTTTGCCCCCAAGGTAGCCATTTCTGCATCACTCGTCATCAAAACCAGGATGTCCAAGAAATAACTGCAAAATATAGAGAAGAAAGTCCACCATGAATGAGTAAAATAAATTTGCCCAAATTGAAACGTATACTCTTCCCTTAAATGTGCTTCCGTTGTGAAAAGCGCGAAATCAAAAGATCATCAGTCACTCATTTGTCAGCTCCACAGTGACCCTTTAAAGAGGTTATGCAAAAAGAACAGATCAGTAGTAATCAATAACAATAGGCTCAATTCCAGTACTGATTTACTGCTCATAAATGAATTTATAATTTCCTCCCCTTATTCATAGATTTAATATGAATAAACAAAACAATGAAATAACTGAAAAAGGAAATAATTGTTGAATAACAATGAACTGGAATTGAATAAGAAAAATAACAAAAATAAAAAGGAAACCTAACTGAAATCCCATAAATGACCTACTAATGAAAGAATAATAAAAAATATAATTGAAAAAATGAAAATCAACCCTTTTTTCTCTCTGCTTTACCTGGGATGAGACCCTGCTAAACTTTCATGGAACTGCCATGGAGGACACAAGAGAGTTGTTATAGAAGAAAAAAAAATCAAAAAATCTAATTCACAAGGTGATTTTAAATGTAATTGTCATACATCTGTAATTCAATTACTCATATAGCTCGAGGTCGTCAAGCGTGTCCATGTCACATCCATAGTCTCCATCCACTTCACCTCGTCTTGGCGTCTGCATCAGGTTTGCTCACATCTGTCGACCCAGCTAGAGATTTTGCTAACATCTGATGTGTAAAAGCTCTGTCAACCACTCTGACCACCAGACCTCTAATCCATGGAATGACACAACAACCACACACAGAGAAAACTGCAAATGCTGTAATACAAGCTCCAAGCACAGAAATAGCCAGTGATTTCCACTCACCCAATACAGAATCCAACCAATCGCTCAGCCCTCCTAGATTTGTGTTTACACCAGCATTCTTAGCAAGGCCCTCTTTCATGACTCTCAGGCCTTCTAAAGCTCTTGAAACGCTACCATTAGTATCTGTGTTTCCCGGGATGTAGGTGCAACACCTTCCCCCCAGCATCTCACAGGCCCCTCCCCTCTCTGCTGCTAGCATGTCGATAGCCATCCGGTTTTCCCATGCCACTAGGGAGGTTGCATGGAGCTGCTCATTCACACCCTGTAACGCGTTGTGTGAGTAATTGATGAACCTCTGCTGATTATAAAACAGGTAATTAATCCAATCCATCCATCCATCCATCCATTTTCTTCCGCTTATCCGGGGTCGGGTCGCGGGGGCAGCAGCCTAAGCAAAGAGACCCAGACTTCCCTCTCCCCAGCCACTTGTTCCAGCTCCTCGGGAGGAACCCCAAGGCGCTCCCAGGCCAGCCGAGAAACATAGTCCCTCCAGCGTGTCCTGGGTCTTCCCCTGGGCCTCCTCCCGGTGAGACGTGCCTGAAACACCTCACCAGGGAGGCGTCCAGGAGGCCTCCTGACCAGATGCCTGAGCCACCTCAACTGACTCCTCTCGATGTGGAGAAGCAGCGACTCTACTCTGAGCCCCCTCCGGATGACTGAGCTTCTCACCCTATCTCTAAGGGAGAGCCCAGACACTCTGCGGAGGAAACTCATTTCAGCCGCTTGTATCCGTGATCTCGTTCTTTCAGTCACCACCCAGAGTTCGTGACCATAGATGAGGGTAGGAACGTAGATCGACCGGTAAATCGAGAGCTTCGCCTTTTGGCTCAGCTCTCTCTTCACCACGACAGACCGGTAGAGCGCCCGCATAACTGCAGATGCCCCACCAATCCATCTATCGATCTCCCGCTCCGTTTTTCCCTCATTCGTGAACAAGACCCCCAGATACTTAAACTCCTCCACTTGGGGAAGGACCCCATCCCCGACCCGGAGGAGGCACCCCACCCTTTTCCGGCTCAAGACCATGGCCTCGGATTTGGAGGTGCTGATTCTCATCCCAGCTGCTTCACACTCGGCTGCGAACCGCTCCAGCGAAAGCTGTAGATCACGCTCCGATGAAGCCAACAGGACCACGTCATCTGCAAAAAGCAGAGACCCGATCCTGAGGCCACCAAAACGGATCCCCTCAACGCCTTGGCTGCGCCTAGAGATCCTGTCCATAAAAGTTAGGAACAGGATCGGTGACAATGGGCAACCTTGGCGGAGTCCAACTCTCACTGGAAACAAGCCCGACTTACTGCCGGCAATGCGAACCAAACTCTGGCACCGGTCGTACAGGGACCTAACAGCCCGTATCAAGGGGCCCGGTACCCCATACTCCCGGAGCACCCCCCACAGGGCCCCCCGAGGGACACGGTCGAACGCCTTCTCCAAGTCCACAAAACACATGTAGACCGGTTGGGCGAACTCCCACGCACCCTCCAGGACCCTGCTGAGGGTGTAGAGCTGGTCCAGTGTTCCACGGCCAGTACGAAAACCGCATTGTTCCTCCTGGATCCGAGGTTCGACTATCCGTCGGACCCTCCTCTCCAGAACCCCTGAATAGACCTTACCAGGGAGGCTCAGAAGTGTGATCCCCCTGTAGTTGGAACACACCCTGTGGTCCCCCTTTTTAAACAGGGGGACCACCACCCCGGTCTGCCCATCCAAGGGAACTGCCCCCGATGTCCACGCAATATTGCAGAGCCGCGTTAACCAACACAGCCCCACAACATCCAGAGCCTTGAGAAACTCCGGTCAAATCTCATCCACCCCCCGAGCTTTGCCACCGAGGAGCTTTTTAACGACCTCGGTGACCTCAGCACCAGAGATTGGAGAGCCCGACCCCAAGTCCCCAAACCCTGCTTCCAGATTGGAAGGCGTGCTGGTGGGATTGAGGAGGTCTTCGAAGTATTCCATCCACCGACCCAAAACGTCCCGCGTCGAGGTCAGCAGCACACCATCCCCACTGTAAACAGTGATGGTGGCAGACCGCTTTCCCCCCCTGAGACGCCGGATGGTGGACCAGAATCGCTTCGAAGCCGTACGGAAGTCGTTTTCCATGGCCTCTCCAAACTCCTCCCACGCCCGAGTTTTTGCCTCAGCAACCATCCGAGCCGGATCCCGCTTGGCCTGTCGGTACCCATCAGCTGCTTCAGGGGTCCCACAAGCCAAAAAGACCCGGTAATCCAATCCACATTTTTGTTAATAGTAGGCCACAATAAAAGGGACTCAAACCCTGCTAGAATCTGGTTCCTAGCTTTAAATTCATCTGGGACCCCACGTGGCACACCAATCGCGTCAAGGTAAACCTCCTCGTCAAAGCTGCCTGGAACAGGTGCTTCTCTCCTAGACCTGTGATGTGAGGAAAATGCACTTTCCTGGAATGGATCAATTGCAATCGAGACATCAAAAGCTAACATCACGTGAGCACACATACCTTCCCAATTAGGCGGAAGAATGCATCTCAGCTTGCCGTCGCCACAAACCCAGTAAACGTCTGGTCTCACCTGTTACTGTTTCAAAATCCATATACGCAGGTGAAGCTTAGACGAACAGGTCCAGTAATCAACAGTTGTATTATCTCTAAGCTTGTCAGATTTCCAGCACTCAGAAAAAGAATCCCTTTCTTCATTCAAGTTAAATATTTTAGAACACTTTCCTGAAAATGTACCCATGTCATCCTGCTTTCCCGATATTGTCACATTATAACAAACAAAAGATGCATCTGGAGCTGGCTCTAAAAGGTTAATTAACCCAGGTGCTTTAACCACTTTATCCAATCCACACGGCTTACCCCAGCTATATTCAAGCCTGCTGCTACAGCTAAAATGCAATGAGAGGCACACACACTACACTATCTACCTTCCAGGGTGAAATTAATTTTTGGAGCCTGCACTGAATCCCACTGGGCAGGATTACTCCCAGGAGACTCACAGTAACTCACACATTGATCCAATTTTTCCTCAAACGGTATGGAGACATAATACTTTGGGAGAGCTGTTCCCATGCAAACGACACACGATTTATTTGACACTGACCTAACTTAATAATTAGCAAACTGATACCTTGAACCCATCCTTCTCGGAGGACATTAGGAGCGACGGATCTCTCATGAACCCCGGCTGAGGTGACCGCTCGTCCCTGATGAAGAGTCCAAAAAACGCCCCCTAATAAAACACGAAACACAAACAGCATTAATGTCTCATTCATTTTTGCTCTGGAGGCCCAGAGCTTCATAGAATGTGTGGTCATTTTTCTTTTCTTTTCTTCACGTGGGATCACTAGATAAATAGCAAGAGTCTATTCCACTGATTTTGAATACTTTTCTGAGTCTACTTCTCTCAGTCCTTTGTCTCAGTGATGGTGGGCTTGTCCAGAATTGGTCCCGTCAGCCTCTTGCAGTGACTGGCGAGCACCCAGGTTGCTCTCTCAGCGACCTTTACTGCGCTGTAGGTCACCAGCAGAACTTGGAACGGACCCTGCCAGCGCTTTGACTTCCAATGTCGTCGTCTGAATTCTTTAATGAGAACCCAATCGCCTGGCCGAATAGGATGAAGTGGCCCCTCTGCTGCTTTTGGTAGGGCTTCTTTCACCTTTTGGTGCACCTGTGCAAGAGTCTTGGACAGATTTTGAGAGTAAGAGATCATTGCATCCTCACACAAACCTGTAGAGAGATGCGGTTTTATTGGTGGGTTCAATCCCATTGCTGGAGGTTTGCCAACAAGAATCTCAAAAGGACTAAGGTTATTCTTTGCCCGTTTTTCTCATTCTCATGTAAAACAAAGCCAAGGGCAAAACTCTGGTCCATGCCAGACCTGTTTCCTCACAACATTTAAAAAGTTTGGATTTCAATGTTCCATTTTCTCTCTCGACTGCTCCTCCCGACTGTGGGTGATAGGAACAATGCGTTCCTAATTTTATTCCCAGAAATTCACCCACTTCTGAAAGAGCTTTGTTCACAAAGTGTGTGCAATTGTCGCTGGGGATTTTTTCAGGAATTCCCCATCTGGGAATAATTTCTCCCAACAGAGCCTTGACCACGGCTACACTGTATGCATGTTTGGTCGGGAAGGCTTCAGTCCACTTTGAGAACATACAAATGATGACTAGACAAAATTTTTTAGCTTCAGCAGGAGTCAGCTCAATGAAGTCCATCATCAAGTGCTCGAAGGGTCTCTGAGGCGCCGGATGGCCAGCAGTTTTAGTGGACACCGGTCGCCCTTGATTATTTGCGGCACACACCATGCATGAATGACAATATTTCTCTGCGAAATAGGTGAACCAATGCGTAGCAACCAGATCAAACATACCACTTTTTGAACAATGATCCAGTCCATGGCTGAACTTAGCAAAAACTGGAAAGAAATGTCTAGGAAGACATGGTTTGTTTTCAACTAAAAACCACACCCCTTCATTTTTCGTACAGCCTGCCGTCTTCCAGGCTGAAATCTCAGATGAGGTGGCAAAACTTTGCACAGCAACCACATCTGTCACGTCTGTTTGATCACCTAGTTGTGCCATGACAACACATGTAGTTGTCAGAGGCTGTAGGGCGGCTCTTCTGGCCACGGCATCAGCCCTAGAATTTCCCAAGGAAACAATGTCTCCTGCAGAGGAGTGAGCTGCACATTTCATAACGGCAATCTTGGAGGGCAACAGAATTGCCTCAAAAAGAGCAGCAACCTGGGGTGCATTCAAAATGGGCTCACTATCAGACTTGAGAAATCTTCGATGCTTCCAGAGCACCCCGAAATGATGCACAATACCTACAGCATAGCCACTGTCTGACCATACGTTAACAGCTTTGTCCTTTGCCAGCTCAAAGGCCCTCATTAAAGCCTTCAGCTCAGCAGTCTGTGCCGAGAAATTAGACGGGAGGCTTCCTGCAGACAGAGTACAATGATCAGAGCAAACAGCGAACCCCACCCGATTCTTTCCCATCGGGTCTCTGAAAGCTGACCCGTCCACATAAAGTATCAAGTCAGGGTTCTGCAGGGGTGTGTCAGTCAAGTCAGGTCGTGGTGTACACAGTACCCCTAATTCTGCTTGGCAATCATGGGGTTCCCCATCATCGTCCGTAGACAGCAAACTGGCAGCATTTAGTCCCGTACACCTTTTCACTGTTATATTCTGCTAATTTAACAGAATTGACGAATTCCTTAACCATCTTGCTGCAGACAGGTGCGACGTTCTCTGTTCCAATAAGATAATTGCAACGTTATGTGGAACAAATACAGTGAGAGGAGAGTACATCACTATGTCTCTAGAGGCTAAAACAGCCTTTTCAGCTGCCGCGACTGATCTCAGACAAGCCGGGAGCCCAGCTGCAACTGGATCAAGTTTGGCAGAGTAGTAAGCGACCGGACGTTTCGAACCACAATGTTCTTGCAAGAGCACCGAAACCATGCACCCATTGTTCTCATCAACCATCTGAAAAAATGTTTTTTGTGGGTCTGGGAATGCAAGAGCTGGAGGGGATTGCAGTTCCCTCTTCAGTTCCTCAAATGCTTGCAATGCCTCAGGGCACCACTGGATGGCGCCAGAGGCCACCATATTTTTCCCATGTATCAGCTCAGACAATGGCCTCTCTATTACTGCATAGTTCGGGATAAAACTCCTACAATAGGAAGTTAAACCGAGAAAAGACATCATTTGTTTCTTGGTGATCGGTTTAGGAATCTGCTGAACAGCTTTGATCCTTTTAGTAGACAAAGACTTTGAGCTTTTTGAGATAACGTGACCAAGAAAGGTGACCTCTGACTTCACAAACTGCAGTTTTGACAAACTAGCTTTATGTCCAAATGCATGCAAATACTTCAACAAAGCAACAGTGTCTCTTTCACACTGTTTTTCCGACGGTGCGCACAATAACAGATCATCCACATATTGAATCAGAACTGATCCGGGAGACAGTTCTAGTCCCTCCAAACTCTCTTTAAGTGCCATGTTAAAAACAGTGGGAGACTCGATCTACCCCTGTGGGAGGCGGGTAAACATGTAATAATTTAAAGCCTCTCTTAAAGGAACAGACACACATTTAATTTATGACCCTGGGCTCTCTCTGAGCTCTCATTTTATCTTCCCGCGTGCTCGTTCATTTCTGTAAAAAGGAGCAATAAGAACAACAAACAACAATTATATATTTTAACAGCAAGACATCGTTCGCTGGACTCAGTTCTAGTAACTGAGCCCAGCTTTATCTCAGCATAAGGTTTTTATTGAAAGTTGAGTTTCCATGAAACTCCTCCCACATAGATCTTCGTTCATAGAATGGTCACAGCTTCTTCACACAAGGCACACATGATGTACCACATTCTTCTTGATTGTTCACTGTTTCTAAATGTTTCCACATGCACTACAGAATTAAACCCTCATACAACATTAACAGAATTTCTATCTCTTCAGTAACCTTTCCCTTCATACTCAAAAGCAAACCAGATCTGACTGTCTGGGTCTACCGGCACACTGAAGAACGCATTACTCAGGTCAACAACTGAAAAATGAGTAGCTGAAGGTGGAACCTGTGACAGAATAGTACACGGGTTCGGCGAACTGGCGGCGCGAGGAATTATTGATTAATCTGTCCATTTCAGATCTAACACGAAACGCCATTCTTCACCTGTGTCTCAGACTTTTTTCACTGGAAAAATCGGACATCGGACCGGGGAATTCGTGCATCCGACAATTATCCCAGAGTTCAACAGAGCATCAAACACTGGTTTTATTCCACGAACTGCTTCAGGCTTTAGCGGATACTGACGTTGAACTAGACGAAAAGATGACTTTGGTGTGATTTTTACAGGATTACAACCCTTAATTAAACCCACATCATATGATTTATTTGCCCACAAGTCAGATGAGATCTGCTGTAGGGGGAGGGGTATTGAGGGGTTGATTTCTGCATTTTTTTCTGTGGTTTTTTCATGTAGAAATGCGTGTGACAGCATCTCCTCAGAGTTTTCAGTTCAATTACCTACTCTGGTGACCTGCACAGTGCACTTGACTGGACCTTTTAAAAAGGTGCGCAGATTTTGAATGAAAAACAGAAAAACACACATATACACACGTGCTCAAATTTGTTGGTACCCTTACAGCTCATTGAAATAATGCTGCATTACTCCTGAAAAGTGATTAAATTGAAAGCTGTTTTATCATGTATACTTGCATGCCTTTGGTATGTCATAGAATAAAGCAAAGAAGCTGTGAAAAGAGTTGAATTATTGCTTATTCTACAAAGATATTCTAAAATGGCCTGGACACATTTGTTGGTACCCCTTAGAAAAGATAATAAATAACTGGATCATAGTGATATTTCAAACTAAATAGTTACTTTAATTAGTATCACACATGTTTCCAATCTTGTAATCAGTCATTCAGCCTATTTAAATGGAGAAAAGTAGTCACTGTGCTGTTTGGTATCATTGTGTGCACCACACTGAACATGGACCAGAGAAAGCAAAGGAGAGAGTTGTCTGAGGAGATCAGAAAGAAAGTATTTGACAAGCATGGTAAAGGTAAAGGCTACAAGACCATCTCTAAGAAGCTTGATGTTCCTGTGACAACAGTTGCAAATATTATTAAGAAGTTTAAGGTCCATGGAACTGTAGCCAACCTCCCTGGGCGCGGCCGCAAGAGGAAAATCGACCCCAGAATGAACAGAAGGATAGTGCGAATGGTAGAAAAAGAACCAAGGATAACTGCCAAAGAGATGCAAGCTGAACTCCAAGGTGAAGGTACGTCTGTTTCTGATCGCACAATCCGTCGCTGTTTAAGCGAAAGTGGGCTCCATGGAAGAAGACCCAGGAGGACTCCACTTTTGAAAGAAAAACATAAAAAAGCCAGACTGGAATTTGCAAAATGCATATTGACAAGCCACAATCCTTCTAGGAGAATGTCCTTTGGACAGATGAGTCAAAACTGGAGCTTTTTGGCAAGTCACATCAGCTCTATGTTCACAGACGAAAAAATGAAGCTTTCTAAGAAAAGAACACCATACCGACAGTGAAACATGGAGGAGGCTCGGTTATGATTTGGGGCTGCTTTGCTGCGCCTGGCACAGGGTGCCTTGAATCTGTGTAGGGCACAATGAAATCTCAAGACTATCAAGGCATTCTGGAGCGAAACGTACTGCCCAGTGTCAGAAAGCTCGGTCTCAGTCGCAGGTCATGGGACCTCCAACAGGATAATGACCCAAAACACACAGCTAAAAGCACCCAAGACTGGATACGAACAAAACATTGGACTATTCTGAAGTGGCTTTCTATGAGTCCTGATCTGAATCCTATTGAACATCTATGGAAAGAGCTGAAACTTGCAGTCCGGAGAAGGCACCCATCAAACCTGAGACAGATGGAGCAGTTTGCTCAGGAAGAGTGGGCCAAACTACCTGTTAACAAGTGCAGAAGTCTCATTGAGAGCTACAGAAAACGTTTGATTGCAGTGATTGCCTCTAAAGGTTGTGCAACAAAATATTAGGTTAGGGGTCCCATCATTTTTGTCCATGCCATTTTCATTTGTTTTCTTATTTACAATATTATGTTGAATGAAACATCAAAAGCAAAGTCTGATTTCTATTCAATATGTAATAAACAATGGTGGATGCCAATTATTTTTGTCAGTTTCAAATTATTTCAGAGAAAATTGTGCATTCTTCATTTTTTGTGGAGGGGTACCAACAAATTTGAGCACGTGTGTATATCAAGTGGAGTACTATAGCAAAAGCTTTAGTGCTCCGCTTGTGAAAGTAAATCTGATGGGCTTCTACTTGGTACTCAGACACTAATTCTGAGCTCCACACTGCCAAACAAAAAAAAATAGATATGTTTGTTCTATTTCAGAGTGTCGGGTTCTCTCACAGTAACAAAGAAGTTTAACACACCACCTATAGTTGGATAAAAGTACTTTATATTTGTTCTGGGTATGCTTAGACAAGCTGTTGTGCATGTCTACATGACTCTTCTCATTTATTCACCTTCTACTGTACACAACTTAAATTCTCTGTCCCCAGTTTATTCTGGAATGATTTTACTGGTTGAAACTGGTTGGGGTCGCTCACTGCTGGACTAAACCGCTTAACATATTGTGATAAGCGCACGCAGCCATCATGGCTGTGATTGTAATTCATTTTGGACTTTTAATCATGTATTTCAATAGGGATTTTTTTTTATTAAATGAAGATTGGAACTAAGTCGTTCCAATCTATGTCGTATGTAAAGTTTCATAGTCCAAAAATAAGCAGCAGTAATTTGAGTTATTTAGCCTGTCATGAGAAAAACAATTGGGGGTTAGTCTTTCAATGATATATTTTCCCTATTGTATTCATTTATAAATTTCAGTTTAAAAATAAATATTTAGTTAGCAAGCTAAATGTTAAGTTTACAAACTAAAAAAAATAAAAAATTTGGTTACCATGGATATGTTGACTGAAGCACATCAAACATGTAAAAACCCTTTCAAAACATTCAAAGAGACAACGTACTTTTTAATAGTATCCCTAAATTGTTGATTTAAAATTGTTTTCATTATTAAGAAAAATATATTTTGAGATAATTGAATTTTGTGGTTGCAGTTGTTTGGTGATGTGAAAGAAAAGTTGCTGATCTTTTTTTATTTGTTTACTGAAATTTGTGGGGGGAAATATACGTAACTATAGTTGTTTTGGTTTAAGAGAAGTTTTGAAAACAAATCTTTTGAAAAATGGCATGAAAAACAATATTTGGTGCCTATGGTTACATTGATTAAATAACACAAAACAATTGTATAAAAAATATTTTAAAGCAACACTAAGTAAGTTTTGCTCTCTGGGTCCCCCTACAGTTGGGAAAAATTTATTATTATTATTATTATTATTGTTTTCTACTACTGTCGTAAAATCTGTGATGGTTATACCAGGGGATTCACATTTACAAGCGATACCCTCTAACGTTACAGATTTTCACGTCTTGGGCAGCCTTTGTGTCAAATGTCTTCATCCCAGGTACATTTTCTATATTTCAGCATGTCACATGTACGGCGGCGTAGAGCTGTCAGCCATATAATAAAGAAATTAGACCGTATCACGTTATAACGTTATTGTAAAAACTTAAAAACCACTTGAAACTAAAACGTTATAACGTGAAAGTTTCACGTTTTTACAATAAACTATCATGTTATAACTTGATACGGTCTAATTTCTTTATTATATGGCTGACAGCTCTGTTCTGACGATCTGTGCTACCTCCTCAGAATGTCCTACCGTAGCGCGCATCTGTCAGTGCTACCCCTCGAAAAGTTTGTTTACATGCCGAAAAAAACAACAACTGTTAGCTTTGATGTTAAACATAATCATCGGAAAATATTTTTCAAGTGACGGGATTGAAGTGGCAGTTTAGCAGTAATGCCTAACAAAGCAACAATATGAATACGAAAACTTTTCTTTCAATCCACAGAACATGCTACCCGTTTAATATAAAGCTAAAACTAGCACATAAAGATGCAGTAAAAACCATGATCAGAATATCCTACCTGTTAAATAGGCCTATAGATGAATAGCACACTCTGGAAATCTGTTAGTTTGTAAAGCAGCTAATGAATATATACCAAGCCAGTAAGACGTAGAGCAGATAGCAGTATTATTACTCCAAAATATTCAAATGTGGTAGCCTATGATTATAAGCACAAATAGCCCGCAAAATACACCGCATTTACTGTACGACTCTAATTAATGGGACTTGTTTACATGCAGTGTAACGATTTCACAGAAGTGAAACTAACATAGGCTACAAGGGCTGTCATGTAAACTTGAAACTAGTAGCTTAAGGAAAGCCTTAAAATATTTTGAATAAAAATTAGCCAGTAATAAAATAATTTGAATAAAACTCACAGCAAACTTCAAAGAAATAAAACAGACGAAACGGATCTTCCAGGTAAGAATTCTTGATGACAGATTTGCTGAGTAAGCGAATTGTGACGTAACATCGAAATGTGCATGCGTAGTACTACAGGGTAGCATGGGTTGAGGGGTAGCACAGATAGTCGGAACACCGGCGTACATATGAATACAATTTCGGCTCCGTCATGACAACAGTTCAAGCTACCTGCTGCTAGGTATCTTCCATTTATATGTACCTGCCGTGTATGCTCCACCCAGAGAGCCTTGCAGGACGTTGCACCTACCGGCTTTTGTGAAGCCTGCCGTAAAGCAAGTCGCATTTGAACTACAAAACCGCTGCCCGACGACCCAAACTTACATAGTGCTGTTATGGCCGATAGAGGGCCGCAAGGCGAATGCAGAAGTGCCGTTTCACCCTGTTATGAGTTGATGAACCACTGACACGAGTTTGGAAACCTTATTTTAAGGTAAAAAAAAACTCTTTAGTGTTGCTTTAAATGAATTCAATTCAATTCAATAATACTTTATTGATCCCAGAGGGAAATTAAGTGTTGGTATAGCTCATATAATTAATTCTTTAAGGAGTTGTTGTGGACGATGATAGCTGTGGGCATCGTCTCCTGTATTTCCTGTAGCGGTCTGTATTGCAGCAAAACTGAAGAAGCCTCCGACTGAAGACGCTCTGTTGTTGTATGACTGTCTCATGAAGAGGATGCTCAGGTTTGTCCATAATTTTTTTGATTTTATGAAGAATCCATCTTTGCATTATCATCTCCAGATTTTCCACAGTTGTCCCAAGATCAGAACCAGCCTTCTTTGTCAGGTTGTTTAGCCTATTTAAATCCCTGGCTCTGATGCTGCTACCCCAACAGATGACGGCTGAAGAGATTACACTCTCCACAACAGACTTGTAGAAGATCTCCAGCATCTTGCTGCAAACCTTGAAGGACCTAAGCTTCCTCACCAAGTACAGTCTGCTCTGTCCCTTCTTATAGACGGCTTCACTGTTCAGTCTCCAGTCCAGTCTGTTGTCAAGGTGAACTCCGAGGTACTTATACACCTCAACCACCTCCACTTCTTCTCCCATGATGGAAACAGTTTTTGACTTATCCCTGTTTCTTCTGAAATCTACAATCATCTCCTTTGTTTTGTTCACATTCAAGGTGAGACAATTATTTCCACACCATGTCACAAAGCGGTCCACCAGCTTTCTGTATTCAGCTTCTTGTCCATCTCTGATACACCCGACAATTTCGGAGTTATCTGAGTGTTTCTGCAGATGACAGTTCTCTGATTTGTACTGGAAGTCTGAGGTGTACAGAGTGAAAAGGAATGGTGAGAGTACTGTCAACTGTGGTGCTCCTGTGCTGCTGACCACCTGGTTTGACACACAATTCTTCAGTCTCACAAATTGTGGTCTGTTGGTCAGGTAGTCATTGATCCAAGCGATTGTTGAGGGCTCCACCTGTGTCTTCAGGAGTGTCTGACAAAGAAAATCAGGCGGAATTGTGTTAAATGCACTGGAGAAATCAAAGAACATGATCCTCACAGTGCTGCCTGCTTTGTCCAGATGACAGTGGGTTGGTTGAAGGAGGTGGATGATGGAATCTTCAACTCCAACTCCACAGCGATAAGCAAACTGCAGCGGGTCCTGATACGTTCTTAATTGCTTACTCAGGGGTGCCAACAGGAGTCTCTCCAGGACCTTCATGATGTGGGATGTCAGGGCAACGGGTCTATAGTCATTGATGACTGATGGGTGAGTTCTTTTGGGTACTGGAACAAGGCAGGATGTCTTCCACAACACTGGAACCTTCTCCTGAGTTAGGCTAAGGTTGAAGAGGTATAAGAGAATAAGGTCAGACTAACACAGAGGGATAATTAAGAATAATGAAATTAAGTAAACAAATCAGAATAAAGAAGCACAAGAGAAACTCAAAGTAAGAGCACTAATGGATCTAGCAGGAAGGAGAGGAGGCAAACAGACTGAAGGAAAACATGACATAAGTATAAACACTTGGTGCATGGAAAGCAACAAATAAGAACAATAATCCTAATGAGAGAAATAAGGTAAAACTGAACTAACACAGAGGAAAATGCTAAGAAAATAACAAAAAAGATCAAAACAATGAAAAAAAAAGTCTAAATATCTAAGGACCATATCAATGTCTTGATGTCCCTGGGCAAGACACTGAGACTCAGTTAGCTAATGCTGCTGGGATTTTTAAAAAATGTATAAAAATGAAGCCAACGCCGAGGTGCATAAATGAAATCTTTAAGGATGACTGCAACATACGACAATAAATCAGTGGTACTATAAGGCAGAGCGGTTGGATCAAACCTTCCTGTCCACATGTCTCGGTGTCCTTGGGCAAGTCACTGAGACCCAGGTGACAGTGGTTGCGGACTTCTGCTGGGGAGAGACCTAAGTATCTGAGGAATGAGCCAACGCTTCTTGGGGACAAATTAGGATGGGTTCAAGTCTTTAAGGAAGACTGCAAGACACGGCAAGAAATAAAGCAGCTGAGATTCCTTGAGGTTGAAGCTTTTTGTGAACTGATCAAACAGTTGGTGGCTTGATCTGGAAACTGTTCTGTCCATGTCTCAGTGTCCTTGGGCAAGACACTAAACCTCAGGTGGTAATGGTTTCAGAGGTATGTAATGCTGCTGGGACCAAATTCAATCAATCAGCATGGGATGTTTTGAGGCATAAGGTAGGACTTTGGGTGTTTGGATGTGTGCTATAGCCTTTGCTGTCTGCTTTACCCTGGGCTGGGACATCAATAGAATTAGACATGCTGCTTCCTTTATATTTAAGATAAGTTTAAGGACAAGGACCTTCTGCAGAGATTCTCTGCAACCTCTGTTGTCCTTGTATGTGTCTTTGAATGTAATGATGTATTGAGCTTCTGCAGGCATTAAGCTGATGGACGGTACTGATGAAATCTACAGGGATGTAAACAGAGGAGCATCATCTGAGCTGCTGACTTTACACCATGTGAGGAAAAAGTGAGTAGATGTTCAGAAGGTTCTGACAAGTGCAATAATCTCTTATTTAAATATAAAGCAAGTATTATAGCCTGGCTCTCTTATATATGTATTTATAATTTCCCAGGGTTTCAATGATGGCGAAGAGTTTCCTAGGGACAACCGAAGACATGACAGATGAGCCAGATGGAGAGCAGGTGGAGGTAGTTCTTCACTAAGCTAACAAAGTTTTTAGATGTAGATGATACATCAGTTCAAAGAAAAGCATTACAGTGTAAGTATTCCACAAATAGAGGTTGAAGCAAATTAATTTCTATCTTTTTATTTCTCATCAGGGCCCTGACGTCGCTCTAGCTCCATCTCCATCTCCAACACCACCAGTCACAAGGAGGAAAAGAAGACAACGAAGTTCACGAACAAACTAAGACGACATCTAATCGTGTGACATCTCAATTGTACATTAAGTTGAACCTGAATCTAAAACTAGACCGATTTTGTTTTATGTGGTGCGATCTTCTCTTTTTCCTAAATTATTAACTAACTGAGTTTCTGTGGTTAATGCTGTGATGGAAGAAGCATCTGACACAAATGAAGGAGTGTGTGTCTGATCATATGTTGATTCTGCAACATGACTAAAACAAAACAATCGCACTGGGCCAATGAGGAGAGAGAAGACAGAGTTTCCAGACAAATCAGGAAGTCAACTGAGGATGGGAATGATTTATTAGGTAAGGACAGCATGTGGAGAAGGTCCTGTATTAATTAATAAACCAAACACTATGATAAAACATGACCTGTTCATGGGTCAGACATTGAATTCAAAAGCATTTTAGAAACATTATAGAAAATTTAGAGTTTTCTGATCCCAGCTCAAGACTCTGCAGACATCTGTCTCTGATCATCCCAAGTTGAATCTAATCAGCTTTTAAACCTCCACCTTTAACACCACCAGTCAGGTGGAGGAAGATAAGAAAAAAGTTTTAAAAAAATGTTTTTTACTTTTTTCTTATGCGCTTAAAGGTGAGCACATGACTGTGACTTGATCAGAAAGTAGGGTTACCAATTCCCAGCAAAAAAATAAGGAACCAGTAAATTTCAGAGCAGTGTATACTCCACTTTCAATGCACACAAAAGTAAAACAGATAGAGAGCATAGTTTGAAGAATTTCAAGTCTGAAAAAATTGTCAGGATAACTGATGGATATATATATATATATATATATATATATATATATATATATATATATATATATATATATATATATATATGATATATATATATATAGGAAGGAACTTCTGGTACATGTACATGAACACACAGATGATTCTAACAGCTTGTTTACACAACATTACATACAGCTGATTGTAGACCAAGTGGCGTAAACCTGCATATCCTCTTTTTGTTTTGTTTCTCACACTATGTAGAATCTCTCTATGGACATTCCTGTGGGACTCCTCTCCTATGAGGACAGCACAGCCGCAAGCCCAGCATCACCACCACTAAATCCCTCCAAAGTGGGCATCATCCTAGAGGGCAGTCTTGTACTGGATGACCTACAAAACCTACTTCAAGCAATGTGCGTCTTGTTTGGGTTTACATACGCACTCCTCCTGAAGTACCCGAAGTGCTTAAAAACACTTTTATCTTCATTCAGGAGGTAATGCTAAATATAGGTCGAAATGAGCTACCTCAAGGTTCAAAACCAGAAGAATGAGCTTGCTGGGTAGGTCAAATTTATCCTCATGGCACAATTCTCCCTGTCCATGTCTGGACTGTTGCACAATTAAATTTAAACGGATGGGAGTAAATATTCTAGCAGTTGCTCATTTTCTATAATATTCTTGTTGTTCTAGATGTGTCTCATATTTGTTTTACTGTGAACATCATGCATAAGACTCATTTTAGAGAGTTTTAGGTGCAAAAATTTTGATTGTTGATTGTACATTATTCTTAATGTTTCTGTTCTTAATGCCGGCTTTGTTGTCTGGCACAGTTTCTCCTTTTGCATTAGCAGTATATGCTGCTATGTGGTCAGTGTTTTTTCTTCTTTTTTTCCCCAAACTTGAAAGTTGTTTGTGCAATACAAACAATTAAGAAACTGTGCTGTGATTGTATTTGGACAAAACATTGTTTAATAATTCAGTATTCATGTTCTATTTGCTTCATCACAGAATGTAAAGTAGAAGGTATTATGTGTAACCAAAAAGTAAGAATACTGTTGGTAAAAAGAATGTTTTATAAAAACAAGGTCATCATTGTTAAGATATATTCAATAAAAATGTAAATGTACTGCTTTGTGTGGTCATTGACAAAAATAACTATTTAATTGGAATTAGATATTTTCATTTTTGATAAATTCAGATTTTAGAATAAAACTAGGCTTTTAAGTGTATTTTAATTTTGATATTAAGTTTTAGTTATTGTAGTTTTAAGTAGACTCCACAACATTATTTAACTGTATATAACATAAAATGTTTAATTCTGAATGTTCACATTTAAGTTGACTATACTTGAACAAATTGATTTTCTTTACTCTCAGTTACTAAAACCATTTATGTTTATGTAACTTAAAAATGTTAAATTCTAACTGTTGCAGATTGGACTTGACTGTACTTAAACTCTTTGAGGCAATCACTTGACGCAAATGGTTTAAGTACTGTCAACTTATCCGGGTTTACAGTGTAGACTTAATATTTACTATATATGATAAAGGATTTATGACCACTAAATCCAATTGGTTGTAAGATTCACACAAATATTTATTAAAAGCTAGACATTTTAAATGAGAATAAGAAAGAAAAGTATACATTTGTGCCCCTCTTTTCCTGTTAATGCCCTACCTGGCCCCTGGGCAAAACCTTGCTAGAGCCGCCCCTGCACAGTTACCAGCTGTCAGCTAGAAGATCCTGGTGTTATTTGTCTCTCAGAAACAGTTTATAACTTCCCTTCAACTCATTTATGTCACCTAAAAGGTAAAGCTGTTTCTCCATCACCTGTTCAGCTCTGATGATTCAGTAAGAAGTGAACATCTCCTGGGTTCATCTTCATGTTTCCATCTCACCACATATCCAAACCGATATCATGACCAGCAGCTTTTACGGCTGTGGCTCCAGCAAACATCTGAAAGTAACATTAAATCAATTCTAACAACAGTTTATCAAGCTTAAACGTGCTGCTGTTGTTTAGCGCGACGTCCGCTGGTTTCCTCTGTCTGCTAAAAGTCCGCGATAAACAAACAGAAACGGGGCTCCAACAGAAAAGCCGATCAGGTGATCATTGATCAGTTTCATGATTGAAGGAGCAACAAGAGAGGGAGGGGAGAGAAGACGAGGCGGCTGCGCAGCTTAAAGAAACAGAATAACTCCAGCTTTGTGTCTTTTTTTTTCATTCTAGCTGAAATACGGGACAAACCGCGTTCCTTCTCACCTCAATACAGAACGCGTAATATTTTATCTAAATACGGGACGATTCCGTTTTTTACGGGACGGTTGGCAACCCTATCAGAAAGTCACCTTGAATCATCTAATTAGACATAAAGGAAGGAGTGTGTCTGATCATGTGTTGATTCTCTAGCATGACTGTAACAAGACAATCGCTCTGAACCGATGAGGAGAGAGAAGGCACAGAGGAAACAGAGAAAATCCTGTTGCAAATCCACTGATTTAATTTTGAAGAGTTTCCAGTTAGGACAGGAATTCGCCTGAGGAAAGGACAAGGGGTAAAGAGACATGTCAAGTAAATCTTTCAATAACAGATCAAGCTCTAGTATACAATTTTCTAACAACAAATGACCAGTTCATGGGCCAGACATTGAATATAAAAGCTTTTTAGAACAAATATAGAAAATCCGGAGCTGGTTGTGTTCGCAGATACAGACTCTGCAGACCTTTGGCATCTCTGATGTCTCTGATCTTTCTGCAGCTCAACCAGGACAAAACTGAAGTTTTGTCATCGGTCCTGAGGCTCAGAGAGAGAAACTTTGACAAAACTACAATCACTGTCTTTTAATCCTTCTGTACAAGTGAAGAACCTGGCTGTGATTTTTGACTCTGAGCTGACTTTTATTCCTCACATAAAAAATATTACTAAAATAGGTTTTTATCAACTAAAGAACATTGCCAGAGTCCGCCCCATTCTCTCTCAGGATAACAAGGAGACACTGATGCATGCTTTTATCGCCAGTAGAATTGTCACCCTAAAAGCCAGGACACACTCTCATGGTGACGCGTCTTTCCAGTTTTTTGGCCCTCACCTCTGGAACAGGCTGCCGGAGAACCTCAGAGAACGTTCATGTTTTTAAGAGCAGGCTCAAGACTGATTATTATTTGTTACTGTTTGTTTAATTGCTATGCATGTTTTATATGATTATATTTTTATCAGTGTTTTACTATTTAATCTTAGCACATTAATTTACTGTTTATTTTTATTCTTTAATTTATCTAAATCCCCGTTCCAGTGTTTCCTCTGTGGGAGCCCTCTGTCCTGGAAGCGGTGGTCGGCTGTGGCTGCCTGGGTGCTCTCCAGGTGGAGTTTGGGTGGAGGTGGGGGTCTTGGCCTTGCCTCCACTGGGTGCCCTGTGTCGGCGCCTCGGCTGCTGCTGTTAGTCTACCGCTGCCGGGGCAGATGGCTCCTCTGATGGTGTTTCCTTGCATGGTTCATCTGCACTCGACCCAATGTCCTTTTTTACTTTTGCTTTTAACTGTGTGTGTGCATGGGAGACGGGTTGGGGGGAGGGGTGGATAACTGTGACCATGCTTTTAAATCTGTGGGAGAGGGATGCGAATGTGGTTTTATGTGGGGTCATTTCAATCTGTTAAGCACTTTGTGATGCAACTTCTTGTATGAAAAGCGCTTTATAAATAAAGTTTGATTTGATTTGATCATCCCAGGTTGAATCTCATCAGCTTGTAAACCTCCACCTTCAACTCGACCAGTCAAGTGAAAGAAGATACAAAAACCAAGTTGGCAAAAAAAATAAGAAGAAAACTTGTATCTACACAACTACAAAACTAAACTTTTTCAACATATCTGTACAAAGTTGAGCTGAGAGTTAGAATTTGTTTCTGACATTCTGCCATGCGTGTATATTCTCCTCATTGACCCTGTTGTCGTCTCTCTGTATATAATTTGTGTTGTATTTAATTTCAATATTACATTGCATTATATCCAAGAAGGCTGCACAGTGGCGCAGGTGGTGGCACTGTTGTCTTGCAGCAAGAAGGCCCGCGTTCGAATCCCAGCCTGGGGTCTTTCTGCATGGAGTTTGCATGTTCGCCCTGTGCATGCGTGGGTGCTCTCTGGGTACTTCGGCTTCCTCCCACAGTTGGGAGTTGCCTAAACGGCCCAGTCAAAGTCCAGACCTAAATCCAATTGAGAATTTGTGGTAAGTCTTCAAAGTATTGTAATGGGATAAAACATGGAAAGGCAAGGCAGCTTTATTTGTATAGCACACTTTCAACAACAAGGCAAATCAAGGTGTTTGGGTCATTAGGGGATAAAATAAAAACAGTAAAAACATAAAACACAACATTAGAGACACATAACATAATACATATTTAAACATATGACATTCCAGGTATTGTTAATTGCTTACTCAAAAGCAGATCTAACCAGATGGATTTTTACCTTTGATTTAAAGGAACTCAGTGTTTCAGCAGCTTTGCAGTGGTCTGGAAGTTTGTTCCAGATTAGAGGAGCATAGAAACTGAAAGCTGCTCCTCCATGTTTGGTTCTTATTCTAAGGATGATTAGTAGACTAGAATCGGAAGACCTGAGTGGTCTGGGGGGTTGGTATAGTGACAACAGGTCTTTAATATACTTTGGTGCTAAGCCATTCAATGATTTATAAACTTGTAAAAGTATTTTGAAGTCTATTCTCTGAGCTACAGGGAGCCAGTGTAAGGACTTTACAACTGGGGTGATGTGCTCTACTTTCCTGGTTCTAGTGAGGACGCAAGCAGAGCGTTCTGGATCAGCTGCAGCTGTCTAGTTGACTTTTTAGGCAGACCTGTGAGGATGCTGTTGCAGTAATCAATCCGATGGATGAGTTTTTTGAGGTCCTGTTGTGACATCAGTCCTTTAATCCTAGAAATGTTCTTCAGGTGATAGAAGGCTGACCTTGTTATTGCCTTTTTGTGACCCTGGAGGTTCAGGTTTGAGTCCATTACAACACCCAGATTTCGGGCCTGTATCAGTAGTTTCTAGCTGTATTAACTGAAGCTGTTTGCTGACTCTTGATCGTTCCTCTTTAGGTCCAAAGATAATTACTTTACTTTTGTTTCTGTTCAGCTGGAGAACATTATGGCACATACATCCATTGATTTGCATAATGCATTCACTTAGGGTTAGGATGGGTTCAAAGTCACCTGGTGACATTGTAATGTACAGTTGAGTATCATCTGCATAGGTATGGTAGCTAATCTCAAAGGTTGTTATAGTCTGGGCTAGTGGGAACATGTAGATATCTCCCAATCTCTCCTGATCCTTAATCTCTTTTCTTATTTTCTTTTCTTAGCGTTTTTCTTAGTTACTTTATGCACCCAGTCTCTGGAGTTACTGTATTAGACCGTTTTTTTTTTTTGGATTACTTTCTGAAGGACTGTGGATTACCAAAATGATGTTTTGCTCAACTGAGGACTTTGAGAAATTGCTCCAGAGAAATGAAACAATCAAGACAAAGTTACACCATCTTCAGATTAATTTGGAACTAAACACTGGATATGGAAATGAGACAACTTTATCAATGACTACACGCAGGGAGGAAGAACCTGGCAGCCCGGTGTTATCTCGGTCCAACAGTCTCACACAGAAGCCACAGAACAACGTTACTTCCTCAGCCAAAAGGCACCTAACGGGTAGAACACCCCATTCACAGTTTGACGAAGACTGGCAGGCTTTAAAGCGTACTGCATCTACCCCTGCTTTTTCTGCTCAGAGGAAGAAGAAACAAAAGAAACTACAACCCAAAACAAGAGATATCACTCCCCCTGGAATACCTCTGAGAAACCGATTCGCAGCCCTCTCTTCCCCCCGTACTGGATGTACTCTGCCCATGCCCCAACTGGCAATAACAGACATCTGATATAGAAGGAAACCAGACAGTAATTATACTCCCATTGTCTCCTAGAAGTTGTCCGGCCACCCAGAAAGAATCATTAAAGTAATTATAAGCAGCAGAAAACAAGAAACTTAAGCCAAACGCTCTCATATTAAATCAAATCTTAAATTGATCACCTGTCAGAAGGTTCAGCTTCCCATCATCAAACCACTTAAGTTAGCTGTATTACATATTAGGTCTTTATCAGGAAAATCGTTCCTAATCAATGAATTCATCACTGAACATAATATACACGCCCTTTTTTATCAGAAACCTGGCTAGACGTAAATAATGAAACATCTGCATTGTTAGAATCTACTCCTCCAAATTACAATTTTTAAGCAATAACAGGAAACACATACGAGGTGGAGGCACAGCCACAATTTTTCATAACTCAATGAACTTTAAAAAGGTAACCGTAGGCACATTTGACTTTTTGAGTACCTAGACACCCAGATAAAAGAGCCTAAAAAAGCTCTATTTCTAAGTTTATATAAACCCCCCAAACTCTAACTTCTTTAATGATTTCAGCGACCTTCTTTCTGTAATATGTATCGATTATGACCAATTAATCATTGTGGGGGTCTTCAACATCCATACTGACAACCCCCAGGATAGACTAGCAAAAACATTAAGTGACACTCGCCCAATTTCGCCCTGACCCATTATGTTAAATAACCCACACACAATTGAGGACAAACTCTGGACTGAATTATCAGCAAAGGTTTAAATATATGTGGCATCTCGGTAATTGATATTGCATTATCTGACCATTTCTGTGTTTTCTTTGAAAGTACCATCTCTGCTAAACTATCTAGCCACAGTGAGACCACTGTAAAAAAGCATTTTCTCGGGGACAGTTCAGTTGAAACCTTTAAACGTATTTACCCTTCCACCACATCCCCCTCATCTCCCAACTCCAACTCAGTAAATAAGCTGGTAGATAATTTCCCTGTGAAAAATCTCAGACATAAGTGAATCCATTGCTCCAACTAAAGTGAAAGTAGTCTCAGGTAGAAAGAAGTCTCCTTGGACAAGTGATCCACTAGTACATAATCAAAAAAGGGAGGGTCGACAAGCCGAGAGAAAATGGCGGAAAACTCAACTCCAGGTTCAATATGAGATCTACAAACAGAGACTGAACAGATATCAGTTAACTTTAAAAGATGCTAGGGAAGCTTTCTTCTCTGAAATCATAAACAGAAACATTGATAATGCAACGACTCTGTTTGCAACAGTGTAAAGACTAACTAATCCTCGAGTGACAGTAGCCCCTGAACTAAATTCGACCAGGGCCTGCAATGAATTTGCCAGCCTTTTTACTGAAAAGATTCTAACAATTAGACGTTCGGTCTGTACCACAGCACCAAACCCACTACCAATGTTATACCCAATTAACACCAATGTAGAAAAAAATGTCAGAATTCCATGAATAAACAAAAAAAACCTAGAAATCATTAACCAATTAAGCTCCTCCTCCTGCTGTCTTGATATCCTACCCACAGCCTTCCACAAGAAAGTTTTCCCTGTCATTGGGTCTGATCTGATTAAAATAATGAACTCATCCCTCCTGTCAGGTGTCTTCCCCCAGGGATTAAAAACAGCAGTTATTAAACCACTGCTAAAAAGAATAACCTGGACAACACGTTAATGCAAAACTACAGGCCAATTTCTAATCTTCCATTCATCAGTAAAATTATTGAAAAAGCTGTTTCAGCAGTTAAATAGCTTCCTAAGAATGACCAACTGCTTTGATGTTTTTCAGTCTGGTTTCCTTGCTCACCACAGCACTGAGACTGCCCTCGTCAGAGTTTTCAGTGACATCCGCACAAACACAGACTGTGGTAGAACCACAGTGCTAGTTCTGTTGGACTTCAGTGTAGCATTTGACACTGTTGATCATGATATACTATTGGAACGACTGGAGAGCTGGTACAGTACTTGGGTGGTTTCAGTCTTATCTAAAGAACAGGGACTTCTTTGTTTCAATAACTGAATGACACTAAAATAAATGACACTTTTCATCAGTAAGAAACAGAAATCACATGTGGGGTGGCCCAAGGCTCCATCCTGGGGCCCCTCTTATTTAATATCTACAGGCTTCCAATAGACCAGATCATAACAACCAATAAGATTAGCTACCATAACTATGCAGATGATACTCAGCTCTACATTACGATGTCTCCAGGTGACTTTGAACCCATCCAAACCATAAGTGAATGCATCGAGCAAATCAATGGAAGGATGTGCCATAACTATCTCCAGGTGAACAAAAACAAAACAGAAGTAATTACTTTTAGATTACAGGCATGTCTGGAAGACATAAAAACATGGATGACCCTAAACTTTTTGCTTTTAAATTCTGACAAAACAGAAGTTGCTGTCTTTGGACCAGAAGTTCTTAAACAGAAACTGATTAGTCAATCACTTCATCTGGATGGCATTTAATTGGCCCCCAGTAATAACGTAAAGAACCTCAGCGTTATTTTTGACCGAGACTTGACATTTAAATCCCATATTAAACTGGTTTCTAGGATTTCTTTCTTTCACCTCCGGAATATTGCTAAAATTAGAAACATCCTGTCCAGGAGCTATGCTGAGAAACTAGTCCATGCATTTGTTACCTCAAGGCTGGACTACTGTAATTCTTTACTATCAGGTAGTCCACAAAATGCCATTAAAAGCCTTAAGTTGATCCTAAATGCGGCAGCAAGAGTTCTGATGAATATTAAAAAGAGAGATCACATTTCTCCTGTTTTAGCTTCCCTTCATTGGCTCCCTGTTAAATCCAGAATATAATTTAAGATCCTTCTTCTTACATACAAAGCCCTTAATAATCAAGCTCCATCATACATCAGAGATCTAATTGTTCCTTATGTTCCTAACAGAGCCCTTCGCTCTCAGACTGCAGGTTTACTTGTAGTTCCTAGGATTTCTAAAAGTAGAATGGGAGGCGGATCTTTTAGTTATCAGGCTCCTCTCCTGTGGAACCAGCTCCCAGCTTTAGTCCGTAAGGCAGACACTCTGTTTACTTTTAAGGCCAGGCTTAAAACTTTCCTTTTTGATAAAGCTTATAGTTAGAGTGGCTTAGGTCATCCTGAGCTATCTCTGTAGTTATGCTGCTATAGGCTTAGACTGCTGGAGGACAGACTTACCAATTTTCTTCACTCTGCTACTTCCTTTTCTCCTACGACTCTCCAGTTGTATTACAGTACATTCTGTTATTTCGACTGTTAACTTTGTGTTCTCTCAGTGTTTTTCTCTCCATAGAAGATATACCTGGTCTGGTATCCTGCTTGGCTGGAATGCCCTGTTGGACGGGGGGCATCGACTGGGATGATCCTCCCAGTAACTGAACATCCACAAGCTCATGTTATCAACTTTTTACTTTCTGTAACATAGAAAGTTCTCTTATATCAGATCTTCTGTTCCTTCTGTGTCTCTGCTCTGTCTTCTCAAACCCCCAGACGGTCGTGGCAGATGGCCGCTCCTACTGAGCCTGGTTCTGTTGGAGGTTTCTTCCTGTTAAAGGGGAGTTTTTCCTCTCCACCGTCGCTACATGCTTGCTCAGTATGAGGGATTGCTGAAGGATTGCTGTGGTTGGAAAGTCTGCATCAGTGGGGCCCAACCTCATGCCAATGACTGACGCAATCTGCCGGGATTCCTTAAATAGGAAACTTTTTAACTGATTGGAATGTTTGTATAAATGTATTGAAATGACTTCTTGTTAAGTGCCTTGAGATGACATCTGTTGTGAATTGGCGCTA